>QXEO01000430.1:3207397-3807397 GCA_007115705.1 Dactylis glomerata | reverse complement strand
GTAACTCGCTGCATATGTATGCTTGCATGTAGGCATACAGAGGAGTACATACAAGGGCTAGCTAGATTCTTGGGCTATGCGTTTGCTAAATCATCGGTTGAGAACAAAATCTTATGCCCTTGCAAAAATTGTGTGAACTCGTACTGGAGAGAAGAAAGAATAGTTCGTGAGCACCTGATATGTGAGTGTTTTTCCGAAGGTTATAGCCAATGGATCTTTCATGGAGAGCGTGGCTCTTCTTCTATGAATCCAACAAATTTTTATGATGTCCAAGAGAGGGATGAGGGTGACGATATTTCTGATTTGCTAAGAGACCTAGCGGGTGGTTTAGATGATGATAGGGGAGAATTTGAAGATGACGGTGCTACAGATGAGGATAATTCTTTCTTAGTATGTTTGCACAAGTTGGAAGCTGAGTCTAGACAAGAGCTATATCCTGGCTGTAAAAACTTTTCAAAGCTTCGTTTCCTAGTGAGACTTCTTCACACCAAAATGCTTGGAGGGTGGTCTGATAAAAGTTTTAATCTGCTATTAGATCTGCTCAAAGAGGCCTACCCCGAGTCAGCAATACCTAAAAACTACAATGAAGCCAAAAAACTAGTGAAATGCTTGGGACTTGGGTATGTTAGTATTCATGCATGTGAGAATGACTGCATTCTGTTTTGGAAAGACAATGCAAATGCCAATTCATGCCCAAAATGTAAAGCCTCAAGATGGAAATCTGAAAGAAAGCATGCAGATGGGAAACGTGTCCACAAGGCTCCTAAAAAGGTTCTGCGCTACTTCCCAATAAAGAAAAGGCTTCAGAGGTTGTTTGCGTGTTCTAGGACTGCAGCTCTCGCAAGATGGCATGCAGAACAGCGCAAGGAAGATGGTTTGCTTAGGCATCCTGCAGATTCCCTTCTTTTGAAAGACTTTGAGGATAAAAATCCAAAATTTGCTAAAGATAGCCGAAGCATCAAGCTTGCGCTAGCCACAGACGGTTTTAATCCCTTCCGTTCCATGAATCTCAGCTATAGCATCAGGCTTACCTTTATGTAGTGTTCAAATTATACTGACAGTGCGATAGGGTAGCAGCATGCAGACCTGTTTACTTTGGTGAGAGCTCAGGCTATTATACGCAACTAGGTATGCATACTGTGGCAACCTATTAGGAAAATTTATCTGAAAAAAGTCTTGTGTCACATTTAGAAGGCATTTTATTCGTGTGTAGACATGAAACCACACCTCACCTCACGTCGTACATTCTATTTTTTTTCTGATCACTGCAATGTACTAATTGGGACTACAGGTTAGAGGTATATGGAGCTCATATAGGCTTGCGACAGAGCGTGAACTCGTCGTGAGGTTACAGTTTCATATAGGCAATCATCCAACGGTTCTTATAGCACGTGTAGCTATACCCCATTGCAGAAAATCCACTCAAATCACCAAGCTAAATATAACATGCTGATGCAAAATATATAGTAATCAAGCTTTGACATAATCTGCAGAAGATATCACAGGTTTCTTAATAGAAACAATCACAGCAAGAAACAATGGCGTGCACACACATCCTATTTCGTGCATGCCTACTGGAGACTGTAAGTCTAGTATTACGGCGAGTGTTATAGCTAGCCGAGTTTACCTATTGAGATCGTGCATGCAGTGCAGGGGTTCCGTTCAAACTAAGTTTGATGTTAAATTGTACTGCTATAGCAATGCTATTTTTTCTTTCACATGATAATAAACTGAAAAAATCAGATAGATTTCAAGCAATGTTAGCTGAATTCTAAAAGTGATCAAGGGAGTCTGCGGGTCTATCATGGCCTGTGAGTTCCGACCCATCAAGTAGCCCGTGGCTGGCTAAATAGCTATCGTTCTGATTGTAATACACATATTCTAGATGTTCTAAAATTGTTTGATAGTCTTCTTTTTGGTTTGGCTATGTGCATATAATATGCATAGTAATTTTGGGTCCAACATTTGGCTGAGAGTAGGGTACGTGCTTGTATTTGTTTTTGACCTATCTTCTTGTACTAGTTTGTGCAAACTGAGAATGTATGTAAAAATATAATCTTATTTATCTGTACTTGTTTTTGCAGGTCCTTGAAATATAAATTATCATGCTAAACTTTTCCCGCAAATCACCAAGCACCTGGATGTTTCCCATCAACAGAAAGAATTGTGTAATGGAGTAAACTTGGTCATATAGTTGTCACTGGCTTCCATTTTGTAAACCTGGTTATATGGTTGTAGTCATTTGGCTTTCATTTTGTAAAACCTGCTTATATATGGTTGCAGTCATTTGGCTTCCATTTTGTAAAACCTGCTGATATGCGGTTACAACTTATCTATGTTATGATGACTAGGTTGTAATCAGCTGAGAACATACGAACAATCAATATTATAAGAATTTCATCCATATCAGAGTCATGTGTGCTATTCTTCCGTGAAATGCATTGATGATTGTGTGGAATATGAGAATATACTTAATTTTGCCATTATATCTAAATTACTTAATAGTTGGTCGGCAAAAGAAACACCGACTGAGTGTTAGAAAAAAGATTTTTGCGGCATGTGCTAACAGAAGGTTGGTCGGGAAATCTTACCTCGTCCGACGTTCGGTCGGCAAACAAATGTTGGTCGGGAAAACATTGTCGGTCGACAAATAAAATGTCGGTCAGGAAAGCTCTAAGAATAGTGTCGAACTATCGGTCGGCAAAACTATGTTGGTCGGGAAAGGCTTTTGCCGACCGGACTTACAGTGACCGACATAGTCGGTCGGCAAAACTAATCCCCGACCGACTTTCTGTTGGCGTAAGTGGATTTTCCGACCAACTTGTCTGTTGGGGTTCTAGTGCTGTGGTGTAGTGTCACCTTCCTTGACAGCGAAGAGCTCTCCAATCATACCTAAAGAGTTAATATGCAAGCTTGTCAGTGCAAAGGAAATTTGTGAAAACAAGATCACTGTCAGTATTCTTGACATTTTCCTCCAAAGGAAGGTGACATCTCTTCCAGGCGCGATCGAACTTGCTTTTCTTGTGCAGCCTGATCTGCGATATTCTTTGCCAGCATATCTTTGGCCTTAGAAGTTTCGGCCTTGGCTTGCTTCATAGCCTTTTCATCAGATTTGACTGCGGCCTCAATCTCTTGTTGTTTCTTGCCCTTGAGGTTAGCAATTTCAGCTTGGGACTCCTCAAGAGCTCGGTTGCCATCTCTGAGTTTGGATTCAAGCTCGTTCGCCCGAAGCTCATTGGTAGCCAAAGAAGCTGCAAAGCACAAAGGGAAACATCAAATCCATGTGAAAGAAAGTATAAAGTATCATGACTAAAGAAAAGGGATAAATGGTACTGACCTCAAAGTTTGTCAGCTTGCGTGTGAAACCCAATGATTTGCATGGCAATGTCCATGCAAGATTTGACAGCTGGCTGAGGAATCAATAAGCAAAACAGAACTAAGGAAGATGGAACGGGAATCAAACAAGAATTCGAGAAAGGGATCAGAAAAGTTACATCATCTGCTAAAGGACCTCGTGTATGCTTTTCAAGAGTTGCGATAGGTTGTGCCTCGCCTTGCTTGTTGTGCTTCTTTTTCTAGATGACCTTGCGGGCCTTCTTCTTGGTAACCTATTTTGACGAGTCCCCCTCATCTGGGAGAGGGCTCGCCGCTTTAGGCATAGGAGAGGCTAATGGCGACTAGGGTGGCACTCCAGCGTCGGTTTCTTGCTACTCCTCAGTATTAATCATATTAAGGAATATGAATACGATCAGCAGTTCACGGGAAAAGAAAGGGATACTACAAAAGAACTTATGAGTCTTATAAAGCTTGATCAAACAAACTTTTGGCGGCAGCAGCGGAAGCAGTGGCAGCTAAAGTGGATGCCTTTTTACGGGGTACCTCCAAAGACTTGGAGGTACCTAAGGATTCTAGCTCCTCATCCTTGTGTTTCCTTTTTCCTTGGGCTGCAGCTCCTTGCGTAGCAGCAGATGGAGGAGAAGGGCTTGGTGACCCGGTTCTCTCAAAACCATTGACTTCTTCCCCGTCCCGACTCTCGTCGGCCTCGGGGGCTTCATTATATCTGAAGCAGATTTTTGGGGTAATTCACCACCCTCTGGTAGCGGAGGAGTGGAAGAAAGGAAGATGTGTTTCTACCAAAAAGAGACAAGTCGAAAAATTCAGAGCAAATATGCGAAGGCAAAACTGGAAGGGCACAACTCTCTAATTTCCACGACATACCTTGGGTAAAGATTTGCTGGCGGAATATGGTAATGCTAGACATGGAGGGATTACGTCATTCTTCGTCAGCTTGGTCAAGGAGCAGACCTGCTTCTGGACGACCTCCTCGGGAACCTTTTCTTCTGAAGTTCTCGACTTATCTGTTGTACCAGAATAAGTCCACATTTGGGAATGTCTAACTTTCAATGGTTGGATGCGAATCTAATGGAAATATGCAATCAGTTGCACCCATTCATCTCCTTGTTCACCGTAGTCTTTAGTCTGGTTATTCGAGTCATCAGTGACTCTATTTCTATGAGTTCAGCATCAAAAGAAAGTTGATCCCAAGTCTTCATCTTTTTCAACTGTTTCTTTGGGTCGAACGGTGCCAATCCATATTCCTGAGCTTCAGAAGATTTTTGGTCCTTGAAATAGAACCATTTGTTCCTCCAATGTTGAACAAAATCTGCAGAGGGGAATTTTAAGTATTGGGCGTCTGAGCGCACAACAATGATGGCTCCACCTATGTCGTGGATCTCATCTTTGGAGGCATTGCGGCAGAGATTGAAAATTCACCTCCATAACCCCCATAGAGGGCCGATGCCCAGAAAAGCTTCACAAAGCATGATGAAACACGCAATGTGGAGGATGGAATTGGGTGTGAGCTGATGTAGTTGCACGCCACAGACAAAAGGAATCCCACAAAGAAATTCGTGGGTGGGGAGAGAAAGGCCGCGGTAAAGAAGAGCAAGAAACATCACCGAGAAACCCTCTGTCGGGCGAGGAATGACCTCGTCGCTGGGGAGAGCATACTCCATCGAATCAGGGAGGAATTCGACGCCCTTGGATTTTTTTAGATCGCTTTTGTTGATGGTGGACATGGACCAGCCGATGGCCGTCCCCCGCTTGGTGGTGCTTGATACGTCTCAAACGTATCTATAATTTTTGATGCTCCATGCTTGTTTTTACACCATTTGCCTATTGTTTCGTTACACTTAGTGGCACTTTTATGCATTTTCCGGAACTAACCTATTAACGAAGTGCCACAGTGCCAGTTTCCTGTTTTCAGCTGTTTTTGTGTTTCAGAAGTGATACACAGGAAATATTCTCGGAATTGGACGAAACAAGTTCCTGAAGTCTTATTTTACCTGGAAGCTTCCAGAGATCCAAAGGAGAGACGGAGAGGGGCCACCAGGGCCCCACACATAGGGCTGGCGTGGCCAGGCCCCTGGCTGCGCCACCCATGTGTGAGGGAGCCTGGCTCCACTTCTGACATCGCCCCTTCGCCTATAAATACCCCCCGACGGAAAAAACCTAAGTGCCCGATCAGATTTCCAGAACACATCGCGATCCGCCGCCGCCGTCGACCCGAAGATCGAGAGGGTCCAGAAGCTCTTCCCGGCACCCTACCGGAGAGGGGAATCGCCACCGGAGGTCTCCTTCATCGCCATGCTTGCCTCCGGAGCGATGAGTGAGTAGTCTACCTTGGACTATGGGTCCATAGCAGTAGCTAGATGGTTGTCTTCTCCACCATGTGCTTCATGTTTAGATCTCATGAGCTGCCCTACATGATTGAGATCACCGTTATGTAATTCTACATGTTTGGTTTGTTGGGATCCGATGAATATTGGTGTTTATGATTAAGTTGCTGTATTGAATTATATCTTTTGTTATCTCTATGTTGTTTATGATCTTGCATGCTCTCCGTTGTTAGTAGCTATCTTGGCCGAGTAGTTGCTAGTGACTCCAAGAGGGGGTATTTATGCTCGATAGTGGGTTCATGCCTCTATTTCACCTGGGGGAGTGACAGAAACCTCTAAGGTGGTAGATGTGTTATTGCTACTAGGGAGAAAACAACATTCATATGCTCAAGGGCATATGCTTTGTTTACATTACACACTTTGCTTAATGCAATTATCTGTTGTTCGCAACTTAATACTTCTAGGGTGTTCGGATTGATATCCCCGGGAATGGATTATTAGTCATAGATGCAGTTGGATGGCGGTCTATGTATTTTGTTGTAATGCCCAGAGTAAATCTCATAGTGATCTTCTTGACATATCACGTTATCTTTATTCTATCAATTGCCCAACTGTAATTTGTTTTCCCAGCATGTGTTATTTTATCTATGGAGAGACACCACTAGTGAACTGTGGACCCCGGTCCTATTTCCATCATATTGCTATCACCTGTTTACTTTTCTCGCACTGTTTATTTTACTCGCATACTATATTGTTTTCCACTCGATATGCTCATAACCTTTGTTTCAAGCAAACCGGTGAGATTGACAACCTCATCGCAAGTTGGGAACAAAGTATTTGTTTGTGTTGTGTGCAGGTTCCGCGTTGCTGCTGGCCGAAGACGAGTCAACAAGTATCGTTAACGGCGCCCTTGTTGGAGTGTTACTAAGCCAGGCCGCATCACCTTCAGTCGTCATTGTCTCTCCTCTCCTGATCGACATTAAACCTTGGTTTCTTAACTGAGGGAAAACTAGCCGCTACACTCATCATATCTTCCTCTTGGGGTTCCCAACGGGCTGGTTATTCACCACGCACAAGGACTTACTGCTCCACGCCAGCAGCCTCTTTTCTGGCGCCATCACCAAGTAGCAGCTCCTTTTCTGGCGCCGTTACCGGGGAGGAAGAGAAGACTTCTGCGAGGGGAGTTCTTCGCACACACATTCTTTACTTTGTTATTTGTTTTGCTTTACTTTATTTATTTTACCTGCATTGCTTTATATCAAAAACCCAAAAAAATTAGAATCCTTGGTAGTTGTTATTTCTTTACTTTAGTTTATCATGCTGTTCCCTAAGTTCGTTCTGGAAGACCTCTCAGTAGGTAGTGGTTTGATTATTGGCAAAAGTAACATTGAGGAGTTCTTTAATCACATTAGTATGCATGAGGAAGATGAGGAAAAGTCTTGGGTTGAGCTTGCTCCTAGTATTGAAGTTGCTTCAGTTATATTAATTGACATGTTGGAAACTAGGTTTTCTAGTCTTAATCCTTTTATGCAATATATGTTCCTTAAGCTTCATGAAATTGAGGATCCCGAAAAGAAAGCTTTTATCTTGGAAACTTTGCGCCTAGAATTTAAGGATGTCGTTGTTGAAGCTAGGAAAGTTCTTAAACGTTTTAATAAACTCGGTTCACCTATAAAGGTTATTGATACTAATTATGAGGGGACCGAGATACCTATACCGTGCAAGCTTTTAGGATTGTGTGAAGCTTTCGAAAATAATTTTGCCTGGATCTGTCCTAAAAATCTTTTTGATGAAAATAGTGTACCAAAGCATGATCACAAAGGGTCTTCTAAAACTTATGTGGATGAAATACAATGCCTTATTGACAAGACCTCTTCTGTTGATCTTGATGCTTCATCACTTGATATTACTTGATTCGCAATTTTCTGCGCCTAGCTCAAAGGCGTTAAAGAAAAGCACTCTTGGGAGATAACCCATTGTTTTATTTTCAGTACTTTTTCTTTTATTTGAGTCTTGGAAGTCATTACTGCTGTAATGACCGCTCCTTATCTTTTTTATTTCGTTTTTGTGCCAAGAGAAGCCTCTAATTTGAGTGAAGTAAAGATTTGGGGATGTTGCTGTCCTGAAACTGTTTTCGGTGCTGCACCGTAAAAATTCGTGAAAATTCTCTGTTTATCTTTTGGACCTGCGATTTCTTGTGCATATGCCCCAGGTTATATCCAAACTTTTCTTAGTTGAACACTTTTTGATTTGAGCAACAGAAAATCCCTCAAAAATTCTACCTTTGTCAGCTGTTCAGTTTTGACAGATTTCTGCCAATATTTGTGTTTGCCACTTTATCGCTTTCTTTTGAGTTCTTTTGATCATGGAACTTTTGGGGAGGTTGCTACAGTAGTATATGCTATATATGAGGTGGTTTTGAGTTGAAACCTGAAGCAAATAGAGGATTGATTATATGTTATGCTTGCACTAATGTTGCTAATAGAATTGTGTTTAGTTTTGTATGAAGGAAGTTTTCAAGTGTAGGGATTGGAGAATGATGAGATGAGTTAAAGAATGGACAAAAGCTCAAGCTTGGGGATGCCCATGCATCACCCCAAGAAATATCCAAGAAGTACAAGCGTCAAAGCTTGGGGATGCCCCCGAGGCACCCCTTCTTCATCGGCAAAAATCAGGTCACCTTTCAAGACACTATATTTCTATTGCTTCATGCACTATGTGTTTTTCTTGGAGCGTCAGTTGTTTTAGTTTTCTTAGTTGGTTTAGTTTGTTTGTTTGCTGCAATAAATGGTTGGACCCCAACAAACTTCTTTTGGAGAAGTTGCTTGTTTTCATTTGCAAAAAACGCTCTAGTTTTCACTCTTATTAAAAATCGAGTGTTCTTCTTTTTCTGCTACTGCTACTGCTTTTGGTTTTCGTTTTCGCCTTGATTTGCATTCAGATCTTGTCATATCTTTTCATCAAGGTGTATTTTTGCCTCTGATCTTTATTGGTTTTCATCAAAAGAGGTGTCTTTAAAAATTTCAAATGGTGTTGGAAAAGAGAAAAAGCTTTGTGAAAAATAGTGGTACAAGAAGGAGCTTGTGTAGACTGCGGCTTAGGCTTTTTCATGTCATGCTTGATGTCTTTTTGATAGTATGCTTAGTGGTTTTGCTGTAGCATGACTTGTCTCAAATAACTGAAATTGCTTAATGAGCCTTTGAAAAAATCATGCGTTGTTTTTATTGTATGGAAGCATTATTTTGGTTTTCTCCTTGATGCTTTATTTGGGTTGACTTGGCGCATGCTCACACATGTTAGACTCTTACAAAGTTGCCAATAGCCTTCATGATCATTTAGTTTTTGACTTTTGATGCCATCTTATGCTTCTTTTAATGTCGCTTTGTCGCTTTGCATGATTATGGCCATTATTGCTCTCTTAGTTGGTCGCTCCCAGTCTTTTGCTAGCCCTCGCCTTGTACTGAGTATGAGCTCTACTCGTGCATCCAACTCCTAAAAGCCAAAGTTTTCCATTGTGTCCACCATACATACCTACTAGCAATTTGCTATTCCAAGTAAATTTGACTTGCTTTTATTTTCTCTTCAAATTAAACTCTTACCAGTGTTATGCGAAACTCGGTTAGTAAAGCTCTCACGAACCGGAAGGCACACTTTACTTTTTCCTGTTCTTAAAAATTTGACATTGTGGTCTCTTATGTTGAGTTGTTATGCTTGCAAGTTGTAAGTTGGATTCTAGCCCAGCCATGCAGTCATGGGCAAGCTTTCAACATTGCACTTCTTTTTGAGTTGATATCGTGATCTTTTGTTTATGGATGCCCGCGTTGTGAAATGAAATGGGAATCTTGTAGGGATCATGGAGTTTGTATATGTGTTAGGGAAACGCCGGGCCGCCAATCTAAGCCATGCATAATTCATGGTGGAAATTTGCAGCATACCCATGGTGAACATTCGATGACGCATCTCACAATAAAAAGCTAAACAATATAGCAAATAAAAGAGATGTCGAGGTGTTCATTGTCTGCTTGTCCTATCATTTTGGTGTGGGCTTGTTCCATGTCATCGGGCACGGAGGTACCCCATTGGCGGTTCTCAATGATATGCAGATACTTACAATGACAAGAGCCTTGCTTGGGACTCTAAGTAAAGTAGCATGAGGTTTGGGTACTCGTATTCACGGGGCACGAGGTTTTCAACTTATGATTTGTCAAGCATATGCATCATAATTGTTCTCGCATTAACTTTAACCATTCAAGATGCTTATGATGGGGGCAATGAGAGCTCAAAGCCGGTAAGTACCATAATTTTTGAAGGTTATAAAACTTGCAATCACTGCTTCCCTCTGTGAAGGGCCTTTCTTTTACTTTTATATTGAGTCACCACCTTCTTTCTTTATGCACCATTAAGAGAGCATAGTTGTCATTCTTAGTGTGATATGCATTGTCCCAAAGTTCATTGATTGATTCATATTGTTGGTTTCACTTGTTCTTAAATTATTTGTATCTAGTCGCCCTCTTAAACTTGAAGGTGTCCTATGCATTTATGTTTTGCTCTCTTTGAAGGACAAGCTGAAAACCTTTTGTATGTTTTTCCTTATGATTTGAACACACGTTTGACTTTCATTGTTTCATTTTCATGATCTGTTGTTTGTGTTCATTTGCATGTTTACAACATGGTTGCTAAGTTCTTATTGTCATGATTATATCTTCATGCCCATGTTTTAAGTTCTATTGATCCCAGCTCACCAATGCTTACATATATGATCAAGATTGTGTAGGTGCATGTCACCTCAAAAATTATTCTTTTGTTATCACTTACCTACTCGAGGACGAGCAGGAGTTAAGCTTGGGGATGCTTGATACGTCTCAAACGTATCTATAATTTTTGATGCTCCATGCTTGTTTTTACACCATTTTCCTATTGTTTCGTTACACTTAGTGGCACTTTTATGCATTTTCCGGAACTAACCTATTAACAAAGTGCCACAGTGCCAGTTTCCTGTTTTCAGCTGTTTTTGTGTTTCAGAAGTGATACACAGGAAATATTCTCGGAATTGGACGAAACAAGTTCCTGAAGTCTTATTTTACCCGGAAGCTTCCAGAGATCCGAAGGAGAGATGGAGAGGGGCCACCAGGGCCCCACACATAGGGCTGGCGCGGCCAGGCCCCTGGCCGCGCCACCCATGTGTGAGGGAGCCTGGCTCCACCTCTGACATCGCCCCTTTGCCTATAAATACCCCCCGACGGAAAAAACCTAAGTGCCCGATCAGATTTCCAGAACACATCGCGATCCACCGCCGCCATCGACCCGAAGATCGGGAGGGTCCAGAAGCTCTTCCCGGCACCCTGCCGGAGAGGGGAATCGCCACCGGAGGTCTCCTTCATCGCCATGCTTGCCTCCGGAGCGATGAGTGAGTAGTCTACCTTGGACTATGGGTCCATAGCAATAGCTAGATGGTTGTCTTCTCCACCATGTGCTTCATGTTTAGAGCTCATGAGCTGCCCTACATGATTGATATCACCGTTATGTAATTCTACATGTTTGGTTTGTTGGGATCCGATGAATATTGGTGTTTATGATTAAGTTGCTGTACTGAATTATATCTTTTGTTATCTCTATGTTGTTTATGATCTTGCATGCTCTCCGTTGTTAGTAGCTATCTTGGCCGAGTAGTTGCTAGTGACTCCAAGAGGGGGTATTTATGCTCGATAGTGGGTTCATGCCTCTATTTCACCTGGGGGAGTGACAGAAACCTCTAAGGTGGTAGATGTGCTGTTGCTACTAGGGAGGAAACAACATTCATATGCTCAAGGGCATATGCTTTGTTTACATTACACACTTTGCTTAATGCAATTATCTGTTGTTCGCAACTTAATACTTCTAGGGTGTTCGGATTGATATCCCCGGGAGTGGATTATTAGTCATAGATGCAGTTGGATGGCGGTCTATGTATTTTGTTGTAATGCCCAGAGTAAATCTCATAGTGATCTTCTTGACATATCACGTTATCTTTATTCTATCAATTGCCCAACTGTAATTTGTTTTCCCAGCATGTATTATTTTATCTATGGAGAGACACCACTAGTGAACTGTGGACCCCGGTCCTATTTCCATCATATTGCTATCACCTGTTTACTTTTCTCGCACTGTTTATTTTACTCGCATACTATATTGTTTTCCACTCGGTACGCTCATAACCTTTGTTTCAAGCAAACCGGTGAGATTGACAACCTCATCGCAAGTTGGGAACAAAGTATTTGTTTGTGTTGTGTGCAGGTTCCGCGTTGCTGCTGGCCGAAGACGAGTCAACAAGTATCGTTAACGGTGCCCTTGTTGGAGTGTTACTAAGCCAGTCCGCATCACCTTTAGTCGTCATTGTCTCTCCTCTCCTGATCGACATTAAACCTTGGTTTCTTAATTGAGGGAAAACTAGCCGCTACACTCATCATACCTTCCTCTTGGGGTTCCCAACGGGCTGGTTATTCACCACGCACAAGGACTTACTGCTCCACGCCAGCAGCCTCTTTTCTGGCGCCATCACCAAGTAGCAGTGTTCTTCGTCATCGATCACTTCACTGGCATCTATAAAGGGAAGAGCATGAGGTGGAGGTGTGCGTCAATGACAAGAAAAGAGGCAGTGTGCTAGAGGAAGAAGAAGAACTGGTGGCAGCAGAATAGCACACGCAGGGTAAAAGTAAATGAAAAGGCTTTCCACTTAAATACATCAACTTTGTGGGCCACGACGTGGCACGCAAAGCGGAAGCGGCAGCCCACTTGCGCGTGGGAAAATTGGGAATTTACCGTGCCACCCCCATGTATGTCGGTGACGAGGGGTTAACTCGACAAATGTCCTAGATGAAGGACTTAGGATCGGGGAGATAGGGCGTCGGATGAACTCAAAGGTAAAATCAGTAAAACAAGGTGGCTATGAAAGTAAACGTGGGTGTAAACCTGGCTTGCTTTCAATCTGTCCCACACCGTCCCCTCCTAGCCTCTATATATAGATGGCTAGGTCTCGAGGATCGGGTGGGATCCGACACAGATTACAATATCGACATACGGTAAGAACTCGTATTTTGACTAGCATTACAATTGGGCCTAGCTCAACGGGCCTCAAGGGTATTCAACTGACGGGCTCTATTATCTATACCCTTGTTAGTAGCCCATGAGATTCTACCAGAATTGCAAATTCGGGTTGAATCTCTAATCTTTAAATCTTTGACTTGATCATTTCTTCGACTTCTTCATATCTTCAAATCTTTGAATTGGTCTTTCGACTTATTTTCATTATAATATCTCGCAAGGGGTTTTGATGAACAAGCCTGACAACTCTGACGGATCAAGAGGTCAGTTAACTGCCGGAACAGATACTTGTCACCTACTTCAAATTCAATCCCCTTGGACTTGAATTCGGGAAACCGGTCAAATCCATTCTTTTGCCGCATTTAGGACTTACAAATAATGAATCCCAGTGGTTCTCAGGGTACCCAGTGCGTCCACTACGATTTTTCTTCGCGTCGTAGACACGGATACATACCAGCAGAGTGCATCCATGTGTGTATATCGGGCCACACAGGACGGATCCTGGGGTCTTACCTTCGTGATATATTTTAATCACGGCATTCAAGTTTTGTCGTGATGATGCAACTCGAGGATAATATGTCGCAGCCTTGTTTGACTGATTCAGAGTATAAAATATTCGGATTACTTTAACTTGAATCAATAAAAAGTTGCCTCCCGATGGGAGTAATGAAGCTTTCTGAATTTTCTTTCGCTTTCTTTGCTTCAGTATTCATGACTAAATATCATCGGGTGCGCACCCAGCGCTCCCGATGGGAGTAGCCCCCGAGGCTATAGCCGAAATTTTCGGGTATAGGCTCAAGAACATGGATAAACCTGTGCTTTATACTTCTTCTTGCGTCATTTGTCGACTTCTTTCACTTTTGTAATGGATTCCTCCTCTTCTAATTTTGCCAGCCCCCAAGTCGAAGACAAGGTGAACTTGTACTTCTTTGACAAATATTTCTTATTCCCTACTATGGTCGCTTGCTGTGTTGTTGTTCTCTCTTTCTTCTTCTTTTCTTTTTTAATGCATCCTTTCCCTGGATACGTTGACCTTTCTGTTATCGGCTGCTCTAGGCAGCATATAAGAGCCTGTATATATATTTTGGACCTTTACCCTTGTAAAGGCCCATTATACGTGCTTATAAATAAAGCACATCTGTCGATGGGTAAAAAACCCTAATCCAGTCATTTAGCTTTTCTGCCGCATCATCTTCCTCCCATTAAACTCATCTAGGGTTTCTTTTTTCCAACTTCTGCCTCCATGGCTGATGCGAGTGGATCACATTTGGACATCGGCGCCCCATTTGAGAAACGGGGTCGCGGTCGCCCTCGCGGTAGCAAGAACAAAGCTACCGCCACAACTCTGGTGGCTTCATCGTCTGCTCCAGTGAAGCGACACCCCGGCCGTCCGGTCGGGAGTAAGAATGAGCCCAAGCTGGCTCCTGTTGCACCAGGTCCAAGTACCCCACCTGCTAATGCTCCTTTCCCCAGGATCTATTCTTTTTTCTGTATTGCCGGCGCACAGTGCCATGAGATTCAGCGCTTACCGCTGAAATTCAACCAGTTCATGGATGGGCGAGAGCTGTGAGAAGCGATTCTTCATGAGCACTTCGGGGGAGGAGCTCCCTATGAAGTGGAGGTTTGGTTCGACGACGCTGGTGAACAATTCTTCAAGGGCGGCTGGCCGGATTTTGCTGAAGATCATGATCTCCGTCCAGGCTTTTTTATGACTTTTGACTTCCATATTGGCACGTCGAAGTTCGACGTGAGAATCTACGACGGCACCCAATGCCAGAAGGAGTATGAAGCCGAAGTGCACTTTCATTAACTTTTGCTTTTATGTAATCCGTTTGTTCAGTTTGCTCTTCCTTGTGCTATCCAAAGGAAGATATCATATCTATGTAATGCTCTCGTTCTATTTAATAGACCAGGGGAACAAATCATAGTTTTGAGGTGTTTTAATTTAACATATTATTGGGTTCTTCAGAATTGGCGTGTGTTTCTGCCAAATGTCGGGTTGTGAATAACCTTGCAGTATTTTGAAGATAATAATAACTGTACTCAATAATAACTTTTGTTCTTCATTTCATACGACTCGAGGGTCCAAGCCACCAAGTGGAAAAAATAGAATATTTACATATATTGTCAAGTTGACCCAAGGAACCCGACCATTGGCCTCATGTTCTGGGTTCGGAAGGTCAACTCAAAGAAATCCTTTATCGCCTTATGTCATCTATGCATAGAATCGTCATAGTTGCTCTGCATTCCATGGGTTACTCTCATTTTGCCCCGTTTTCTTGTCTTGTAGTCGATAAGCTCCTCCTGGTATCAATTCTGTCATGATGTAAGGTCCCACCCATGGGGACTCGAGTTTTCCATGGCCATCTTGCTTGAGTAATAGAACTAGATCTCCTACCACGAAAGATCGTGGACGAACTCGACTGCTATGGTAATTTCGCAAATTTTGCTGATACTGAGTAGCTCTGGCGAGCGCTACATCTCTTGCCTCATCGAGTGCATCGACATTATCCTGAAGTGCTTCTGTGGAAGTTGCCTCATCGTATGCCACGATTCTTGGAGCTTCATGAGTTATTTCAATTGGAAGCATAGCTTCTGCGCCATGGACCAGGAAAAAGAGTGTTTCTTGAGTAGCTGCGTTGGGTGTAGTTCGTAGACTCCAGAGCACGGAGGGTAGCTCATCTACCCAGGCATGCTTGGTTTTCTCAAGGGGTGCCAACAGCCGTTTCTTTATCCCGTTGCATATTAGGCCATTGGCTTTTTTGACTTGCCGGTTTGTCTTCGAATGTGCTACAGATGCAAATTTCAATTTGATTCCCAATCCTTCGCAATAGTCCTTGAACTCCTTTGACGTGAAATTTGTACTATTGTCTGTGATTATGCTGTGTGGTACTCCGAAGTGAAAGACTATAGACTTGATGAAATTTATTGTGGCTTTAGAATCTTGGGTTGTTACTGGGGTTGTTTCTACCCACTTAGTGAATTTGTCGACTGCCACCAGCATATAAACGTGCCCTCCTGGCCAGGATTTGTGCAATTTTCCTACCATGTCGAGACCCCACTGCGCAAAGGGCCAAGATAATGGTATTGGTTGTAACTCTGCTGCTGGCGCATGTGGCCGAGATGCGAACCTTTAACATGCTTCACACTTTCGAACTATGTCTTTTGTGTCCTCGATGGCTGTTAACCAATAGAATCCTGCTCGAAAGGCTTTGGACGCGATAGCTCTGCTACTCGCGTGATGTCCACACACTCCTGCATGAATATCCTTTAAGATTTCTTGTCCTTCTTGAGGAGTGACGCATCGTTGCAAAATGCCTGATATACTTTTCTTATATAACTTTCCTTGTAACACGACAAAAGCCTTGGATCATCGTATTATTCTTTTTGCTTCTACCGTGTCTTTGGGTAGTGTTTTGTTTATCATGTATGCTAGATATGGCTGCATCCAAGTTTCTTCTATCATCATGACTACTTCTGGTTCTACTGCACTTGTTTTCCCAGCCCCCGAGCCTGTTGTTTGTCCCTCTGTAGTTGAGGTTTTGCTGTTTTTTATTGATCGCTCTATGATTTCCTCCCAGAAGACTCCTTGTGGTACGGGTAAGCATTGGGACCCGATGTTTGCTAAATTGTTGGCCTCCTCGTTGCTGGCTCTGCTGACGTGCGAAACTTTGCATCCATCGAATGTTCCTTCGAGATAGTAGTATAAGTTTCTGTATGCTGTCATGTTGTCGCTGATGGCGTCGCATTTGTTCATTACTTGTTGGACGACGAGGTTCGAGTCTCCAAATATTTTAAGTCGAGTTGCTCCACAAGATTTTGCCATTTTCATTCCATGGAGCAACGCCTCGTATTTGGCTTCATTGTTAGAAGCTTGGGGAAAACTCATCCGTAACACATATTTCAATTTGTCGCCTTGTGGTGATATCAGGACTATGCCTGCTCCTGCGCCTTGGATTCTTTTTGAACCGTTGAAATACATCGTCCAAACACTCGATAAATCTGGGGGACCTGCACTTTGCAATTCCAACCACTTTGCTGTGAAATCTGGCAGAATTTGTGATTTGATTGCCTTTCTCTTTTCGTACGTGATGTCCAGGGGTGATAATTCAATTCCCCATAAGGAGACACGTCCTATTGCCAAAGGGTTGTTCAATATATTGGATAGTGGTGCTTCGTTGACCACTATAATTGGGTGCACCGCGAAGTATTACCGTAGTTTCTGAGCTGTTGTGAAAACGCTGTATGCAAGGTTTTGATAGTGCGGGTACCTTTGCTTTGTTGGAGAGAGTACTTCGCTGATGAAATAGACTGGCCTCTGAATGCCGTGAGCTTTTCCTTCTTTGCTTCTTTCGACTACCAGTACTGTACTCACTACTTGATGTGTTGCTGCAATGTATAGTAGTAGTGGTTCTTTTTCCTTTGGTGCGACCAACACCGAAGGTGTGGAGAGCACTTTTTTCAATTGCGCGAAGGCTACGTCCGCTTCTTCCGTCCACTCGAATTTATCATCTGATTTTTTCATGAGCGCGTAGAAAGGTAGTGCTTTCTCTCCTAGTCGAGCCACAAATCGACTTAGCGCCGCGACGCGCCCTGCAAGCTTCTGTACGTCGTGTAGCTTTGTTGGTTTTCCCATTGTTAATATTGCTTGGATCTTTTCTGGGTTTGCCTCTATTCCTCTTGCTGATACCAGAAACCCCAAGAGTTGCCCTACTGATACACCGAAAGAGCATTTTGTCGGGTTGAGCTTGAGCTTGTACCTATTCAGGTTGTCGAAAGTTTCTGCCAAGTCGCTGATCAGAGACTCTTCCTTCCTCATGGTGATGACCACGTCGTCGATGTAAACTTGGATATTGCATCCTATTTGACTTCCGAGGCAATTTTGCATCATCCGCCCATAGGTTGCTCCTTTGTTTTTCAGGCCGAAAGGCATGACCTGATAACAGAACACGCCGTATGGTGTGATGAAGGCTGTCTTTTCCTCGTCTTCCTTTTTTAATTTGATCTGATTGTAACCAGAGTATGCATCTAGAAAGGAAAGCCTTGCGCACCCCGCTGTTGAGTCGATTTTTTGATCAATGCGTGGTAAAGGGAAGTGATCCTTTGGACAGTGCTTGTTGAGGGATGTGTAGTCGACACATACTCTTTGTACGTCTGTATTTTTCTTGGGGACTATAACTGGATTAGATACCCAAGTCAACGTTTTGATTTCTCGGATGCACCCTCCGTTTTCCAGTCTATGTAGCTCTAACACTATTGCTTTCCTCTTGGGTTCATCAAATCATCGTAGTGGTTGCTTGACTGGCTTTGCTTTAGGATCCATGTTTAGTGCGTGCTCGATGAGTTCCCTAGGAACGCCAGGCATATCTGAAGGAAACCAGGCGAAGATTTCCCAGCGCTCACGAAGGAACTCAATGAGCGCGCTTTCCTATGCGGGATCCAAGTTTACCGCTATGGAGGTGGTCTTGTTCGGGTCAGTCGGATGGACCTGTATTTTCTTTGAGTCTTGAGTTGCATCGAAAGCCTGATCTGGCAGGGATCGCCCGACGTCGGGTAGCACGTTGTGGTCAGTTTCGCCTTTTAGCCTTGCGTACTCTGCTGTCATGCCGAAGGTTTGCGCCAGCCTATTAAATTCTTTGTCACAACTGTTGGATACTTCAAAGCTTCCTTGCACCGTGATCGTTCCTTTAGGTCCTGGGATCTTGAGTGCAAGATATGCATAGTGAGATACTGCCATGAATTTTGCAAATGCTGGGCGCCCCAGGATTGCATGGTATTGTGAGGGCCAGTCCATGACTTTAAACTCCAGCTTTTCTCTGCGATAATTGCTGCTGTCACCGAAGCAGACATTGAGTTCTATTTTGCCCAAAGGATAATTTGCGGCTCCTGGTACTATTCCATGGAAAGAACAATCTGTTGGCTTTAGATTTTCTAATGATATGCACATTGCTTTCAATGTTCTGGCCTATATTAGGTTTATGCCACTTTCTGCATCCATGAATACTCTTCCGACATCATATCCTCCTATTTGCGCTTTGAGCACCATTGGTGAGTGACCCGGTCTGGGAACTTTCCTCGGGTGGTCTGCTCTGCTGAACCTAACTGGTTGATCGGACCATTTTAGATACTCCGTTATTGCCAAGTTGACCTGTCTTGATATGCTCTTCCTTTCTTTCTTTGACTTTGGCACTGGTTGGATCATTGCTGATATATATACTTTTGACTCCAGCTGCTTTGCGAGTTGTTGCATTTGATATCCTTGACTTATGCTTTTTCCTCCCTGTCGTGCTCCTTGGCTTGAATCCATGGCGTTTTGCAACCTTAAGAAGGTTCTGCAATCCTTCATCTGGTGGTTGGAGACTCTTTTCCCGTCTAGGTAAGCATAATGGATGCGGCAAGGACCATATAGCATATCTTCTGCCGAAGGACCCGAGTACCTTGGCTTCTCCTTTCCCCTGCTATCTCTCGTAGGAAATTCTATGTTTTCATAGCCTTCTTCACACCTTCCATCATATCCTACGACTATCTGATTTCTCCTTCCGTGGTTGTCGCTGTTGCGGTATCATCGCCTTTGCCTGCTTGCTTTGTCGACTTCTGGTGAACGCCCCCTTTTGTTATTGTACGCGTCTTCTCCATCGACGAATCTGTTAGCTGTTTCCATTAGCTCAGATACTGTTCTTGGCCTTGTTCTTCCTATCTCTTCTACTAGGTCCGCACGACGAAGTCTGCTCGAAAAGGCATCTATCGCTCTTTCGTCGGAGACGTCTTCTGCTGAGTTTTTGATTACACTCCAGCGTTGTATATAAGAGCCTAGGGTTTCGCCTAAGGATGGCAATGGGAAGGGTATGGGCAGGGTAGAGCAATACCATACCCATACCCGTGTAGTCGATGGGTATAAAATTCTACCCATACCCGTACCCATGGGTATGAATTTTTACCTATACCCATATCCGGCGGGTACCCATACCCATTGGGTACCCAACGGGTGGATGAAATACTACACAAGTTACTCACTATTTTACTTTTATCGATAGTACATTGGAGGCTAAAACATGAGACTTTGATCTCATTATTGTGGGAGACATGTGGATTACGACCAATGCTTAATCACTAGAATAATTGAGGTGTGAGATGCCCAACTCCTTGGACCTCTATCGATAAATGCTATTGGGATACTCTAGATTCATACTTTAGTACAAATAGGTAGGGTATGGGTATACCCGTGGGTAGAAGGCTATACCCGTGACCTACCCATGACTTGATGGGTAGGGTATGGGTACTACCCATGGGTATAAAAGTGTGCCCATACCCTACCCATGCGGGTACGGTACCCACGGGTACCCGTACCCATGGGTAAAATTGAAGGGAATATGCCCAAGAGGCAATAATAAAGTGGTTATTATCATATTCCATGTTTATGATAAATGTTTATTTCTCATGCTAGAATTGTATTAATCGGAAACATTAATACTTGTGTGATTAATAAACTAAAAAGGTTCCTAGTAAAGCCTCTCTTTTATACTAGCTCGTTGATTAACTGATGATCAAGGTTTCCTGATCATGAACATTGGATGTTGTTAATAACGGGGTCATATCATTAGAAGACTGATATGATGAACACTCACACCCATAGTATGAATAGCAAAACGATCAAGTCATCAAGTTCATTGCTATATCAAACTCATACGAAATAGTTCTAATCCTTAGACCATGAGATCATGTTAATCACTGATACCGGAAGGGTACTTTGATGATATCAAACGTCACACCGTAATAGGGTGATTATAAAGGTTGATTTGGGTACTCTGAAAGTATTAGTTGAGGCTCATGAATCAAGAGTGGGATTTGTCCATCCGGATGACGGAAAGATATTCTCTGGGCCCGTCTCGGTGATATTGCATTGGAATCGCTTGCAAGCATGTGACTAGGTCACAGGAATGCATTATCACGGAATGAGTAAAGAGACTTGTCGGGAACGAGATCAAACTAGGTATGGTTGATACCAAATGATCGGATCTCGGACAAGTAATAATATCGTGAGACAAAAGGAATTAACTATGTTCGTTACTGGTTCACACGATCACTAGTTCATCGTTGAGTAAGTGGGAGTCATCATGGATTTCCAGATCCCGCTGTTGATTATTGATCGGAGAGGAGTCTCGATCATGTCCACGTTATTCATGAACCGTAGGGTGACACACTTAAGGTTCGCCGTTGTTTTTTAGTGGATACGATACTCCGATCGAATTACAGGACAGCATAAGGGTTGTTTCAGAAAAGGACCGAAACTGTTTTGGGATATCGAAATAACTCAAGGGTGTATTTGTTAATGTTTGTTAATTGAATGAATTAACAAATATTAAAGAAATAAAAATGTTTTATTAAATCAATAAGTGTGAATTTTAATTAGCATGAATGTCATGCATTAAAATGGGGGTTACCTCATGTTGATGAGGGGGTTACCACCATGAAGGGAATGAAGAGGGGGTAATGAAGAGGAGGAGACCTCCTTGGCCGGCCACCCCTTGGGGGCTGCTCCTCCTCCTCTATATAAACCCCTCCCTCTCATCCCTGTCACACACTTCTTGATCCTCCCCTCCCTTGCATAGTTGCTGCCCACTTTCCGTCTTGGCTTAGCGAAGCTCTGCCGGAATTGTAGTTCGTAGTTCATACACTTAGAGAAGTGTGTGGAGGAGTGTCCGGCGGATCCCTTCTTCCGCTGCCCCGCTGGACCGAGGGCGTGGAGGAGTCGACGTCGAGCTATACGTGTGACCGAGCACGGGGGTGCTGCCACTTGTGGTGCCGGGTACACGATCTTGTGATCGTCAAGTGAACCACGACGTCGACTACGTCAAGTGAACAACTACGTCGACTACGTGCGTCTTCACCAACTCTCCATCGTCAACGTTTGTGCGGGAACGTAATCCCCGCTTACGGTCGTCGAGGGTTAGTATCCGTTGCTACCATCTCGTAGAGTATCTTGGCCAGTTTATGCGTTCTTGCGTAGGAAAAATTTTGTTTTCTATGCTACGAACCCATCAGTGGTATCAGAGCCATCTCTATGCGTAGTTGGTATGCATGGTTAGAACACATGTGGATGTGGGCGTTGATGATCATGTTATTGCAATTTTTGGTATTTTGGATCATAGTGGCATAGTGGGATTGAAGCTGCCCGAGACTAACCTTACGTGACCGCGTTCACGAGACTTGTCCCACACTTGACATGCTTCGGCATATGTGGCTTTGCGGGTGCACGTTTCTCCCACTATAGTTATGATCTATTTTACAAAGAGTTGTTAATAATATTTTTTATCACCGTTGTGGTTCTTGTTCGTAGGTAAAAACGGTTCTTCCTAGAAAGCCCCAAACCACGTAAAATATGCAAGACAAATTAGAAACGTCTAACTTGTTTTTGCAGGGGGCATGTGATGTGATATGGTCAAATTGTTTATGTTACAAATTGTATGCGATGATCCTTTTTGTAAGATATAAACAACCGGCAGGAGCCATATGGTTGTCTTTACATTTAAATGGCCTGCGTGCCGTATATATATATATCCAAGTGATATATTGTAATGGAGGAAGACAACCAAGGTGGCGCGCCATGGACCTTGGTGCTACGCCGGTGGAATGATGGAGATCATGCCATGACGCACAAGATGGAGATCGAGTGCATGAAGGACCATATCATATCACATTATATATGCATGTGATATTTATCCTTTTATGCATCTTATTTTGCTTAGATTTGATCGCGCGGTAGCATTATAAGATGATCCCTCTCACATAAATATCAAGATAAAAATGTGTTCTTCCATAGCATGCACCGTCAAGAAAGTTCGTCGTTTCGAGACACCACGTGATGATCGGGTGTGACAGACTCTACGTTCACATACGACGGGTGTAAGACAGTTTTACACACGCGAGTGCTATGGTTCTACTTGGCGAGCCTAGCATGTACAGACATGGCCTCGGAACATGAACCGAAAGGTTAAGCACGAGTCATATGGTTGATATGATGAACATGGTGATGTTCGCCTTTGAAACTATGCCGTTGCACGTGATGATCGGTTGCGGTATAGTGAATTTGGTTCGTGTAATCACTTAAGAAAACTAAGAGGGATGTTGTTTTTAAGTGGGAGTTCATTTAGTAATTTTGAATTATAGAACTCAATTTATCATGAACTAAATCAAAGTGAATTTGCATAGTTTGTTGTAGTTATTGGCATCCGTTTACTACCTTGCACTTAGCTATAATTGAGATAATAGAACTATAGAATTCTGGATGTTAACTTTACGAACTGGTATCGTATTGTTTGAATGTCAATCTAAAGTTTAAAGTCCTATTGCAAACTTTTAGCAAACCTTGTTTACTCGATGAATTTTAATAAGTAGTATTAAATCAAGAGTAACAATTCCAGTGTTAGTATCTAAGTATCACACTTGCCTCCATAATCCTTGATATTCAAAAGTTGTTTTTAGTATCAAGGTTATCTAGGAGTTGAAAGAATTGTTTCATAAACTATCATGTGTGGAAGATATTGTGATATCTGAAACAATGTTTGGTTGCAAAGTGATAGAGTATAATTTAGTAAGACACATGTTCTCATATTGTATGAGAATTTGTAAAGATTGGAGACGCTAGGCGTCCAGATCTCTTAAAAAGGTTTTAGGAACTAACATTATACTCATAATTCATCCTCATGAGCTATAGTAGCTTGATCATGAAAGTTGTCATGATAGGATGAATGGAAGATGTAGGTAAAATGTTTACTACACTAAAAGATTACTAAAGAATGGAATTTGGAAGAACGCCAAATATTTGATTATGGTGATCTACTTCAAAGTGTGAGTCCAAGGGTATTAGTGTTTGACTAATCATGCCTTGAACTATGTGCCATGTGTATGGCGCCACTATTGATGTTGATAGATTCTTCTAGATGAAAAAGAATTGCTAAAAGAGAATCCAAAATTTATTCTGGCGGAAAATAAAAGACTGGAAATGTCCAGCTCAGGTATATAGAAGATATACATGTTATGGTTGTATTCGTTGCTTGTTAAAACAATGTGGTTCTTGAGTATTTGATACTAAATTGGTTGGTATGAACTGTCATACAGAACAACGCAATACAAGAACTACAATGGCCTAATTAACTAGCAAATGAATATGGAATGATTCTCATCGAAAACAAATAAAGTGTTATTGTGTTTTGTTGGAATTAAACCTAGCCTTCAAGATTTGTTTGAATAATTATTATTTTGTTCTGGTATTATGAGAACAATGGTTGTTCAAATTATTACCGCATTCATAAAAGATGAATGAACACTTATCTTGTTGGAGAAATCACATCCATAACACTGATGCTAAAAATGTCTCAAGACAAATGATTAGAAGATCACTTATGAGTGACACCACCGTTTAAATCATATTAGAAAGTAAACATGAAGAAACTCCATGTTGATGGAATTTTGGAGTCCTTTTGATTTTGAATCAATTGACACTTGTGAAAATTTCCTAGAGATGATTAAAACTCCGTTTGTAGGCCAAAGAAGAATGGGCGACTAACTTATTGGATATTGTACATGTTGATGTATATAGTCCATTATGTGTAGCCGTGTGTGGTGGATCTTTGAACTTCATCTACTTTAACCAAGGATTTGAGTAGATATATGTGTATATTTACTTGATAAGGAAGAAGCATGAAATATTTGAATATTGTTCAAAGTATTTCTAGATGAAGTGGAAAATCATTGTAACAAGAGAATAAAGAATTTATGATCTGATCATAAAGGAATATATTTGAGTTACAAGTTTAGCAAACACCTCAAAGTTGAGGAATCGTTCCATAGACTTGTATTTCCCGAAACACCATAGGAGTATGGAGTGTTCGAGAGATAAAATCAAACTTTGTTTGACATCGTTAGATCAAAGGTGTCGTCTATAAAACTGCCATTATATTTTAAGGATAAAGCTTTAGAGACTACCGCTTTTTACACTGAAAAGAGCGCCATCATGATCCATTGAAATGACACCATATGAGATATGGCATGGGATAAAACCCAAGTTGTCTTTTCTAAAATTTTGGTATGCTATGCATATGTAAAATGTTTACAACCAAAGTCGGATAAATACGTCTTTGTAGGTTATCCCAAAGTAAATGTTGGGTATTCCTCCAGAACACCTAAGACAAAAGTGTTTGTCGCCGAAAACGTCAAGTTTCTTGAGAAGGAATTTTTCGCAAAAAGTCAAGTGGGAGGACAATAGAACTTTGATTAGGTTGTTGAACCTAAGCTATATGTGCTGAGTAGCACAGCGCTGGGAAGTGTCCCAGAGGCGGCCACAATGTGCATGGCTGTCGTACCTCAAAGGTTGTGGTCACATAGATCAAAGTTCCTATTGAACCGCGTGAGTCGGGTAACAATCTGATAGTTAGATTTGAGAATGAATCATTATTGTTTGACAATGATGAACCGACTACATGCAAAGAAGCGATGATGGGCCCTGACTCCGTCAAATGGCTAGAAGCCATAAAATCCATGATAGTTCCATACATGAGAAACCAAGTTTATGAACTTGGAAGACCCTCAAAAGGCATGAAGCCTAATGAACGTATTTGGATCTATAAAGATAGACATGGATGTTTAACATCTTTGAAATAGACGACACATCGTTAAAAGAGTTTACGATTGTGTTCAATGAGTTGACTATGACAAGATTTGATCTTTCATAGCGATATTTTGTCTGGAAGGATTACTATAGCAACCACTACATATGCCAAGTTTGGTATATGTTAGTTGAACAAACAAGACAACATTCTTCTAATAGAATGGTTACCTAGGACATGTACATAACATGGTCCAATGGGTTTTGTAAATTCAAAGGATGCTAAAAAGGCATGCAAACTTCAGTGGTTGAAGTAAGCATCGCGGAGTTGGAATATTCACCGTGATGAAATAATTAAAAGGTTTAGTTTCATCAGATACGATGAATATGCTTGCGTTTGCAAGAAATTAAGTGGGAGCGCTGAGACATATTTTCAGTACATTATGTAGAAGACATATTGTTAATTGGAAATGATATATCTTTTATTGGCATAGGTTAAGAATTTCATTAAAATTAGATTTCAATGAAAGACTTAGGCAAAACCAAAATATTGGGTCTCGATGTCTATATAGATAGATCGAGGTACTAGTATGATTGTGCCAAAGTACATAGATGAAATATTGAATGAAGTTCAATATGGAAACGATAAGAAAAGTTCTTGTCGCATGGAAGAGGTTGAAACAAGATTCAGGTGTTTTTAATACTTGATGAGTGAAGCTACATGAATGATTTGATCGATCATGTATACCGTGATATGTACATATCCAGATATGTCCTATGCTCTAAATGTTATGAGCATATACCAGTGTGATAAAAGTCATAAGATGATCACTAGACAATAGTAGAGATATCATTATGTGCTTTGGAAGGACTAAGGATATATATTATGTATGACAAAGTGACACATAATTCATTGTAAAGTGTTACATTGATACTAAGTTTGTCACAAGATACAAATTAAGTTTATCTCAATTTTAGCTGTATGTTTAGGTGGCACAATGTAATGGAAGGAAGTTCCATGATGGATTTGGATGAGTTCCAAAGTTAAGACATTGTGATGGATTCTACAACAAAGGTTGAGTATATGGCTAGTTTAGAAGTAGCAAAAGAGGGCATTTGGGTCAAGAAGTTTGTTATCAAACTAGGTGTAGTTCCAAGCTGGCTATTATTGTGAAGATCTATTGTGCGACAATAGTGACAACATGATGTTAGCTAAAGGAACTAAGGTCTCACCAAAGGACCAAAGTTATACCCAATTATCTCATTTGAGAATGAGTGATGCATAGAGACGCAAAGACATGCAAATACACACAGAACTGAAAGTGTCAGATCTGGAGATCAGATTAACCACTGCAACGCGTACGGATAACACGTGAAAGCCATAAGTGTTATATACGCAAGTATCAACTAGATTATTGACTCTAGTGCAAGTGGGAGACTGAAGGGAATATGCCCAAGAGGCAATAATAAAGTGGTTATTATCATATTCCATGTTTATGATAAATGTTTATTTCTCATGCTAGAATTGTATTAATCGGAAACATTAATACTTGTGTGATTAATAAACTAAAAAGGTTCCTAGTAAAGCCTCTCTTTTATACTAGCTCATTGATTAACTGATGATCAATGTTTCCTGATCATGAACATTGGATGTTGTTAATAACGGGGTCATATCATTAGAAGACTGATATGATGAACACTCACACCCATAGTATGAATAGCAAAACGATCAAGTCATCAAGTTCATTGCTATATCAAACTCATACGAAATAGTTCTAATCCTTAGACCATGAGATCATGTTAATCACTGATACCGGAAGGGTACTTTGATGATATCAAACGTCACACCGTAATAGGGTGATTATAAAGGTTGATTTGGGTACTCTGAAAGTATTAGTTGAGGCTCATGGATCAAGAGTGGGATTTTTCCATCCGGATGACGGAAAGATATTCTCTGGGCCCTTCTCGGTGATATTGCATTGGAATCGCTTGCAAGCATGTGACTAGGTCACAGGAATGCATTATCACGGAATGAGTAAAGAGACTTGTCGGGAACGAGATCAAACTAGGTATGGTTGATACCAAATGATCGGATCTCGGACAAGTAATAATATCGTGAGACAAAAGGAATTAACTATGTTCGTTACTGGTTCACACGATCACTAGTTCATCGTTGAGTAAGTGGGAGTCATCATGGATTTCCAGATCCCGCCGTTGATTATTGATCGGAGAGGAGTCTCGATCATGTCCACGTTATTCATGAACCGTAGGGTGACACACTTAAGGTTCGCCGTCGTTTTTGAGTGGATACGATACTCCGATCGAATTACAGGACAGCATAAGGGTTGTTTTAGAAAAGCACCGAAACTGTTTCGGGATATCGAAATAACTCAAGGGTGTATTTGTTAATGTTTGTTAATTGAATGAATTAACAAATATTAAAGAAATAAAAATGTTTTATTAAATCAATAAGTGTGAATTTTAATTAGCATGAATGTCATGCATTAAAATGGGGGTTACCTCATGTTGATGAGGGGGTTACCACCATGAAGGGAATGAAGAGGGGGTAATGAAGAGGAGGAGACCTCCTTGGCCGGCCACCCCTTGGGGGCTGCTCCTCCTCCTCTATATAAACCCCTCCCTCTCATCCTTGTCACACACTTCTTGATCCTCCCCTCCCTTGCATAGTTGCTGCCCACTTTCCGTCTTGGCTTAGCGAAGCTCTGCCGGAATTGTAGTTCGTAGTTCATACACTTAGAGAAGTGTGTAGAGGAGTGTCCGGCGGATCCCTTCTTCCGCTGCCCCGCTGGACCGAGGGCGTGGAGGAGTCGATGTCGAGCTGTACGTGTGACCGAGCACGGGGGTGCTGCCACTTGTGGTGTCGGGTACACGATCTTGTGATCGTCAAGTGAACCACGACGTCGACTACCTCAAGTGAACAACTACGTCGACTACGTGCGTCTTCACCAACTCTCCATCGTCAACGTTTGTGCGGGAACGTAATCCCCGCTTACGGTCGTCGAGGGTTAGTATCCGTTGCTACCATCTCGTAGAGTATCTTGGCCAGTTTATGCGTTCTTGCGTAGGAAATTTTTTGTTTTCTATGCTACGAACCCATCAAAAATTGCCATCCTTAGTTTTGCCTTTCTACTGTACGCACGACTTGACTTCTTCTAGCGATGCTGGGTGCTTATACGATGAGCGAAAGTTTCTCACGAATTGATTCTCTAATTCTCCCCAACTCCCAATGGAATCGTTGGGTAGGGTATTGAACCAGGACCGTGCTACGCCGGTGAGGTATAGCTGCAAACTTTCCATGGCTGTTGCTCTTGTTCCCCCTAGTATCTGTACTGCTTGCAGGTAATCTGAAAACCATAGAATTGGTTCTTGCGAACCATCGTATTTCTCTTGGTCATGTGGCAACTTAAAACCTTTGGGTACCCGCGTTTTGCGAACCCTACGGGTAAAGCATAGCGCGCCCATTTCTTTTTCATCGTCTTCATAATTTTCCACTTTCCACGCATGTCATGAGTTGTTTACTTGTGCTTGTGCTATTATGTTTCTTGCGTCCTCCTTCCTTTTTTGTCGCCTCTCGTCTTCTGATGAATCACTGGAGTTGTTTTGCGAGGGCTTTCATTTGGACTCTTCTTTTCACCTTTCCTTTCGATGTGTCGCCTTTCCTTCTGGAAGATTTCCCATCAACCTATTTTCTACTAACCCGAGGCTTCGTATTGCGGCCTAGTGCATGCGCTCCCGTGGATCTCCAGGCTCTGGTTGCGTGGTTAGTAGGTATGCCTGCGCTGCTACCAAAGCTCCTTTTGGTGTCTCTTGAATGAAATCTTCTTCTTCTTTTGACTGTTGTGCGCTCTGACTCTTCGCATAGCTCTCTTCTCTTATATGTGCTGTTGTCCTCCTGTTATGCTTTGGATCTCTGTGTCTTTCCATGCCACTTTCTGATGCGTCGCTGTACTCATCCCAGTATTATCCGCTTGACATACTATCGTCACCTCAGCTTCTCATGAACATGTCTCTTTCCTCCCTTAACTTCTTTTTGCGCTGGTGCAGTGCGTACTGGTATCCCATCAGAACTTCTCTCCTTGAATCTGTGGGTACCTCTATGCCGTGATTGACGGCTGTCATGATGATTCTCCACTCTCCTGTTGAAACATGAATTTTCTCCTTTTCCTTTTTGCTGTTACTCCTCGATTTTTTGACTTGCAGGTCGACTTCTTTGATGCCTTCATGATTGCCCTCTTCTGCTGCTTCAGTGATAATGATGCATAACTAATGTACGCTTTTGGGGACGCCACTATTTTCGATGGTGAAATCCCTTGAGCTATCGCGAGTTTTAGTCGCTGCTTCTTTGTCGAGCTTTCCCCGAGTTTCGTCGAATTCCTCGAACATCTCTATCATATCCTTTGTTGCTGTGAGACTAACCGGCGAGTTTGCTTCGCTGGAAGAACCCACAGATGATCCAGATTCTGCGATTCTCTCAGTCTTGCTTGCCGACGGACCTGATTTCGTTGGATCCAAAAGGCGAATTGAACCCGAAGGTCCGATGTAAAAGCTTAAACTTCTGAACGTCAGCTCTATCTCTTGATTTTCGTTGACTCCTAGATTGTTACTAGCTAAAAGCGAAAAAGCCGTCGAATTCATGATTCCAACGCCCCAAATCCCCACGGTCGGCGCTAATTGACGAGGGGTTAACTCGACAAATGTCCTAGATGAAGGACATAGGATCGGGGAGATAGGGCGTCAGATGAACTCGAAGGTAAAATCAGTAAAACAATGTGGCTATGAAAGTAAACGTGGGTGTAAACCTGGCTTGCTTTCAATCTGTCCCACACCGTCCCCTCCTGGCCTGTATATATAGATGGCCAGGTCTCGAGGATCGGGTGGGATCCGACACAGATTACAATATCGACATACGGTAAGAACTCGTGTTTCGACTAGCATTACAATTGGGCCTAGCTCAACGGGCCTCAGGGGTACTCAACTGATGGACTCTATTATCTATACCCTTGTCAGTCGGTCAGCGTATAGTCAGATCAAGTCTTCGAACGGTCACTCGTGTGGGTCATGATGATGCACAGTTGACACGTCAAACATTCTATCAAGTGTGAAAATACAGGCGTTAGTCCTCTTCATCAGCAATGATGTCATGATTTAGAGAAGAGGAAAAGCACGAGTTCTTTCTAGTCGAAGAAATAAAGGTTTGAGCCGATAATCGGCTGCAAGCGCCCCATCATAGCCTCGGGGGATACTCCCACCGGGAGCGCTGATCCCGCACCCGATAGAAAAGTATGAGGTCAAAATATTCTGTGAAGGGCGAAAATTACAAAGACATCGAAATAAAATTTGAGTCTATACTCGAGTAATTAAAATTCGACTATAGCCTCGGGGGCTACTCCCATCGGGAGCGCTTATCGCACACCCGATGTTGAAAAATTCTCGACTAGTATGGGAGAGTAAAATAATTGACTTCATCATCGGTGGTAAACACCAAATAATACACTCAACATTTCACTCCGATCGGGAGGGATTTGTGAAGACTTGGAAAGAATAACTTGAAAATTTTGGGTATTATAATAGCCAAACAAGGCTCTCAAAAAATGTATATTCTCAGACCGTGTCTATTGCGATAACATGTCTGGGTGCCATGGTCGCAAAGATCATGAAGGTAAGACCTCAGGATCCATCCTGCATGGCCTAGTATTCGCACAAGAATGCGCTCTGCTAGTAATTTTTCCGTATCCACGATACGAAGAAAATCTAGGCCTACGCGCTGGGTACCCTAAGAAATAATGGAATTCATGCTTCGGTAAGTCCTAAATGCGGCACAAGCTAGATTACGCCAGGTCCCGAATTCGAGTCCCAAGACTTGAGTTTGATGTAGGTAATGAGTATTTTCTTAGGCAATTAACTGGTTCCTGATCCGTCAGAAGCACCAGGCTCGTTCACCAAAATCCCTATGAAATATAGGAAGCATGAAATATTGATAAATTGTAATGGGAAGCCAAAGATTCAGTCAGTCAAAGATTATGTATAAGTCGAAGATTTGAAGATTAGATATTCGACCCGAATCTATGATTTAGATAGAACCATGTTGAGTCACCACCTTCTTTCTTTATGCACCATTAAGAGAGCATAGTTGTCATTCTTAGTGTGATATGCATTGTCCCAAGGTTCATTGATTGACTCATATTGTTGGTTTCACTTGTTCTTAAATTATTTGTATCTAGTCGCCCTCTTAAACTTTGAGGTGTCCTATGCATTTATGTTTTGCTCTCTTTGAAGGACAAGCTGAAAACCATTTGTATGTTTTTCCTTATGATTTGAACACACGTTTGACTTTCATTGTTTCATTATCATGATCTTTTGTTTGTGTTCATTTGCATGTTTACAACATGGTTGCTAAGTTCTTATTGTCATGATTATATCTTTCATGCCCATGTTTTAAGTTCTATTGATCCCAGCTCATCAATGCTTACATATATGATCAAGATTGTGTAGGTGCATGTCACCTCAAAAATTATTCTTTTGTTATCACTTACCTACTCAAGGACGAGCAGGAGTTAAGCTTGGGGATGCTTGATACGTCTCAAACGTATCTATAATTTTTGATGCTCCATGCTTTGTTTTACACCATTTGCCTATTGTTTCGTTACACTTAGTGGTACTTTTATACATTTTCCGGAACTAACCTATTAACGAAGTGCCACAGTGCCAGTTTTCTGTTTTCTGCTGTTTTTGTGTTTCAGAAGTGATACACAGGAAATATTCTCGGAATTGGACGAAACAAGTTCCTGAAGTCATATTTCACCGGGGAGCTCCCAAACATCCGAAGACCTGACGGAGGGGGGCCATGTGGCCCCCACACACAGGGGCAGCGCGGCCTGGCCCCTGGCCGCGCCACCCCCTTGTGAGGCCGCGTGGCTCCACCTCTGACAGCCCCCTTTCGCCTACATATACCCCCTGACGAGAAAAACCTAAGGGCCCGATCAGTTTTCCAGAATACATCGCGATCCGCCGCCGCCGTCGACCCGAAGATCGGGAGGGTCCAGAAGCTCTTCCCGGCACCCTGCCGGAGAGGGGAATCGCCACCAGAGGTCTTCTTCATCGCCATGCTTGCCTCCGGAGCGATGAGTGAGTAGTCTACCTTGGACTATGGGTCCATAGCAGTAGTGTAACAACTCAGAATTTGTAACCCAAGTCTTATTAAATAAAGTGCCAAATTTTGGACCCAAATAAAACTTTTTATCTATTATTGTATGCATACATGCATCTTCTTTTATATGAATTCTATGATTTTATGTGTGTTGTTCTTGTTTGAGCATTGGTTATATAATCCTAAGTGAACCAACAGAATCAATTGGGAAAGATTATAGGAACCAAAGCAACAAGAAATAAAAATAGGTAAGAAAGAGATAAAGTTAATATGATCTAGGATTTGTTATTGACTGCACCACTTTGAGCCATTAGATTAAGAATTCTGTAACTCAAATCAGTGTTTGGCCAACTAGTTGAGCTTAACCAAGTTATGGACTAACTCAACCAACAAAGAGCTACCAAAAATTCAAATTGGAACATCACTCAAACTTGAACCAAAGTCTGAATCTGCAAACAGAAACCAAACCAAATTTGAATTATAAATTTTTGTAAAACTCATTATTTCTCCAGAACAAAAATATGCCTGGGTACCTTATCCAATATGAGGAGCACCCAAAGTGGCAAATTTGAAAAATTCGAATTTTGAATTCTTGTAAGCATTTCGTCGAACACTGGCAGCAACAAATCGAGGTGAGATCAAAGTTACTGGAGCTGCACTATTTGAGCTCGCCCAGGCACTGCTGCCATGCCCTCTGGCCGCACCTCGATCGATCCCAGCTCCCCCAGGCCCGACCCAGGCCGTGAGAAGGGGAGGGAGAAGGAGAAAAACACCCAGGACCCCCTCCCAGGAACCCACTGTCCCGCGCGATGCCGACCATCGGGAAGGCGCCAGAGGAGACCCACAGCGCCCCGCAGCCGAGTCGACACCAGCCCAGCACCACCCCGAGGCCGCCATGACCGGAGCAAGCTTCAAACGCCGCCAGGACCCCCGCAACGGCAAGCTTTTGGTCGCCTTGCTCCCGGCCACCTGAGGCTATAAAAAGCCCCCCCGATCGAACGAAGGAACGCACCTCATCCCCAGCTACCTCCCAGACATCGCCGCTCACTCCCTCTCGCTCTGCTTCGCCGTAGCCAACCTCGCCGGCGCAGTACTGGATGAGCGGAGCGCCGCCGCGTCCGACCACCCGGGAGCTCGCTGTTGCAGGGAATCGGAAGAGGAGGAGCACCGCCGCCGTTCCCGCACGTCGCCGACGAGCTCTGCTTCCCCTACGCCCCGCCCTCGCTGTCGAACGATCGTCGCTGCTCGCAGGTGAGCTTCCGCCGTGCTGAGGAAGACGATGCGTGTGAGCCGTCCGATCTTAATCCGACGCTAGCATACCGATTCGGGAATCGTTAAGTGAACTGACAGCGCGACCCCACCTGTCAGTTCCCCTTTTTATTTCTTTTCCCCGCGCGAAACGGTATCGGGCCGGCCCGTTCGGCTTTTGACTGAATTGGGCCCAGGAGGTTTAGAATCGGTCCGTCTCATTTTTAATTAATTCCCGCCCTTTTCTTTTATTTCAAATATGTTTCAGATGGTATTTTCAAATTCAAATTCCTGGAGTTTTATAAATCCAAATTTAGCAAATAAATATTCATTGGAAAGCTTATAAAATACTCTATCCAATAGTACTGGTTAGATTTCAAAATCAGTTAAGAATAAAATTGGATATGAATAGTGTGACCATAGCTTGTTAAATAATGAAAGATTTCTAGGAAATTAGTTAAGCCTTCAATAATCATGAAAATTAAAATGTGAACTTGCTAATGACCCCTCTTACTGTTAGTCAACACTAATCTACCCCAAACCCTATTAGTGTGATCATTTAGATCCTAACCTATTTGTTAGCATAAAATGATAGATCACTAGTGCACACTTAGAATTAATTGCCCTCTTTACCAATTCACTTAGTGAACCCATCCCACTTAAAACTTGTCTTAGTACCCCTAAATCAACACCAATGCTGCACAGGTGCACTACCTATGCCACCTAGTAGAATTTAGCTTGCACACTTGAAGAAAAACTTACCATCCAACACTATAAAAGTGCAACATGAATGCTTTGGTTAGCAAACAAAGATGTGTGCTTAGTGTGTTGTTAGCTTGGTGAAGTGATGGTGTGCTTTGTGTTTGTTCGTTATTAGACGCTAGTGTTGCCGAGGAGGATATTGGAGGGGATTATTATTATCAAGAAGAAGAAGAAAACCCTGGACACCTTGCCAACCAAGGCAAGCCATCTTTTGATTCATACCCCCACTACCTAGTTTTAATATTGCATTCTACTTGTTTTAAGTAAATTGCATGATTGAATTGCTAGAGTAGAATGATAGAAGCATATTGATGTCGTGATTATCAAGAGCATCAAGCTGAGTTTATCCAACCCTAGTAGTAGTACTATCACTCAATGTAGTTGCTTAGTCGCTAATAAAAGTTGAGGCTATCTCTGGGGGAACCCCATTTGAAAGGTGGTGACTTGACATTGAAACTTGAAACGGGAGATTGCTCCTACACGATGGCTTTATGAAAGAAAATAATCGTGACTAAGAACTATGAAATGTATTTCTCAATTGACAACGAGTGATGTACATGGGTGCCAATTATAACGTACAACCACGTTACCCCTATATGGGAAGGGGCTTAATCCGTAGCTTGTTTATCTTAGTATGGGAGGTCTTGCATCAAATCTTCATGGAAGGACTCCACGGGCGGATACTTCTTGACCAGGTGGATTCCACTAACCCGGTCTCCGGGATGGGCATAACTAGAGGCGCCGGAGCGGGATTCCGTAATCCGGGCTCTAGGAAAGGATCCTATACTAGGATGAGCAAGTGAAAGGTTTTGTTTGATTATCTGAAATCCGCACACCTTTGTGTATAGCGAACCGTGGATTTCTCCCGGCAGATGTATCGAATCTTGTGGGTAAAGTGTACCCCTCTGCAGAGGTTTCAAACTATTCGAATAGCCGAGTCCTCGGTCATGGACGGTTGGCAAACTCTACCTGGCCTTTGTCAAGACTAAAAATAACAAGGGTAAACTTGGTGAATTACATGAATTTGAATTGACATGACTTGACCGTGATCTTGACACATTGAAGTTCCTCTTTAGAATGAACTTAGAGAACTAAACCTCTTTTCTACCAATGAGCATTCTTGGGAAATAAAACTAGCTTTTGCAAACCAACTTAGTGCTTAGTCCACTATACCCAACCTTGCATATCTACTTCATCTTTCCATTTATAAGATGGTTTGCGAGTGCATCCAATGTACTCACGGCTGTGTCCCTGGCTATCAACTTGGCCAGAATATGGGGAGGAGTACCAGGAGGAAGGGTATGAAGAAGAGTACCAGAACTAAGCTCGTCTCCGTGAGTCGCCAGTTGCCTGTAGGGTGAAGGCATGGGCCAAAGACGTTAATTCCGCTGCTATATTGTGTTGTAATATGAACTTGGTCAATATGACCATTGTATTTGAGCTACCGTATTGTAATGTCTATGGAACTGGTTACCAACTACGTTATGTATATCGCAACAACGGTTCTGGGATTGCGGTGGAATACATAACGGGCACTTCGAATTTGTATCAAATTTGAGGTCGTCACAAGTAGCTAGATGGTTGTCTTCTCCACCATGTGCTTCATGTTTAGATCTCATGAGCTGCCCTACATGATTGAGATCACCGTTATGTAATTCTATGATGTTGGTTTGTTGGGATCCAATGAATATTGGTGTTTATGATTAAGTTGCTGTACTGAATTATATCTTTTGTTATCTCTATGTTGTTTATGATCTTGCATGCTCTCCGTTGTTAGTAGCTATCTTGGCCGAGTAGTTGCTAGTGACTCCAAGAGGGGGTATTTATGCTCGATAGTGGGTTCATGTCTCTATTTCACCTGGGGGAGTGACAGAAACCTCTAAGGTGGTAGATGTGCCGTTGCTACTAGGGAGAAAACAACATTCATATGCTCAAGGGCATATGCTTTGTTTACATTACACACTTTGCTTAATGCAATTATCTGTTGTTCGCAACTTAATACTTCTAGGGTGTTCGGATGATATCCCCGGGGGTGGATTATTAGTCATAGATGCAGTTGGATGGCGGTCTATGTATTTTGTTGTAATGCCCAGAGTGAATCTCATAGTGATCTTCTTGACATATCACGTTATCTTTATTCTATCAATTGCCCAACTGTAATTTGTTTACCCAGCATGTTATTTATCTATGGAGAGACACCACTAGTGAACTGTGGACCCCGGTCCTATTTTAATCATATTGCAATCACCTGTTTACTTTTCCCGCACTGTTTACTTTACTAGCATATTACTACTGTTTTCCACTCGATACACTCATAACCTTTGTTTCAAGCAAACCGGTGAGATTGACAACCTCATCGCAAGTTGGGGACAAAGTATTTGTTTGTGTGTGTGCAGGTTCCGCGTTGCTACTGGCCGAAGACGAGTCAACAAGTATCGTTAACGGCGCCCTTGTTGGAGTGTTACTAAGCCAGTCTGCATCACCTTCAGTCGTCACCGTCTCTCTTCTTCAAGATCGACATTAAACCTTGGTTTCTTAACTGAGGGAAAACTAGCCGCTACACTCATCATACCTTCCTCTTGGGGTTCCCAACGGGCTGGTCATCACCACGCACAAGGACAGTTTGCTCCCACATCAACTTGGAGTAGCAGTGCGCAAGGCTTTCCTTCCTAGATGCATACTCTGGTTACAATCAGATCAAATTAAAAAAGGAAGACAAGGAAAAGAAAGCCTTCATCACACCATACGGCGTGTTCTGTTATCAGGTCATGCCTTTCGGCCTGAAAAACGCAGGAGCAACCTATCAGCGGATGATGCAAAATTGCCTCGGAAGTCAAATAGGATGCAATATCCAAGTTTACATCGACGATGTGGTCATCACCACGAGGAAGGAAGAGTCTCTGATCAGCGACCTGGCAGAAACTTTCGACAACCTGAACAGGTACAAGCTCAAGCTCAACCCGACCAAATGCTCTTTTGGTGTATCAGCAGGGCAACTCTTGGGGTTTCTGGTATTAGCAAGAGGAATAGAGGCAAACCCAAAAAAGATCCAAGCAATATTAACAATGGGAAAACCAACAAAGCTACACGACGTACAGAAGCTCGCAGGGCGCATCGCGGCGCTAAGTCGATTTGTGGCTCGACTAGGAGAGAAAGCACTACCTTTCTACGCGCTCATGAAAAAATCAGATGATAAATTTGAGTGGACGGAAGAAGTAGACGTAGCCTTCGCGCAATTGAAAAAAAGTGCTCTCCACACCTCCGGTGTTGGTCGCACCAAAGGAAAAAGAACCACTACTACTATACATTGCAGCAACACATCAAGTAGTGAGTATAGTACTGGTAGTCGAAAGAAGCGAAGAAGGAAAAGCTCACGGTGTTCAGAGGCCAGTCTATTTCATCAGCGAAGTACTCTCTCCAACAAAACAAAGGTACCTGCACTATCAAAAGCTTGCATACAGCGTTTTCACAACACCTCAGAAACTACGGCAATACTTTGCGGTGCACCCAATTATAGTGGTCAACGAAGCACCACTATCCAATATATTGAACAACCCTTCAGCAACAGGATGTGTCTCTTTATGGGGAATTGAATTATCACCCCTGGACATCACGTACGAAAAGCGAAAGGCAATCAAATCACAAATTCTGCCGGACTTCACAGCAGAGTGGTTGGAATTACAAAGTGCAGGTCCACCAGATTTATCGAGTGTTTGGACGATGTATTTCGACGGCTCAAAAAGAATACAAGGCGCAGGAGCAGGCGTAGTCCTGATATCACCACAAGGCGACAAATTGAAATATGTGTTACGGATGAGTTTTCCCCAAGCTTCTAACAATGAAGCCGAATACGAGGCGTTGCTCCATGGAATGAAAATGGCAAAAGCTTGTGGAGCAACTCGACTTAAAATATTTGGAGACTTGAACCTCGTCATCCAACAAGTAATGAATAAATGCGACGCCATCAGTGACAACATGACAGCGTACAGAAACTTATACTACTATCTCGAAGGAACATTCAATGGATGCAAAGTTTCACACGTCAGCAGAGCCAGCAACGAGGAAGCCGACAATTTAGCAAACATTGGGTCCCAATGCTTACCCGTACCACAAGGAGTCTTCTGGGAGGAAGTCATAGAGCGATCAATAAAAAACAGCAAAACCTCGACTACAGAGGGACAAACAACAGGCTCGGGGGCTGAAAAAACAAGTGCAGCAGAACCAGAAGAAGTCATGATGATAGAAGAAACTTGGATGCAGCCATATCTGGCATAAATGATAAACAAAACACTACCAGAAGACACGGTAGAAGCAAAAAGAATAATACAACGATCCAAGGCTTTCGTCATGTTACAAGGAAAGTTATATAAGAAAAGTATATCAGGCATCTTGCAACGATGTGTCACTCCTCAAGAAGGATAAGAAATCTTAAAGGATATTCATGCAGGAATGTGTGGACATCACGCGAGTAGCAGAGCTATCGCGGCCAAAGCCTTTCGTGCAGGATTCTATTGGTTAACAGCCATCGAAGACGCAAAAGACATAGTTCGAAAGTGTGAAGCATGCCAAAGGTTCGCATCTCGGCCACATGCGCCAGCAGCAGAGTTACAACCAATACCATTATCCTGGCCCTTTGCGCAGTGGGGTCTCGACATGGTGGGAAAATTACACAAATCCTGGCCAGGAGGGCACGTTTATATGCTGGTGGCAGTCGACAAATTCACTTACTGGGTAGAAGCAGCCCCAGTAACAACCCAAGATTCTAAAGCCGCAATAAATTTCATCAAGTCTATAGTCTTTCGCTTTGGAGTACCACACAGCATAATCACAGAGAACGGTACAAATTTCACATCAAAGGAGTTCATGGAGTATTGCGAAGGATTGGGAATCAAATTGAAATTTGCATCTATAGCACATCCGAAGACAAACGGGCAAGTCAAAAAAGCCAATGGCCTAATATGCAATGGGATAAAGAAACGGCTGTTGGCACCCCTTGAGAAAGCCAAGCACGCCTGGGTAGATGCGCTACCCTCCGTGCTCTGGAGTCTGCGAACTACACCCAATGCAGCTACTCAAGAAACACCCTTTTCCTGGTCCATGGCGCAGAAGTTGTGCTTCCAGTTGAAATAACTCATGAAGCTCCAAGAATCGCGGCATACGATGAGGTAACTTCCACAAAAGCACTTCAGGATGATGTCGATGCACTCGATGAGGCAAGAGATGTAGCGCTCGCCAGAGCTACTCAGTATCAGCAAAATTTGCGAAATTACCACAACAGTTGAGTTCGTCCACGATCTTTCATGGTAGGAGATCTAGTTCTACGACTCAAGCAAGATGGCCATGGAAAACTCGAGTCCCCATGGGTGGGACCTTACATCGTGACAGAAGTGATACCAGGAGGAGCTTATCGACTACAAGACAAGAAAACGGGGCAAAACGAGAGTAACCCGTGGAATGCAGAGCAACTATGATGATTCTACGCATAGACCACATAAGGCGATAAAGGATTTCTTTGAGTTGACCTTCCGAACCCAGAACATGAGGCCAAAGGTTGGGTTCCTTGGGTCAACTCGACAATATATGTAAATATTCTATTTTTTCCACCTGGGGGCTTGGACCCTCGAGTCATATGAAATAAAGGACAAAAGTTATTATCGAGTACAGTTATTATTATCTTCGAAATACTGCAAGGTTGTTCACAACCCGAAATTTGGTAGAAACACACGCCGGTTCAGAAGAACCCAATAATATGTTAAATTAAGACACCTTGAGACTATGATTTGTTCTCCTGGTATATTAATTGAACGAGAGCATTACATAGATATGATATCTTCCTCTGGATAGCACAAGGAAGAGCAACCCGAACAAAAGGATTACATAAAAGGAAAAATTAATGAAAGTACACTTCGGCTTCATACTCCTTCTGGCATTGGGTGCCGTCATAGATTCTCACGTCGAACTTCGACGTGCCAATATGGAAGTCAAAAGTCATAAAAAAGCCTTGACAGAGATCGTGATCTTCAACAAAATCCGACCAGCCGCCCTTGAAGAATTGTTCACCAGCGCCGTCGTACCAAACCTCCACTTCGTAGGGAGCTCCTCCCCCGGAGTGCTCACAAAGAATCACTTCTCGCAGCTGTCGCCCATCCATGAACTGGGTGAATTTCAGCGGTAAGCGCTGAATCTCACGGCACTGTGCGCCGGCGATACATAAAAAAGAATAGATCCTGGGGGAAGGAGCATTAGCAGGTGGGGCACTTGGACCTGGTGTAGCAGGAGCCAGCTTGGGCTTATTCTTACTCCCGATCGGACGGCCGGGGCGTCGCTTCACCGGAGTAGACGATGAAGCCACCAGAGTTGTGGCAGTAGCTTTGTTCTTGCTACCGCGAGGGCGACCGCAACCCCCTTTCTCAATTGGGGCGCCGATGTTCAAACGTGATCCACTCGCATCAGCCATGGAGGCAGAAGTTGGGAAAAAGAAACCATAGATGAGTTTACGGGGAGGAAGATGATGCGGCGGAAAAGCTAAATGACTGGATTAGGGTTTTCTACCCATCGCCAGACGTGCTTTATTTATAAGCACGTATAATGGGCCTTTACAAGTGTAAATGTCCAAAATATATTTACAGGCTCTTATATGCTGCCCAGAGCAGACGATAATAGAAAGATCAACGTATCCAGGGAAAGGATGCATTAAAAAAAAGAATAAGAAAGAGAGAACAACAACAGAGCAAGCGACCATAGCAGGGAATAAGAAATATTTGTCAAAGAAGTACAAGTTCACCTTGTCTACGACTCGGGGGCTTGCAAAATTAGAAGAGGAGGAATCCATTACAAAAGTGAAAGAAGTCGACAAATGATGCAAGAAGAAGTATAAAGCACAGGTTTATCCATGTTCTTGAGCCTATACCCGAAAATTTCGGCTATAGCCTCGGGGGCTACTCCCATCGGGAGCGCTGGGCGCGCACCCGATGATATTTAGTCATGAATACTGAAGCAAAGAAACTGAAAGGAAATTCAGAAAGCTTCATTACTCCCATCGGGAGGGAACTTTTTATCGATTCAAGTTAAAGTTATCCAAATATTTTATGCTCGGAATCAGTCAAACAAGGCTGCGACATATTATCCTTGAGTTCCGTCATCGTGACAAAACTTGAATGTCATGATTAAAATATATCACGAAGGTAAGACCCCAGGATCTGTCCTGTGTGGCCCGGTATACGGACATGGATGCGCTCTGCTGGTATGTATCCGTGTCTACGACGCAAAGAAAAATCCTGGTGGACGCACTGGGTACCCTGAGAACCACTGGGATTCATTCTTTATAATTCCTAAATGCAGCAAAAGAATGTATTTGACCGGTTTCCCGAATTCAAGTCCAAGGGGATTGAATTTGAAGTAGGTGACAAGTATCTATTCCAGCAGTTAACTGACCTCTTGATCCGTCAGAGTTGTCAGGCTTATTCATCAAAACCCCTTGCGAGATATCATAATGAAAATAAGTCGAAAGTCCAATTTGAAGATTTGAAAATATGAAGAAGTCGAAGAAATGATCAAGTCGAAGATTTAAAGATTAGAGATTCAACCCGAATCTGCAATTCTGGTAGAATCTCAGGGGCTACTGACAAGGGTATAGATAATAGAGCCCGTCAGTTGAGTACCTCTGAGGCCCGTTAAGCTAGGCCCAATTGTAATGCTAGTCGAAATACGAGTTGTTACCGTATGTCGATATTGTAATCTGTGTCGGATCCCACCCGATCCTCGAGACCTGGCCATCTATATATAGGGGCCAGGAGGGGACGGTGTGGGACAGATTGAAAGCAAGCCAGGTTCTATACTCATGTTTACTTTCGTAGCCACCTTATTCGACTGATTTTACCTTTGAGTTCATCCGACGCCCTATCTCCCTGATCCTAAGTCCTTCATTTAGGACATTTGTCGAGTTAACCCCTCGTCACTCAGTTTCGGTGAATTCCTGTGTTACTGATGTATACCTTTGCATTTCTGCTTTATTCCTATGTATTTTCTACTATATATTGTGTATTTTCTGCTGTATACTGTGTATTTCTACTATATTTTTTAAAAAAAATGGTAAACATATTTGTGGCGCAGCATTTTTTATGTCAGTGGCGCACCCTATCCGTGGCGCACCGAAGCGACGTGCGCCGCAGACACTATCCATGGTGCAAGTAGAATAGTGCGCCACTGTCATCACACCTATCTGTGGCGCACATAGACATGCGCCACAGATAGAAGTTATATGTGGCTTCATATGCGTGGCGCATGCCGGATGCGCCACGAAGCCCAAAATTGGTGCGCCACAGATAGGGGTTCTCCTAGTAGTGTACATCAGTAGTGATATCATAGTACTCAAAGGAAAATGGTTTGCTTGCAAGTTATCATTGCATAATTTTCGAGTTGTTTGAGCCTATAATTGGTTACAAGTAATCAACCATAGCCTCGGGGGCTACTCCCATCGGGAGCATGTTGGGGATATACCAAATAGGTATACCTACGACATAGTCCTAAACCAGTAAGCCAAGGTGGCCCAGAGATGGTGGTATGGCAGATAGCCTTACCGGGCGGCCTAGTTGCTGGAAAGCCCATGGCGGTTTCTGAGGACGCAGGAGCTTACGGCGGATTCCATAGATAGGCCCATGGCGGTTTGCCATGTAGTATACGTCATTGTATAGGACTTAGTCTAGGACTCCATATTGTATCTGCTCCGGAACCACCGTGATGCCCACGCCAAGCGCCTTTATAAGCCGGTGTGGAGAAGCCCTTGAGGCACGACATAGAGAGACACGCTCATTGTAACCGAGCACTTATTTCCATATAGTGAATTATAGCAGCACGTAGGGTATCGCCACCGTTGTGGGATTTGAAGCTGGGTAAACTCGTGCTGCCATCGTCCCGGATCGCTCTGCCGTGTTCACCCCCTTCCACAAACCGCCGTACACCTACCACTATGGCAGATCTATTGACGGAACCATGACAGTTGGCACCCAACATGGGGAAAACGCGTCAGGAGCGTGGATCTAGGCGGGATCCGCCTTCGCAGGCATCGGTGACACCGTCGCCATCGGGCGTGTCCTCTACGATTCTGGTTTCCCCATCATCCTAGCGGATAACCTCTGGGTGCCGGCTAGAGAAAACCCTGCTGGATTCTCTGTCGTTCTGATCGGAGACATCCACATCTTCAACAGAGAGACAAACCCTACCCCCACTATGGAAACCAATTTCCGACGGATCGGTATGGCTGAAACCCCCATACGGACCGCTTTCGTGCTGGATACGGAGGAGGAATCATCTGATCTAGGACTCTCCAAGTTACACAGATTAGATCTAAAAAAATCCCACCCAACCCGCCCTCGAGGTGGAGGAAGTGTTGGAAGACCGCAATGAATCCGATATGAGTAACCAGGCGTTAGAGACACCGCGGTACTGCCTTGTTGCATTCACATGAACTACTTCCGGATCTGCCTCCAATGGAGATGGCAGCACAAGTGAATCTATCCTAGAGGCACTTCACAAAAGTGGCGACTCGGAAGACTGGGATGCCAAAGGCTAAGATTCTGACGACTATGATGCCACCATGAGACGAATCGAGGCGGAATTAGCTCAGAAGGAACTAGAAGAGAAGCAAGCTGCCGCCAAACAGGTGTTTGTAACCACCAAGGAAGATGACACCGGGCAAGGAGCCACTAATACGCCATCACAGGCAGCCTAGGACATAGAAGCCACCAAAGAGCATGGTAACCCGCCTTTAGCCACTAATACCGCCACAGAAGGGCTGCCCGAGATCCAGGGTGGACCTAGGCCACTCCAACCCGCCATCCCCGTGGTACATCACCCAGAAGACTTCGTGCCCCCGATGGATAAAATCATTGATACGTCTCCAACGTATCTATAATTTTTGATGCTCCATGCTTGTTTTTACACCATTTGCCTACTGTTTCGTTACACTTCGTGGCACTTTTATGCATTTTCCGGAACTAACCTATTAACAAGTCGCCACAGTACCAGTTCCCTATTTTCTGCTGTTTTTGTGTTTCGGAAAAGCTACACAGGAAATATTCTCAGAATTGGACGAAACAAGTTCCTAAAGTCTTATTTTTCCTGGAAGCTTCCAGAGATCCGAATAGGAGTAGGAGGGGGCCACGAGGGCACCACACACCAGGGCGGTGCGGCCCAGCCCCTGGCCATGCGCCCTATGTGTGAGGGCACCTCGGTCCACCTCTGACAATGCCCCTTCGCCTATAAAGACCCCCCGACAGAAAAAACTTAAGTACCCTGATCAATTTTCTAGAACACATCGCGATCCGCCGCCGTCGTCGACCCGAAGATCGGGAGGGTCCAGAAGCTCTTCCCGGCACCCTGCCGGAGAGGGGAATCGCCACCGGAGGTCTTCTTCATCGCCATGCTTGCCTCCGGAGTGATGAGTGAGTAGTCTACCTTGGACTATGGGTCCATAGCAGTAGCTAGATGGTTGTCTCCTCCACCATGTGCTTCATGTTTAGATCTCATAAGCTGCCCTACATGATTGAGATCACCGTTATGTAATTCTACATGTTTGGTTTGTTGGCATCCGATGAATATTGGTGTTATGATTGAGTTGCTATACTGAAATATATCTTATGTTATCTCTATGTTGTTTATGATCTTGCATGCTCTCCGTTGTTAGTAGCTATCTTGGCCGAGTAGTTGCTAGTGACTCCAACAGGGGGTATTTATGCTCGATAGTGGGTTCATGCCACTATTTAATCTGGGGGAGTCACAGAAACCTCTAAGGTTGTAGATGTGCTGTTGCTACTAGGGAGAAAACAACATTCATATGCTCGAGGGCATATGCTTTGTTTACATTACACACTTTGCTTAATGCAATTATCTGTTGTTCGCAACTTAATACTCATGGGGTGTTCGGATGATATCTCCGCGAGTGGATTATTAGTCATAGATGCAGTTGGATGGCGGTCTATGTATTTTGTTGTAATGCCCAGAGTAAATCACATAGTGATCTTCTTGACATATCACGTTTATTTTTATTCTATCAATTGCCCAACTGTAATTTGTTTACCCAGCATGTGTTATTTATCTTATGAAGAGACACCACTAGTGAACTGTGGACCCCAATCCTATTTCCATCATATTGCTATCACCTGTTTGCTTTACTCGCACTATTTACTTTACTCGCACTGTTTACTTTACTCGCATACTATTATCACTTTCCACTCGATACGCTCATACCCTTTGTTTCAAGCAAACCGGTGAGATTGACAAGCTCATCGCAAGTTGGGAACAAAGTACTTGGTTGTGTGTGTGCAGGTTCCATGTTGCTGCTCGCAAAGCAAAGCTTGGACGAGGCACCCTATAAATTGTCCGGAACTGTCGTGAAGCTTGCAAGCATCACCTTCAGTCGTATTGTCTGCTTTTCTCCTGATCGACATACCTTGGTTTCTAACTGAGGGAAAACTTGCTGCTATATTCATCAAAACCTTCTCTCGGGGTTTTCCAACTGGCCGGTCATTTACTACACATCTTTCATACTATCATCACCGCGCCACCAACAAGTTTTCTGGCGCCGTTGCCGGGGAAGAGTGGAAGACCTCTGCAAGGGGAGTTTTTCGCACGCACATCCTTTACTTTGTTTTATTGTTTTGCTTTATTTATTTTTACTTGCATCATTTTATATCAAAAACACAAAAAAATTAGTTTACTTTATAGTTGCTTTTATCTACTTGCTTTTAGTTCATTATGTTGTTCCCTAAGTACGTTTTGGAGGACCTCTCAGTAGGTAGTGGTTCAATTATTGGGAAAGATAACATTGAGGAGTTCTTTAATCACATTAGTATGCATAAGGAAGTTGAGGAAAAGTCTTTAGTTGAGCTTGCGCCTAGTATTGAAGTTGCTTCTGCTTATATAATTCACATGTTGGAAGCTAGGTTTGCTAGCCTTAATCCTTTTATGCAATACATGTTCCTTAAGCTTCATGAAATTGAGGATCCTGAAAAGAAAGCTTTCATTTTGGAAACTTTGTGCTTAGAATTTAAAGATGTTGCTATTGAAGCTAGGAAAGTTCTTAAGCGTTTTAATAAACTCGGTTCACCTATAAAGGTTATTAGTACAAACAATGAAGGAACCGAAATACCTATACCTAGCAAGCTCTTGGGATTGTATGAAGCTTTCGAAAATAATTTTGACTGGATCTGTCCCAAAAATCTTTTTAGTGATTTGAGTGAACCAAAGCGTGATCACAACGGGTCTTCAAAAACTTATGTGGATGAAATACAATGTCTTATTGACAAGACCTCTGTAGTTGATCTTAATGCTTCTTTTAAAAATACTTCATTCGCAAGTTTTTGCGCCTAGCTCAAAGGCGTTAAAGAAAACCACTCTTGGGAGATAACCCAATATTTTATTTTCAGTACTTTTTCTTTTATTTGAGTCTTGGAAGTCATTACTACTGTAATGACCTCTGCTTATCATTTTTATTTCATTGTTGTGCCAAGAGAAGCCTCTAATTTGAGTGAGGTAAAGATTTGGGGATGTTGCTGTCCTGAAACTGTTTTCGGTGGTGCACCGTAAAAATTCGTGAAAATACTCTGTATATCTTTTGGACCTGCGATTTCTTGTGCATATGCCCCAGGTTATATCCAAACTTTCATTAGTTGAACACTTTTTGATTTGAGCAACAGAAAACACCTTAAAATTTCGGCCTTTGTCAGCTGTTCTGTTTTGACAGATTTCTGCCAATATTTGTGTTTGCCACTTTATCGCTTTCGTTTGAGTTCTTTTGATCACGGAACTTTTGGGGAAGTTGCTACAGTAGTATATACTTTATATGTGGTGGTTTTGGGTTGAAACCTGAAGCAAAAAGAGGTTGATTATATGATATGCTTACACTAATGTTGCTAATAGATTTGTGTTTAGTTTTGTATGAAGGAAGTTTTCAAGTGTAGGGATTGGAGAATGATGAGATGAGTTGAAGAATGGACAAAAGCTCAAGCTTGGGGAAGCCCATGCATCACCCCAAGAAATATCCAAGAAGTACAAGCGTCAAAGCTTGGGGATGCCCCCGAGGCACCCCTTCTTCATCGGCAAAAATCAGGTCACCTTTCAAGAAACTATATTTTTATTGCTTCATGCACTATGTGTTTTTCTTGGAGCGTCAGTTGTTTTAGTTTTCTTTATTAGTTTAGTTTTGTTTGCTGCAATAAATAGTTGGACCCCAACAAATTTCTTTTGGAGAAGTTGCCTTGCTTTTCATTTGCCAAGAACGCTCTAGTTTTCATTCTTATCAAAAACCGAGTGTTCTTCTTTTTCTGCTACTGCTTTTGGTTTTCGTTTTCGCCTTGATTTTCATTCAGACCTTGTCATATCTCTTCATCAAGGTGTATTTTTGCCCCTGATCTTTATTGGTTTTCATCAAAAGAGGTGTCTAAAAAATTTCAAATGGTGTTGGAAAAGAGAAAAAGCTTTATGCAAAAAAGTGGTACAAGAAGGAGCTTGTGTAGACTGCGGCTTAGGCTTTTTCATGTCATGCTTGATGTCTTTTTGATAGTATGCTTAGTGGTTTTCCTGTAGCATGACTTGTCTCAAATAACTAAGATTGCTTAATGAGCCTTTGAAAAAATCATGCGTTGTTTTTATTGTTTGGAAGCATTATTTTGGTTTTCTCCTTGATGCTTTATTTGGGTTGACTTGGCGCATGCTCACACATGTTAGACTCATACAAAGTCGCCAATAGCCTCTATGATCATTTAGTTTTTGACTTTTGATGCCATCTTATGCTTCTTTTAATGTCGCTTTGTCGCTTTGCATGATTATGGCCATTATTGCTCTCTTAGTTGGTCGCTCCCAGTCTTTTGCTAGCCCTCGCCTTGTACTGAGTATGAGCTCTACTCGTGCATCCAACTCCTAAAAACCAAGTTTGCTAAAGTGTCCACCATACATACCTACTAGCAATTTGCTATTCCAAGTAAATTTGACTTGCTTTTATTTTCTCTTCAAATTAAACTCTTACCAGTGTTATGCGAAAATTGGTCAGTAAAGCTCTCACGAACCGGAAGGCACACTTTAATTTTTCTTGTTCTTAAAAATTTGACATTGTGGTCTCTTATGTTGAGTTGTTATGCTTGCAAGTTATAAGTTGGATACTAGCCCAACCATGCTGTCATGGGGCAAGATTTCAACATTGCACTTCTTATTTGTGTTGATATCGTGATCTTTTGTTTATGGATGCCCGCGGTGTGAAATGAATTGGGAATCTTGCGGGGATCATGGAGTTTGTATATGTGTTAGGGAAACGCCTGGGCCGCCAATCTAAGCCATGCATAATTCATGGTGGAAATTTGCAGCATACCCATGGTGGACATTCGACGACGCATCTCAAAATAAAAAGCTAAACAAATGGCAAATAAAAGAGATGTCGAGGTGTTCATTGTCTGCTTGTCCTGTCATTTTGATGTGGGCTTGTTCCATGTCATCAGGCACGGAGGTACCCCGTTGGCGGTTCTCGATGATACGTATATACTTATAATGACAAGAGCCTTCCTTGGGACTCTAAGTTGAGTAGCATGAGGTTTGGGTACTCGTATTCACGGGACACGAGGTTTTCAACTTATGATTTGTCAAGCATATGCATCATAATTGTTCTCGCATTAACTTTAACCATTCAAGATGCTTATGATGGGGGCAATGAGAGCTCAAAGCCGGTAAGTAACATAATTTTTGAAGGTTATAAAACTTGCAATCACTGCTTCCCTCCGCGAAGGGCCTTTCTTTTACTTTCATGTTGAGTCACCACCTTCTATCTTTATGCACCATTAAGAGAGCATAGTTGTCATTCTTAGTATAATGTGCATCGTCCCAAGGTTTTCATTGATTGATTCATATTGTTGGTTTCACTTGTTCTCAAATTATTTGTATCTAGTCGCCCTCTTAAACTTTAAGGTGTCCTATGCATTTATGTTTTGCTCTCCATGAAGGACAAGCTAAAAACCATTTGTATGTTTTTCCTTATGATTTGAATACACGTTTGACTTTCATTGTTTCATTTTCATGATCTTTTGTTTGTGTTCATTTTCATGTTATAACATGGTTTTAAGTTTCTATTGTCAAGATTATATCTTTCATGCCCATGTTTTAAGTTCTTTTGATCCCAGCTCACAATGCTTACATATATGATCAAGATTGTGTAGGTGCATGTCACCTCAAAAATTATTCTTTTGTTATCACTTACCTACTCGCGGACGAGCAGGAGTTAAGCTTGGGGATGCTTGATACGTCTCCAACGTATCTATAATTTTTGTTGCTCCATGCTTATTTTTACACCATTTGCCTACTGTTTCATTACACTTCGTGTCACTTTTATGTATTTTTCGGAACTAACCAATTAACAAGTCGCCACAGTGCTAGTTCCCTATTTTCTGCTGTTTTTGTGTTTCAGAAAAGCTACACAGGAAATATTCTCGGAATTGGACGAAACAAGTTCCTGAAGTCTTATTTTTCCCGGAAGCTTCCAGAGATCTGAAGAGGAGTAGGAGGGGGGGACCACGAGGGCCCCACACACCAGGGCGGCATGGCCCAGCCCCTGGCCGCGCCTCCTATGTGTGAGGGCACCTCGGTCCACCTCTGACGATACCCCTTCGCCTATAAAGACCCCCCGATGGAAAAAACCTAAGTACCCCAATCAATTTTCCAGAACACATCGCGATCCGCCGCCGCCATCGACCCGAAGATCGGGAGGGTCCAGAAGCTCTTCCCGGCACCCTGCCAGAGAGGGGAATCACCACCGGAGGTCTTCTTCATCGCCATGCTTGCCTCCGGAGCGATGAGTGAGTAGTCTACCTTGGACTATGGGTCCATAGCAGTAGCTAGATGGTTGTCTCCTCCACCATGTGCTTCATGTTTAGATCTCATGAGCTGCCCTACATGATTGAGATCACTGTTATGTAATTCTACATGTTTGGTTTGTTGGGATGCGATGAATATTGGTATTATGATTGAGTTGCTGTACTGAAATATATCTTATGTTATCTCTATGTTGTTTATGATCTTGCATGCTCTCCGTTGTTAGTAGCTATCTTGGCCAAGTAGTTGCTAGTGACTCCAAGAGGGGGTATTTATGCTCGATAGTGGGTTCATGCCTCTATTTAATCTGGGGGAGTGACAGAAACCTCTAATGTTGTAGATGTGCTGTTGCTACTAGGGAGAAAACAACATTCATATGCTCGAGGGCATATGCTTTGTTTACATTATACACTTTGCTTAATGCATTTATCTGTTGTTCGCAACTTAATACTCATGGGGTGTTCGGATGATATCCCCGTGAGTGGATTATTAGTCATAGATGCAGTTGGATGGCGGTCTATGTATTTTGTTGTAATGCCCAGAGTAAATCGCATAGTGATCTTCTTGACATATCACATTTATCTTTATTCTATCAATTGCCCAACTGTAATTTGTTTACCCAGCATGTGTTATTTATCTTATGGAGAGACACCACTAGTGAACTGTGGACTCCGGTCCTAATTTCATCATATTGCTATCACCTATTTACTTTACTCGCACTGTTTACTTTACTCGCACTGTTTACTTTACTCGCATACTATTATCACTTTCCACTCGATACGCTCATACCCTTTGTTTCAACCAAACCGGTGAGATTGACAACCTCATCGCAAGTTGGGAACAAAGTACTTGGTTGCGTGTGTGCAGGTTCCACGTTGCTGCTCGCAAAGCAAAGCTTGGACGAGGCGCCCTGTAAATTGTTCGGAGCTGTCGCGAAGGTTGCAAGCATCACCTTCAGTCGTATTGTCTGCTTTTCTCCTGATCGACATACCTTGGTTTCTAACTGAGGGAAAACTTGCTGCTATATTCATCAAAACCTTCTCTTGGGGTTTTCCAACTGGCCGGTCATTTACTACACATCTTTCATACTATCATCACCGTGCCACCATTCATCTATGGAACTCTAGGAGATCCAATCACCCCTAAGTATGTCAAGGATGTGAACGATCTAGAGAAAAAGAGACGTGAAGTCCTAAAGGAGGCGAAGCAAGTCGAGAAGATGGGTAAAAACTGGATGGCAACATCGCTCAAGCACAAGACACACTCAAGCGCGCAAGAAACATGGAAGAGAAGTATGTTACTCTCATCCAACAACAAAATGAAGAAGGTGGCGACCCACAGTTGATATGGAACTTGGAGTTCACCGTGCCGATCGCTGAGACGTCAGCCAGGATGTACATCAAGAATCCACCATATGTGGATAAAAATCATGACGAGGTCAGGGCCACTCCAGTTGAGAACATCGTGGCCGCAAAGGAACTATTGGATAATAACCAACCCCTTGCAGCTCTGGAAATGGCGGTAAAACTAATGACCAAGGCATTAGTACAACACGAAAGAGCCACCTCATCACGAAGGCTCGAATCTGATGCTGCCATGTGCCAATCCAATACCGCTACTAAAACCTGGGGCGAGGGCTGATGTCTACGGACGCTTCAATTCTTGTAGACAGTGTTGGGCCTCCAGGTGCAGAGGTTTGTAGAACAGCAGCAAGTTTCCCTTAAGTGGATCACCCAAGGTTTATCGAACTCAGGGAGGAAGAGGTCAAAGTTATCCCTCTCAAGCAACCCTTACAACAGAAACATTGCGGGTCGGGAACTTTACATGTTCATACTTAACAACCAGTAATGTACAAAGGTTTCAAAATCCTCGTTGGTCCATTAAGGATTCAAATTCAAATTTAAATTCAAACTAGCTAATATGCTGATCATTGATACTACTAAGCTAAGTACCATAGGAGCTTCACAACTTTATTTTAGTAAGTCTATGTTGTGAATCTCATCTATTCTATCCTATGTCTACGCTTCTTCATCGGTGTCCTCACTGTTCACTCCATATTCTATTATGTAGTCTATGCCTTCTATTCCTCCTAAAATATCCGGCTCCTCATAGTATACCTCGTCGTCCTCCTATTGGTTAGCTTCGGTCGCTTTGGTGTTGTACAGTTCAAAGTCTAGAAAAAGGTTTAAGATGATAGATTGAGTACAGGCATACCCAACAAGTTATAAAAGTGATGTGTGATGTGTAACCATAGATTTGTATCCAAGGTTTGGTTTTTCGAAAACGTTTTGTTTAGAAAAGGTAAGTTTTAGAATTTTATCAAAATCTAATTTCATCAGTCTTCATGGGTTGTTAGAACTTCTGTTTAGTTCCTTTCCTCGCTGCGTTCGCAATCCTTTCCCAGGATAGGGAGTAACATGTCACATTTTACACTCTCGAGAGGTGCACTACTTTTCCCACAAATGTCCTTGGCCTTATTGCTCTAATCACACTTCCTTTGGTGTGAGGCCTGTTACCAAGTTTCTCCAAGTCATGCCGAGAACTACGTAACTCCGTAATCTACCCTTTTTTTATTGAACCGGTTGGTGATCGCGATCAGATGCCATCCCTGCTGAGACACTAAAATCATCATCCTGCCGCACAAGATGGGGACGTTATGGGCTCCCACCCACTGTAGTTCCTCGTGGAAACACATCCCGACCTAGTCGTCTGAAGATGTACGGAACTAAGGATAAACTTCTGACTTGATCGTCTCATTCCAAGATTTGTGGTCAGTGCGGGTTGTACGGCGCTTTGAAATCACTGACTACTTTCTGTTATTAATCATCAGATGTCTTTCCTGGTACAATGAAATCTCCACCAACATGACTTTCTCATGTATCAATCCATGATTTCATTGCCCACCAATTTGGGATTCAATTTATTTTAAAAATAGTAATTTGCTTTGTGTAGGTCATTCCTTTGTAAAGGTTTATACAAAAAATTTAAGTGCTAGGGTGAACTTGCCTGATGACTGCAAGATAATGCAGTTCGAAGATTCTACTTGACCCTTGACCCCGGGTCCTGGATTTAACAATCAATTCTTAAGAAAACTTTAAAAGTTCAAATCACTCCTAATGCATCTATATGCTATGCAATGTTTTCATTGGTGTTTTGATTTCACTTCCTTTTGGTGTGTTGGTTTTTCAATCAATTATTCAAACATTATAGTTCCAATAGTACTATCAATTTTCATGGATACTTTCTTCTTATACACTTTCTTTGTCACATAATGAAACGACCAACCAACTATATAGCGAATTCTCCATCTGTCAACCAGCATACTCAGGAGAAGCATGGAAGGATTTTGTATCATTAGAAGGTTGTAACAAATCATGTTCATACTGTGGGAGTTCGACAAAGTGCATATTTGGAAAGAATCATCGAAAGTGATACTACTATTTTAGAAATGTTTTAACATTCCTTTGGAATGTTCATATATCTATAAGAATTGAATTTGCTCACTCAAAGTATTTAAATAGCACTTTTGAAGATTTAATTTTCAATTATCAAGTTTTAACTTGATTTCTTTAATTCAAAAATTCATCAAAATTGAAAGTACTCAAATAATTCTACAAAAATGTTGGTTGGATTACTTGTATTTTTCTGAGTTCAAAACTATTTTTATTTTATTTTATTTTTCTGAGTTTCCTAGACCTTATTTCTTATTGTTTGCATTTAAACTAATTATGAAAAGACTATTTTGCCCCTAGGCCCACTGGTCAGACCCACTGGGTCAAAACCCGTAACGGTTCAGACCAAACCATTTTGCTCGGCCCACCTCACTCTCTCGCTCGCTCGTGACCTAACCCTAACTTGCTCTAGCGACTGAGTCATTGTCGCCTCGCCACCGCGGCTAACTCCGGCCAGCTCTAGCGATGCCCTAGCTACTAAATGCTCCACCTCGATCTGCTCTACACTTCTATCCCAAAGACTTCCTTGATTGCATCCTCTGGGCTCGAATCGACTACTGGATGGATCTAGGGTTTCGGTGACTTTGTCGTCTTCGTCTCCGGTGATGGTCTATGGTGCTCCTGGGATTGGTTTCGTTCCTAGGCGCTCCTCTACCTCCTCTACAGCCTCTACTCCCTCTCCTTCGACCTCTGGCAGGTGCAGTCGAGTCTTCCCCCCATGGAAGCTCTCTGTGCCGCCTCTGCGTCATCACCGGCGATGGTGAGCTTGGCTCCCTCGCCTTCAAGGTATGTCTAGTCTCTCTCTCTTTCTCTCTCTCTCTAGCTAGCCTAGTCTCTACTACTTGCTTGCTATCCTAGGGTTCGTCTCTGTCAGATCTTCCTAGGTTTTGATACTCTTCTAGTTGGATCGTGTGCTATACTAGTGTTTGCTATGCTTCTACTATGCTTCTGATGCTTACTTATCTTATGTGCTTGTTGTTGCTCACTTCTGAAGATTTGGTAAATCTTTAGTTTCGTTAGTTAATAGTTTTGCCAGGTTTTGGCAGCTAGGTAGCTTCTAGTAGGTTCTAGAGTGTTCTAGAGTGTTCTTATAGCTACTGATACTCGACATGATCATGCTTGCTAGTTCATGACCTTTGAATCTACTGCTACTGGTAATCTTCAGTTAACTGTCACTGTCATTCTTCAGTTAAGTTATTTCTTCAGTTAACTATTGTGTTTTCAGTTCACTGTTGAAATTCCTAGTTTAATACTACTTGTTTGTGTAGTCGTGGCTTATAAATGTGCTAAGCATCCATAATTCATAGATTGTTTGTGTATGTTTGTATATGTTTGTTATATGCTCTTTAAATGTATCTGTTACTTCTATTTGAACTTGTACTTGCACTATCAGTTGCATGATCAAGTACCTATTACTACTTTCTACTGGGGACTAAGGTAAGCTCCTCTAGTGGTTTACTGTGCCAGGCCTTTGAGCACACTGGGCTGTTCTCCTTACCTGGGAGAACACCTAGTAGGGGCTTAGGGTTCTGGGAAGTAGTTGCCACTCCCTCTCACAACTACTACTACTACTCCTAGAGTTTTAGCTATAAACTTTGTAGACTACTAAGTGTGCTTGATGAACATCTGGGGCAGTTCTTCTCCTCCTGGCTCTCGTTCTTGCTCCAATGGCTCCTTCAAATCTTCTCCTTCACAGCAGTGGGTGTGTTTGGAGTTCCTCTCCTTCAGCCTTTGGCCTCAAGATGATTCTTTAGCTCTATTCTCCCAACCTCTAGTCTGAGAGTGATTCTTATGAGCTCTGTGAGGATTTTTGATCTTCAAGGCTAAGTTTTGGGTCCTATTTATAGTGTTCTAAGGTTGTGTTGCTGCTGACACCTATGTGCCATGCAAACGGTGACTAAGGTACCTATACCGCCTCTCTAGTTTGGATTCTAGCATGGATTCACTGAATCTCCGTATGCCTAAACAGGCATGTCAGTTAAAGGCTATTTTGGTAATTTCCTAATTGGGTTTCTACAGAAATTCTAGGGTTTCAAATTTGGTTTAATTCCTTGGCTTGCTGACAGTAACTAGTGTTTTCTGGTATTTATTGTTCAAGCTTTCTGTGACATGTGTGATGAATTGTGTTGTGCAGTGTTCATTGTACTTGTATTCTTCTGCAAGAATCCAAGGTTGAGGTAATTTTGGTGGTCTGCTACTCTATTTATTTTCCTATAATGGTTTGCTTGATGTGCTAGTCTACTGGCTAGTACTTCTCTGTTCAGATACTATGATTGGTTTTGGTCTGCTGCTATACTGATAATAATAGATGCTATGCTTGGTCTCTGGCTTGGTTTCTGGTTTGATTTAGTTCCTTGATGCTTTACTTGTTTCCTTGGTTTGAGACCATCAACTAGATACTACACTTGATTTTGGTCTCCGTTCACTTTGTGTTCCGGTTTGTCTTTCTATTTATTTCTGTCACCTTGCTTAACTATTTGTGACAATTCCTTTGCCTTGCCTCAACACAAGGTTTAGGACTAGTTCCTAAACCAAAACTTGGATTCTAAATAAAAAGGATGAAAATCCAACATTTGGATCTGTCAAGATCCTTTGCTTGATTTTTTGTGTGCAGGTTAAAGAAGATCAAGATAAGAAGAAGTAGTTTAGGGTTTTTGTAATTTCTTTTATTTTCTTTTCTTAGCTTGTATTAGGATTTGATCAAGATGTAATATTTTCCATTATTCATTGTACCGGATATTGTAATACTATTGATATATGAAATAAAGTTCTTTTTATCACTATCTTGTGACATTTTATTTATATGTCTTTTATTAATGATTTATTTATTTTGAATATGAACTTAACTTTGAATAAGTCAAACTTCCATTTTGAGATCATAAACTTTGAGTTAGTGTTAATTCACATAATTCAAACAATAGATATTGAATCTTTTAGATTGCACTCAATTTAATTCAAATTTGATTTTCTAAATTTGAAAATATGAATTCGTTTTGAAATTTGAATTTCAATTCATAGTGTTGACCTAAGTCAAAATTCAACACTAGAGTTCAATTCCAATCACTCATATATTTAAAAACAAAAGTTTTAATTTTTTCCACAATTTCAAATTTACTAATTGCAATTGGGTCCTAAAACGTTGCTACTTTTCGGGTCATTACATCCTCTCCCCCTTATAAGAACTTTGTCCCAAAGTTACGGAACTCGGTACCTGAAGAGTTGAGGATAGTCCCGACGTACATTGTCTTCTTTTTCCAAGTGGCTTCCCGCTCGGGATGATGTTTCCATTGTACTTTACAGTACTTTATCGCTCTATTTCGCAACCATTTCCAGTTTTTAGCTAAGATTCTACTAGGTTCTTCCTTGTAGGTAAGACCAGGCTCTAATTCTAATTATGCACAGTTCAAAGGTTTTTTGGGTACTTTCAAACACTTGTGTAGCTATGATATGTGAAACACGTTATGAACTTGAAATAACCGTGAGGGTAGTTCCAATTCAAAAGCTACGGTTCCTTTCTGACTCAGTACTCAAAATGGTCCAATATATGATGGCCATAACTTTCCTTTGATTCCGAATCTTCTAACCCCTTTCGTTGGACTAACTCTTAAATAAACCATATCTCCAACTTGAGGTTCCCATTTTCTCCTTTTCAAATCTACATAACTCTTTTGTCTACTCTGAGCTATCTTCAGTCTATCTCAAATGATATCAATTGCTTGTTGATCTTTAATATAGTCAGGTTCAAATTCTTAATTTCCCTGATTTCATACCAACATATGGGTGATCTACACTTCCTTCCATATAAGGCTTCAAAAGGTGCCATCTTTATACTACTTTGATAACTATTGTTGTACGGAAATTTTGCTAAAGGTAGGTGGTCATTCCAAGCTCTTCCAAAATCTAGAACACAAGCTCTCAACATGTCCTCTAAGATTTGGTTGGTTCTTTCTGTTTGTCCTCCGGTTTGAGGGTGATTTGCAGTACTAAAGTCTAAATTTGATCCTAATGAACTTTGCCAATGCTTCTAAAATGTTGAAGTAAATACTGATCCTCGATCAAATACTATTATCTTTGGTACTCCATGCTTACTTCTCACAGTTGTCCTTTTGATTAACTACTAAGAAATGTGCACTTTTGTAAGTCTATCAACAATTACCCAGATCATATCTTTATAGTTTTTGGTCATGGGCAATCCTGTGATAAAATCCATTCCTATTTCTTCCCATTTCCACATGGGTATCGGCAGTGGTTGTAGTTTTCCGGCTGGACTTTGATGTTTGGCTTTCACTTTCTGACAAGTATGACATTCAGAAACATATTTTGCTATTTCTCTCTTCATATTATTCCACCAAAATATTTCCTTTAAATCCATGTACATCTTTGTACTTCCGGGATGAATTGAATAAGGTGTTTGGTGTGCTTCTTTTATGATTATCTATTATATTATTAAAACAACTAACAACCAACGGTATAGATGAGTTAGGCATAATCAAATAAAGACCAACGGCCTCGATTAAGTTCCTACATCTGGTCCGCAGCTGTGTTGATCTAGGTATGTGAATATACCGTCCCTATCCCTCACGTGGAGAAGCAAAAATAGATAAAGAGAAAACGTATACAATGCAAACCCTTCTTTCACGGGAGAAAATCTGTATCTCGGTTTATCACCACGCCACCACCGCATCGCGAGCAGCAGCAGTGCCATGTTTTCTTTTAAAAGCATATCATGGGAGCGGAGAAGAACCGTTTTAATCATCGGAGTGCCGCTCCGTGGCGCATGCGAAGATTTTTACTGTCGTAGATCTCAGGAAAAATCTTGCCAAGAAGAGGTGTTAATGTCGTAGATCTCAGGGACAGCCTTGCCAGCTTCAAGAAAGGCAAAGCCGGCGGACTTGCACCGCCAGAACCAGTATCTGCTAGCGTTTCCACTCCTAAAAGCAAGATGGCGCATCCGTTCAGGACCTGCATTGCCGGCCGCAAGAACATGCAACCTGAAACAATGATCTTTGCCGGCTGGATTGGATTATTTTCTGTACGACAGGTGAGTTTGGCCACATCAAATAACATAAGCTAACGTCTACCACCGTTGTTAGCCTGCAGCCACCAACCAAGTCAGCTTTAGCCTGTAGCCAATACATTGTACTTGCACGAGACTGAAGCATGATGATGGTAGATTCGAGGTAAACTATTAAGATCACTGTATCCATGCGAGGACCAAACGGAGACTTGGAGAAAGTAGCGCTAGAGTTAAAAATAATCTCTTTCTCCTTGACTATCATATTACTGTCTGATGTATTTCCTCTTAATTCAATGAAAGCAGGGCTGCTCCTTTCCTCAAAAACCGTCTGATACAACTCAGTAAAGAAAATTTCTTACTGAAAGGTGTCATAGTGGCATGGTCAGTCCGGCATGAAGCATAGTAGAAGGCATGTCGGGGTAAAAAAAATTCATCACCACACCATAAGTAGGTAAAATAATTTGGTAGCTGAAGCCGAAGACTCACAAGATGGTAGAATTAAGCCTACGTGAAACAAAGTGATTAAATGGTCTCTTAAACATGGATGTTTTGCATTGCTTTTGATATTTCCATAAGCTCTACAAGTTATTTGTTTCGGTAAAAATTCGTAGGCGGCCATATTATGCTATCCTGTTTGCCCAAAGAATTGGATTTAATAAGGTAGTTTTATCTTTGGAGCAATGTAAACTCAGGAAAACGAATTTATAATTCTATCAGGTTTGTACATTGTTGTGATCGTGAGGTGCAAATTTGTGCGAGTATTCTGTTCCATGAATTTGGTATGCTTAAATTCCCAACAACGTTCTTATTGGACATATTATATGTTCTTTATTATTTAAATCCAACCATGAACGATGCCATTAATTTCATAACAATACTATTTTCTTTTGGTATGCTGCATAAAAAAATAACATACTTGCAGATGGCTGAGTGGCAGTTACTACCGATATTTTTTGCAAGAGAGTATAAAATACTCCCTTCGTTCCTTTATATAAGGCTTATAGTTTTCTTGCATGAATATTAACGCATATGCTAAAAGGGAAAAATTCATTACTTTTAGATGTTAATACCTCTAGGTGACCGACGTGAGACTAGAGAAAAAGTAGAGAAATCTTGGAATTATATCTCTTCTAATTAAATTAACTCCTAAATTAGTATATTAAGTGCCATAACCCCGCAATACACTTTATATTCCGAAATTTTTCACAGAAAACTATATACATCTTATATCAAGGAAGGGAGGGAGTAGTAGCTACTATTCTTGCCAATAATTAAAGCTTACAGCCTCAGTGGCTCAATGCCTCTGTTCAAGTAAATAATTACACTTATATATTTAATATATTCTTCAATTTTTGCAGGCGTCAGATCTTTTTAGATAATGGTTTCTGGATTACATAACAATACGATTTTAGTTAACTATTTTGGGTGGATGCCATGTAGAGTTTACTTCTTGCTTTTTCTGTTTGCTCAAAAATTAGAACGGGTTTTCTTAGATTTTTTGTTCGACAATAATTATCATGCTTATTGGTACTGAGCTCTCCCAGTTTACTCGCATAGAACATGAAAATATAGAGCCCACGAATATAAAAATAATAAAATTACTAAATTTATTAATCGATTTGTTCAACCATACGGAATATTTTCTTTATAACCATACCTATTTTACCCTATTCATGAAAATATAGATCACATATCTATGTGTGTGTCTATTCTATCATAATAATAAGCTATATGCAATTCCAACTGATATATATCGTAATTAACATGCTTGAACAAAAAATATTATTGCTAGCCGCGCGATTGCATGGGCCACCCAGCTAGTTTCTTTGATTTCTGGAATGTTTGGTACACATATTCTTCCTTGTAACCATAGAGATTGCTTCTCCCTTAGTTCAAAAGCTGATTGTTTTCCTTGTAAGATACGGTTCACTTCCTCGGCTAGGAATACATCTTCACTTTGTCTATTTATAATGGTGTCTCTAAGATTTACATTCAGGTTAGTCATAGCTCCTAGGCTATGATTCGAAAATTCTACATGGATTTGATTGAGTTCCTTTTGTAATCCTGTTGGCATTTTGGTGTCTATGACCATATCACCTGTTACCTTTCGACTCAATGCATCGTCCACTACATTAGCTTTTCTTGGTGCACAATTGATAGTTAGGTTGTATCCTTAATCAATTCTAACCATCTTCTTTGCCTCATATTCAACTTCTTTTGAGTGAAGAAATACTTAAGACTTTTATGATCCGTGTATAGTTCACACTTAGCTCCATACAGAAAATGTCTCCAACTTTGAAGTGCATATACGATGGCTGCTAACTCTAAATCATGAGTTGGGTAGTTTACTTCATGTGGTTTCAATTGTCTTGAACCATAAGCTATTACTTTTCGGTATTGCATTAATACACATCCTAATCCATTCTTGGATGCATCATAGTACACTGTATAATATTTTTCATTTTCAGGTACTGCCAAAACTGGTGATGTGGTTAACTTGGTTTTGAGTTCTTGGAAGCTTTGCTCACATTTCTCGGTCCATTCAAACGGTAAATCTTTTCTTAATAACTTGGTCATTGCTCCGGCAATCTTAGAAAATCCTTCTATGAATCTTCGGTAATATCCGGTCATTCCTAAAAATCCTCGAATTTCCTTAACATTCTTTGGTGCTTTCCAATCTAGAACGGCTTGAACTTTCCTTGGTTTTACCGCTATTCCTTCTTTTGTTATGACATGTCCTAGGAATTCTAATTTGTCTAACCAAAATTCGCATTTACTGAATTTGGCATACAACTGATGTTCTCTCAGAATTTGTTGAACTATTCTTAAATGTTTGGCATGCTCAACTTGATCCTTTGAATATACCAATATGCCATCTATAAATATTATGACAAACTTATCTAAGTAATTCATGAATAACTTGTTCATTAAGTTCATGAATATTGCTAGTGCATTAGTCAATCCAAATGGTACAACCAAGTATTCATGGTGTCCATATCTTGATACAAATGCTGTCTTCGGAATATCTTCCTCCTTTATCTTAATCTGGTGATATCCGGATCTTAGATCTATTTTGAAGAAAACTCCTGCTCCTTTGACTTGATCAGAAAAATCTTGTATTCTTGATAAAGGATATTTGTTCTTAATGGTGACATTGTTTAGGTTTCTATAATCTCCACACATTCTTCTTCCTCCATCTCTTTTATCCACAAAGATGACTGGAGTTCCCCAGGGTGATACACTTTCTCTTATGAATCCTTTTTCTTCAAGTTCATCTATCTGAGCTTTGAGTTCTTCTAACTCTTTTGGACCCATTTTATATGGTGCTTGTGCTATTGGCGCTATTCTAGGTATTAGAATAATGGTAAACTCTATTTCTCTGTCTGGTGGCATTCTGGGTAATTCTTTTAGAAACACATCTTGAAATTCTCTAACTATCGATATGTCTTCTATTCTGACTTCTTTCAGTGAATTCAACTGTAACTCGACTTCCATATGAGTATCCTTATCTCCTTGATATATTGCTTTTCCATCTCCCGGTTCTCTAACCGGTACTGTATTCTCTCCCTAATCAATTTGGGCTCCATGGTTTGATAACCAATCCATACCCAATATGATCGCGATATCTCTCATTGGTATAACATATAAGTCCGTGTAATACTCGTTACCACAAATCATAAGGACTTGTTGTTTTCTAATGTGCATAACTAAAATAATTCCCCGGGAAGATAAAATCGTGATCGGATATGCTAATTTGTTACACTTCATTCCGTATGTATCGACGAACTCTCTCGATATAAAAAAAGTTGTTGCTCCAGTGTCAAATAAAACTTTTCTAGGATATGTTGAAATGTTAAGCGTACCTATGACTGCTTGATCTGAGTGAATTACTTCTTCGACATTGGTGCAGTTTAGTTTTCCAAAGGGTTTTCCTTTTCATCCCGCATCGTTCCTCCCAAAGTTCCTTCCTTGAGAAGCTATCGGTGCGTTTGGTGGTCTATTTCCACCAGCTGGTGGCATATTGTTCGATTTATTAGGGCAATTTGGTTTCATGTGCCCTGCTTTTCCATAATCATAGCAAATGATTTTGGGTTGTTGGCATTCTGATGCATAATGTCCTTTATAACCACAATTATGACATATAACTTGACTTTTAGGATTGGATCCTCCTCTTTCGGAATTCAGAAATCCAGGTCTCGGTCTTGGTTTGAAAGTTGAATTAGAGTTTGGATTTGGATTTGGATTTGGGTTTGGTTTCTTAAATGGATACTTCTTTGGTTCCATTTGTAACTTTTTCTTCCTTTTCTTCTTGAACTGTTTTATAATCATCTACTAGAGTTATTGCTGCAACTACTAACTCTTGAAATTTGGTAGGTCTTGTTAATCTGAGTTGAATTTTCATATAAGGATGTAATCCCTTCATGAATCTTTTCTTCCATTTCTCTTCTGTATCCACCTCGTCTGTTGCATAACGAGATAGAACACTAAATTCCCTAACATATCTCATGACAGGTGAATCATTTTGTTTAAGATTCTCAAATTCCCTTCTATTAAGTTCCATAATACTATCAGGAACATGAGTTTCTTGAAACTTTTGCTTAAATTGAGTCCAGGTAATTCCTATTTCTGGTGGTTGTATGGCTAATAAGTTCTCCCACCAAGCTGCTGCTGGTCCACTAAGTAAATAGGTTGCATATCTCAATTTCTCATCATCACTACAGCCAACTGTATTCAGTTTCCATTCTGTATCTCTTAACAAGTCCTCGGCATCCATTGGTTCCGGTGCTGAAGCAAAAGGAAGTGGGCATGTTTTTTGAAAATCTTATAGGCTCACTCCTCTTCCTCCGTTGTCTCTCCCTTGTCCTCCTTGTCACAGGATATGATGTACAAGATTATTTTGGACTTCTTGGTCTCTCTGATGTCTTTCTTCTACCAATTTCTTATACTGCATGAAACTTTGCTCCGAGATTGGGCGTGATTGTGATGCTGCTTGACTTCTTGCTGCTTCTATGTCAGCATCCTGTTTTTCCTGGGCTTCCCTGGCTAATCATTAGGATTCGGTTTCTACTACGTCTATTGGTGGCATACCCTTCTAGTCCTATACATTTACGTGGCAACACCATGTTACATCATGCTTATGCACAGTGGGTTGTTCAGGTTCAATGTCCAGGCCTAGTCATGCAATAAATCCATATGCAAATGACACACAATTTTGCAGAAAATATACCATATATTCACAAATTTCTCTTTACACTTTGTACACACAGTGGTGAGTCGTAGCTCACTTATTTGGCTCGATGGCCCAAGCACTACAATAACTAATACTACACTCCTATTTTTTCAACTATGGCTTGACTTGACTTGACTTTTCTCCAGTCGTCTCCCTCGAAGTACTTTCCTAGAGTCCATCCATTGAAACGTGCAGAACGCCTCAACGTACCGGGAAGTTCCACCTCAACAGACGGTGTGTAATCCGGCTCACTACTAGGCTCCAGAGTCATATCAGTCATGGAAAAGTAACCATCCAAGTATTGATATGCTTCGGTAACTCCGTTAAACTTCTCCCCGTACTTAGAATATTCAATGCACCCGAATTATCTAACTCGTACAGGTTTTCATCCTCCTTATCATCCCATATTGGATAAATCAGACATCCATCTTTAGTGTAGTAACACTTAATTGGACTCATCTCCTCCACTTCAATCTTGATGTGAGATGCGTTAACTTCATTCTCCATTGCCTCACGACATATGAGATAGAACTCAGTTGACTCTTCACCATCCATATACTCATCATTGACAGTTTCCTCATCATTAGTTCCCCATCCTGTTGGCTCTATAGGTGTTTCAGGTTAGGGTATTTCCCAACCATTTTCGTTAAATTTGTTCTCAGTACTTAGAACAGGGTTTGGTTTGGGTTGGTAGGGCTACTAATGGGTTCTAAACTATCAGCATATACTTCAACTCCATCCATATAGGTGTACATCGGAAATTAGAATTTGGAACCCTGAGCTTTCAGATCCATCATACTCCTCCTTTCCATCACCCTATCATGATCCGTATACTCTGCCAATAGTGTGTCAATCTCATTCACCATGTTGCCATGGAGATCATAAAATTAAGCTATCACTATGGCACATTGATCAAGATAACATGCTGCAACTTCCGGCTTTTCTTTGACAAAGGTCAAATGATCCAAATGAACTCTCTCGTTAAAGTCTCCACAAGGAATTGACATAAAGATCGTTCCGGCTATTTCTTTGACTTTGTGGGTCCTAATACTAGTAATCGCCTCCACAACTGCCATCTCGTAGGCAAGTGCTGAACTACGAGCATCTGCGTAAGGAAAGATAATAGGTAGTCCTAACTCTACGGGTAGATGAATGACCACACGATACTTTGCCAAGATACATCCGTCAAAATATGAGAACACTTTCACTACAACATTGGATGAGTAGCCAAGAGTCTTCAAAAGCTGACGCAAGATTTTAGTCCATTCTCCCAGATAAGAATTCAACTTTGACTCACTAACCCTAACAGTCCGAGCAGGCATAGAACTCATCATCGCTGACTGTTCAAAAGAAAAACAAGTATTAGCAAAAAGCTAATTAAAAACAATAAGAATTATAGCACTACTAATATGACTTTGATATTCTCAAGTGAATAACCATCACATCATTGGATAATTATTAATGACACTCGTTTCCTACAAGCTCTATCCACTTACTAGGTTTCCTAACCTAAGGTTGTAGCATTTCTCTGATACCAGCTGCGATGACCCAGTACACCACTGCATGTTGTAGTGTACAAGTCTTTGACATAACACTCACAAAGTACCGATTCGCAAATATTACATCCCTCAGAGTGGTACAACAGAAACATTGCAGGTCCACAACTTTACATGTTCATACTTAATAACCAGTAATGTACAAAGGTTTCAAAATCCACGTTGGTCCATTAAGGATTCAAATTCAAACTAGCTAATCTTCTGACATTGGTACTACTAAGCTAAGTACCATCGAAGCTTCACAACTTTATTTTAGTAAGTCTATGTTGTGAATCTAATCTATTCTATCCTATGTCTACGCTTCTTCATCGTTGTCCTGACTATTCACTCCATATTCTATTATGTAGTCTATGCCTTCTATTCCTCCTGAAAGATCCGGCTCCTCGTAGTATACCTCGTCCTCCTCCTGCTTGTTAGCTTCGGTCTCTTTGGTGTTGTACAGTTCAAAGTCTAGAAAAAGGTTTAAGATGATATATTGAGTAAAGGCGTACTCAGCAAGTTCTAAAAAGTACCATAGATTTGTATCCAAGGTTTGGTTTTTCAAAAACATTTTGTTTAGAAAAGGTAATTTTAGAATTTTATCAAAATCTAATTTCATCAGTCTTCACAGGTTGTTAGAACTTCTGTTTAGTTCCTTTCCTCGCTGCGTTCGCAATCCTTTCCCATGATAGGGAGTAACATGTCGCATTTTTACACTGTCAAGAGCTGTGCTACTTTTCGCACAAACATCCTTGGCCTTATTGCCCTAGTCACACTTCCTTTGGTGTGAGACCTGTTACCAAGTTTCTCCAAGTCATGCCGAGCACTACCTAACTCCATAATCTACCCATTTGCATTGAACCGGTCGGCGACCATGATCAGATGCCATCCCTGCTGAGATACTAAAATCGTCATCCTGCCGCACAAGATAGGGATGTTACGGGCTCCCACCCACTGTAGTTCCTCGCAGGAACATAGCTCGACCTAGTCATCTGAAGATGTATGGAACTAAGGAGAAACTTCTGACTTGCTCGTCCCATTCCATGATTTGTGGTCAGCGCGGGTTGTACGGTGCTTTGGAATCACTGACTACTTTCTGTTATTAATCCTAAGGTGTCTTTCCCGGTACAATAAAATCTCCACCAACATGACTTTCTCATGTATCAAACCATGATTTCATTGCCCACCAACTTGGGATTCAATTTTTATTAAACAATAATTTGCTTTGTGTAGTTGATTCCTTCTTAAAAGTTTATACAAAAGTTTTAAGTGCAAGGGTGAACTTGCCTGATGACTGCAAGATAATGCAGTTCGAAGGTTCTACTTGACCCTTGACGTCGGGTCCTGGATTTAACAATCAATTCTTAAGAAAACTTCAAAAGTTCAAATCACTCCTAATGCATCTATATGCTATGCAATGTTTTCATTGGTGTTTTGATTTCACTTCTTTTTGGTGTATTGGTTTTTCAATCAATTATTCAAACTTTATAGTTCCAATAGTACTATCAATTTTCATCGATACTTTCTTCATATACACTTTCTTTGTCACACAATGAAATGACCAACCAACTGTATAGCGAATTCTCCATCTGTCAACCAGCATACTCAGGAGTAGCATGGAAGGATTTTGAATCGTTAGAAGGTTGTAACAAATCGTGTTCATATAGCGGGCATTCGGCAAAGTGTATATTGGGAAAGAATCATCGAAAGTGATACTACTATTTTAGGAATGTTTTAATACTCCTTTAGAATGTTCATATTGAAGAAATATGCCCTAGAGGAAATAATAATATTGTTATTATCATACTTCTTGTTACTGATAATGTTTATATTCCATGCTAGAATTGTATTAAGCGGAAACATTAATACTTGTGTGGTTTATGAACAACACCGTGTCCCTAGTACGCCTCTACTAGACTAGCTCATTGATTAATGATGGTTAAGGTTTCCTAACCACAGACATTAGTTGTCGATTAATAATGTGGTCATGTCATTAGGAGAATGATGTGATGGACAGACCCAAATTAAGCACATCAATTAGATCGTGTCATTTTGTTCACAATTGCGTAGCTTTTCCTATGTCAGTATCTTATTCCTTAGACCATGAGATAATGCCACTCCCTGGTACCAGAAGAGAGCTTTGAGGTCATCAAACATCACACTATGAAAGGGTGATCATAATGGTGTCTCTCAGGTAATCGGAAAGTACTTGTTGGGTTTCATGTATCGAGATTGGGATTTGTCCCTCCCATGTCGGAGAGATATATTCTGGGCTCACTCAGTAATCAATATCATACACCATTTGCAAACACATGATTAATGAGTTTAATCACATGGTGATATTGGATTGCGGAACTAGTAAAGAGTACTTGCTACGAATGAGATTGAACTAGGTATGGCGAGTAAAATATCGCGAGACAAAGGAATTCGTATACGGTATTAATGAATCCTGACATCGTGGTTCACCGCTAATGATCTTCGTTGAATATGTGGGAGTAAATATGGATTTCCAGATCGCGCTGTTAATTATTGATGGCGATCATGTCCTCATATTCTTGATCCCATAGGATCACACACTTAATGCTCATCGACGCTAGGGTAGTTTCTGGATTTATGGAAATTATTTGAGTGAGTTACGGAATTGTTCCCGGAAGATGATTAATGGTTTATTCATTGAATTAATAAATATTAATACATATATTTATTTATTGGAAATAAATAAGGGCTAAATGTACTGCATAAAAGTTTTGCTAATGGACTAATTTTGTAGCCCATCTAGACAAACTACTAAAGAGGCAAAATAAAAAGCAAAAAGGAAAAAGGAAAAGAAAAAAAGGGACCGGGGCGCTTGGGCTGGCCGGCTGGGCCGGCTGCACCAGGTCACCTGCTCCCGGGCGGGACACCTCCGCTGGGCTGAATGGCGCTATACTAGGCCGGCTAGCTGGGCCGCCGTGCTAGGCCGGTTCCGCCCGCCACGAAGGCCGGCCCGCTGGGCCGCGCGCGCCCAGAGAGGCCGCTCACCAGGCGAGGCTGCTCGCGGTAGTGATTTGCTTGCTCCTCGTCTATCGTCTCGCTCGATCGGGGGCAGAGTCCAGCGCCAGACTCGATCGGATGGAGTACCAGGCGGCCGCAGTGCCTTCCAGGCGAAGCCAACCAAGTACGACTTGGTTCACATGGCATGTTTCTACTCGGACGCCTATATAAGAAGAACGGGATCAGGGGTGCGGTCATATGATTTTTGATCAGCCTCCGTCGCCGTCTGTTGTCTCATATGTAGCTTCCTTTTTCTCTAGTTTTGACTATATCTTTTGCATATCTTCTTCCACCTCGCGCGCGTAGGAGAAGCCCTGCCCATAGAAACTCTCCACCATAAGCACCACGCTGTCGTGCTGCTGATCCCATCTACCACTCCACCGCACCTTGCTGGACCGAGGAGGAGGAGTCATCGTTGTGTTGTATGCGTGCAACGCTCAGAGGCGCTGCCCGTTGTGGCGGTTGGATCGGATCGGATCGCGAGGAGGATACGCTAGTACGACTACGCCGACCACGTTCATTTGAACGTTTCTGCTGTGTGATCTACAAGGGTACGTAGATATGTTTTCCCCGCTCGTTGTTTTGCATCTCGTTGATCAGATCTTGTTTTGTTCTTGTTCGTACATGTAGGAAATTTTTTGTTTTCTATGCTATGAAACCCTTCAGTGGTATCAGAGCAAGAACTATGCGTAGATGTTTTACACGATTAAAATACAACAATGTTGTTGCAGGCGTTGATGTTTTTGGTGAAAGCTTCTTTTTGTGTACTTCTTGATGTCGCGGAATAGTGGGATTGAAGCAGCCCAGGCTGACTTTACATGACCACGTTCATGAGACCGGCTCCGCAGTGGCCTGCTCCACACATGCGGCTGGTGGGTGTCTGTATCTTCCACTATAGTTGTCATCGGATATACAACAAGATTTTGGCAACTCTAATATCAATGTTGTGGCTTTGCGTAGGTAAGAACCGTTCTCAAGCGTAGCTCCCATAAGCCACGTAAAACATGCAATCAACAAATTAGAGGCATCTAACTTGATTTTGCAGGGAGTGTTTGTGATATGGTATTGCCACAAGATGTGATGTGTATGATATATGTGATGTATGCGATGATCATGTTTTGTAATGTTTCATGACTTGCATGTCGATGAGTTCACAATCGGCAGGAGCCATATGGTTGTCCTTAATATGTTGTATGACCTGCCTGTCAACTTATTATACGCCATGTAATAGCTTTACTTTATCGCTAAGTAGTCAGCAATAGTTGTAGTTGCTATTCGTGGTGGAGGCAATCATAGTGGAGTGATGGAGATCATGTCGGCGCGCACAAGATGGAGATCAATGCGTGAAGATTAGCTATACCATGTCACATATTGTATATGCATGTGATGTTTATCCTTTATGCATCTTATTTTGATTTGATTGCGACAGTAGCATTATAAGATGATCCCTCACACTTACTTTCAAGATACAATGTGTTCTCCCCTCATATGCGCCGTTGCGAAAGATCATCGTTTTGAAGCATCACGTGATGATCGGGTGCTATAAACTCTACGTTCACAAACAACGGGTGTAAGCCAAATTTACACACGCACAATACGTGGGTTAAATTTGACGAGGCTAGCATGTACAGACATGGCCTCAGAACACATGGACCGAAAGGTCAAGCATGAGTCATATGGATGATATGATCAACATGTTGATGTTCACCATTAAAGCTACATCATCTAACGTGATGATCGGTCTTGGTGTGGTGAATTTGGATCATGCTTCACTAAACAACATCGAGGGATGTTGAATTTAGTGGGAGTTCATTAGTAATTTGATTAACTTGAACTAATTATCATAAACCAAATCTTAGTGTATTTACATAAGTCGTTGTAGTCCTTGGCAACCATTTTCCACCAACACTTAGTTTAATTGAGTTAATGAAACTATAGAATTCTGGATAATCACTTTTCAGACTAGTGCCATTTAGTTAAACTGTCAAGATCAAAGATTAAGTCCTATTGCAATTTTAGCAATCCTCACTTGCTCCATGCGATTTAATAAGTTGTATTAATCTAAGAGCATCGATTCAAGTTTAGTATCTAAAGATCATATATTTGCCTTCATGAGAAAGTGATCTTCAAAATTGTTTGAGAATCAAAGTGATCTTGGAACTGGAAGAATTGTTTCAGAAACAAACAAGAGGTGAAAGATATTTGATATCCAAAACTTTGATTGTTTGCAAAAATGATTAAGTATAATATAGTTAAAGAATATGTGATCATATTGTATGAACATATGCGAAGATTGAAGACGCTAGGCGTCCCGATCACCCAAAAGTTTGGGGAAAAAATATTATACTTGCATTGGTCTTGATGAGCTATAGTAGTTTCATCATGAAAGTTGTCATGATAGGATGAATGAAAAGGTATCGGCTAAATTGTTTTGCTATACCAAAAGAATGCTAAAGAATGGAATCTAGAAGAACACCAATTATATGATGATGGTGAACCACCTCAATGTGCAAAGTCCAAGACCATTAGTATTTGACTAACATCCTTTGGACTATGTGTCAAATGATTGACACCACTATTGATGTTGATAGATTCTTCTAATGGAGAGGAAATGCTAAATAGGATCTACAAAATATTTGGTAGAAAAGGAAAAGACTAGAATTGTCCAGCTCAGGTATATAAATGATATACATGTTATAGATGTATTCTTTGCTCGTTAATAATGTAATTCTTGGGTATTGGATACTGGATTGTTGGTATGAAATGTCATACAAAGCAACACAATGCAAGAACTACAATGGCCTAAATAACCAGCAAAAGAATGTGGTAATAATGCGCGTCGAGATACAAATAAAAGTGTTATTGTGCTTCTCGTCGACATCAAACCTAACCTTCAAGATTTGTTATGAACTTAATAATTGTTATCTTGTTCTAGTATTATGAGAACAATGGTTGTTCAAATTATTACCATCTTCCATAATTGATGGGTAGATTATTATTATATTGTTGGTGAAATAGACATTTATAACACTGATGCTAAAGGTCGCAAGACAAAACAAATTTCACTTATATATGACCATGCCGTTTAAGTCATATTGGAAACAAAAGATGAAAGAGATTCCATATTGATGGATTTTCGAGTCATTTGATTTTGAATTGATTGATGCTTGTGAGACTTTTTCCTAAACATGATTAAACTTTGTTCATGGGCCATGGACAGAACAAGCAACTAACTAAATGGAGATCGTACATGTTGATGTATGTAGTCCATGGTGTGAAGTCGAGCATGGTGTATTTTCTATTTCATCAAATGATGTATGGTATATCTACTTGATGAGAAAGAAGTATGAAATAATTGACATTGTTCAATTTATGAAGCGGAAATTATTGTAACAAGAAAATTCAAGTATTTATTATTGGATCATAAAGGAGAAATATTTGAGTTACAAGTTTAGCAAACATCTAAAAGTTAAGGGAATTGTTTCACAAACTTGCATCTCGTGAAACACCACAGGAGTATGGAGTTTTCGATGAGTGTAATTAAACCTTGTTTGACATGGTTAGATCAATGATGAAATAAAACTGCCAATATAATTTGTGGACTATGCTTTAGAGACTACCGCTTTTCACAGAATAGAGCAGCATCATAATCCGCTGAAATGACACTATACAAGTTATAATAGTCTTTCCTTTAATTTTGGTATGCACGGCATATGTAAAATGTTTACAACCAAAATCCAATTAGTAAGTCTTTGTAGGTTATCCCAAAGAATGTTGATGGGTATTTCTTCTACTATGAACCCGAACGCATAGTGATTGTCACTAAAAGAAGTGAATTTCTTATGAAGGAGTTTTCTCGCGAAAGGTTTAAGTGGGAGAAAAATAGAACTTGATGAGGTTACTGAACCTGAGCAAGATGAGCAAAGTAGCGCAGCACCGGAAAATGTTCTAGAAGCGGCACCTGCATTCATGGCTCCCGCACCTACAATATGTTGTATTACCAGACATCAAAGTTCCTATTTACCAAGTTGGTCGTAATCAAATAGCAAGATTTGAGAACAAGATATTATCAGATAATAGTAACTTACAATATACAAAGAAGCGGTGATGGGCCCTGACTTCATCATATGGATTATTGTAGCAACAATTACATATTAAGATATGACTAGCAAAAAAACATGTGCTTTGCTATGGAACTACAAAAGATATAATTTCATTTAATTAATGGAGTCATATACTACATATACCTATATATATTAAAATATCAATGACTCAAACAAGGCATAGGTTGGATACTGTTTTTGAATCCATTAGTAGTACAGTTAGGGCTGATGGATATTTTTTATAACCATGAACACAACATCAACTTTCATAAAACATTTATAGGAAAAGCTCTAGGAAAGGGGGAACTCCTTTGTAAGATAAGATCGGTGGTCCATCAGCCATGACCACCTCAAGTAGTCGGCAGTACCCTCCAAGTACTCCGCACCACACCCGTGCCACGGCCGTACCCTTCAAGTACTCCGTCTGGCACAAAACTCCGTTTTTCTTGAAAACCATTTATAAAACCAAAACCTGACACAGGATAAGTATGGCCATTCCAACCGTCCATGACCGAGGACTCGGCTATTCGAATAGATTACACTCTGCAGAGGTTGTACACTTTACCCACACCATCCGATAAATCCGCCGGGATACCACCACGGACCGTCATACACAAGTATGTGGGGTTCGGATAATCGATCAAAGCCCTCCATCTATCTACCTTAGTACGGGTGCCTGCCCTGTGGAGTTTACCTCCCCGGCATGTCCCGGCAGTACCTCCTCCAGAGCGTAACTCCGGCGCCACGGCAGGAGAACCCAAGTGTCTTCCGGCGGCTCGGGATATGCTGTGATATGTGTTGACCCTCTTTTGGCATCAACCCGGATTCCGGGGTCCTACAGACCCTTATATAGTTGTGAGGCTCCCCGCACTAAAGCAAATAAACTTCAAACTAAGCCCCGTCCCATACCGGGGTAATGTGGTTGCACGGGAGTAATTGGTTTGGCGAACACTTATACACAATGCCATTTTTCAGAAATCCACCAACTTCTTCACCTCCCATGTCCAACTCCATGTTTATAAAACCATTTGTAAACATCTCAATGGAGTAGCAACTACTCCGAGGTGTTCAAAACATTTTCAAAAAATCTTTCCAGAGAGTATTCCCAATCCTAGAGTTTTTGGCTCCACTACAAGTTTTCCAAAGACTTCGATGCTAATCATCAAGTCTCTACTTTCAGGGGTATTGAGTAGGTGTCAAAGGTGTCATCCTTAAGGATGATAACAAATCGACTTGTGGAGCTAAGTCGCCAACCATTGCTATATAGGGAACAATAGCAATATAGCGAAACTATGCACAAATATAAGGTAGTAAAAGAAACCATGCAATGTGAAGTATTAGGATTCAGATATGCAAGAAATAGATGGCTTGCCTTGGTTGGCTTGTCCCTGATCTCCTTCATCTTGGTACTCAAATACCTCCCCTTCCTCCGCACACTCGTCGTTCGAATCTATCGCCGGGAAAACAACAACACACAAAATAAGCATTCATGCATACATGGTTTACACTCAAGGCAAACATCTCACAACTCAAGCATTAAGTATTAGAAGCAAACATGTTCAGATCTCTGAAACAAGTTATAATTCTACCAAGGAATAAACCACTATATAAATAGATATCAAATTCCTAATAGCAAAAGAACCCCAATCACTATCAAACAACTTGTAGGTGTCAATTGAAATCAAAACGTGGCATCCAGCATACTTATAGGTAGCTAACAACATTGCAGAACCAACACAATTGGAATCAATCCAAAAGATTAAAAAGGTGAATTATAATGAATTTCCTATTCTCACTTAACACTAGGATAGCAATATAATTCCCTAAAACTTTCTATAGCTCCTAAAATTCTACCAGAGACCACATTGGAAAGCTACTGCAATGTACAACACACCAGAAGTGGAATCACCCAAAAATAATTATCCTACTGTGCACAATAAATAAAACAATGCAGAAAACTAATAAAACTAAAATAATTACTGCAGGCAGTGCACAGGTCCTAAATTGATAAATCTAGTTTCTATAGTTCAGCACAACAGCAAGGCACCACTGAAAATTGGAACCACATATTTTAATTACACGGAACAACATATTTGCAAATATGAGTGAAAAACAATAGATCTACACTATTTAATTACCAGACAATATTTAAGGTCCTAAAAATCAAACATGCAGTACCAGTGGCTAGACAACATTGCATGGATCACAGGAAAATTTGAATCACAAATTCTTTAGGTCTAAAAGATTTTCTAAGCATTTTATTTTGCAGCAGTGATTAATTAGCAAATAACACATAAGAAAAAAAAGAAAAGGGGGCCGAATCTAGCCGGGCCTTGCCAGATCTGGGCCAGATCGGCCCAGCCGGCTCGCCGGCCAGCCCGGCGGTGACCGAATCGGTACGGGGCCTCCCGTCCATTCAATTAGAGTGAGATCGATGGCCGATCGCTGTCGTCCTCGTCGGCTACTACTTGCGCGGGAGGAGCTCGGCCTCGGCTAGGGTTTCGCGGAGGGGATGCTCACCGAGGTCGTCGAGGTCAAGCGAGGGCGGGAATCGGTCGTGGAGTGGTCGAGGACGGCAGGCGCAGGCGTAGATCTTGCATGTCGAGGCCGGAAGTGCGCGCGGGTTCCTCCGGTGCTCGAGTGTCTACGGCTATGGCATCATCGGCCTCGGCTCCCCTGTAAACAATCAAGGGCGTGTGAGATCTAGGTGCCGCGGTGGTGTTCCATGCATCCAGAGGGGAAGCAGAGAGGGAGAGGGGTGGGTCGACGGCAACCTTCACCTCTGTCATTGATCTACCCGAAGCTCTGCGAGCTCCGGTGGTGGTTTTGCCTCGGCTGCAATGCGGAGAGGCTTGGCGAGTGAGAGGGAACGGAGTGGGGGTGAATGAGCAGCAGCGGAGGGAACGAGAAGGGCCTGGGGTGTTTATACTGCTGCGGTGAACTTGGACCACGGTGGTCTCGAGTGGATGCGATTAGGCGCGTTGCGCGGTGTTCTGTGGCGGTGTTGTGCACTGAGTTTAGTGGTGTAGGTGGTGCTGTCGGTGGCAAGACAGTTCGGTCGGGGTGGTCTCGGGTTCAGTTCGGGCGCGTCTGAACCCTGGCTTGTCTGGGTCGATCCGATCGGCCAGGAGGCAAGGCGTGGGTGGCGTGGCGTCCGTGTCACCGTGCCTTGCAGGGAAGTGTGAAGAGCAGGGTCAGGCAGGGTCGGGGCGCACGGGAACGTGACGCACGCTCTGGGCACGCTGGGCGGCCAGATCGGCTCACGTCGACGTGGACAGGGCGGCGTGCACAGTCACGCTCGAGCGTAGCTGGATTGGGGAATCGATCTGTTGGGTCGAGATGGTGCTGGCGGCGAGGTGACGGGTCAGGAGGTGGTCGGTGCTGCTCTGCCTCGATCGGGTGTCCTCGGTGGCCATGGCGGTGCCCTGGGCAAGCATGGGGTGGTCGAGGGGTGTCTCTGCGAGGTGGGGTCGGGCTAGGGGGCCAGCAGAGACGGCGTCCATCCATTGGGGGTTGGAGACGGCGTTGGTGGTCGAAGCAAAGGAGAGGGAGAGGGTTCTGGCAGGGCAGTAGCCTCGGGCTCCTCCTCTCCCTCGAGTCCAACTAAAAAACGACAAGCAGAATTTTTTTCCCAAGATCTCCTAGGCTTCAGAGAGGGAGAGGCAGTGCAGATCTCCTTCCCTCCCCTTGGACGGCTTGTAAGAGAAGGAAAAAGAGAGAGAGAAGAGAAAGGCAAGGTTAGGATGCACTTAGCCGAATTCAAATTCAAATTTGAATTCCTTCAAACTAGATTTCAAAATCTGTCAAAATAGTCTCCAAAGGTTTTCAAACATGGTTAAGAGGTCATGGCCAAAGTTTGAAGATTTTAGATCTTGATATGCTAGGGTTTTAGAGATGCCTCTAATTTCGGATAAAGGAGCAAAAATAAAAGAAAAAGAAAAGAATAGAGGGGTGATCAAACTAAGGACTCATGCTAGGGTTTTTGGTGCACACAAGCATAAGCTAGGGTCAAAATTTGATGCATAAAATCATAACACTCATTCTAGTTCAAAGAGCACACATGTTTAAAAGAATCATGGCATAATTCACAAAAACACACTCACATGGAATCATAGACATACACACACATGAAATCATGAATAATAGCACACAAGCTCAAAGCTTAGCAAAAGTTTTTATTTCTCACAAGACAAAGTATTTAAACAAAGGTCTTAACTCAGTCTACAAAAAGTGAGGTGTTACAATACCTCCCCCCAAGCATAGGCTTTTAGCCTAAGTGGAGATCAATCCCAACGCGGCCAAGAAGTGGCACCTCCAAAATATGACGAAGAAGTACCTTCGTCCTGATATGAACTCGAGGACGCCTCGGTGTGATGCATGGCATAGTAATAATAGGGCATCTCCCCCTCTTGGCTCTCGAAGCCCTGCTGCCTATGGAAACCAAGCAACCTCAGCTGCTCGTCCAACTCCTTGTTTGAGCACGACCACAGTGTCCTGCAAATACTGAATGAACTGGGCTACGGCAAGGGAACTTCCCTTTCATCTCCATTAGTAAATAACATTCTATAGACTAAACTTCCTGCACAAGAGTTAGCAGTAACAAAGTGATGGACTTTCACAGTAGTAAGATCAAGTCTCTATGGGGTTAACAGTGTATCATTGGGATCAATAGAAAGGCCCAGAGCAGCTATAATACGTGCAACAATAATTCCTCCATAAATGGGTCCTCTAGCAGCTAAGCGACAAGCAATGAGAGCACCAAGGTTGTACTTAGTACTACTATTAAGTGCAGTAGCTAGAAAAGCTAAATGATAATTAGAATTATTACTAGTGTTCTCCCTACGAAGAGCACTCGTGGCAAGATAATAAGCAAAGTATCTAATGGCTAGGAGTTGAATATTCCTTATCTTGCCACGTTGGGCGGTGTGGTCAACATCATTTGTCACCCCTCGGTAAAGCTCTAGCAAATCAGCGAGTCGGCCTTGAATCTTCTTCGCTGTCCCAAACATAGCAATACCTAGGATACTGCAAAATCTTTCCAAAGTCATGGTAATAGGCTTACTATAGATTCTAAATGCAATAGATGGCTTGAAGGCCAAGTTACTAAAAGTAAAACTCTCAACAAAAGTCTTGGTGAGCATAGCATATTGGTCACTCTCGTCATTCATGTATGTAGACAAACCAACCCTATTAACAAGAAGTAAGAAATCATCAAGGATCCCTGCATCTCTTAAAAAGTTAGCACAAGGAAAAGTGGATGGATGCAGATCTCTATCATCCCCCTCATCACCAATACTTGGTGCAATAAGATCTTCATTGTAGGATGCCCTAAATCGAGCAGTTGATCTTGAAGGCCTTGCTACCCTTGGTGCTTCTTGATGTCTATGCACGCGTCTGTTCTTGTAGACAGTGTTGGGCCTCCAAGTGTAGAGGTTTGTAGAGCAGCAACAAGTTTCCCTTAAGACGATCACCCAAGGTTTATCGAACTCAGGGAGGAGGAGGTCAAAGCTATCCCTCTCAAGCAACCCTGCAATTATGATACAGAAAGTCTCTTGTGTCCCCAACACACCCAATACACTTGTCAGATGTATAGTGAAATACAAGTAGTAGTGATGATTATGAGTAGTAAGTGTAATCTGAAACTTGCTGGCAGGGTGCACTAGTTCAGCAAAGCTATCCCTGGTAGGGTGCCGGAACAGAGACTTCTGTCCCCCTAAATTCGTCGGTGGCGGTGGCGGTGCTGCATGACTTCTCAAAAAAAACTGACCGATTTAGGGTTTGGACTCCGGGAGGCTTTACATATGCGAAGAGGCATAGTCAGAAGTGGACCAGGGCCACCTCACCATGTGGCGGCATAGGCCAGGGGAACGCCACCCCATGGTGAGCCTGCCCTCTAGCCCCTCTCCGGCTCTCGTTTGGTCTTCGTCCTACGTCTGGGAAAAATAGAAGTTTCGGTCTTCGTTTTGTCCAATTCCGAGAATATTTTCTGTGTAGCTTTACTGAAACACAAAATAGCAAAAAACAGTGAACTGGCACTGTGGCATCTCGTCAATAGGTTAGTTTCAGAAAATGCATAAAAATGCCACGAAGTGTAAACAAAACATGAAGAAAATGGTGTTAAACAAGCATGGAGCATCAAAAATTATAGATACGTTTGAGACGTATCAAGCATCCCCAAGCTTAACTCCTGCTCGTCCTCGAGTAGATAAGTGATAACAACAGAATAATTTTTAAGGTGACATGCACCATCACAATCTTGATCAACTATGTAAAGCATTGAGTGCTGGGATCAAAGAACTTAAAACATGGGCATAAAAGACATAATCTTGACAATAAAAACTTAGCAATCATGTTATAACATGAAAAGAAACACAAACGAAAGATCGTGAATAATGAAACAATGAAAGTCAAACGTGTGTTCAAATCATATGGAAAAACATATCAAGTGGTTTTCAGATTGTCCTTCATGGAATAGCAAAACATAAATGCATAGGACACCTTCAAGTTTAAGAGGGCGACTAGATACAAATAATTTAAGAACAAGCAAAACCATAATCATGAATCAATCAATGATAAACTTTGGGACTATGCACATTATACTCAGAATGGCAACTATTCTCTATTAGGTGGTGCATAAAGGTAGAAGGTGGAGACTCAACATAAAAGTAAAAGAAAGGCCCTTCGCAGAGGGAAGCAGAGATTGCAAGTTTTATAAACCTTCAAAAATTATGGTACTTATTAGCTTTGAGCTCTCATTGCCCCCATCATAAGCATCTTGAGTGGTTAAAGTTAATGTGAGTACAATTACGAAGCATATGCTTAACAAATCATAAGTTGAAAATCTCGTGTCCCATGAAGTACGAATACCCAAACCTCATGCTTTGGTCAAAAAGGGTTTTATTTGCATAATGCAAAAATAGCTGTATGGTTTGAAAAATAATCCTTTAAAACCAGAGAATTTTTTTTATAAAATAATATTTGAAATTTATTTTCAAATATAGTTTTGGAAATGCAAACTTTATTTAAAATAAATCATTTTATAAATACTCCCTGTGCAAATATGCTTGCATAGGTTTGAATGAATGCAAAGTAGTATTTGGAAATTCTATTTTCTCAAAAGTGTTCTTCAAGGATTACTAGAAAGTTTGAAATAGTTTTCTAATAAAGCTTTTAATAAACTTAAAAGTTTTAAATACTTGTGAATTTTCAATCAACACAAGCAAAACAAAAGCAAAAAATTTCCCCCAAAATTTGATAAAATCTTGGGATGTTACAGTATGCAACTAAGGTTACCTCATAGTCATGCAAACTATGAAGAAATACCAACACACCAATAATAAGCAACATGAAACATAAGAAGTTATAGGATTGTAATGTTCATAATAAGATATGATAAGGTGGTATCTCGCTTGCCTTTATTTGTGGAGCAAAACATAAATGCCAAGGCACCTATGAAGTTCAAGAGAAGACTAGAAGTAGAAATATCAAAGATACAAACATCAAAGTTATACCACAATTAACCATGTTCTGGGACAAGCACATTACACTAAGAATGACAGCTATGCTCTCAAGAAGGTGCATAAAGATAGAAGATGAAGACTCAACATAAAAGTAAAAGAAAGGCCCTTCGCAAAGGGAAGCTGATATTTATCATGTGCTAGAGCTTTTCATTTGTAAAACAGAAGTAAAAATTGTTTTGAGAAGTGGCTGTTCCTGTCAAGGAATGTCAATAGAGTCCTTGTTATCTTCCATACTAAACAAGTTGAGAGCGGTTCCGAGTATTGAAAATTGGCATTTACATGCTATTTTATAAAGTTTGGCACTCCTCCCCATCTTTACTTTCACAAACCATGGCTAACCGAATCCTTTGGGTGCCTGCCAACAATCTCATACCATGGGGGAGTGCCTTTTTCTTTTTTCTTTTTGAAGTTATAATGGTCTGGCCAGCTCTCTTCTAAAATTAGTGACGATTAGATGAAGCATGCAAGTCGAGGGGTACTTAATTTAGTATGGAAGATAACCAAACCCAACTTCTACATACTTGTGAGCTAAAAATAGTGTCACAAAATGAGAAGTATTTTGAAGGTTTTGAAAGGTAGCACATGAAAATTTACTTGGAATGGTTCGAAATGCCATGCATAGGAATTTATAGTGGACTCTTTGGAATAACCTTGTTTTCAGGGGTTTAGATGTACGAGTAGAGCTCATACTCAGTACAGGTGAACACTAGCAAAAGACTAGGAAGCGACAATCGAGAGAGCAGTAACTGTCATAATCATGCTTGCGACAAAACAAAATTAACAGGGGTATAAAAATGGCAAAAGAGCTCTGAGGTAAAATAAATCATCAAGGTGTAATTGACTTTTGTTTAGTCATATGCATGCGTGAGCATGTGCCAAGTCGATTCAAATGAAACATTCAGAGGAGGATACCACAATGTCATACCGTTTCATGACTAGAACAATGCAAGCAAACATCTATATGACATGCTACAAACCATTAGTAAATTGGAACTAATCATATGAGAGCAGGAACTACTAAGCATCCATTAAATAACATACACCTTACATGAACAAACTAAGCATGTCCACATGAAGTAGTATATGTACAAAAATGAAAACAAATAGAGTTCAAACCAGCCTCTCACCACATCTCGAATTGTCATAAATCGTCATTATTGCCTTTCACTCGTGTGGCTTGAATAATATGAAGTGATAACCAAGCTCCAATGGAGTCACGAGAGAGTACTGAACTCTGCAGCAGACTTTACCAAACCGGAAAATAACAACAAATATTTTTGGGTTTTCAAAATTTAAAACGAGAACAGAAGGAAACAGCAAACAAAGCAAAATCTTTTTGGATTTTTGAATATCAAACCGAAACTAGAAGGTACAACAAACCAATACTAGAAAACTAAAGAAGCAAACAAAGAGAAACAACAGAAATATTTTTGGTCTTTTTGTGTTTTGGAAAGAAGAAACAAAATAAGAACAACAAAGAGAAAGAAAGAAAATGAAACATGGATATACAAAATTCCGATAGAATATGATGTATAAATGAGTGAGATGTCGGCATACCTCCCCCAAGCATAGGCTTTTGGCCTAAGTGGAGATCAATCCCAACACGGCCAAGAAGTGGCACCTCAAAAATATGACGAAGAAGTACCTTCGCCCTGATATGAACTCGAGGACGCCTCGGTGTGATGCATGGCATAGTAATAAGAGTTAGCAACCTCAAAGCCCTGCTGCCTATGGAAACGAAGCAACCTCAGCTACTCGTCCAACTCCTCGTTTGAGCGCGACCACGGTGTCCTGCAAATACTGAACGAACTAGGCTGCGGCAAGAGAACTTCCCTTTCATCTCCATCAGTAAATAACATTCTACAGACTAAACTTCCTACACAAGAGTTAGCAGTAACAAAGTGATGGACTTTCGTAGTAGTAAGATCAAGTCTCTGTGAGGTTAACAGTGTATCATTGGGATCAACAGAAAGGCCCAGAGCAGCTATAATATGTGCATCAATAATTCCTCCATAAATGGGTCCTCTAGCAGCTAAGCGACAAACAATGAGAGCACCAAGGTTGTACTTAGTACTACTATTAAGTGTAGTAGCTAGAAAAGCTAAATGATATTTAGAATTATTACTAGTGTTCTCCCTATGAAGAACACTCGTGGCAAGATAATAAGCAAAGTATCTAATGGCTAGGAGTTGAATATTCCTTATCTTGCCACGTTGGGCGGTGCAGTCAACATCATTTGTCACCCCTCGGTAAAGCTCTAGCAAATCAGCGAGTCGGCCTTGAATCTTCTTCGCTGTCCCAAAAATAGCAATACCTAGGATACTGCAAAATCTTTCCAAAGTCATGGTAACTGGCTTACTATAGATTCTAAATGCAATAGATGGCTTGAAGGCAGAGTTACTAAAAGTAAAACTCTCAACAAAAGTCTTGGTGAGCATAGCATATTGGTCACTCTCATCATTCATGTATGTAGACAAACCAACCCTATTAACAAGAAGTAAGAAATCATCGAGGATCCCTGCATCTCTTAAAAAGTTAGCACAAGGAAAAGTGGATGGATGCGCATCTCTATCATCCCCCTCATCACCAGTACTTGGTGCAATAAGATCTTCATCGTAGGATGCCCTAAATAGAGCAGTTGATCTTGAAGGCCTTGCTACCCTTGGTGCTTCTTGATGTCTACGCACGCGTCTGTTCTTGTAGACAGTGTTGGGCCTCCAAGTGCAGAGGTTTGTAGAGCAGCAACAAGTTTCCCTTAAGTGGATCACCCAAGGTTTATCGAACTCAGGAAGGAGGAGGTCAAAGCTATCCCTCTCAAGCAACCCTGCAATTACGATACAGAAAGTCTCTTGTGTCCCCAACACACCCAATACACTTGTCAGATGTATAGGTGCACTAGTTCGGCGTAGAGATAGTGAAATACAAGTAGTATTGATGATTATGAGTAATAAGTGTAATCTGAAACTTGCTAGCAGGGTGCACTAGTTCGGCAAAGCTATCCCTGGTAGGGTGCCGGAACAGAGACTTCTGTCCCCCTAAATTCGTTGGTGGTGGCGGCGGTGCTGTAGGACTTCTTCTCGAAAAAAACTGACCGATTTAGGGTTTGGACTTCGGGAGGCTTTAAATATGCAAAGAGGCATCGTCAGAAGTGGACCAGGGCCACCTCACCATGTGGCAGTGTGGGCCAGGGGGCGCACCGGCCCATGGTGAGCCTGCCCTCTAGCCCCTCTCCGGCTCTCGTTCGGTCTTCGTCCTTCGTCTGGGAAAAATAGAAGTTTCGGTCTTCGTTTTGTCCAATTCCGAGAATATTTTCTATGTAGCTTTACTGAAACACAAAATAGCAGAAACTAGGGAACTGGCACTGTGGCATCTCATCAATAGGTTAGTTCCGGAAAACGCATAAAAATGCCACGAAGTGTAAACAAAACATGAAGAAAATGGTGTAAAACAAGCATGGAGCATCAAAAATTATAGATACGTTTGAGACGTATCAAGCATCCCCAAGCTTAACTCCTGCTCGTCCTCGAGTAGGTAAGTGATAACAAAAGAATAATTTTTTAGGTGACATGCACCATTACAATCTTGATCAGCTATGTAAAGCATTGAGTGCTAGGATCAAAGAACTTAAAACATGGGCATAAAAGACATAATCTTGACAATAAAAACTTAGCAACCATGTTATAAAATGAAAAGAAACACAAACGAAAGATCATGAATAATGAAACAATGAAAGTCAAACGTGTGTTCAAATCATATGGAAAAACATATCAAGTGGTTTTCAGCTTGTCCTTCATGGAATAGCAAAACATAAATGCGTAGGACACCTTCAAGTTTAAGAGGGCGACTAGATACAAATAATTTAAGAACAAGCAAAACCATAATCATGAATCAATCAATGATAAACTTTGGGACTATGCACATTATACTCAGAATGGCAACTATTCTCTCTTAGGCGGTGCATAAAGGTAGAAGGTGGAGACTCAGCATAAAAGTAAAAGAAAGGCCCTTCGCAGAGGGAAGCAGAGATTGAAAGTTTTATAAACCTTCAAAAATTATGGTACTTATTAGCTTTGAGCTCTCATTCCCCCATCATAAGCATCTTGAGTGGTTAAAGTTAATGCGAGTACAATTATGAAGCATATGCTTAACAAATCATAAGTTGAAAACCTCGCGTCCCATGAAGTACGAATACCCAAACTTCATGCTACTCGACTTAGGTCCCAAGCAAGCTCTTATCATTGTAAGTATACACGTATCATCGAGAACCGCCAACGGGGTACCTCCTGCCCGATGACATGGAACAATCCCACATCAAAATGACAAGACAAACAGACAATTAACACCTCAGCATCTCTTTTTATTTACCATTGGTATACCTTTTTATTGTGAGATGCGTCGTCGAATGTCCACTATGGGCATGCTGTAAATTTCTAGCATGAATGATGCATGGCTTAGATTAGCGGCCTAGGCATTTCTCTAACACATATACAAACTCCATGATCTCGCAAGATCCCAACTTATTTCACATCGCGAGTATCTATAAACAAAAGATTACGATATCAACTCAAATAAGAGAAGTGCAATGTTGAAAGCTTTCCCCATGATGGCATTGTTTGGCTAATTTCCAACTGACGAATTGCAAGTATAACATCAACATAAGAGAGCCACAATGTCAAAATATTAAAAGCGAGAAAAGTAAAGTGTGCCATCAGGTTTGTGAGAGCTTTACTGACTAATTTTTGCATAACACCAAAAAGAGTTTAATTCGAAGGATAGATAAAAACAAGTCAAATGTACTTTGGATAGCAAATTGCTAGTAGGTATGTATGGTGGACACATTGGAATAACTTGGTTTTTGGGAGTTGAATGCATGAGTAGAGCTCATACTTAGTACAAAATGAAGGCTAGCAAAAGACTAGGAGCGACCAACTAAGAGAGGAATAACGGCCATAATCATGCATAGCGACAAGACATCATTAAAAGAAGCATAAAATGGCATCACAAGTCAAAAACCAAATGATCATAGAGGCTTATGGCGACTTGTTAGAGTCAAACATGTGGTAAGCATGCACCAAGTCAACCCAACTAAAGCATCAAGGAGAAAACCAAATAAATGCTTCCATATAATAAAAACAATGCATGATTTTTTCAAATGCTCATTAAGCAATCTCAGTCATTTGAGACAAGTCATGCTACAAAAAAATCACTAAGCATACTATCAAAATGACATTAAGCATGGCATGCAAAAGTCTAAGCCGCAGTCTAAACAAGCCCCTTTTTGTACCACTTTTTTTGCATGAAACTTTTTCTCTTCTCCAACACCATTCAAACCTTTTTGAGACAACTCTTTTGATGAAAACCAACATAGACCAGTGGTCTAAATACACCTTGATGCAAAGATATAACAAGATCTGAACAAAAATCAAGGCAAAAAACAAAAGCTAAACGCAGTAGCAGAAAAAGAGAACACTCGTTGAACGATAAGAGTGAAAACTAGAGTGTTCTTGGCAATGAAAAACAGAGTATATCTCCCTCCAAAACAAACATGATGTGATCCAACCATTTATTGCAGCAAACAAAGCAAAAGAAAACTGAAAGCAAAAGTAAAGACGCTCCAAGAAAAACACATAATGCATAAAGCAATAAACATATAGTGTCTTGAAAGGTGACCTGATTTTTGCCGATGAAGAAGGGGTGCCTCGGGGGCATCCCCGAGCTTTGACGCTTGTACTTCTTGGTTATTTCTTGGGGTGACATGGGCATCCCCAAGCTTGAGCTTTTGTCCATTATTCATCTCATCTCATTGATGGCTAGTTGATGAAGGAGATTATTCTTCTTCATCCCCTAGCAGCAATCCTTGTGCGTGGTGAATGACCAGCCCGCTGGGAACCCCAAGAGGAAGGTGTGATGAGTATAGCAGCTGGTTTTCCCTCAGTTAAGAAACCAAGGTTTATCGATCAGGAGAGGAGAGACAGCGACGACTGAAGGTGATGCGGAACCTGCACACACACAACCAAGTACTTTGTTCCCAACTTGCGATGAGGTTGTCAATCTCATCGGTTTGCTTGAAACAAAGGTTATGAGCGTATCGAGTGGAAAACAATATAGTATCCAAGTAAAGTAAACAGTACGAGTAAAGTAAACAGGTGATAGCAATATGATGTAAATAGGACCGGGGTCCACAGTTCACTAGTGGTGTCTCTCCATAGATAAAATAACACATGCTGGGTCAACAAATTACAGTTGGGCAATTGATAGAATAAAGATAACGTGATATGTCAAGAAGATCACTATGAGATTTACTCTGGGCATTACAACAAAATACATAGACCGCCATTCAACTGCATCTATGACTAATAATCCACTCCCGGGGATATCAATCCGAACACCCTACAAGTATTAAGTTGCGAACAACAGATAATTGCATTAAGCAAAGTGTGTAATGTAAACAAAGCATATGCCCTTGAGCATATGAATGTTGTTTTCTCCCTAGTAGCAACAGCACATCTACCACCTTAGAGGTTTCTGTCACTCCCCCAGGTGAAATAGAGGCATGAACCCACTATCGAGCATAAATACCCCCTCTTGGAGTCACTAGCAACTACTCGGCCAAGATAGCTACTAACAACGGAGAGCATGCAAGATCATAAATAACATAGAGATAACAAAAGATATAATTCAGTACAGCAACTTAATCATAAACACCAATATTCATCGAGTCCCAACAAACCAAACATGTAGAATTACATAACGGTGATCTCAATCATGTAGGGCAGCTCATGAGATCTAAACATGAAGCACATGGTGGAGAAGACAACCATCTAGCTACTGCTATGGACCCATAGTCCAAGGTAGACTACTCACTCATCGCTCCGGAGGCAAGCATGGCGATGAAGAAGACCTCCGGTGGCGATTCCCCTCTCCGACAGGGTGTCGGGAAGAGCTTCTGGACCCTCCCGATCTTCGGGTCCACGGTGGCGGCAGATCGCGATGTGTTCTGGAAAACTGATTGGGTACTTAGGTTTTTTCCGTCGGGGGGTCTTTATAGGCGAAGGGGCGATGTCAGAGGTGGAGCCAGGCTCCCTCACACGGTGGTGGCGTGGGCCAGGGGCTGGCCGCGCCACCCCTGTGTGTGGGCCCCTGGTGGCCCACCTCCTACTCCTCTTCGGATCTATGGAAGCTTCCATGTAAAATAAGACTTCAGGAACTTGTTTCGTCCAATTCCAAGAATATTTCCTGTGTATCACTTGTGAAACACAAAAACAGCAGAAAACAGGAAACTGGCACTGTGGCAACTTGTTAATAGGTTAGTTCCGGAAAATGCATAAAAGTGCCACTAAGTGTAACGAAACAATAGGCAAATGGTGTAAAAACAAGCATGTAGCATAAAAAATTATAGATACGTTGGAGACGTATCAAGCATCCCCAAGCTTAACTCCTGCTCGTCCTCGAGTAGGTAAGTGATAACAAAAGAATAATTTTTGAGGTGACATGCGCCTACACAATCTTGATCATATATGTAAGCATTGGTGAGTTGGGATCATAAGAACTTAAAACATGGGCATGAAGATATAATCATGACAATAAGAACTTAGCAACCATGTTGTAAACATGTAAATGAACACAAACAAAAGATCATGAAAATGAAACAATGAAAGTCAAACGTGTGTTCAAATCATAAGGAAAAACATACAAATGGTTTTCAGCTTGTCCTTCAAAGAGAGCAAAACATAAATGCATAGGACACCTTCAAGTTTAAGAGGGCGACTAGATACAAATAATTTAAGAACAAGTGAAACCAACAATATGAGTCAATCAATGAACTTTGGGACAATGCATATCACACTAAGAATGACAACTATGCTCTCTTAATGGTGCATAAAGAAAGAAGGTGGTGACTCAACATAAAAGTAAAAGAAAGGCCCTTCGCAGAGGGAAGCAGTGATTGCAAGTTTTATAACCTTCAAAAATTATGGTACTTACCGGCTTTGAGCTCTCATTGCCCCCATCATAAGTATCTTGAATGGTTAAAGTTAATGCGAGAACAATTATGAGGCATATGCTTGACAAATCATAAGTTGAAAACCTCATGCCCCGTGAATACGAGTACCCAAACCTCATGCTACTTTACTTAGAGTCCCAAGCAAGGCTCTTGTCATTGTAAGTACATGCATATCATTGAGAACCGCCAATGGGGTACCTCCGTGCCCGATGACATGGAACAAGCCCACACCAAAATGACAGGACAAGCAGACAATGAACACCTCGACATCTCTTTGATTTGCCTTTTGTTTAGCTTTTTATTGTGAGATGCGTCATCGAATGTTCACCATGGGTATGCTGCAAATTTCCACCATGAATTATACATGGCTTAGATTGGCGGCCCGGCGTTTCCCTAACACATATACAAACTCCATGATCCCCACAAGATTCCCAATTCATTTCACACCGCGGGCATCCATAAACAAAAGATCACGATATCAACTCAAATAAGAAGTGCAATGTTGAAAGCTTGCCCCATGACAGCATGGATGGGCTAGAATCCAACTTACAACTTGCAAGCATAACAACTCAACATAAGAGACCACAATGTCAAATTTTTAAGAACAGGAAAAAGTAAAGTGTGCCTTCCGGTTCGTGAGAGCTTTACTGACCGAATTTCGCATAACACTGGTAAGAGTTTAATTTGAAGAGAAAATAAAAGCAAGTCAAATTTACTTGGAATAGCAAATTGCTAGTAGGTATGTATGGTGGACACTTTGGAAAACTTTGGATTTTAGGAGTTGGATGCACGAGTAGGGCTCATACTCAGTACAAGGCGAGGGCTAGCAAAAGACTGGGAGCGACCAACTAAGAGAGCAATAATGGCCATAATCATGCAAAGCGACAAAGCGACATTAAAAGAAGCATACGATGGCATCAAAAGTCAAAAACTAAATGATCATGAAGGCTATTGGCGACTTTGTAAGAGTCTAACATGTGTGAGCATGCGCCAAGTCAACCCAAATAAAGCATCAAGGAGAAAACCAAAATAATGCTTCCATACAATAAAAACAACGCATGATTTTTTCAAAGGCTCATTAAGCAATCTCAGTTATTTGAGACAAGTCATGCTACAGCAAAACCACTAAGCATACTATCAAAAAGACATCACGCATGACATGAAAAAGCCTAAGCCGCAGTCTACACAAGCTCCTTCTTGTACCACTATTTTGCACAAAGCTTTTTCTCTTTTCCAACACCACTTGAAATTTTTAAAGACACCTCTTTTGATGAAAACCAATGAAGATCAGAGGCAAAAATACACCTTGATAAAAAGATATGACAAGGTCTGAACGTAAATCAAGGCGAAAACGAAAACCAAAAGCAGTAGCAGAAAAAGAAGAACACTCGACTTTAATAAGAGTGAAAACTAGAGTGTTCTTGGCAAACGAAAACGAGGCAACTTCTCCAAAAGAAATTTGTTGGGGTCCAACCATTTATTGCAGCAAACAAACAAACTAAACCAACTAAGAAAACTAAAACAACTGACGCTCCAAGAAAAACACATAGTGCATGAAGCAATAAAAATATAGTGTTTTGAAAGGTGACCTGATTTTTGCCGATGAAGAAGGGGTGCCTCGGGGGCATCCCCAAGCTTTGACGCTTGTACTTCTTGGATATTTCTTGGGGTGATGCATGGGCATCCCCAAGCTTGAGCTTTTGTCCATTCTTCAACTCAGCTCATCATTCTCCAATCCCTACACTTGAAAACTTCCTTCATACAAAACTAAACACAAATCTATTAGCAACATTAGTGCAAGCATAACATATAATCAATCCTCTATTTGCTTCAGGTTTCAACTCAAAACCACCACATATATAGCAAATACTACTGTAGCAACCTCCCCAAAAGTTCCGTGATCAAAAGAACTCAAAAGAAAGTGATAATGTGGCAAACACAAATATTGGCAGAAATCTGTCAAAACTGAACAGCTGACAAAGGTCGAATTTTTGAGGGATTTTGTGTTGCTCAAATAAAAAAGTGTTCATCCAACAAAAGTTTGGATATAACCTGGGGCATATGCACAAGAAATCGCAGGTCCAAAAGATAAACAGAGAATTTTCACGAATTTTTACGGTGCAGCACCAAAAACAGTTTCAGGACAGCAACATCCCCAAATCTTTACCTCACTCAAATTAGAGGCTTCTCTTGGCACAAAAACGAAATAAACAAGATAAGGAGCGGTCATTACAGTAGTAATGACTTCCAAGACTCAAATAAAAGAAAAAGTACTGAAAAGAAAACATTGGGTTATCTCCCAAGAGTGCTTTTCTTTAACGCCTTTGAGGTAGGCGCAGAAAATTGTGAATCAAGTAATATCAAGTGATGAAGCATCAAGCTCATAATTTGCTCTAAGAATAGAGTCAAAAAGTAATTTCTTTCTTTTCCTAGGGAAGTGTTCCATACATTTCTTTAGTGGGAATTGATACTTGATAGTGTCTTCCCTCATATCAATGATAGCACCTACAGTTCGAAGAAAGGGTCTTCCCAAAATAATAGGACATGAAGCATGGCATTCAACGTCCATAACAAGAAAATCAACGGGAACAAGGTTATTGTTAACCACAATAAGAACATCATTAATCCTGCCCAAAGGTTTCTTCTTAGCAACATCAGCAATAGGAACATCAAAATAACACTTTTCAAGCGGTGGTAAATCAAGCATGTCATAAATCTTTCTAGGCATGATAGAAATACTAGCACCTAGATCACATAAAGCATGGCAATCATAACCATTAACATGCATATCAATGATGGGTTCCCAACCATCTTCTAACTTCTTGGGAACAGAGGCTTTTTGCTTCAACTTTTCATCCCTAATCTTTATGAGAGCATTGGTAATATGCTTAGTAAAAGCAATATTTAAAGAACTAGCATTAGGAGTCAAAGCAAGCTTTTGCAAGAACAAAATAACTTCAGATATATTGCAGCCATCAACATCAAAATCATTAAAAGAAGTAGAGCTATCATCTCCTACACTCCGAAAAATTTCAGCACTCTTTTGAGAAAAAGTTTTGGCAGTTTTAGGCTTTTTAACACAAGGAGTGGGAGTTTTCTCTACACCAATCAAAGTAAGAGGATTGCTAGTATTAGGAGCAACATCATTAGAGGTAGTAATGGTACATACCTTCATCTCTCTAGCCATCTCATCTTCTCTTTCCCACCTGGCATGCAATTCTGCTAACAATCTAATATTTTCATCAATTCCAACTTGGATAGCATTAGCGGTAGCAACAACATTGCTCTCTTTCACATTATTAGGAAACACTTTTAATTTCAGAAGTTCAACATCATGAGCAAAGCTATCAACTTTAGAAGCAAGAATATCAATTTTGCCTAACTTTTCCTCAACAGACTTGTTAAAAGAAGTTTGCTTACCGATGAAGTCCTTGAGCATTACCTCAAGCTCGGAGGGCATGGCCCTAGTGTTGTTGTAGGAATTACCATAAGAGTTACCATAACCATTACCATTGGTAGAACGATACGGCCTATAATTGTTACTAGCAAAATTGTTCCTATAAGCATTGTTGTTAAAATTATTGTTTCTAATGAAATTCACATCAACTTGCTCTTCTTGAGCAACCAGAGAGGCCAAAGGAACATTATTAGGATCAACATGAGTCCTATCATTAGCAAGCATAGCCATAATGGTATCAATCTTATCACTTAAGGAAGAGGTTTCCTCAACAGAATTTACCTTCTTACCTTGTGGAGCTCTCTCGGTGTGCCATTCAGAATAATTTAACATCATGTTGTCGAGTAGCTTTGATGCGGCGCCCAAGGTAAGGGACATAAAAGTGCCTCCAGCAGCTGAATCAAGTAGGTTCCTTGAAGAAAAATTCAGTCCTGCATAAAAAGTTTGGATAATTATCCAAGTAGTCAGTCCATGAGTGGGGCAATTCTTTATCATAGATTTCATACTTTCCCAAGCTTGAGCAACATGTTCATTATCAAACTGAGTAAACTTCATAATATTGCTACGCAAAGCTATAATCTTAGCAGGAGGATAGTATCTACCAATAAAAGCATCCTTACACTTAGCCCATGAATCAATACTATTCTTAGTCAAAGACAGCAACCAATCTTTAGCTTTTCCTCTCAAAGAAAAAGGAAACAACTTGAGCTTAATAATATCACTATCAACATCCTTATATTTCTGCATCTCACATAGCTCAACAAAATTGTTGAGATGAGCTGCAGCATCTTCAGTACTAGCACTAGAAAATTGCTCTTTCATAACAAGGTTCAATAAAGCAGGCTTAATCTCATAAAAGTTTGCAGCAGGAATAGGCGGTGCGATAGGAGTGCAGATAAAATCACTATTGTTTGTGCTAGTAAAGTCACACAACTTGGTGTTTTTAGGATTGGCCATTTCAGCAAAACGAAAGTAAACAAGTAAAAACAACTACCAAGGATTCTAATTTTTTTGGGTTTTTGATAAAAAGCGATGCAGGTAAAATAAATAAAGTAAAGCAAAACAATAACAAAGTAAAGAATGTGTGTGCGAAAAACTCCCCTCGCAGAAGTCTTCTCTTCCTCCCCGGCAACGGCGCCAGAAAAATAGCTGATGGCTAGTTGATGAAGGAGATTATTCTTCTTCATCCCCCAGCAGCAATCCTTGTGCGTGGTGAATGACCAGCCCGTTGGGAACCCCAAGAGGAAGGTGTGAAGATTATAGCAGCTGGTTTTCCCTCAGTTAAGAAACCAAGGTTTATCGATCAGGAGAGGAGAGACAGCGACGACTGAAGGTGATGCGGAACCTGCACACACACAACCAAGTACTTTGTTCCCAACTTGCGATGAGGTTGTCAATCTCACCGGTTTGCTTGAAACAAAGGTTATGAGCGTATCGAGTGGAAAACAATATAGTATGCGAGTAAAGTAAACAGTACGAGTAAAGTAAACAGGTGATAGCAATATGATGTAAATAGGACCGGGGTCCACAGTTCACTAGTGGTGTCTCTCCATAGATAAAATAACACATGATGGGTAAACAAATTACAGTTGGGCAATTGATAGAATAAAGATAACGTGATATGTCAAGAAGATCACTATGAGATTTACTCTGGGCATTACAACAAAATACATAGACCGCCATCCAACTGCATCTATGACTAATAATCCACTCCCGGGGATATCAATCCGAACACCCTAGAAGTATTAAGTTGCGAACAACAGATAATTGCATTAAGCAAAGTGTGTAATGTAAACAAAGCATATGCCCTTGAGCATATGAATGTTGTTTTCTCCCTAGTAGCAACAGCACATCTACCACCTTAGAGGTTTCTATCACTCCCCCAGGTGAAATAGAGGCATGAACCCACTATCGAGCATAAATACCCCCTCTTGGAGTCACTAGCAACTACTCGGCCAAGATAGCTACTAACAACGGAGAGCATGCAAGATCATAAACAACATAGAGATAACAAAAGATATAATTCAGTACAGCAACTTAATCATAAACACCAATATTCATCGGGTCCCAACAAACCAAACATGTAGAATTACATAACGGTGATCTCAATCATGTAGGGCAGCTCATGAGATCTAAACATGAAGCACATGGTGGAGAAGACAACCATCTAGCTACTGCTATGGACCCATAGTCCAAGGTAGACTACTCACTCATCGCTCCGGAGGCAAGCATGGCGATGAAGAAGACCTCCGGTGGCGATTCCCCTCTCCGGCAGGGTGCCGGGAAGAGCTTCTGGATCCTCCCGATCTTTGGGTTGACGGTGGCGGCGGATCACGATGTGTTCTAGAAAACTGATCGGGTACTTAGGTTTTTTCCGTCGGGGGGTCTTTATAGGCGTAGGGGCGATGTCAGAGGTGGAGCCAGGCTCCCTCACACGGTGGTGGCACGGGCTAGGGGCTGGCCGCGCCACCCCTCTGTGTGGGCCCCTGGTGGCCCACCTCCTACTCCTCTTCGGATCTCTGGAAGCTCCCGGGTAAAATAAGACTTCAGGAACTTGTTTCGTCCAATTCTGAGAATATTTCCTGTGTATCACTTCTGAAACACAAAAACAGCAAAAAACAGGAAACTGGCACTGTGGCAACTTGTTAATAGGTTAGTTCCGGAAAATGCATAAAAGTGCCACTAAGTGTAAAGAAACAATAGGCAAATGGTGTAAAAACAAGCATGGAGCATCAAAAATTATAGATACATTGGAGACGTATCACTCATCACTCTCCATTCCCTACACTTGAAAACTTCCTTCATACAAAACTTCACACAATTCTATTAGCAACATTAGTGTAAGCATAATAATAAATCAACTCTTTTGGTTCAGATTTTAACTCAAGCACACCACATATTAAAGCATCTACTACTGTAGAAACTTCCTCAAAAAGTTCCCGAATCAAAAGAACTAAAAAAGAAAGCGATTGAGAGGCAAACACAAATAGTGGCAGAAATCTGTCAAAGCAGAACAACTGACAAAGATCGATTTTTCAGATTGTTTTCTGTTGCTCAAATCGAAAAGTGCAAAACTAATAAAAGTTTTTAAATAACTTGGGGCATATGCACAAGAAATCGCAGATCAAAAATATATTCTGAGATTTTTCACGAATTTTTACGGTGCAGCACCAAAATCTGTTTCAGGACAGCAACTTCCCTAAATCTTACCTCCCTAAAATTAGAGGTTCTTATTGGCAAAACAATGAAATAAAAATGATAAGGAGAGGTCATTACAGTAGTAATAACTTCCAAGATTCAAATAAAAGAAAACGTACTGAAAATAAAACATCGGGTTATCTCCCAAGAGTGCTTTTTCTTTAACGCCTTTGAGCTAGGCGCAGTAATTTTAAAAGATGCTCATGTAGGCGCCCGAAAAGAATTTAAGGCAAAGGCTCCACAAAAGAACTTGTCGTGGGATTTTAGTGACAGTAGCCATGGGGATGGCTTAACAGAGGGGCTCGACAGTGTCCGATGACGGGTCCGGCTCGGGATTGTGTAACTTGGACACCACGGTTTACCCAGGTTCAGGGCCCTCCATGCCGGAGGTAACACCCCTACTTCCTGCCTTGTTTCTTATTATCTTCATAGTTGTTACAACGCTCCTCGAGCTGTTTGGTCTAGAGGAGGAAGAAGAAGGATTGGATCTCCCTAGTCTAAGGGTCCAGACCCCCCTATATAGGCAAGGGTCTGGTTACAGGTTAGGTGGCCGGCTGCCCGGCTGCCGGCTCCTCCGCGGCTGCGGTCTTAGCGTGGCCCGCCACCCTCTGACTCCTTGTCTGACTATGGCAACTTTATAAAGTTCCTTTTCCCCCTTGGACTGGCATCTCTGAGGCATATGCTCTCCGCTTTGCCTCGGATACTTTCATGGGAAAGGCTCCTGCCCGCTGATTGGTGGAGTCCGGGCGTGGCTGGCATCACGCTTGTCCCTCGCTTTTATCGATCTTGTCGGGGCCAGACTGCTTTTGGCGAAGCAGCCGTTGGAGGAGTTTTGTTGTCTTCTCCGGCCCTAGCTCTCCTCGGTGGAGTCGCTAGCCGGCTGCTAGCGCAGTCGGTACTTTGGTCGAAGCCGGTCTTCCTGACTTACCATCGAGGAGATTCCTAGGACGTCAGCCGGCAGACAGCTCTGCCCTTGGCCTACCCTGGAAGTCATCCCCACGACACTAGCCCCCGAAACTGGCAAAGTCTCATGGGTTAGCATGGGGCTTCGGCGGGTTCTATTCCTCGCCGTAGTTAACACGCTTCCGTCGAAGTCCCAGGATTCTTCACCCGGCTCGAAGGTCGTCGATCTTGAGGTCAAGTCCTGTGGAGTGTCGTCAGCCAACTCGGGATGTGCTGGCTCTAGGAACGATTCAGCTTTGGGCTGCTCCACAGACGCTAGCCGGTGCCCGGCCCCTCTGGACTTGAACTGCTTCGGGTCCTGAACCCATGCTACGACTGGCCTGGGTGCAGCAGTGTTACGTCCTATCATTTGGACTCTTCGGTCTCCATAATGATTTCGTGGAATGTCACACGGCATGGCGTTGCTTACATCAATGATATGTCCCATCGAAATGCGACGCGTCCGATCTGTGTATCTACGCGCATTAAACCGGCTCAGCTTTTCACACCTCGCTTTCCTTTAAAGCCTCAGAGCTCTCGAGGGGTTTTTCCCCACTCTAGAGCGCCTTCACCTTCTTCGCCGAGCACTTCCTTCTCCTCTCCAGCCCATCTCCTTCTCTGCCATGTCATCGACTGGAGTCCTCGGAGGAGCTAGGGCCGGAGGGCCTAGTGGACTGGGCGGGCGCAAGCGCGGCCGCCCGTTCGGGAGCAGGAATAAGGCGAAGGACCAGGCGGCAACACCGCCGGTTCCCCGCAAGTGCGGCCGCCCACCGGGTAGCCGCAACAAGAAAACTCTAGCGGCGCTTGCGGCCGCGGCCGCCGCGGAATCTGCTGGGGCGGCTCCCACCGCCGCCGATGTTGCGGCCCCCACTGGAGTGATTGTCACCGCCGCCGCCACCGCCGCGGCCCCCACCGGCGTGGTCACCACCGCCGGCCTCGCCGGACTCCTATCAAGGCGGCTACCGCCATCATCGGTGCTGCGGTTTCAGTCGGGGCGGCTCCCCTGGCTTCGCCGGCGCAGGCGCTGGCGGTTCGACAAGCGCCACCACCATCGTGGTGTACAAGCCCCGGCATCCGCCGGAGCGGCAGCGGCTTTCCTACACCTCGGAGCATGGGTTCACCACCTGCATGGCCCATCTTTGGGTCGGGTGCGAGGTGCGCCTGCTGCTGCCGTTCCAGTTCATCGACACCCTGGGGAAGAACCCCCTAATGCACGCCATGGTGGAGGAGGGCAGCGGCGGCCAGCCGCTGTATCCCGTCGAGGTCTACCACGACGCCATAGGCAAGAGGTACCTCCACGATGGCTGGCCGAAGTTCTTTGAGGACTACGACCTGAAGGTGGGCTGGTCCCTCATCTTCACCCGCCGCGTCGAGTCGCTCTTCTTCTGCGTCCGCGTTGTCGACACCTCCGGCTGCGCCCGCGCCTACTCCCCCTGGCCGTGACCGGCGAGCGCCCCTAAGGCTCCTTCCCCGACAGCGGCTTCGTCAGTGGAAGACTCTTGGAGCTCAAAGTGTGGGAGCGCCTTTTGTTGCATCGGCCCTTAGTGTGGCCTTTTTATGTAACCGTCCGCTTTATATCAAGAACTTTAGTTTTCTGCAATTCCCGTTCGTTGTGTCCTTGTGAAAACTTGCTTTGCTTCGTTCTTACTTGAATGTCTTCTGTTTCCATCTGAACATGATGATGATTTTGTGGTTAGTACTCCTCTTGCGCTAGGACCATCGCTGCATATGCCTGTAGGTAAGGGCTAAGATAGCCACCAACCCAATGAGACATTCCTGGCGATCTCGTCCGGCTTCAGCATGGAGGGAAAATGCCTCTGTTGGCCGGCTTCGGAAGGTACAGGCGAGCGCCGGCTTGAGGAAATAGGAGTAGAAGTCGCATCCTGTGCTGGCTCAAGCGAGACCGGAGCCGGCATGCCTCTTCCTCTCGAACCTTCGCATGAACCTTGCTACGGTTGGGGTGAACCTCCAAACCATTGGCCTTAGCCATTCCTTCGCGAACGCCAGATTTTGATTTCGATGCTCTTTTGCTGGTCATGACGCAACACGTACTGATCGGACAACTGGCGAAGGATTGGAGCCGGCCCGTGTTTGATGGTCAATTCACTTTCCCCCTAGCCCCCGAGTTTTAGGGCAGCTGGAATGACAGCTGGCTTAAAACTAGCTCGTTCACATACGATGCTGACATCGTGCGAGGCAGCTCTGGCTTCAAACCTCTTTGACATGGCTAATCAGCCTAAGCACTAAAAACCGTGATCATCAACCACTTGTTGGCCTACCTTAACCCGGTTCCCTCAACTTTTTCCTTAATCTCCCCACCCTTCGACTCTTCTACCCCCAACCAGCAGCCTGGTGCCGGTTGGTCTCCCTTGGGCCAGCAGCCGAATGCCGGCCTAGGGTGGGAGCGTGCCGCGGGGTGAGAAGTAGTACTTCGGTTTGTTGGGTACCCGACTTGTGCTAGCCAGCGCATGGTCAATGAGCACTACCTTCGACGCTTAGTTGAGTGATTCTTCTATCGTTCCCGGTTCTTCCCTGCGGCTTTCCTTCGTATGTGGTCTGCTGGCTCCTATCCAGCCGGCTTCGCGGAGCCGGGGGACAGAGGTTGGTCTTGAGACCTATTCCATACATAGTACTTATCTGGCTGACGGGAGTTCGATCGTTTTTAGGGCAGCCAGCTGTAGCTCGGTGCCCAGAGCCGACTGCCAGCCAAGTGAATAACGCAGGAAGCAAAACATACATGAAGTGTTTTTCTCGGAGCCGGCCGTAACTAGCCGTTTTGTTGTCCTTTATTCATTGACAAGTTTTCGGGGTACAAGCTTTTGCCTTAACAGAAGAAAGGTCTTAGGAGATTGACATTCCAGGGACGCTCCGTCTCCTTGTCAGAATTATCTGCCTTGTTCTTTCTGGGCTCTTGTGCATCGATGAGGTAGTATGCCACATTGCCTAGCACCCGGCTGACAATGAACGGTCCCTCCCAGGGAGAGGACAGCTTGTGCATGCCTTTGGTGTTTTGGACCAGCCGGAGTATGAGATCTCCTTTGTGAAACGCAAGTGGACAGATCTTCCGGCTATGGTATTGTCTCAGCTGCTGCTGATAGAGCGCTGCTCTAGCCAAGGCCTGCTCTCATGCCTCCTCAAGGAGGTCGATGCCATCTTTGCGAGCTTCTTTCGCTTGGTTCTCCGTGTACTGGACCACTCTGGGCGCATTGAATTCGATGTTGGTGGGCAGCACAGCCTCTGCTCCATAGACCAGGAAGAAAGGAGTGAACCTGATAGAACGATTAGGAGTGGTGCGCAAGCTCCAGAGCACTGAGGGTAGCTCTTCGACCCAGCAGCCGGCTGAGCACTCGAGAGGCTCGACCAGCCTTGGCTTGATGCCGGCTCGGATCAGCCCATTTGCCTTCTCCACTTGCCCATTAGACTGAGGATGTGCCACTAACGCCAGGTCCAGCCGGATGCCCTACTGGCCGCAGTACTCTGCGAAGACTCCCTTTGCGAAATTTGTCCCATTGTCTATGATGATACTGTCGGTGACTCCATATCTCGTGATGATCTCATTGAAGAACTTGATGGTGGATGAGCCGTCGAGTTTCTTGATTGGCTTGGCTTCGATCCACTTGGTGAACTTGTCCACTGCAACCAGCAGTTGCGTCAAGCCCCCGGGCGCTGTTTTGAACGGTCCCACCATGTCCAGGCCCCAGACAGTGAATGGCCAAGTGAGCGGAATGGTCCTGAGGGCCGCCGCCGGAGTGTTCCAATGCTTGGAGAAGCGTTGACAGCCGTTCCAATGCTTCACCAGTTGATCTGCATCCCGTAGGGCCGTCGGCCAGTGTCGGTGTTCTGGATACCGGGGTATCCCGGTCCACCTGCTCCTGGGCCCCTTCAACGGCCCAACTTCGGCCCAGGGGAGGAACGATGACTGAAGCTCAGCGGAGAAGACCCTCATGAGGAGGCGCCTCATGAGGAGAACGACAGCTAAACGGCTAAGGACCAGAAGACCTCCTCACGAGCTGTTCCTCATGAGGGGAAGGACCACATCCACGTCAGCTCGGCACGTTTCCGTGCTGAGCAAGAAGATAAGGGCAGAAGACTGCGTACCATCCATGCTACCCTCGACAGGGAGGAGACCAACTTTTGCCGTGCCTGCATAAAGCTGCACAGTGGTTGTTGGCCACCCCCCTAAAAATAGGGTGGACTGTGCAGGGCGCCAGAGGAGGACGTCAGCTTCCTCCACCCACTCCTGTGGACCGGCGCCACTACTCTACGAAGACTACGTCCACAAAAGACCCATGTCGACAGTTGTCCTCCCTCCTTGGCCGTGTGTGGCAACCCCTTCCCTAAGATGATAAGGGGAAGGAGGACCAAGGCGCTCTAAAAGGAGGGGAGGTCACCCCTTAGTGGGGATCTGATCTTCTTCTCTGGGCTCCTAGCTAGGCTAAGTTGGTTCTTCTACCTCCGGCCAGTTGGAGCTCTGTAACCAAGACCTTTTACTCCTCACGAGGTATCGCGTCGTAATACAAGAAGGCAGGAAGTAGGGGCTTTACCTCACCACGAGGGCCCTAAACCTGGGTAAAGCTCGGCATCTCCCTCTCTGCAGTGCGTGTGCGTTCAACGTATCGAGGCTTCCGTCACCGTGTTTCATTGCGATCCAAGATCTCACACGTTCAGCCCCCTGCGTTCGAATCTTCGGGTCCGTCGCATGGTACCCCGTGTTCTTGCGACACGAAATCCATCGACAACCAGTAGAAACCATGGCAAAAGGCTTTAGCCACCAAGGCTCTGGAAGATGCGTGGTGCCCGCACTCTCCTTGATGTATCTCTTTCAGCAGCTCTAGCCCTTCTTCCGGCTCGATGCACTTCTGGAAGATCCCTGAAACACTGCGCTTGTACAACTTGCTGTTGATGATAGTGTATGCCTGCGCGCGATGTTGAAGTCGCCTAGCTTCCACTTCGTCTTTTGGCAGGTCCCCAGTGATGAGGTAGTTGGAGAATGGCTCCGCCCATGATGGTATCTCCCGGATGTGGAAGACGCTGGCGACCAGGGGATCGGCAGCCCCCGGGTCCGACGACATGCCAGCTTCGTCTGGTTGGCTGGCTGTGGGGGCCGGCCTAGAGACGGCAGCCCCCGAGTCCTTCGTCGAGCCAGCCGTGCTGGGCTGGCCATCTGTCTGCTTTAGCTCTGAGGCGGCAGCCCCCTAGTCCGGCGGCGGCATCTGAACCAGAGCAGGGTCTTCTGGCATGAAGATGGAGCCGGATTCCGGCGATGGCTTGATGGATGGCTTGTGGATTATCTCCAGTGACACCCTAGCCGGGATATCCTGCTTGGTGGAGCCAATCTTGGACAGCCGATCCACCTCGTCGTTGTTTGCTCTAGGGACGTGATGGAACTCACAGCCCTTGAAGAATCCGCAGAGCTGCTGCACGTAGAAGCGATAAGAGGCCATGTTGGCATCCTTGGCTTCCCATTACCCCGAGACCTGGTGCACCACAAGGTCGAAATCTTCGAAGCAGAGGATCCTCCGAATGCCAATCTCCTTGTCCAGCTTGAGCCCATGCACCAGGGCCTCGTATTCGGCGACATTGTTTGACACACGGAAATGGATCTGCAGTACGTATTGCAGCTTGTCCCCCTTGGGAGAGGTGAAGATGATGCCGGCTCCCAAGCCCCCGAGCATCTTGGAGCCATCGAAGTTCATGCGCCGGTACGTAGAGTCTAGAGCCGGCGGCAGGTACTGGTGCTCCCCCCAGTCAGCGAAGAAATCCGCTATGATCTGAGACTTGATCGTTGTCCTGGGCTTGTACTGAATGTTGTGAGCAGCTAACTCAATCACCCATTTGGCCACTCTGCCGGTTGCATCCTTGCACCCTATGATCTCCGACAGTGGAGTGGTGCTCACCACCGTGATGGGGTGCTTCTCGAAGTAGTGCTTCAGCTTTCGGGCCACCATGTACATGCCATACGCGACCTTCTGATGGTAGTTTTGCTTGGAGAGAGTGAGCACCTCACTCAGGTAGTACACCGGGCATTGGACCGGCAGCTCCTTGCCCTCCTCGGTCCGCTTCACCACGATCACAACGCTAACGACTCGCGGAGTGGCCGCAATGTAGAGCAGCATTGGCTCCCGCGAAGCCGGCGCTGCCAAGATTGGTGCAGTGGGCAGGGCTCGCTTGAGGTCATTGAAGGCCTCATCGGCGTGTTGGAACCAAACGAAATGGTCTGTCTTCTTCATCAGCTGGTACAATGGCATGGCTTTCTCTCCGAGCCAGCTGACGAATCGACTGAGCGAGGCCAAACAGCCAGCAAACTTCTACACGTCTCTGAGCTGGGTGGGCGGCTCTAGGGCCTCGATTGCTTTTATCTTTGAGGGGTTAGCCTCGATCCCTTGCTGGGAAACGATATAACCTAGGAGCTATCCGGCCGGCACACCGAAGGTGCACTTCTCAGGATTAAGCTTCATGCGATAGCGCCGCAGGTTGGCGAAGGTCTCCTTGAGATCGTTTAGGAGCGTGCTGCTCTACTTGGACTTCACCACCACATCGTCCACGTAAGCATGCACGTCCCGCCCAATCTGCCATTGCAAACATCGGTGCATGGTTTTCTGGTAAGTAGCTCCAGCGTTCTTCAAGCCGAATGGCATGGTGATGTAGCAGTAGGCTCCATATGGGGTGATGAAGGATGTCTTGATCTGATCCGGTTGGTAGAGCGGGATCAGGTGATAGCCTGAATAGGCGTCCAGGAAAGACAGCAGGTCGCAACCGGCTGTGGAGTCGATCACTTGGTCGATGCGCAGTAGCGCGAAGGGGTCCTTGGGGCTAGCCTTGTTGAGGCTGGTGTAGTCGATACACATGCGCTAAGTGTTGTTCTTCTTCAGGACCAAGACTGGGTTCACCAACCAGTCAGGGTAAAATACTTCCATGATGAAGCCGACCGCAAGGAGCCGGGTGATCTCTTCACCAATGGCCTTTCTTTTCTCTTATGCAAAGCGTTGCAGCGGTTGCTTGACCGGCTTGGCATCTGGCCGGATGTGGAGTGAGTGCTCAGCCAGCTCCCTCGGCACACCTAGCATGTCCTTTGGAGACCATGCGAAGATGTCCCGATTCTCACGGAGGAAGCTTGTAACAACTCAGAAAATTGTAATCCACTTACTATTAATTAAAGTGCCAAATTTTGGACCAAGATAAAACTTTTTATCTATTATTGCATGTATGCATGTATTTTTCCATTATATGTATTTTATGATTTCATGTGTGTTATTAATTGTTGTGCAATGGTTAGTTAGTGATAACTTAACCAATAGAGACATTAGAGAAGGATTACACAAGCCAAAGAAACCAGAAATAAAAATCATAAAGAAAAAGAGAAGAATAAGATGATCTATGAAATCTTATTGACTACCCTACTTTGAGCCTTTAGAATAAGAAATCTGTAACTCAACTTGGTGTTTGGCCAGTTAGCTGAGCTTGACCAAGTTGCAGACTAACTCAAACAAGAAGTTGCTACCTAAAATTCAAATCATAACTAGACTCAAACTTCAGCCAAACTTTGAATCTGAAACAGTGACAATACCCAAAATTTGAATTAAGATTTCTGCAAAACTTATTCTTTCTTGATAACAAAAATATGACTGGAAACCTTGGCTAATATGTGGATCACCCAAAGTGGAAAATTTCAAAAATTCGAATTTAAACTTCTTGCGAGCATTTTGTCGAACACCTGGCAGAGGAAAATCGAGCAAATCTTGATCACTGTGAGGATCACTGTCGCCGTCCGTCTCTAGCCTGTAGCCATGCTCCTGGACACCTCCGCGGTCAACCCCAGCTTCCCCTACCCCGACCCAAGCCGTGAGAAAGGGAGGAGAAGAGGAGACAGCACCCAGGACCCCCCTCTCTTCTTCCCCAGCTCTCTGCACGTCGCCGACCACCGTGCCCTCGCCAGCACCGACCCACAGCACTCCGCGGCCGAGACCGAACCCCTCCAGCACGCGAGCAAGGCAGCCGTGCCCAGTGTCGCTCGACGCACGCGCCCACGGCCCCCGCACCGGCGAGCTACTGGATGCCCCTGTCCCCGACGCTCCGGCCTATAAAAGCCCCCGCCGATCAAACAACTGGATGCACACCATCCCCAGCTACCTCCCAGACACGCTCACTTCACCCCGCTCGCTCTCGTTCGACGTCGCCATCCCCGCCGGCTAGGTACTGGACGCGAAGGGCGCCGCCGTGTTCGACCTCCCTGGAGCAAGCCGCCGCTGGGAAGTGGTGGTGGAGCCTCGCCGGAGTCGATTCCGCCCATCGCCGTCGAGTTCTTCTTCCTCTACGCACGCCGCCGTCGCCGTCATCATCTTCACTGCTCGCAGGTGAGCTCCTCCATCGCCAACGAACACGATGCCTGTGAGCCGTTGGATCCTGATCTGGCGGTAGCGTACCGGTTCGGTGCGGATAAGTGACCTGACGGGTGGGACCCCCCTGTCAGGTTCAGTTTTATTCATTTCCCGCCCCGCGCGAAACGTTATCGGGCCGGCCCGTTCGGGTTCTGTTGAGATTCGGCCCGTTCGTTTAGAATTAGGTCCGTTTCATTTTTAATTATTTTCCCGCCGTTTGATTTATTTCAAATATGTTTCAGATCTGTTTTTCAAACTTTAATTCAAAGAGATTTACAAATCCATTTCTAGCAAATGATAATGCGTTGGAAAGCTTAGGAATTGCTCTACACTGTAGAACCAGTTAGGATTCAAATTGAATTAGAGATTTAAATAAATAAGAATAGTGTGACCCTAGCTTTATTAATCATAGAACAATTCAAGAAAATTAGTTAAGCCTCCAAAAATTATGAAAATTGGTTTGTGAACTCACTAATTACCTCCCCTACTATTTAGTCAACCTTAACCAACTCAAACCTAGTTAGTGATGTCAATTAAACCTTAATCCAATCTTAATGGGTAACATAAAATGATAGATTTCGATTATACACTTAGACCTAACTTGCCCTCAATACCAATTCACATAATTAGTCAATCCTCACTTAAACTAGCCCTAATACCTAGTTTCATACCATACTTAAAAAGTGAACCACACATGGCATATGGTAGAAAATTTAACTTACACACTCAATGCAAACTTGGAAGCAACTTGCAAAACAATTCAAATAAAATCCAAGAGGAAGGCTATTGTGAGAAAACTAGTATGTGTGCCTGGTGTGTTGTTAGCATTGTGTAGTGATGATGTGCTTTGTGTTTATTCGTTACTAGACGCTAGTGTTGCCGAGGAGGATATTGAGGGGGAATATTACCAAGAAGAAGAAGAATACCCCGGACACTTTGCCAACCAAGGCAAGCCATCTCTTGAATCATACTCCAAGTGCCCAGTTTTACTATTGCATTCTACTTGTTTTAAGTAAATTGCATGATTGAATTGCTAGAGTAGAATGATAGAAGTATAGTGATACCTTGCTTAGCAAGAGCATCAAGCTGAGTTTATCCAACCCTAGCTTAGTGGTATCATCACTCAATATAGCTGCTTAGTCGCTAATAAAATTGAGGCAATCTCTAAAGGGAACCCCATTTGAACTTGGTGACTTAAACTTGAAAACTTGAAATGGAGATCCCTCCTACATGATGGTTTTGTGAAGGAAAGTAATCTTGACTAAAGACTATGGAATGTATTTGCTAAATGATAATAAGTGATGTACCATGTGAGCCAACCTTTACCGTACGACCACATTACCCCTAAATGGGAAGGGGCTTAGTCCGTAGTTTGTTTTCTTTAGTATGGGAAACCTCATTTGAATTAATAGAAGCGTGAATCCCCCCCGGGACGCTTCCGAAGCCGGGACTAGTCATAGCTGTGAGGGAGGATACCACAGGCTATGGGAGTCCAAGATACAGCACTCTGTAGCCGGAAAAACTGTGAGTTCCATTCTGTATCTGGACTCGTAGGGAGGATCCTATACTAAAGTAGGCAAGTGAAAGAGTTTGTTTGATTATCTGTACCTCGCATACTTTGTGTATGACGATCCGTGGATTTCTCCCGGCAGATGTATCGAATCTTGTGGGTAAAGTGTACCCTTCTGCAGAGGTTTCAAACTATTCGAATAGCCGCGTCCTCGGTTATGGACAGTTGGCAAACTGTACTTGACTTTTGTCAAGAATGATAATAACTTATGGTGAACTTGGTGAAGGACATGACTTGACTTGACATTGATCTTGACACACTTGAAGTTCCCTTAGATTAAACTTAGAGAACTAAACTTCTTTTCTACCAATGAATATTCTTGGGAAACAAAACTAGCTTTTGCACACTAAACTTAGTGCTTAGTCCACCATATCAACCTTGCATATCTACTACATCATTTCATTTGTAAGATGGTTTGTGAGTGCATCCAATGTACTCATGGCTGTGTCCCTGGCTATCAACTTGGCCAAACTATGGAGAAGAGTATCCGGAGGAAGGTTATGAAGAGGAGTATCAGAACTAAGATCTTCTACTGAGTCGCCATTGCCTGTAGGGTGAAGGCATGGACCCAAAGACGTTATTTCCGCTGCTATATTGTGTTGTAATATGAACTTGGTCTCTATGACCATTGTATTTGAACCATCGTATTGTAATGTCTATGGAACTGGTTACCAACTACGTTATGTGTATCACAACAATGATTCTGGGATTGTGGTGGAATGCATAATGGGCACTTCGAATTTGTGATAAATTCGGGGTCGTCACAAGTTGGTATCAGAGCCTAGGCTGACCATAGGAGACCTTAGTTAGAATGGGCGTTAAAAGAAACCTTTACAAAAGCAAAAGATATAAGTAATGGTTTGAAATTGCTTAGTCTTTCCCTCTCTATTTACAAAGTTTTGTACATGCTTCAGTTTTTACCTACTTAAAATTTTGCACACTTGAGTTGATCACTAACTTAGTCTAATCTAAAATTTTGTAGATGGCACCGGTATTCACTGAGCAGTACCAGTTGGGCCATGGTGGCAGCCTTTGTTTCGAGCGCGACCTCACCACCCTGACCTTGTTCCTGAACCGTCTGTACCCAGAGTTCAAGGGAGCCGTGCTCAATGAGCACCCGGATGGAGAGCTACGGTGGCTTGTCAGGGCCAGTTGCCGTGGCAAGAAGGGAGATTTGAGTTCTCCAAGGATCAAGTTTGAGCTTGTGGAGAACACTTGGGCCGATGGTTTGGTCTGAGGTATGCAGGAGATGCACGCCCACTTGTGCGGACTGCATGTTGAGGAGGTCCAGGGAGAGCGCTTTAGGAACTTTGCTCGGCGTGATGCGGACGGGCGTCCCGCAAACATGCCAGGGCAAAATGAGCCGATTACCTATGTCAATCACATGGACTTCTTGCTGTACTCCACTCAGCAGGAGGCCGATCGTGCCCGTACCAAGGCCAACCTTGAGCACTTTGCACTGGTGGAGGCAAGGAGCACTATCAGGATTCTTGCTAGGGATCGCAAGAGTCTTCGCCGCCAGCGCGATGAGAGGGATCACACCATTGAGGAGTTGAAGGCCAATGTGGCTGAGCTGACTGAGTACATTGAGAGTCTAGAGGACCACCTTGGTGAGGAGGAAGGCATTGATCTCCGCAAGGAGGATAATGCCCTCATTAGTGATGAGGATGACTTCATGGAGGACCTGGATGATGAGGAGGATCCTGAGGAGAATGGATTCATTGTGGATGATGAGGAGGAAGATCCCGAGGAGCCTGAAGTTTAGAGTTGGAGAGCTCCGTGTTATCTAGTTATGAGTTCACTTTGAGTCACTTCATGTAGGTGTGAGTTGTATCCCCCTCTCTAGTAGACGAGTCGCAATGGTTGGATGCAAACCATTTGTAATGTATGAACTCGTATGTATGATATGTTTGATGCTTGTTGAATGAAATATGAATTTGGCCCTTAAGGCCTTAGTAAGACAAAAATTGCATCATCCATGTTACATTTAAATCTTAGCAAATTAGTTTTTCCCTCTTGGCTTACGCACCTTATCTTCAGATGCCGCGAGCACCCCCACCCCCGAACCCGGAAATGGCCGAACTACTGATACGTCTCAAACGTATCTATAATTTTTGATGCTCCATGCTTGTTTTTACACCATTTGCCTATTGTTTCGTTACACTTAGTGGCACTTTTATGCATTTTCCGGAACTAACCTATTAACAAGCGCCACAGTGCCAGTTTCCTGTTTTCTGCTGTTTTTGTGTTTCAGAAGTGATACATAGGAAATATTCTAGGAATTGGACGAAACAAGTTCCTGAAGTCTTATTTTTCCCGGAAGCTTCCAGACATCCGAAGGAGATACGGAGAGGGGCCACCAGGGCCCCACACACAGGGCCGGTGCGGCCTGGCCCCTGGCCACGCCACCCCTGTGTGAGGGAGCCTGGCTCCACCTCGGACATCGCCCCTTCGCCTATAAAGACCCCCCGACGAGAAAAACCTAACTACCCGATCAGATTTCCAGAACACATCGCGATCCGCCGCCGCCGTCGACCCGAAGATCGGGAGGGTCCAGAAGCTCTTCCCGGCACCCTGCCGGAGAGGGGAATCGCCACCGGAGGTCTTCTTCATCGCCATGCTTGCCTCCGGAGCGATGAGTGAGTAGTCTACCTTGGACTATGGGTCCATAGCAGTAGCTAGTTGGTTGTCTTCTCCACCATGTGCTTCATGTTTAGATCTCATGAGCTGCCCTACATGATTGAGATCACCGTTATGTAATTCTATGATGTTGGTTTGTTGGGATCCGATGAATATTGGTGTTTATGATTAAGTTGCTGTACTGAATTATATCTTTTGTTATCTCTATGTTGTTTATGATCTTGCATGCTCTCCGTTGTTAGTAGCTATCTTGGCCGAGTAGTTGCTAGTGACTCCAAGAGGGGGTATTTATGCTCGATAGTGGGTTCATGTCTCTATTTCACCTGGGGGAGTGACAGAAACCTCTAAGGTGGTAGATGTGCTGTTGCTACTAGGGAGAAAACAGCATTCATATGCTCAAGGGCATATGCTTTGTTTACATTACACACTTTGCTTAATGCAATTATCTGTTGTTCGCAACTTAATACTTCTAGGATGTTCGGATGATATCCCTGGGAGTGGATTATTAGTCATAGATGCAGTTGGATGGCGGTCTATGTATTTTGTTGTAATGCCCAGAGTAAATCTCATAGTGATCTTCTTGACATATCACGTTATCTTTATTCTATCAATTGCCCAACTGTAATTTGTTTACCCAGCATGTTATTTTATCTATGGAGAGACACCACTAGTGAACTGTGGACCCCGGTCCTATTTTAATCATATTGCAATCACCTGTTTACTATTCCTGTACTGTTTACTTTACTCGCATATACTCTACTGTTTTCCACTCGATACGCTCATAACCTTTGTTTCAAGCAAACCGGTGAGATTGACAACCTCATCGCAAGTTGGGAACAAAGTATTTGTTTGTGTGTGTGCAGGTTCCACATTACCTTCAGTCGTCACCGTCTCTCCTCTCCTGTTCGATAAACCTTGGTTTCTTAACTGAGGGAAAACTTGCCGCTACACTCATCATACCTTCCTCTTGGGGTTCCCAACGGGCTGGTCATCACCACGCACAAGGACTTATTGCTTCCACGTCAATTACACGCCACAGCTCTTTTCTGGCGCCATCATCACCGAGTAGCAGCTATTTTTCTGGCGCCGTTGCCGGGGAGGAAGAGAAGACTTCTGCGAGGGGAGTTCTTCGCACACACATTCTTTACTTTGTTATCTGTTTTGCTTTACTTTATTTATTTTACCTGCATTGCTTTTTTTTCAAAAACCCAAAAAAATTAGAATCCTTGGTAGTTGTTTTTACTTTACTTTAGTTTATCATGTTGTTCCCTAAGTTCGTTCTGGAGGACCTCTCAGTAGGTAGTGGTTCGATTATTGGCAAAAGTAACATTGAGGAGTTCTTTAATCACATTAGTATGCATAAGGAAGTTGAGGAAAAGTCTTTGGTTGAGTTAGCTCCTAGTTATGAAGTTGCTTCTACTCATTTAGTTCACATGTTAGAAGCTAGGTTTGCTAGTCTTAATCCTTTTATGCAATACATGTTCCTTAAGCTTCATGAAATTGAGGATCCCGAAAAGAGAGCTTTTATCTTAGAAACCTTGCGCATAGAATTTAGAGATGTTGCCATTGAGGCTAGGAAAGTTTTTAAGAAGTTTAATAAGCTTGGCTCGCCTGTCGAAATTGTTGGTACACCCAATGAAGAATCTAAATTGCCAATACTATGTAAGCTTGTAGGAATTCATAATGCCTTGGTAGCTAATACTAGTTGGATTTGTCCTGAAAATCTTTTTGATGAAAATAGTGTAACAATGCATGACTCCAAGGGATATGCAAAACCTCAATTGGATAGTATTCGCTCCTTTATCCCTATTGTGGATCCTGATCCCCCTTTCATTATTACTTGATTCGCAATTTTCTGCGCCTAGCTCAAAGGCGTTAAAGAAAAGCACTCTTGGGAGATAACCCAATGTTTTCTTTCAGTACTTTTTCTTTTATTTGAGTCTTGGAAGTCATTACTACTGTAATGACCGCTCCTTATCTTGTTTATTTCGTTTTTGTGCCAAGAGAAGCCTCTAATTTGAGTGAGGTAAAGATTTGGGGATGTTGCTGTCCTGAAACTGTTTTCGGTGCTGCACCGTAAAAATTCGTGAAAATTCTCTGTTTATCTTTTGGACCTGCGATTTCTTGTGCATATGCCCCAGGCTATATCCAAACTTTTCTTAGTTGAACACTTTTTGATTTGAGCAACAGAAAATCCCTCAAAAATTCGTCCTTTGTCAGCTGTTCAGTTTTGACAGATTTCTGCCAATATTTGTTTTTGCCACTTTATCGCTTTCTTTTGAGTTCTTTTTGATCATGGAACTCTTGTGGAAGTTGCTACAGTAGTATATACTTTATATGTGGTGGTTTTGGGTTGAAACCTGAAGCTAAAAGAGGGTGAATATATTTTATGCTTACACTAATGTTGCTAATAGAATTGTGTTTAGTTTTGTATGAAGGAAGTTTTCAAGTGTAGGGATTGGAGAATGATGAGATGAGTTGAAGAATGGACAAAATCTCAAGCTTGGGGATGCCCATGCATCACCCCAAGAAATATCCAAGAAGTACAAGCGTCAAAGCTTGGGGATGCCCCCGAGGCACCCCTTCTTCATCGGCAAAAATCAGGTCACCTTTCAAAACACTATATTTTTATTGCTTCATGCACTATGTGTTTTTCTTGGAGCGTCAGTTGTTTTAGTTTTCTTAGTTGGTTTAGTTTGTTTCTTTGCTGCAATAAATGGTTGGACCCCAACAAATTTCCTTTGGAGGAGATGTACTCGTTTTCATTTGCAAAGAACGCTCTAGTTTTCACTCTTATTAAAAATCGAGCGTTCTACTTTTTCTGCTACTGCTTTTGGTTTTTGTTTTCACCTTGATTTGCGTTCAGATCTTATCATATCTTTTCATCAAGGTGAATTTTTGCCTCTGATCTTTATTAGTTTTCATCAAAAGAGGTGTTTATAAAAATTTCAAATGGTGTTGGAAAAGAGAAAAAGCTTTGTGCAAAATAGTGGTACAAGAAGGAGCTTGTGTAGACTGCGGCTTAGGCTTTTTCATGTCATGCTTGATGTCTTTTTGATAGTATGCTTAGTGGTTTTGCTGTAGCATGACTTGTCTCAAATAACCGAGATTGCTTAATGAGCCTTTGAAAAAATCATGCGTTGTTTTTATTGTATGGAAGCATTATTTTGGTTTTCTCCTTGATGCTTTATTTGGGTTGACTTGGCGCATGCTCACACATGTTAGACTCTTACAAAGTCGCCAATAGCCTTCATGATCATTTAGTTTTTGACTTTTGATGCCATCTTATGCTTCTTTTAATGTCGCTTTGTCGCTTTGCATGATTATGGCCATTACTGCTCTCTTAGTTGGTCGCTCCCAGTCTTTTGCTAGCCCTCACCTTGTACTGAGTATGAGCTCTACTCGTGCATCCAACTCCTAAAAACCAAAGTTTGCCATTGTGTCCACTATAAATTCCTATGCATGGTATTTGTAAGCCATTCCAAAGTAAAATTTTCATGTTCTACCTTTCAGAAACCTTCAAAACACTTCTCGTTTTGTGACACTGTTTTCAGCTCATGGGGACGTAGTGGTCGGATTTGCTATCTTCCATATTGCTTATTCCAAAAAGAAAAAAAAAGAGAAAAAAGAAAGAAAAAAGGCACTCCTCCAAAGAATGTGAATGTTGGTGGGCACCCGATGGAATCGGTTAGCCATGGTATGTGAAAGGAAAAGGTGGGGAGGAGTGCCAAGTTTTATAAAAAGAGCACAAAAGTGCCAATCTCTCTCTCAAAAACTTGCTTCATTTTTGTATGGAAGATAGTAAGAACCCCATTGCCAGTCGTTGACAAAGACAACCACCTCTCAAAATCAAGTTTTCTCTCTGTTTTACAAATGAAAAGCTCTAGCACATGTTTAAATCACTGCTTCCCTCTGCGAAGGGCCTTTCTTTTACATTTATGTTGAGTCACCACCTTCTTTCTTTATGCACCATTAAGAGAGCATAGTTGTCATTCTTAGTGTAATATGCATTGTCCCAAGGTTCATTGATTGATTCATGATGATTGGTTTCACTTGTTCTTAAATTATTTGTATCTAGTCGCCCTCTTAAACTTTGAGGTGTCCTATGCATTTATGTTTTGCTCTCTTTGAAGGACAAGCTGAAAACCATTTGTATGTTTTTCCTTATGATTTGAACACACGTTTGACTTTCATTGTTTCATTATCATGATCTTTTGTTTGTGTTCATTTGCATGTTTACAACATGGTTGCTAAGTTTCTTATTGTCATGATTATATCTTTCATGCCCATGTTTTAAGTTCTATTGATCCCAGCTCACCAATGCTTACATATATGATCAAGATTGTGTAGGTGCATGTCACCTAAAAAATTATTCTTTTGTTATCACTTACCTACTCGAGGACGAGCAGGAGTTAAGCTTGGGGATGCTTGATACGTCTCAAACGTATCTATAATTTTTGATGCCCCATGCTTGTTTTTACACCATTTGCCTATTGTTTCGTTACACTTAGTGGCACTTTTATGCATTTTTCGGAACTAACCTATTAACAAGCGCCACAGTGCCAGTTTCCTGTTTTCTGCTGTTTTTGTGTTTCAGAAGTGATACACAGGAAATATTCTCGGAATTGGACGAAACAAGTTCCTAGTCTTATTTTTCCCGGAAGCTTCCAGACATCCGAAGGAGAGACGGAGAGGGGCCACCAAGGCCCCACACACAGGGCCGGCGCGGCCTGGCCCCTGGCCGCGCCACCCCTGTGTGAGGGAGCCTGGCTCCACCTCTGACGTCGCCCCTTCGCCTATAAAGACCCCCCGACGAGAAAAACCTAAGTACCCGATCAGATTTCCAGAACACATCGCGATCCGCCGCCGCCGTCGACCCGAAGATCGGGAGGGTCCAGAAGCTCTTCCCGGCACCCTGCTGGAGAGGGGAATCGCCACCGGAGGTCTTCTTCATCGCCATGCTTGCCTCCGGAGTGATGAGTGAGTAGTCTACCTTGGACTATGGGTCCATAGCAGTAGCTAGTTGGTTGTCTTCTCCACCATGTGCTTCATGTTTAGATCTCATGAGCTGCCCTACATGATTGAGATCACCGTTATGTAATTCTATGATGTTGGTTTGTTGGGATCCGATGAATATTGGTGTTTATGATTAAGTTGTTGTACTGAATTATATCTTTTGTTATCTCTATGTTGTTTATGATCTTGCATGCTCTCCGTTGTTAGTAGCTATCTTGGCCGAGTAGTTGCTAGTGACTCCAAGAGGGGGTATTTATGCTCGATAGTGGGTTCATGTCTCTATTTCACCTGGGGGAGTGACAGAAACCTCTAAGGTGGTAGATGTGCTGTTGCTACTAGGGAGAAAACAACATTCATATGCTCAAGGGCATATGCTTTGTTTACATTACACACTTTGCTTAATGCAATTATCTGTTGTTCGCAACTTAATACTTCTAGGGTGTTCGGATGATATCCCCGGGAGTGGATTATTAGTCATAGATGCAGTTGGATGGCGGTCTATCTATTTTGTTGTAATGCTCAGAGTAAATCTCATAGTGATCTTCTTGACATATCACGTTATCTTTATTCTATCAATTGCCCAACTGTAATTTGTTTACCCAGCATGTTATTTTATCTATGGAGAGACACCACTAGTGAACTGTGGACCCCGGTCCTATTTTAATCATATTGCAATCACCTATTTACTATTCCCATACTGTTTACTTTACTCGCATATACTCTACTGTTTTCCACTCGATACGCTCATAACCTTTGTTTCAAGCAAACCGGTGAGATTGACAACCTCATCGCAAGTTGGGAACAAAGTATTTGTTTGTGTGTGTGCAGGTTCCACAACACCTTCAGTCGTCACCGTCTCTCCTCTCCTGTTTGATAAACCTTGGTTTCTTAACTGAGGGAAAACTTGCCGCTACACTCATCATACCTTCCTCTTGGGGTTCCCAATGGGCTGGTCATCACCACGCACAAGGACTTACTGCTCCCACGTCAATTACACGCCACAGCTCTTTTCTGGCGCCATCATCACCGAGTAGCAACTACTAAGGTTGATCATGGAGGACCGAGAAGCAGCCCGAGCTGAGCGCCAAGCTAACTTGGCCACTCTTCAGCAATTAACCCAGATGGCAATGAACCACAACAATGGCAATGGAAATGGCCATGGTGAAGGAGAAAACAATGGCCATGGTGACCACCGATCCAAGTTAAGGAGTTTCCAAAACACCAACCCACCTATATTCACTAAGTCTGAAGAACCCTTAGATGCCGATGACTGGCTTCGCACCATGGAGAACAATTTGGCAGTCGCCGAAGTTGGTGAAAATGAGAAGGTCTTATACACCACCCATTATCTTGCGGGAGCCGCAAGAGCTTGGTGGGATAGCACTCGTGCAATGCAAGCCCCAGGGTATATGATGCCTTGGGAGGAGTTCAAGAGCAAGTTTAGCAAAGCCCATGTCCCTTTGGGATTGGTTAAAAGGATGAGAGATGAGTTCGGAAATCTGAAGCAAGGTTCCCTATCTGTGGTTGACTACCGTGACAAGTTCCTTACCTTGTCTAGGTATGCCCCAGATGACACTAACACCACTGAGAAGAAGCAAGAAAGGTTTCTGGATGGACTTCATGATGAGATGCAATGTGTCTTGGTCAGCATTCACTTTGCCGACCTGGAGTCATTGGTTGATTCTGCCATTCAGATGGAAGGCAAACTCAAGCAAGCTGTAGAGAACCGCAAGCGCCGTATGATGTATCAAGGCAACTCAAGCAACTCGCAGAAGCCAAGAGGAAATCCACCTATGGGTTTCGCCCCTAAACCTATGAGGCCATCTGCACCTGCTCCACGTCCCAACTATCCCAACCGTCCGCCCGACAACAACTTCAACCGTGCACCTCCGAGACCTAGTGGCAACAACTTCAACACCAATACCCCTAGGCCAAATGGCACCCCTGTGCTGCCCAAGCCTGGTGACAAGTCTGGTGTTACCTGTTATGAGTGCGGACTCAAAGGGCACTACTCCAATGAGTGCCCCAAGAAGCTGAATGATGCACCCAAGACCACCGCTCTGGCTCAGCAACAGCGCCGTGTCGGAAATGGCAGGAACTATCCACCAAGGAACCAGCCTCACCCTCGAGGCCGTCTGAATCACATGAATGTTAAAGAAGCTCAGGAAGCAACCGACGTGGTGCTTGGTATGTTCCCTGTTAACTCAGTTCCTGCAAGAGTCCTGTTTGATTCTGGAGCTTCACACTCATTTGTCACTAAGTTATTTGTTGATAAAAGTGGATTTCAACCCACACCCATGAAGCATGCCATGTTAGTACAAATACCTGGGTCAACAACAAGGGCTGAGTGGAACTGTTTGGCAGTTCCCATAGAAATTCATGGAATAGCTTTCTTAGCCAATTTGATAGTATTGGGAACTAAAGGTTTGGAAGTAGTTCTTGGTATGAATTGGATGTCTGCCCATCAAGGAATAATAGATTGTGCCAAGAAGACCATCACCATGAAAAGTAGCTCTAGGAGTGTAGTAAAGCATGTGTCCGTAAAACCAACCCAAACCACCCGATGTCATAAGAGTATCTCAGGACCAACTCTAGATCAAGTTCCCATCGTCTGTGAATACCCGGATGTTTTTCCCGACGAGCTACCCGGAATGCCACCGGATCGGGACATTGATTTTATCATTGAACTTATCCCCGGAACTGGATCCATAGCCCAACGACCCTATCGTATGAACCCAGCTGAATTAGTGGAGTTAAAGAAGCAATTGGATGACCTTTTGAGTAAGGGATTGATTCAGCCAAGTTCTTATGCTTGGAGATCACCCGTCTTGTTTGTGGATAAAAGTGACGGTTCCAGCCGACTGTGCACTGATTACCGCAAGTTAAATGATGTGACCATCAAGAATAAGTATCCTCTACCTAAGATTGATGATCTGTTTGACCAATTGACCGGAGCTCGAGTTTTCTCGAAGATAGATCTTAGAACTGGATACCATCAACTGAAGATCCGTGCAACGGATATACCCAAGACAGCCTTCACTACCCGTTACGGATTGTATGAGTACACCGTAATGTCCTTTGGATTAACCAATGCCCCTGCTTATTTCATGAACCTCATGAATAAGGTTTTCATGGAGTTTTTGGATAAGTTTGTTGTTGATTTCATTGATGACATTCTTATCTACTCCAAGTCTGAAGAAGAGCATGCAACCCATTTGAGATTGATCTTAGCGACTCTTAGAGAGCATCAGCTTTATGCCAAGTTCAGTAAATGTGAGTTCTGGTTGAAGGAAGTTGGATTCTTAGGCCATGTGTTGTCAGCTGGAGGAATATCAGTAGACCCAAAGAAGATCAAATCAGTCATGGAATGGGAAGCCCCTACCACTCAAACTGAAGTTAGAGGTTTTCTCGGATTAGCGGGATATTACCGCAAATTTGTTGAAGGGTTTTCAAGCATTGCCCGGCCAATGACCCAACTGTTGAGGAAAGACAAGAAGTTTGAATGGACCCCTAAGTGTGAAGAGAGTTTTCAAGAGCTCAAGAAGCGATTGGTAACCGCTCCCGTCTTAACCATGCCCGATATCACCAAGAACTTTGATATCTTTTGCGACGCCTCCAAACTTGGACTTGGTTGTGTGTTAATGCAAGAAGGCAAGGTCATAGCTTACCTCTCTCGGCAGCTTCGACCTCATGAAGAAAACTATCCAACCCATGATCTGGAGTTAGCAGCTGTAGTTCTAGCTTTGAAGACCTGGAGGCATTATCTTATGGGTAACCGTTGTGAGATCTACACTGACCACAAGAGTTTGAAGTATATTTTCACTCAGAAGGAGTTGAACATGAGACAAAGAAGATGGATAGAGTTAATCAAGGATTATGATTTGGAAATTCATTACCACCCCGGTAAGGACAATGTAGTTGCCGATGCATTGAGTAGGAAGCCATGCTCATTGAATATGATGATCAAAGAGGAGCAACCTATGTTGCACCAAGAGTTTGAAAAATTTGGATTGGAACTAGTCAGTCAAGGATTCTTAGCCAACCTTGAGTTTCAACCCACCTTGATGAGCCAAATCAAAGAAGCCCAGAAGGGAAATGAGAGTATTGTTGGAATTAAGCGCAGAATTAGTTCCGGCAAGGTGCCAGGATTTGAAGAAGATGATCAAGGAGTTCTTTGGTATAAAGGACGTATTTGTGTGTCTGTGGACTCAGAATTGAAGGAAGTTATTATGAGAGAAGCCCATGAGACACCTTACTCCATCCACCCCGGTGGAACCAAGATGTATGAAGATCTATCGTCGCGGATAGGACGGTCAAATGCGTTAGGCTGTTGGGCAGGTTTTTTTTAGACCTGGCCATATATCGAACCAAAACGGTCACCGGCGGTCCTTTTGCGGCAGGCTGCTGGAGATGCCCTTAGACCGGGATTTTGAGAAGCATACTACAGAGTGGTCCAATGCGAGGAAGAAATTAGCCTCTTATTACAAGAGTTTACCTTTTTTTTAAGGAAACACACATGGGCCATGCTTCACTTCATTTTATTGCGTCGGGTTAGGACAAATAGAACGATGTCCACATATGTTAAAAAGGCATGTAACTAATTTGATCTTATCATTAGATGCATCAAGGACTCTATTCAACATACCTGCGATAAGGATAACTTCAGAAAATATAGTAGTTCTACTTCGGAAAGCAATTGTAGCCATTTGTTAAAAAAACCTTATGAAAACATTTTCCGTCCTAAAAGGACCTCGATATCGCAATTTCAACATTTCAACTTCATCAAGATAGAGGAAGGCACAATTGCTGAAGTCTCAGAGATTTCTCGAGATCTTTGAGACTTCTGCAATGTGTTTTTTCCTCAACTTTGCCAAGTGGCGCTTTTGGTTTTATGACATACCTTGTCACAAATCATCCCAAAACATGTTGGAATCCTTGGTGCAATTTCTAAAACAAAATTATCTTTGAATCGTAGATTAACGAAGGCGGTGAACCTCTATATTTTTGAAAACAAATTACCTTTCACCGCGGGGGATCAGAACATGTGAGTTTAACCCCAGAACACATGGCACATGGCATGTTAAGAATGAAGCATTGACAATTTAAAGCACACTGTTGTATCATATATTCACTAAATACAACCATAAAGTAAACCATCTTCGTGTGATATGAAGTTTATCCACTTACTAGAAATCGTATATCAACTTTTGGTTAGTTGTACCAAAATTAACAATGAGTTTATTGCTATTTAGATTCTCAATAACATAACTTGTTCTGATACAAAATAGTAAATTAGTGTTGACAACCCTAGTTGAGAATTTTGACCAGTTTGACTTACTCAAAAGTTAGTGAGGAAATCACAAGACTATTGCAATGTGAATTTTTCCTCAACTTTCACAAGTGCCCCTTGTGAGAAGGCATGCTTCTAGCCTAACCGTGTCGACACGAGAAGAAACGACATACCGCCACCATCTAGCATGTGTAATCTTAAAAGCAAAGTATTATATCAATGACTACTTTGTGCACCCAAAATACCGAGAAATAGCGGTGCTCCATATTATTTAATAATAATTAAATGTTTACATGTTCTATGAAATTTTTTGGATACTTTTCACAAAGTTTTCCCTCCAGTTATCTATGTATAAAAATTACACCCCATTTAGAAAGAAGAAGACGGTCACCCAAGGACCTTGACACATTTTTATATTTTTAGAGGTGTGTAATCTGCAACTGTGATGAATAAATATGGGATTTTTTTTCACACAAAAAGTAAAATCCTTTCCCCCCGCCAATCTTGTTATTTTGTTTGAGACGAAAAACCAGTGGAGGGAATTTTTTCGTTTTTCCCGCTAATAAACACTTTTCCCTCCAATTAATAGCTGCTATATATAGAGGTCGTCTGATAAAATGCAAGTCAAACAAATTGTCCCGTAATTACCTCATCTAACCATCACCGTCCCGGCCGCCTCCCAACACCGCGCCACCCCTCACCACCGCACCGCCTCCCACCACCGCGCCGCCCCCCACCACCGCGCCGCCCCCACCACCGCGCCGTCTCCCAACCCTGCGCAGCCCCCACCACCGTGCCGCCCCCACCACCGCGCCGTCTCCCAACCCTGCGCTGCCCCTCACCACCGCGCCGTCCCCCACCACGGCGCCACCCACAACATCGCGTCGGCCACCCTGCCGGTTGTTCCCCGTCACGTCTTCTGGCCAAGGACCGACCACCTTCCTAGGACGTTCGCCTCGGTGCTCCCAACGAGGTAAATCGCCACCACCGAGTGCCCCTGCACAACAAGAACAGACATTTGTTCATTTAGCAGGATTTTTTTTTAAAAAAAATTAGCCTACTGTATCTGTATCTGTACAATCTAGGTCTGAACAGATTACAAGTTAGCAAGACGTCTATATACAGTTTACATTCGGCTTTATTTTTGTTAGTGTAAGAGTTGCAGAGTCCGACAGTTAACTGAGCAGAAAACTCACCATATTCATCTAAAAATTTCGTGATGTAATGGTAATTTCTTATAGTACAGGAAATAATATGTGAATATGAAGTTTCTACCTCTGTAATGTGGAATGTGATAGATAATGCCCTATCCCTGTCTTGAGGCATATAGGCATAACTTGTCTCCAGAATATGTCTTTAGCATGTGCCTTCAGAAAGTAATGTGCTAATATTATTATTCATATTACTAATCACCTGTAGCAGCCATGCATGAAGCAACATCGATTGCTTCTAGCACGATAATTGACAAGAAGCTTTCTTTTCTTACTTTTGAAAGAGAAGTAGTACTCATTTCTTTCCCTTGGTTTGTACAGTAATTTATAATAAAGACATTAACTTTTTGAGAAACCAGTGGAGTTACATCAATTCATTCATGGGCATTGTTATTTAGTATCCCATATTGTTCTCCTTAATAAATCCTATAGTTGAAGCATGATCTATTCTCAAATGATGCATCTAATTATAAACGAAAAACTGGTTGTTTACTGTATCTATTCTCAAATGATCCCATTGCATCTGGCATGTCAGTTGTTTACTGTTTTCTAAAAGGATAGTGACATATGTAATGCTCATTTCAAAGTTTCCAACAACCTATACCAGCGGACCAGCCAAACCGAAATACTGAAATAATTTGAATGTGACAAGACAGTAAAGTTTTTTTAGAGCATATTATTTCATTTCATTAATTTAGTGCCACCAGTAAGGCACCAAGTTTATAGTACACAGCTTTGACAAAAAAGGCGCTGGAAGAGATCTTCAGTTTGCAGCAATAATTTCAGCTCACCAATCTGGCATCACAGCCATATATAATTAGTGTAGATTATATTTTTTTGGCATCACATTCATATCTAGCATGGTACTGGTTTGGTACATCTCTAATTTATGCTCTACATTCTACCTGATTGCTTACTTTGCAAAGATCTTTTGACAAGATTATATGCACATAGTGCTGGTTTAATTGGCATGTCTATTTATATGTAGGATGGTGATGGACTTGCTGACCATATACCTGCACTATGAAGATGGAAATAAAGAGGACAAAATTCTACAAAGATCCATGATGAGGCGCCATGTCTCCTATTATGATTTAATTTTGATGACCGAGGAAGTTGGCTTCCACGCAATTGATTTCCTATACTATGAGAAAAAAGACCCACAAGGCAACGCCTACTTAGTTCACATCGATGATCAAAGTGTTGCGATAGAAATGTTGTCTGACCCTGAGATTGGGAAAACTGTCCATCTTTATGTGTCAAAGGAGAAGGCTAGCAATGATATTGCTCCACCTAAGAGTCGAATTGATATTGCTTCATCTAACCATCCAAATGAGAGTACTCTCTTACAGGAGAGTGGTGTCTCTGTTTAAGGTGCAGGTGCAGAGCAGCTTATTGTGAGAAGGCCGCAAAGTATTTCCCTCCCTCTTGAACCTAAACTATATTCCAGATTTGCTTATTACATATATGTACCTATTGTTATACTTGTTGGAATAAATATGCATTGGCTGGTTTCCAGGAAAATTGCGTAGGTCAAAAAGGTTGAATGTTATTCAGAACACTGACCAACATGATGATGAAGAGAGAGACTTCAACAATGGTGAGCAATATACCGCACTTGGTGATGAATCACAAGCATTGGAAGATAATGAGGATCGAGTTCACAATCAAGGTAACTGTCCTATTAAAATTTTGTTCTTCTCTTAGTTAACTTTGTATATGCTGACTATCGAAAGAATAAAAAGTGAGCATAATTTAATCACTACTTTTCCAAATTAATCTTGTAGTGCACGAGGAAGTAGTCAAGCGCAAGAGAACAAGCTTGCCAATTGTTTGGAACATGCCAGTGGGGCAAAGAATAGTTGTAGAATGCAATGAAGAAAGCCAGCCTATAGGAGAAGAAGGTGCAATCTTGGGGAAGTTTCTGGGCACGATAGCTAGAAATGGTGGATTCTGCCCACTAAACATAAATGATTGGCGAGCTCTCAAGAAGAATAGTCGCGAGGAAACAATATTGGAGTGTGTAAAGGTACTTCACAATTAACATAAAATAAAATATTCTAATTTCTGCCTTTTTTTATCGGTAATGTCTCTACTTTAAGTAAATGTGGTCTGAAGATTTATTTACATTCATTTTTTATTTTGTTCTTTCAGACAAAGTTTATGTATCCTAGATCGTGTGAAAAATGGATACTCAAAACAATTGGAAGAGACTGGAGGAAATTTAAGTCTAGTTTGAAAAAAGCTATCTTCAATCCAGCCATTGAAAAAAATCCAGACATCAAGAGGAAGGCTTTGTATAAGCTCTGTCCAGATGATGTGGACAAAGATCAATGGCGTGGACTTATTAAATTTTGGAAGTCAAAAAAAGGAAGGGTAATAAGCAAGATACCACACTTTTATGTTCTACATTTAAATATGAGTTCTGGGTTGTCATAAAAGTTGCACTTATATGGTTTTATTGCATCATAACAGGCCCTAACTGAGAAGAACGTAATTAGTCGTTCCCTTGTGAAGAATTCACATAATGCTGGGACAAAAAGTTATGCTCGTTGGAGTGAAGAAATGGTGAATAATCCTGATCCGTGATGTTTTTTTCTCTATTTTTGTTTTGTCATGTCGGTGTTCTTTCTGTTGTGTAGAGACAAGCTGATCCTGAAAAGAAACGACCACACCGATCAACTGTTTACTTAGCAACTCACAAGAAGAAGGATGTTGCTAAAAATAAGGAGAAAAATGAGCGTTTGGTAGGCAATTAATAGTCAAGTTTTGGGAGATCAGCTTACAAATTCAGTCTAATAAGTGTATGCATAACTCTTTTCTTATAGGATCGATTGGAGGTTCTAATAGCTCAACGACCAGAGCTAGCACAAAATGTCAATGGAAGAGTTGCATGGGAAGGTGATGCCCTGCAGGAAGTGTTAGGGGAAGAAAAGATTGGACAGGTGCATGGCATGGGCTTGCTTCCAACTCCTAAGCAAGTCTATGGTCGTACACCACGGTATCTCAAGAACATCAATGTGACTACAAGTGATGCATCAACATGTGAAGGTGAAGATGGCGTTTGGGGGGAAATAGCAAAGCTGAAGGAACATATAAGAAGGCTTGAAGGTATGAATAAGAAAGAAGGCCATGGGAATGAAAGAGAAGAAGAGGTAAATGAACTCCTTTCATCTTCCTGATGTATGCATTTCTTTCAAAATTTTACTCAGACTTGCTAGTTCTGTAGGAAAATCTCCGATCAAACAATAATGCTATTTCTCGGTTACCAATGCTACATGGTACAACAAAGGTAAATGTCAATACATAGCTATATCATTGCTTGTCACTTGAAACCTTGTATTAATATTTCAATTTGCAGAGAGTCCAATGCAATGGACCTATTGAAGCAAGCTCATCTATGCAACATGGCATTTCTGAGGACAATTTATCGCTTTCATGCGAAAAGGTTATGGCTACTTGTACTCATGTCACAAACATAGAATATAAATAAGTTATTTGCTTAACATTGCTGTGTCACCGAACCAGGATGTCGAGCATGATAATATCAATCAGTTAGTTATTCAACAAAATTCATTGCCGCCACAAGATCCTGTTATTGACTCAGTGCCAGAGGTAATATTTATGTGTTTTTTAGTTTTGATGTTACATCTTTCTGTAGCTCCGGGATATTAATATCACTCCATGTATTATTATTGTTTCCTGGTAGGAAAGGGAAACGAGAGATGAGATTGATGAGTCTTTTGGAAGACTAGACCGGCAGGGGACTAGAAATAAGCGCTTACACTCAGTACCCACAAAACCCATAAAAAGACGGCGTACTTCTTCACTCAAGGTAAATATCCGCATAATATGTACAGTCTTCAGGTTATGTGCTTCTAGGAATACATGATGTGCCCTTTAGTTGCTTCACTCAAGATGCAAACATAACTCAAATTTTGTATATTAGCAAGTAGTATTCTGGTACTTATTCAAAATCAACTTAGGAACCTGCATATACTTTTAAAAAACCTAGTATACAACAAGAGTTTAGCATCATGTGGTGATGTTGCATGTTAAACGATGTATGCCTTGCTTGCCTTCTCCAATAATAAAACTACTACATGTATGTGGATTTGTAACAAAGTGAATGCCAAGACGCATCTTCCTTAAGTATGGCCATGTGTATCCATGTTTTCATGCAAATATATCATCATGGTTGTTGAATGCTAATATTGATCAAAATATAGGCTGGTTCGAAAGTAGTTCTAAGGACTTCAACCTATCCAAACAAGAGGAAGGTTGCATATGGTACTATTCGGAGTACTGATCCTGCAACTAAGGCTGGTGGTATTGAGTTGGGTGCGGAATTTGTACTTGTCCGCATAGATGAACCTATTCGAGAGAATGAGGAACTAGTAAGGGAAGTATCTGATTGCAAGACAATTGGTGATGCTTTTTCTTCAGGATTCTTAATCGCTTGGCCTTCAGCTTTTGTGAGTTATTTTCTTCCCTTCAACATTTTAGAATCTTATTTGTCTACGTGCAATCATCAACTTTTCTAATTTTATTTTACAGATTCAAAAGAAGGATTGAGTTGCAGCTGAATTCTCTGGTTGGATCAATTAGGAATAAAATTTGAAGATTTTTCTTACCAATAGTTATATTTTACAGAAAGAAGTCTAGATAACCCTCATAACTATCTTGTTTTGGATGGAGAACCCCTGTACAAGGTTGGTGAGATGAGGCTCTTGAGTTTGTTCACAGGGAAATATAGGTACGTATCATTACTTTTTCTCTCTTTAATATATATATGAGAGTGGGTTATCTGAAATGGGGCATAGCTACCCCTAGCCTCTGAGCCGTTCATAGGGAAGTTGCTATGAAATGATCATTAAGACTAATATTAACCACTATAATAGTTTGTAGAATGTGGATTCCAATTTCTGTTAAGTGAACATCTATTTCAGTGCTGCTGATTCTGAAAGAATGATTGCTGAAATTCAAGTACATTTGTCCATTGAGTCTGGTACGCTATGTTGTAACTCATCAGTAGTACTTTCACCTAGGAATTGGCCATGAGATCATCATTATGACTAGCTTAAGCCACTGATAAAAATTTGTAGGTTGTCATGTCATAGCATGTCAGAAAAATGCTTTTGAAAATGTGTGAAAACTAACCGTGTCTAGCCAATTTGAGATGGTTAAAAAATAGGCTGTGGGTGTGAGTTCCTGTTCATTTGAGAACTACTTTTGTGTTACTACTTACTCTGAAAGAATGAGTGTTGACTGACTGAAGAATTAATATTTGCTTTTTCTCAGGTGTACCTGCTGCAGCTGTGCTCTCACCGTTTGTACAAGCTGCCCATGAAGAAGATGGTGTACCCAAAGCCGAGTTTTGAGCTCCACCAGAGGCAGGGTGACATGAGCCACGCACAGATGTTCACGGACGTCGGCGTGTACTACACCCCTGCCTTCATCTTCGGTGGCAAGGAGTTCAACTTAGGGGGTTCTCTGTCCAAAACACAATAGTTTTGGGGTTATCTAGACTACTTTATGTTTTAAATTGATAGATTGAAAAATGTAATATCGTTTCAGAGGTCCTTTTTCTTTCAACAAATTGATGCAAATGCTACGGTGTAATATTCTTCACAATTGTGTTTTCTATAGTCAAAGTGATACAAATGTTAAGGTATATGTATTATTAGGATTTTCTGTAGCGTATATGTATCCTACACTTGTATATTTATAATACAAATATTAATAAATTCAATTTGTGGATGTGTCGTGCTTTGATTTCTGTCACATTGTAATGGTGCAAAGTGTCATAATAAATTAATTAATTGTGCATGTGCAGTAATTTTATTAAATAAATGTGTATTTCATAAATGATTGATTTTATTAAATAAATGTGTATTCCTTAAATTGGGTACCTAATTTTCTATTTAATATTAATGATAAATACATTTTTTATGCTAGAATACTAATATTGTAGTGTTACTGTTAGTGTTACCATAGTTATAAAATGTGTTACCAAGATATAAATTAGAGGAAATACTAATATTGTAGTGTTACCATTAGTGTTACCATAGTTATAAAATGTGTTACCAAGGTATAAATTAGAGGGAATATTAATATTGTAGTGTCACTGTTAGTGTTACCATAGTTATAAAATGTGTTACCAGGGTATAAATTAAAGTGATAGTATGTATGGATATAATGTTAATGAGTGTTACTAATAATGTTACTGCAGTTGCAAAAACATGTTACCACCAATGTTCCACGTCTACAAAAATATGTTACTGTTGGTGTTACTGTAGTTACAAAATGTGTTACCGGCGCATCTAGTAACACAAAATATGTATGTTACTACCATATAAATTGTAACACAATATTTGACATATGGTAACAAATATTATGTGTGCCTGGGGATACCACTTTGTAACACGGCCTAATGGAACACATTTCAAAATCTGTTACTAAATGACTTAGTAACACTGTTTTGGACCTGTGGTAACACAAGACTGTGTTACGAAAGCTCTGTCCTGTTGTAGTGTGAGGAATGGTATAAAACACTGAAGGATGGTCGATCTATTGACTGGGAGGAAATTGTATCTCTCTTTTATTCTAAATTCTATCCTTCTAGTGAGGTTTATAAAGATAGGAATTACATTTATAATTTTCATCCGCATGAGGGAGAAAGCATTGCCCAAGCGTGGGGAAGATTGAAGTTACTAATGCACAAATGTCCTATTCATGATCTTCCCCGTAATATTGTTATTAATAATTTTTATGCAACGCTTTCAGGATATTACAAGGACTATCTAGATGCATGCTTTGATGGGTCTTTCACAAGCAAGGATGTTGACACCAAGTGGGATCTGTGTAACACCCCAACTTTTCTAACCATGTTTAAGTAGTGTTTAGTGAGCCAAAAATGAGGGCCAACAAAAACTTTTTGTGTTGACCTCTAGAAATGATGTTTCTTGCCTGTTTGTCTTAGTTGTTGTATTAAGGTTGTCGGCTTGAGTTGCTTGTTGAACAATTTTGTGAACCAGGAAAATCCTCGTGCCCTTGTGATCATGTCATCTCAAATACCACTAGCTATTTGACAAAACCATTATCTTGGCACCCCTTCTATTTCAATTGATTTGACTTTATCCAATAACCAAGAGCCAAGATTTATTTTGATACAAAGGTTTTCCAAACTATTTATTTATAAGACTTATAGGGATCTATAGGTTGGTATGATCCCACTATTCTTGTTCCAACTACTATGTTACAAAACATTGATAAAAGGTTTCCCAAACACCTTTGAGAAAACTTGATAAATGAGATTTTTATGTCTCCACTAGTTTATGAAGAGTTTACAAAAGCTTTACTTTTCAACATTTCCATGTGATGATCATCTAGAGCGCTTGTTCAACACCTCTTCTTGTGATGTTTGAATAATTACTATTGTATGACGGGTTGGTTAATTTGGCTATTGTGTGAATTATTGTGTGTAGCTAAGATCTACATGTGGGCATGTGTATCATCTCAAAAAAAATCATCAAGAACTTCTCAAATAAATCCGGGTATGCCTCTAGGCATTACCTAGATCTTGGCATCCACATCTATCCTCTCTTCCCAAGATCATATTTAGAGTTAAAAAATTTATCTCTTCTCTTCTCAAATTGGTTCCAACAATCTTCAAATTAATTGCCTCATAGCTTTTGTGTGTGTGTGTGTGTGTGTGTGTGGTTGATCCGTACCAAATAAAATTATTGCTTGTGTGAGTTAAAGCAAACCATGAACCCTAAGTCGTATGCAAGTCAAAGGGAGATCAACTCAATTTTCAACTAGAGTTTCTCCTCCCATTTATTTCTAAAACCCTAAACCCTTTTATTCTCTATTCTCCTCTTCAAAATATTACAAAGTTTAGCAGATATTTTCAAAAACTTCTCTTACACAAATATTTGAGAAATGTGTTCTAATTATCATACCACTCTCTTTCCTAGAAAAATATATAATATTTCTATAAAATTATTTGTTTATTTTGTTCTTCTTAATTTACAAAATGCATGGGATTGGTAGCTATGCCATTTCTTGTAATTTAATCACATTTTAGTCCCGAGAAAACCCTACTATGCTATATTATGCAAGTGGGAGTTTTTGAAATCAAATAAAATCCTTATTCAAATGACGTATTCTCTACATCAACCACACCTCTCTAACCTACCATATATCTTCTTCACTTTGGCAAAACCACACAAAAAAATGGTCACATACCCTCATGATCCTCATAGACATTTATCTCTGTTTTCACCTCTAATTCTTAAACTTTCTCTAAGCACCATCACACCATCTAATTGACCCCCATCGGTACCCTCATATCCTAGTAGTACGGCTTTGACCTTTGGACAATTCTTTTTGTCTTCCTTTGCTTGGCAAGGAGTGGTCGATGCCATGCAATGGCAAGATTTTGCCAATCTTGCTGCAGCACATCTCTCTCCCCTCCAACCATATACTGCAAGCACCAGCACCCCTAGTCACTGATCTAACCCACCTCTCAGCCTCCCTAGCTAGCTCCAGCTCCCTCCCCCTCTTTGGTGCCCTCACACGCCATTGACATGTCCCATTTTTTTAGAAAAACAGGGAACGCTCCCCGGCTCCATTATGAAATAACGAAACCACAGCGTTTTACACACACACCAGAACCCAGTTCAACGATCAAGGTCTAAAACAGAAACTCAGAACACCTAATTATTACAAACCAAGCATCAAGGTGTCCATGACAACCTCTGCAGCAACTGGGGAGACACAATGGAAATTTCTACAGCTCAAATGACTCAGGAACAGCTTCAACAAACACCAGCAGCCCAGGGATCAACCCATCACCACATGAACTGACTCATCATCAGGATGGGCCTGTAAGTATGTCATCGAGGCGCGGCCACCGTGTTGAGCTTCAGCCGCCGTCGAGCTCCAGGAGGTAATCCATCCAAAGGACTTGCAGATCATCCCGGCATCAGCTCCAACGGACTCCTGAGTTTTTGAGTCAACAGCTCTACAAACTGATCCACTTTTGTCCAAACCTGGTTTTTGAATGGTGTCTTCCAGCTTCTCAGGTAAGAAAGAGCTAGATGCCACACCTGTTTCATATTTAACCACGTTTTTCTGTTAAACACTATACTATTTCTATTATTCCAAATGCTCCAAAGGATAGCAGATGAAATAAAATTAAACTGTAAATGTCTAGTATTACAAAGCCATCTGGAAGCAATGCTTAGGAAATCAGTAACTCTAATACCAAACACATCAAAAACCAAATCCCATAACAGTTCTGAAACTAAACAATCAAAGAAGAGATGTTTAACAGATTCTATTTCCTTATAGAGACTACACTCCAAGGGTTTTGGCATTCCTCTTTTCCTCATATTATCTCTAGTCATTACTTTGTTTTGAGAGAAAAGCCACAAGAATACTTGGACCCTGGGGGGGATTTTTAAATTCCAGACACTAGGCAGGAAAATATGTTTCACCCCCCTAAAGTTAACTAAAGCATACATGGACTGGGAAGAATAAACACCATTAGACTCAAACTGCCAGATCAGTTGGTCTTCGGAATCAGAAAAGGAAATAGAACTAGCAATCACTAGAATTTCCTGCCACTGTATAAGCAATTCAGCAGTAAAGGTTCTTCTAAAAGTACATCTCAATTGAGAACCATCCCATAACTCCTCAATGGTTTTAGTCTGTTGATTAACTATATAATATATGTCCCAATATTGTGTGGCCAATGGAGAATTACCAAACCAAACATCTTCCCAGAATTTTATAGACTTGCCATTACCTACATGCCACTTGTACCCACACCTAACAGCTTGAGTGGCCCACATTACCCCTTTCCAGAAAATGGAAGGGTGTGTATCCTGACACCAAAGAATATTTGGTTGTCTAGTGTGATACTTGGCATCAACAATTTTCTTCCAAATACTACCCTCTGCCTTAATGTATCTCTTAACCCAAGATCCCAATAAGCAGAGATTAAGATCTTTCAAATTTGGAATACCTAAACCTCCAAATTCTTTTTTCATACAGATGGAAGGCCAGTTAGCCAAGTGGATTTTCCTATTACCCTCCTCATCACTCCACAGGCAATGGGAAAGTTGAGTATTAATCAACTTCAGAGCCCATTTGGGAAATTTGAAAAAGGATAGCATATAGATGGGTATACTAGCTAGAACAGTTTGAATCAGCAGCCTTCTAGCCTCTATAGAAAGTAATTTACCCCTCCAGCCAGACAGCCTTTTCAACAAACTATCTACTAGAGGTTGTAATTCCTCTCTTTTCAGTTTTTCAAAGTGTAAAGGTAAACCTAGATATTTAATAGGGAAATGACCCTCTACACATTGAAAAATTTCAAGGAAAGGACTCATATCCTCATTATCTATATTAATCCCAATTAACTCACTCTTATGATAATTAATCCTCATCCCAGATAATTGCTCAAAACAGGTAAGAATCCATTTAAAATTAATAGCTACCTCCCTGTTATTTTCTAAAAACAAAAGGGTATCATCTGCATATTGCAAACTAATAACACCTCCTGGTATCAAAGAAGGACACAGCCCCCTAATCAGACCAGCATTAGCTCCTTTAACCAACATCCTAGAAAAAACATCTACCACAGTATTAAACAACAAAGGTGCAAGAGGGTCTCCCTGCCTCAAACCTTTACCAGTGAGAAAGAAATCTCCCTCCACCTCATTGACCTTTACCCCTACAGACCCATTCTGAGTCACTTGTTCAATCATACGAATAAATTTATCACTAAAACCTCTAGCACTCAACACCTCGTAGAGAAAATCTAAATTCACCTTATCATAAGCCTTTTCATAATCTATTTTGAAAACTAGCCCCTGTTCTTTTTTGCAATAGATATCATGAATTACTTCATGTGCAGTCACCACACTCTCCAAAATAAACCTTCCTCTAATGAAAGCAGATTGACACTGTGAAATCAACCTGTTCATAATCCTAGCATATCTATTAGTAACTGCCTTAGTAAAAATTTTAAAGCTGCAGTTAAGTAAACTAATGGGTCTGAACTTCTTCATGCTTCTAGCATCTTCTTCCTTAGGAATAAGAGTGATCATAGCGAAATTTAATCTATAAATGTCCAACTTATTGTCAAACCAATCCTCAAACATTTCTAAGAGATCAAATTTAATTATATCCCAAAAGTTTTGATAGAACATGAAAGATAGGCCGTCTGGACCAGGTGCACCATCTGCATAGGATCCAAACACAGCATCTTTTATTTCCTCTAATGTAAATCTACAATCTAGGCTATCATTCTCCTCTCTAGTTACCTTCTCACTTAAGGAAAAGAAATCCTGATCTAATCTAATATCAGGTCTAGCTTCCCAACTAAAGAGGTCCTTATAATAGTCAGTAGCCACAGTTAACATGTCTTTTACCTCAGTAACAGGGCCAGAGGGGCCCTCCAACACACTAATTTGTTTCTTCCTTCTTCTCTGATTAGCTACAGCATGAAAGTAAGCAGTATTCCTATCTCCTTCTACAATATCTCTATCTCTAGCCCTTTGTTTAGCTTTGGTTTCTTCTATAACCCAGAAATTACTCAACTCCCTAAGAATTTCCTCCAATCTATTACTTTCTATTACAGAAAGGGACTGAAGCTCAGCTTTAATGTCCAGAAGGTCATACTCCTTCATCAACTCTTTTTTATGCTTTCTAATCTCAGCATCAATGTTAGCACTCCACCCTTTTGCCAGCTTTCTAAAATACCTTACTTTATCTTGCCACCACTCCAAACTACTCATACCTCTCCTACTCACAGACCAAGCTTTAATGACAATGTCTTTAAAATCTGGTCTAGAAAGCCACCATTTCTCAAATTTAAAACTAGACTTTTTTGGAGGGTTCCCAATGCCAGAGTCCCAGACAATGGGAGTGTGATCACTACCAATTCTAGGAAGGGCCCTAACAGTTGCTAAAGGAAATAAAGCTTCAAACTTAGTAGAAACAAAAATCCTATCAATTTTACTCATGATCCTATTTTCCTGATTATTACTCCAAGTGAAGGTTCTACCAGTGAGCCCCATCTCAATCAGAGACCACATATCTACCCAAGCATTGAACCTATCAACCCATTTAAAGTCTACATTACCATTACTCTTATCACTTTGAGCTCTAACCAAATTAAAGTCACCACCAATCATGCTAGGACCCTGCCAGTTCAGAAACAACTCATGCAATTCAGAAATAAAAGCTTGCTTTCCTTCTTCATAAGGAGACCCATACACAGTAACAATCCTAAAAACACTATCATTGCATCTATTCTTAACCACCACACCAACTGGAAAACATTTAATTTCCCAGCTGATAACCTCTAACACATCAGCATCTACACCTACTAGAATACCACCAGCTGACCCAACAGAAGGTAGCATATTCCAAATAAAATTCCTATTTCCTAACACCTTTTTAAGAAAAGTATTACTGAACTTTTCTTTTTTAGTTTCCTGGAAACCTACATAAACTGGATTCAAAGGAGTAATTGTATCATTAATACACTCTTGCCTACCAGGGGCAGTAATCCCCCTACCATTCCAGAAAGCTACTAACATTTAAAAGACTTCCTAGGGTGCTTGCCCCGTTTTCTACTGCTAACTTTAATCCAAGAATCATCATCTAAATCATAACAATCATGAGCTGTATTATACTGCTCATGAGAGTCCATTGAAGCAATAGAAATCTGATCACAAACTTCCTCTACTAACTCACCCAGCAACTCAGTTTTATTATTACTAGTAACAGAGCAAACACTATCTACTTTATTAAGAATACCAGTCTCAGCACTAATATCTACAACAGAATCTAGAATAGAAGAGCCAATTCTAACTCCTACAGTATTAGCCATGTCACCAAGAGCATCAAATTGCAGTAAATTGAAAGGATTACTTTTCATTATACCTGACAGCTTCTTAGAGGCCGGAATCTCCAAATTGATCTTCTTCTTTAATTCCTTCGCCTTGTCCATGATCTTCACTGAGCGATCAATCCTGTTACTCTGCCTTGTTGCCATCACAGGACCCCAGATCTTCTGTTTTTTGCCTTTCTCCGCTTCCAAACCTTCAACCTCCACACTGGCATCTACTTCCTCATTGCTTGCACACAAATCCACTGGCAACTGCATCACCTGGTCATCTTCCACAGACAGATGCATATCCTGGACAAAGCTTTGCTCCTCACTTTGCCAGAAATCACTCACCTCCTGCAAGACGTCCTCTAACACATTGTCACACCACTGGAACTGGTCAGCAGAACCAATAGCCCCCTTCTGAAGAAGCAAACTGAAGATTTCCTCTCCTTTCAGGACAGAAACCCCATGGAGGACCCTTTTAGTTCCTTCAGCACCACTACCTCTCTGATTGTTTTGATTTCCAGTCAGACTACTACCATGGCTTGATGAATTTCCCAATTGGGGCTCTTTGGCAGAGTCAGCATTTGGTCCATTACCATCAACTGACTTTCCCCCATTGGCATTTCCAAAGTCATCATCCCCCATTTCTCTATTTTGCACCCCACCATCCTTGCCAGACTTCTCAGTCTCCATCTCCATAGTAAATTGCAACTGGAACAACTTACCATGGAAATTGTACAATCTCCCAGCTGGGACTTTAGAAGGCTCTCTGCAAACTATCTTCACCCTCACAACCTCAGCACAGTTCCTAAACACACTCTGCCATTCAATCTCCTTAAGCAGACCACAGACAGACACAGCTTGATCAATCACATTCCACTCACACCAGGGTGGAAGCAATCCCCTAATCTGCATCCAAACCTCCTGCAGGAATTCCATTGGTTCAGGATCATCTTCCCACTTACAAACATTGACAGTCACACCCTCTCTTGACAGACCAAATCTGGGATACCCAATCACCTGTTCAACAGGGATATGAGGAGGGAATTTCACCAGATAGGACCAGTCACCAAGTTCTCTAATTTGCCAGGGCCAATTGGTCTTGTAGATATTTCCAAATTCCATAGCCAATTCTTCTTTTGTGATCACACCTTCTTCAACAGTTACCACACCACAGTTCCTGGTAGTACTCACAGGGTTTGCAGTGGATTCTGGCATCTCAATATGATAGAAACCCAAACCAGTAGCAGAGCTGCCAATGTATCTGGCAATCTGGTGCGGCCTTTTGAGTACTGGACACCCCTCCACCACATGATTACTTGCTTTACAAATGAAGCAAATCTGTGGCTTACCACATGTTGTCTTGGCATGACCAGGTTCACCACAACATGAGCAAATTGTGTCAGCATAGTTCAGCTGTGTCAAAGGAACCATACTTGAGTCAGAGACAGTAGCCTCCTTGCCCTTCTTCTTGGGGAAAACCTTAGCTGTATTCTTCCCTTTCCCAAAATCACCACCTTGATTCTGCTGGTTGGATGGAGCAACCCACTGATTAGGCTGCATAGCAAAGGCTGGAGGTGGATAGGAAGGAAAAGGACCTCCAAAACCCCATGGAGGCATGTTAGGAGGCATGAAACCTCCATATGGTGGAAAGGGGTAAGGACCTTGACCTTGATTGAACTCAAACCCTTGTGGTTGCATCTGCTGCTGCTGCATCCATGGTTCACCACGTCCAGTTCCTCTACCCCTCCCTCTTCCACGGTCAGCCATGACCTCAGAATCAGAACCCAAGATCTCCCCTTCTCCCAGGCAAGACAAACTCGAGCTCTCAGGGGGCAACGGTGGCGGCGGCCGGGAAGGACTAGAAACCCTAGCTGGCTGACCTGCACCAACCACCCCCTTATGTACCCAGAGCGGTATGGTGGGATGCTGTGGAATATTCCACAGCTGGTGATAGAAAGGCTCTACCTCTGCTTCCCACCCAAAGCCCACCATGCTTCCTGTACCACATGGGCCTGGGATCACCTCAGCAAACCCCTGCAACGGCTCTTTCAACAGCTTCCTTGAGCTTCTGCTACCATTTCTTGATAGGTCTTTTCCAGCAGTACAGCATGGTGATTGAGCATTAGCAACGCAGCTGCCGCCTTGCGGTCCCTCCTCGAGCCACTTTCTGAGGGAATAGGATCCCACATTGGCGGCATCTGCTTGTTTGCCCTTTGCAGTGCAGCAGACAGAGGGGATAATTCCCTCCGAGCTCTGCCTCTCCACCGCGGCTGCAATTTCTTCTCCGAATGCTGTCCTCCGACTCCTACACCTTCTCCGGCTTGCAAGGCGAGTACTGCACACTTCCTCTGAGCAGGTAGAGCTAGAACCAGACGTCCCTTCAGAGGTAGTTTCATCCACTCCATCAGCAAAGGGGATTGGCCCAAAAGAGCCAATGCAGAGCTTGTATTTAGATGATCTGACAGCCGAGATTGAGGAATCAGCGATCTCCTTCTCCTCTGACCCCATGAACCCCAAGCCAGGAACCCTAGGTGAGCACGAATTACCCATACCAGATTGACGCAGTTCACCTTCTCCTTCGCTGATTTCCTCGAGCCCCCTTTCATCCATCGACTCCTCATGCTCTTCCTCTACAGCGATCGCCAGCGTGAGACGACGGGCAGCGGTGGATCTGAGCTTGGGGAATTTTCTGATAGGCGGAGACCACGGCAATGGCTGCCTCGAGACTGCCTGAGGAATAAGTACATCGGAGCTCATGCTCTGCCCGAGAATCGAGGCGAGTCCGGTGCGACCCGAAGGACGGGTCGCAACAGTACCAGCCCGCACAGACCGCCCGACACAGCCCAACTCCGGCGATGACTCCCAGTTCACCGGCTCCTCCCATGGAATCCAGCTTCTGAGCAATGGCGGATCTCTGGCCCTACGAATCTCACGGAGGCAGATCGACGCAGCACCAGAACTCCGCCAATTTCTCCATCCCTCACCTCCGAATGGCGGCATCCGACCAGCCGCCCATGGCTGAGCGCCCGGACATCGCCATCCCCTCAGAACCGAGGAATTCCTTTGCCCGCACCTCCCTCCGCCAGCCTCGCCCGCAGGAAACGGAGCAGTCGCCGAGGATCCACATTGGGGATCTCCGGCCTCCATGCCAGTGGTTCCACCATGAGGATCTGCTCCTCCGGCGACGCGAGCTGGAAGTAGAGGAGGTCGATTTTGTACCGCAGGCGCGCTTGCATCTCCAGATCGATCTCGCAACGGCGCCACTCCTCCTCTCGATCCCGCGAACTCGATCCGCCGGAACTCCCCGAAGCCGCCATCACCGAGTAGCGGGGAAGGAGGAGGGGAGTAGCACGGGGAACGCCTGAGTAGAGGGAAGCGAGCGGGGAGGATTCGCGGTGGCGCCGGTGGAGGTGGGTGGAGGTGGGGAGCGAGCGCGAGAGCGAGCGACATAGGCCCTTCTCTCATTTCAGTGAATAGTATATAGTCTATAAAATTTTTGATACCTCTGTCCAAGAAATCTCGCCACCAACATCCTCAATGCATCTTTGAGCCTTTCCGGGAACGCCCCAGACCTTGTCACGTTCTTTTTGGCCTTTCCCGAGCGTGCTGTGCATCCGTCATTTCGTCGAGCATGCGGTGTGCGTAGGCAGACGAGCCCTAACCAGAGCGCAGAGACTCCCTTCTGCCCTGTACTCTCACTTTGGGACGCGCCCCTCTCCCATTGACTTGCTGGCTCATACACCGACCCTTTTCCTTGTCCTCTTGCTGTTGGCCGCGCTCGCCGCGCACCGCCGCCTCACAATGAGTGCCACGTCGCGGCAGTGCTCCAACCCTCTCCTAGTTAAAGCACCCCGGAGCCTTCACTTCCACTCACTCGCAGCCACATCTCCTCCACACACTCCTCTCTCTCTCTGGAACACCAGGGGCGAAGCCCTGCTTCATCTCTTCTCTGACCGGACGAGAAACCAAGCGGAGCTCGTCCGTCGGCAAGTCGTCGTGGACGAGGCTGCCGACCATTCTTGCCCCATCTCTCTCTGCATCTATCCAATCGGAAACCTGTTCAATATCTAAGCCACTTCCTCTCGCTCGCAGGTAATCAGAGGCTCGCCATAGTCGGAGCTTTGATCGTGCCGACTCAGAGCCCGTCTCCTTCCATGCCAAGGACCTAGGGATGCTCCATCACGTCCAAGACGCCAAGGCTGGCCTCCGAACACCTCCGCCTCTCTTTTCGTGGTCCCCGTCGCCTCTCAGCCCCTCCCTCTCCCTCGCCAAAGGGAGCCCGTTCGGCTCGCCGAGCTAGGGCGCGCAGGAGGCGCTCGACCTCGACCCTCTCCGCTCTCCCTCTTTGTCTCCCAACCTTATCCTTATTCTAGACGTCCTGATGCTCCCCTCCATCTTGTCTAGGGAGCTATGCAGCTGCCGTTTCCGGCGAAGACGACGCCGGCGAGCCCGTCCGTGTCGACGTTCTGGAGCACCGCCAGTACGACCGAGGCGCCGAGATGAGCAGACGAGCATCCGCATCGCCTCGGCTCTCCCCGCTTAATATCCGCCATCTCCGGCCACCCGACGGTGAGCTCTCTACCGTCTCCGTCATCTAGAGCTAGCCGGCCATGTTCTCAGCTCGTTACAGGCATGTAGTCTAGTTTGCACGTCTATTAAAGCATCCCTCATGTTTTTTTAGTCAACTGTCATAGCCCATAGCTTAGAGGGCCGACCCGGCTATGTTCTGAGCCGTCCCGCGTAATTCGGCCCACTCCATTTTTATTTCTGAATCCGCTTAATCATTTGAAAATGGCAGTCAACTTCCAAAATTCGTAATAAAATATCTGTATACCCAAATTACTTGATTCAAATTTCTGTAGACTATATTTTAAGTTCTCTGTATCATGAAATAAGCCTCTTTCACAATTATGACATGCACTTTTTCTGACATTTAATCTTGTTAAATGTATCCTTTTCAATCAAAAATCAATAACTAGAGATCTACAAGCTCAAATGACTTGAGCCCAAGTTCCCTGGATTGTATGCGAAATTACCTTTCTTATGCAACTTGTTTGAGTACAATGTGATCTGTAAATTAAATCAGGTTTAAATTATAAAATACATGCAGATCTGACTTTGTCAATCTATAAAATGAAATCTACGAATAATTTTGAGTTGATTCCAACCCTTGGGATTCACCCAGTTGTTTATCTAGCACGTACTTTGTTACCAATTTTTTTTGGATAACAGAGAATATCTAGTGAATTATTTTCCAAAACAGGACATTGTTTCACTACAAAAGTGATAACTAAATTTCTAAAAATCATAAAAATGGAAACTCAAGTCTGAGAGCTTAATACTTATTATATATATCCAATTGTATGATTTTCATGCACTAGTATGCTTCAGATCATCGTTGTGCATTTTAATTGTGTGCTATGCATGTGCGTATTCCAAAAATTAATAACTATAGTTTAGAATATCCAAATGTTATAAGACCACTTGCAACAACTTTCATAAATCAAACCCAATTTTCTGAACTAGTATTGCTTGTGTTATTGTGGTTAATGTTTGGTTGGTGATTGTGATTGCTTGTTTGCCCTTTAAATTTTGCGGCGATAGATACGAATGTTGACGGGTTTGAGGAAGAGAGGAACTTTGAAGAATTTGAAGAAGACCAGGGACAAGCCAACCAAGGCAAGCCATCTAATCTTGTTGCATATCTAATCCTAGTTTTACTTATTGCATGTGTTATCAACGTTTATGAAAATGCATGTTTTATATATTGCTATTACCTCTCTATAGCAATTGTTGGTGACTTAGCTCCATGAGTCAACTGATATCATCCTCATGGATGACACCCTCTCGACACCTACTTATCCCTTGGGTTAGTGGAATGATGGTTAACATCATGACCTTTGGAAAACTTTGTAGTGGAGCAAAAACTCTAGGTTGGGAACACTCAAATGGGATTTCGAAAAACCTTGGAATGGATTGCTATTCCATTGATGGATTTTAAAATGAGTTTTCAAAATAAGGTTTTCAAATGGAGGAAAAAGGAGGTGGTGGATTTAAGAAAAGGGCATTGTGTATAAGTGTTCGCCAAACCAATTTCTCCCGTGCAACCACATTACCCTGGTATGGGACGGGGCTTAGCCCGTAGTTTATTCGCTTTGGTACGGGGCACCTCGCAACTATATAAGGGTTTGTAGGACCCCGGAATCTGGCTTGTCACAAGTGGTGGGCAATAGTGTAGCGGGCCCGCCAATAGGCTACCAGCCCAGAAGACACTATGGGTCTCCCGCCGTGGCACTGGAGTTACGCTCGAACGTGGAGGTAGACTGCCAGGGTGTGCCGGGGAGGTACATACTCCATAGGGTAGGTCCTTGTACTAAGGTAGATAAGCGAAAGGCTCTGATCGGGTGCTTGTCGTGGCATAGGATGCTATGCGGGGATGATGCCCACACGATGAGTATTCAGATGGTGTGGGTAAAGTGTACAACCTCTGCAGAGTGTAAATCTATTCGAATAGCCGAGTCCTCGGTCATGGACGATTGGAATGGCCATACTTAACCTGTGTCGGTTTTGGTTTTAAAAGTGGTTTTCGGAAAAATGGAGAAAGGTGCGGGACGGAGTACTCTGAGGGTACTATCGTGGCACGGGTATGGATTGGAGTACTTGTAGGGTACTGCCGAGGAATTTGGAGGTGGTCATGTGTGATTGACCTGGTTTCATAAATGGAGATGGTCATGTTTGATTGACCTGGTGTTTGAATAAAGAAAAGGGTTTCCCCCTTCCTAGAGATTTACTAAAATTGTCTTTTAAATGTTTTTAATAAGGATATAGAGATGTCGTAGAACATGGTTCTAGACATGCTATATCGAGACGAGAAAACCGTGTTTTTTAACGAAAGTAAACTTAACTAGAGTCTATCCTTGCTACAACCATACTGCATATCAAACTCTCTCCCCTTAGATGGTTTGCGAGTACAATTCAAATGTACTCACGGCTTTGTCCCTGGCTATTAACTTGGTCAGACTATGGAGAAGACAATACATAAGGAGAAGGTGGTTATGATGACGCCGGTGCGAACTAGGAACGTCTCCCAGTCATTTGCCTGTAGGGTAGTAGGTAGGACTTGGGTCATCAACGCTGCTTGGTATCCGCTGCTTAGTTGTAGACTTGCCCTGCGTGGCAATATCAGACTTGGTCATGTGACCAATTGTAAGTATATTATTCGGTACTGTAATGGATGATGTAATTCTGTTATCAACTCGGATATGTGGATTCACGACACACTGATCATCGGATCGTGAATTGTATGCATATCAGGTATTCCGGATGGGTAATCCGGGGTCCCCACAATCTGCTTGAAACAATTCAAAATAATATTGAAGGTTGGGATAGCGACAAAGGTAAAGGATCAGGTATGAATTACGAGTTTGATTGCATTAAGTCTTTCGCTAAAACTGCTGATTTTCAAGAGCTTAGTGCTAAGTATGGTCTTGATCCTCAAATTATGATTGATTGTTTTAAAGCCTTTGCTTCTCATATTGATGTTCCTAAAGGAAACGGGGACGTGTATCATGAACCTTTTAAGGACACTTGCATAGAAAGTGATATTGTTGTTGATGATTGCAATAAACATGCTCGAACCTCTGAAAGTCCTATTTCCTATAAGCATGTTAATTTTTGTGGAGTACATAGACCTTGTGAACAGAGTCACAACAAGGAAGATTATTGTGTCCACCATGCAAATGAAGAAACCACAATGTGGCACAAGGCTATAGGCGAGCTCGGTAAAAAGGTTTGTAAGCTTTATCCTTTTCTTTGTAAACATTGCAATGACATAGGTCATTTTAATTTCTAATGCTCAAGCCCTAATAGTTACTCTTCTAGTACCGCAAGTTTGTATTGTGATGACAAGATTACTCTCAATCAGCATGATGAGCTCACTTTGTTCTTGGCATGTGAAGAGATATCTAGAAAGATTTCTTTGGTAGACATGAATGATGTTGATATTAATAGCACCCTTCGTGGTTATCGTCTCTATTGTGTTAAAGATTACCTCGCAAATACTTACATACAAAACCTTATAAAACATGATATTTTGCCAAGCTATGACAGGACTAATAGATGTTTTTATCTTATTAATAGAGAGGAGGAATCCTCCAAAGTTTCTTCTGTTGTTTCTGTCAGTAAACCAGATTATGTGGAGAAGATGCCTTTCCCTCCTAAAGAATATGTGGAGAAGATGCCCTTCAAGTCTCTCCCTCCTAAAGGAGAGAGTAAGAAGAGTATGAAGAAGAAGAAGAGGAGTAAAAGGCGAGAGGACATGGTATCTTCCCCTAAGCATTATGATCCTACTATAGATTATAATAATTCTGATTGGGATGATGTTCCCATGCCTGTTACCTATGTTAGTGATCATGATTGGGAAAAGCACTCTACTTTTGATATTGAAAATCTTTTTGGTACCAATTCTAAGGTTAATAATTGTTGTACCATTAGTACTATCCATGTTCCTTCTTATGATGATATGTTTGATGAATATGCTTTGCGAAATTATTGTTCTCTAGCTTGTGATGATACTGAACCTCTAGTCTATGATGGTTACAATGATGAGTATAATGTTTTCAGTTCACCTACTTTTGATGAGAAAATTAGTTATGATTACAATATGCCTCCTATTTTTGATGATTATGGTGATGAGAATAATTATTCTGTTGAATCTACTCCTACTATGATTGTTCATATGGGGAGTATTAATTCTTTTACGCATGTGGCTCATGATAGGGATGCTTTATGTGATAGTTATATTGTTAGTTCTATTCATGATGCTACTGAAAGTTATTATGAGAGAGAGAAACATGGTTTGATGGATCTCAACAATATTGAGTTTCCCCTCTTTATGTTGCAACTCTTGAAGTTGTACTTATTTTGCCTTCCTATGCTTTTTGCCTTGCGCTTTCATGACTTGTCTCTTTACAAGATTATTTTTCATAGGAAGTGGTTCAGATTTAAATGTGTTTCATATTTGCTTTTTGATGCTCTCTTTTGCTTTAAGTTCCTATATAGCGCCTTTGCCTTAAGCTCTTTTATGGCGCCTACATGAGCATCTTTGCAAACTACTGCGCCTACCTCAAAGGCGTTAAAGAAAAGCACTCTTGGGAGATAACCCAATGTTTTACTTTCAGTTCTTTTTCTTTTATTTGAGTCTTGGAAGTTATCACTACTGTAATAACCTATCCTTATCCTTTTTATTTCGTTTTTGTGCCAAGAGAAGCCTCTAATTTGAGTGAGGTAAGATTTGGGGATGTTGCTGTCCTGAAACAGATTTCGGTGCTGCACCGTAAAAATTTGTGAAAATTCTCAGAATATCTTTTTGACCTGCGATTTCTTGTGCATATGCCCCAGGTTATATCCAAACTTTTATTAGTTTTATACTTTTTGATTTGAGCAACATAAAACCCTCTAAAAATTCGACCTTTGTCAGTTGTTCTGTTTTGACAGATTTCTGCCACTATTTGTGTTTGCCTCTCGATCGCTTTCTTTTTGAGTTCTTTTGATCTGGGAACTTTTTAAGGAAGTTTATACAGTAGTGGATGCTTTATATGTGGTGGTTTTGAGTCAAAATATGAACCAAAAAGGGTTGATTCATTATTATGATTATGCTAATGTTGCTAATAGAATTGTGTTAAGTTTTGTATGAAGGAAGTTTTCAAGTGTAGGGATTGGAGAATGATGAGATGAGATGAAGAATGGACAAAAGCTCAAGCTTGGGGATGCCCATGTCACCCCAAGAAATATCCAAGAAGTACAAGGATCAAAGCTTGGGGATGCCCCCGAGGCACCCCCTTCTTCATCGGCAAAAATCAGGTCACCTTTCAACACACTATATTTTTATTGCTTCATGCATTATGCATTTTTCTTGGAGCGTTTTTACTTTTGCTTTCAGTTTTCTTTTGTTTTGTTTGCTGCAATAAATGGTTGGATCACATCATGTTCTTTTTGGAGGAGATGAACTTTGTTTTTCATTGCCAAGAACACTCTAGTTTTCACTCTTATCGTTCAACGAGTGTTCTCTTTTTCTGCTACTGCGTTTAGCCTTTGTTTTTCGCCTTGATTTTTATTCAAATCTTGTTTTATCTTTGCATCAACGTGTATTTGGACCTCTGGTCTATGTTGTTTTTCCTCAAAAAAGTTGTTTCGAAAAGGGTTCAAATGGTGTTGGAAAAGAGAAAAAGTTTCATGCAAAAAAGTGGTACAAAAAGGAGCTTGTTTAGACTGCGGCTTAGACTTTTGCATGCCATGCTTGATTGTATTTTGATAGTATGCTTAGTGATTTTTGCTGTAGCTTGACTTGTCTCAAATGACTGAGAACATGAAGCACATGGTGGAGAAGACAACCATCTAGCTACTGCTATGGACCCATAGTCCAAGGTAGACTACTCACTCATCGCTCCGGAGGCAAGCATGGCGATGAAGAAGACCTCCGGTGGCGATTCCCCTCTCCGGCAGGGTGCCGGGAAGAGCTTCTGGATCCTCCCGATCTTTGGGTTGACGGTGGCGGCGGATCACGATGTGTTCTAGAAAACTGATCGGGTACTTAGGTTTTTTCCGTCGGGGGGTCTTTATAGGCGTAGGGGCGATGTCAGAGGTGGAGCCAGGCTCCCTCACACGGTGGTGGCACGGGCTAGGGGCTGGCCGCGCCACCCCTCTGTGTGGGCCCCTGGTGGCCCACCTCCTACTCCTCTTCGGATCTCTGGAAGCTCCCGGGTAAAATAAGACTTCAGGAACTTGTTTCGTCCAATTCTGAGAATATTTCCTGTGTATCACTTCTGAAACACAAAAACAGCAAAAAACAGGAAACTGGCACTGTGGCAACTTGTTAATAGGTTAGTTCCGGAAAATGCATAAAAGTGCCACTAAGTGTAAAGAAACAATAGGCAAATGGTGTAAAAACAAGCATGGAGCATCAAAAATTATAGATACATTGGAGACGTATCACTCATCACTCTCCATTCCCTACACTTGAAAACTTCCTTCATACAAAACTTCACACAATTCTATTAGCAACATTAGTGTAAGCATAATAATAAATCAACTCTTTTGGTTCAGATTTTAACTCAAGCACACCACATATTAAAGCATCTACTACTGTAGAAACTTCCTCAAAAAGTTCCCGAATCAAAAGAACTAAAAAAGAAAGCGATTGAGAGGCAAACACAAATAGTGGCAGAAATCTGTCAAAGCAGAACAACTGACAAAGATCGATTTTTCAGATTGTTTTCTGTTGCTCAAATCGAAAAGTGCAAAACTAATAAAAGTTTTTAAATAACTTGGGGCATATGCACAAGAAATCGCAGATCAAAAATATATTCTGAGATTTTTCACGAATTTTTACGGTGCAGCACCAAAATCTGTTTCAGGACAGCAACTTCCCTAAATCTTACCTCCCTAAAATTAGAGGTTCTTATTGGCAAAACAATGAAATAAAAATGATAAGGAGAGGTCATTACAGTAGTAATAACTTCCAAGATTCAAATAAAAGAAAATGTACTGAAAATAAAACATCGGGTTATCTCCCAAGAGTGCTTTTTCTTTAACGCCTTTGAGCTAGGCGCAGTAATTTTAAAAGATGCTCATGTAGGCGCCCGAAAAGAATTTAAGGCAAAGGCTCCACAAAAGAACTTGTCGTGGGATTTTAGTGACAGTAGCCATGGGGATGGCTTAACAGAGGGGCTCGACAGTGTCCGATGACGGGTCCGGCTCGGGATTGTGTAACTTGGACACCACGGTTTACCCAGGTTCAGGGCCCTCCATGCCGGAGGTAACACCCCTACTTCCTGCCTTGTTTCTTATTATCTTCATAGTTGTTACAACGCTCCTCGAGCTGTTTGGTCTAGAGGAGGAAGAAGAAGGATTGGATCTCCCTAGTCTAAGGGTCCAGACCCCCCTATATAGGCAAGGGTCTGGTTACAGGTTAGGTGGCCGGCTGCCCGGCTGCCGGCTCCTCCGCGGCTGCGGTCTTAGCGTGGCCCGCCACCCTCTGACTCCTTGTCTGACTATGGCAACTTTATAAAGTTCCTTTTCCCCCTTGGACTGGCATCTCTGAGGCATATGCTCTCCGCTTTGCCTCGGATACTTTCATGGGAAAGGCTCCTGCCCGCTGATTGGTGGAGTCCGGGCGTGGCTGGCATCACGCTTGTCCCTCGCTTTTATCGATCTTGTCGGGGCCAGACTGCTTTTGGCGAAGCAGCCGTTGGAGGAGTTTTGTTGTCTTCTCCGGCCCTAGCTCTCCTCGGTGGAGTCGCTAGCCGGCTGCTAGCGCAGTCGGTACTTTGGTCGAAGCCGGTCTTCCTGACTTACCATCGAGGAGATTCCTAGGACGTCAGCCGGCAGACAGCTCTGCCCTTGGCCTACCCTGGAAGTCATCCCCACGACACTAGCCCCCGAAACTGGCAAAGTCTCATGGGTTAGCATGGGGCTTCGGCGGGTTCTATTCCTCGCCGTAGTTAACACGCTTCCGTCGAAGTCCCAGGATTCTTCACCCGGCTCGAAGGTCGTCGATCTTGAGGTCAAGTCCTGTGGAGTGTCGTCAGCCAACTCGGGATGTGCTGGCTCTAGGAACGATTCAGCTTTGGGCTGCTCCACAGACGCTAGCCGGTGCCCGGCCCCTCTGGACTTGAACTGCTTCGGGTCCTGAACCCATGCTACGACTGGCCTGGGTGCAGCAGTGTTACGTCCTATCATTTGGACTCTTCGGTCTCCATAATGATTTCGTGGAATGTCACGCGGCATGGCGTTGCTTACATCAATGATATGTCCCATCGAAATGCGACGCGTCCGATCTGTGTATCTACGCGCATTAAACCGGCTCAGCTTTTCACACCTCGCTTTCCTTTAAAGCCTCAGAGCTCTCGAGGGGTTTTTCCCCACTCTAGAGCGCCTTCACCTTCTTCGCCGAGCACTTCCTTCTCCTCTCCAGCCCATCTCCTTCTCTGCCATGTCATCGACTGGAGTCCTCGGAGGAGCTAGGGCCGGAGGGCCTAGTGGACTGGGCGGGCGCAAGCGCGGCCGCCCGTTCGGGAGCAGGAATAAGGCGAAGGACCAGGCGGCAACACCGCCGGTTCCCCGCAAGTGCGGCCGCCCACCGGGTAGCCGCAACAAGAAAACTCTAGCGGCGCTTGCGGCCGCGGCCGCCGCGGAATCTGCTGGGGCGGCTCCCACCGCCGCCGATGTTGCGGCCCCCACTGGAGTGATTGTCACCGCCGCCGCCACCGCCGCGGCCCCCACCGGCGTGGTCACCACCGCCGGCCTCGCCGGACTCCTATCAAGGCGGCTACCGCCATCATCGGTGCTGCGGTTTCAGTCGGGGCGGCTCCCCTGGCTTCGCCGGCGCAGGCGCTGGCGGTTCGACAAGCGCCACCACCATCGTGGTGTACAAGCCCCGGCATCCGCCGGAGCGGCAGCGGCTTTCCTACACCTCGGAGCATGGGTTCACCACCTGCATGGCCCATCTTTGGGTCGGGTGCGAGGTGCGCCTGCTGCTGCCGTTCCAGTTCATCGACACCCTGGGGAAGAACCCCCTAATGCACGCCATGGTGGAGGAGGGCAGCGGCGGCCAGCCGCTGTATCCCGTCGAGGTCTACCACGACGCCATAGGCAAGAGGTACCTCCACGATGGCTGGCCGAAGTTCTTTGAGGACTACGACCTGAAGGTGGGCTGGTCCCTCATCTTCACCCGCCGCGTCGAGTCGCTCTTCTTCTGCGTCCGCGTTGTCGACACCTCCGGCTGCGCCCGCGCCTACTCCCCCTGGCCGTGACCGGCGAGCGCCCCTAAGGCTCCTTCCCCGACAGCGGCTTCGTCAGTGGAAGACTCTTGGAGCTCAAAGTGTGGGAGCGCCTTTTGTTGCATCGGCCCTTAGTGTGGCCTTTTTATGTAACCGTCCGCTTTATATCAAGAACTTTAGTTTTCTGCAATTCCCGTTCGTTGTGTCCTTGTGAAAACTTGCTTTGCTTCGTTCTTACTTGAATGTCTTCTGTTTCCATCTGAACATGATGATGATTTTGTGGTTAGTACTCCTCTTGCGCTAGGACCATCGCTGCATATGCCTGTAGGTAAGGGCTAAGATAGCCACCAACCCAATGAGACATTCCTGGCGATCTCGTCCGGCTTCAGCATGGAGGGAAAATGCCTCTGTTGGCCGGCTTCGGAAGGTACAGGCGAGCGCCGGCTTGAGGAAATAGGAGTAGAAGTCGCATCCTGTGCTGGCTCAAGCGAGACCGGAGCCGGCATGCCTCTTCCTCTCGAACCTTCGCATGAACCTTGCTACGGTTGGGGTGAACCTCCAAACCATTGGCCTTAGCCATTCCTTCGCGAACGCCAGATTTTGATTTCGATGCTCTTTTGCTGGTCATGACGCAACACGTACTGATCGGACAACTGGCGAAGGATTGGAGCCGGCCCGTGTTTGATGGTCAATTCACTTTCCCCCTAGCCCCCGAGTTTTAGGGCAGCTGGAATGACAGCTGGCTTAAAACTAGCTCGTTCACATACGATGCTGACATCGTGCGAGGCAGCTCTGGCTTCAAACCTCTTTGACATGGCTAATCAGCCTAAGCACTAAAAACCGTGATCATCAACCACTTGTTGGCCTACCTTAACCCGGTTCCCTCAACTTTTTCCTTAATCTCCCCACCCTTCGACTCTTCTACCCCCAACCAGCAGCCTGGTGCCGGTTGGTCTCCCTTGGGCCAGCAGCCGAATGCCGGCCTAGGGTGGGAGCGTGCCGCGGGGTGAGAAGTAGTACTTCGGTTTGTTGGGTACCCGACTTGTGCTAGCCAGCGCATGGTCAATGAGCACTACCTTCGACGCTTAGTTGAGTGATTCTTCTATCGTTCCCGGTTCTTCCCTGCGGCTTTCCTTCGTATGTGGTCTGCTGGCTCCTATCCAGCCGGCTTCGCGGAGCCGGGGGACAGAGGTTGGTCTTGAGACCTATTCCATACATAGTACTTATCTGGCTGACGGGAGTTCGATCGTTTTTAGGGCAGCCAGCTGTAGCTCGGTGCCCAGAGCCGACTGCCAGCCAAGTGAATAACGCAGGAAGCAAAACATACATGAAGTGTTTTTCTCGGAGCCGGCCGTAACTAGCCGTTTTGTTGTCCTTTATTCATTGACAAGTTTTCGGGGTACAAGCTTTTGCCTTAACAGAAGAAAGGTCTTAGGAGATTGACATTCCAGGGACGCTCCGTCTCCTTGTCAGAATTATCTGCCTTGTTCTTTCTGGGCTCTTGTGCATCGATGAGGTAGTATGCCACATTGCCTAGCACCCGGCTGACAATGAACGGTCCCTCCCAGGGAGAGGACAGCTTGTGCATGCCTTTGGTGTTTTGGACCAGCCGGAGTATGAGATCTCCTTTGTGAAACGCAAGTGGACAGATCTTCCGGCTATGGTATTGTCTCAGCTGCTGCTGATAGAGCGCTGCTCTAGCCAAGGCCTGCTCTCATGCCTCCTCAAGGAGGTCGATGCCATCTTTGCGAGCTTCTTTCGCTTGGTTCTCCGTGTACTGGACCACTCTGGGCGCATTGAATTCGATGTTGGTGGGCAGCACAGCCTCTGCTCCATAGACCAGGAAGAAAGGAGTGAACCTGATAGAACGATTAGGAGTGGTGCGCAAGCTCCAGAGCACTGAGGGTAGCTCTTCGACCCAGCAGCCGGCTGAGCACTCGAGAGGCTCGACCAGCCTTGGCTTGATGCCGGCTCGGATCAGCCCATTTGCCTTCTCCACTTGCCCATTAGACTGAGGATGTGCCACTAACGCCAGGTCCAGCCGGATGCCCTACTGGCCGCAGTACTCTGCGAAGACTCCCTTTGCGAAATTTGTCCCATTGTCTATGATGATACTGTCGGTGACTCCATATCTCGTGATGATCTCATTGAAGAACTTGATGGTGGATGAGCCGTCGAGTTTCTTGATTGGCTTGGCTTCGATCCACTTGGTGAACTTGTCCACTGCAACCAGCAGTTGCGTCAAGCCCCCGGGCGCTGTTTTGAACGGTCCCACCATGTCCAGGCCCCAGACAGTGAATGGCCAAGTGAGCGGAATGGTCCTGAGGGCCGCCGCCGGAGTGTTCCAATGCTTGGAGAAGCGTTGACAGCCGTTCCAATGCTTCACCAGTTGATCTGCATCCCGTAGGGCCGTCGGCCAGTGTCGGTGTTCTGGATACCGGGGTATCCCGGTCCACCTGCTCCTGGGCCCCTTCAACGGCCCAACTTCGGCCCAGGGGAGGAACGATGACTGAAGCTCAGCGGAGAAGACCCTCATGAGGAGGCGCCTCATGAGGAGAACGACAGCTAAACGGCTAAGGACCAGAAGACCTCCTCACGAGCTGTTCCTCATGAGGGGAAGGACCACATCCACGTCAGCTCGGCACGTTTCCGTGCTGAGCAAGAAGATAAGGGCAGAAGACTGCGTACCATCCATGCTACCCTCGACAGGGAGGAGACCAACTTTTGCCGTGCCTGCATAAAGCTGCACAGTGGTTGTTGGCCACCCCCCTAAAAATAGGGTGGACTGTGCAGGGCGCCAGAGGAGGACGTCAGCTTCCTCCACCCACTCCTGTGGACCGGCGCCACTACTCTACGAAGACTACGTCCACAAAAGACCCATGTCGACAGTTGTCCTCCCTCCTTGGCCGTGTGTGGCAACCCCTTCCCTAAGATGATAAGGGGAAGGAGGACCAAGGCGCTCTAAAAGGAGGGGAGGTCACCCCTTAGTGGGGATCTGATCTTCTTCTCTGGGCTCCTAGCTAGGCTAAGTTGGTTCTTCTACCTCCGGCCAGTTGGAGCTCTGTAACCAAGACCTTTTACTCCTCACGAGGTATCGCGTCGTAATACAAGAAGGCAGGAAGTAGGGGCTTTACCTCACCACGAGGGCCCTAAACCTGGGTAAAGCTCGGCATCTCCCTCTCTGCAGTGCGTGTGCGTTCAACGTATCGAGGCTTCCGTCACCGTGTTTCATTGCGATCCAAGATCTCACACGTTCAGCCCCCTGCGTTCGAATCTTCGGGTCCGTCGCATGGTACCCCGTGTTCTTGCGACACGAAATCCATCGACAACCAGTAGAAACCATGGCAAAAGGCTTTAGCCACCAAGGCTCTGGAAGATGCGTGGTGCCCGCACTCTCCTTGATGTATCTCTTTCAGCAGCTCTAGCCCTTCTTCCGGCTCGATGCACTTCTGGAAGATCCCTGAAACACTGCGCTTGTACAACTTGCTGTTGATGATAGTGTATGCCTGCGCGCGATGTTGAAGTCGCCTAGCTTCCACTTCGTCTTTTGGCAGGTCCCCAGTGATGAGGTAGTTGGAGAATGGCTCCGCCCATGATGGTATCTCCCGGATGTGGAAGACGCTGGCGACCAGGGGATCGGCAGCCCCCGGGTCCGACGACATGCCAGCTTCGTCTGGTTGGCTGGCTGTGGGGGCCGGCCTAGAGACGGCAGCCCCCGAGTCCTTCGTCGAGCCAGCCGTGCTGGGCTGGCCATCTGTCTGCTTTAGCTCTGAGGCGGCAGCCCCCTAGTCCGGCGGCGGCATCTGAACCAGAGCAGGGTCTTCTGGCATGAAGATGGAGCCGGATTCCGGCGATGGCTTGATGGATGGCTTGTGGATTATCTCCAGTGACACCCTAGCCGGGATATCCTGCTTGGTGGAGCCAATCTTGGACAGCCGATCCACCTCGTCGTTGTTTGCTCTAGGGACGTGATGGAACTCACAGCCCTTGAAGAATCCGCAGAGCTGCTGCACGTAGAAGCGATAAGAGGCCATGTTGGCATCCTTGGCTTCCCATTACCCCGAGACCTGGTGCACCACAAGGTCGAAATCTTCGAAGCAGAGGATCCTCCGAATGCCAATCTCCTTGTCCAGCTTGAGCCCATGCACCAGGGCCTCGTATTCGGCGACATTGTTTGACACACGGAAATGGATCTGCAGTACGTATTGCAGCTTGTCCCCCTTGGGAGAGGTGAAGATGATGCCGGCTCCCAAGCCCCCGAGCATCTTGGAGCCATCGAAGTTCATGCGCCGGTACGTAGAGTCTAGAGCCGGCGGCAGGTACTGGTGCTCCCCCCAGTCAGCGAAGAAATCCGCTATGATCTGAGACTTGATCGTTGTCCTGGGCTTGTACTGAATGTTGTGAGCAGCTAACTCAATCACCCATTTGGCCACTCTGCCGGTTGCATCCTTGCACCCTATGATCTCCGACAGTGGAGTGGTGCTCACCACCGTGATGGGGTGCTTCTCGAAGTAGTGCTTCAGCTTTCGGGCCACCATGTACATGCCATACGCGACCTTCTGATGGTAGTTTTGCTTGGAGAGAGTGAGCACCTCACTCAGGTAGTACACCGGGCATTGGACCGGCAGCTCCTTGCCCTCCTCGGTCCGCTTCACCACGATCACAACGCTAACGACTCGCGGAGTGGCCGCAATGTAGAGCAGCATTGGCTCCCGCGAAGCCGGCGCTGCCAAGATTGGTGCAGTGGGCAGGGCTCGCTTGAGGTCATTGAAGGCCTCATCGGCGTGTTGGAACCAAACGAAATGGTCTGTCTTCTTCATCAGCTGGTACAATGGCATGGCTTTCTCTCCGAGCCAGCTGACGAATCGACTGAGCGAGGCCAAACAGCCAGCAAACTTCTACACGTCTCTGAGCTGGGTGGGCGGCTCTAGGGCCTCGATTGCTTTTATCTTTGAGGGGTTAGCCTCGATCCCTTGCTGGGAAACGATATAACCTAGGAGCTATCCGGCCGGCACACCGAAGGTGCACTTCTCAGGATTAAGCTTCATGCGATAGCGCCGCAGGTTGGCGAAGGTCTCCTTGAGATCGTTTAGGAGCGTGCTGCTCTACTTGGACTTCACCACCACATCGTCCACGTAAGCATGCACGTCCCGCCCAATCTGCCATTGCAAACATCGGTGCATGGTTTTCTGGTAAGTAGCTCCAGCGTTCTTCAAGCCGAATGGCATGGTGATGTAGCAGTAGGCTCCATATGGGGTGATGAAGGATGTCTTGATCTGATCCGGTTGGTAGAGCGGGATCAGGTGATAGCCTGAATAGGCGTCCAGGAAAGACAGCAGGTCGCAACCGGCTGTGGAGTCGATCACTTGGTCGATGCGCAGTAGCGCGAAGGGGTCCTTGGGGCTAGCCTTGTTGAGGCTGGTGTAGTCGATACACATGCGCTAAGTGTTGTTCTTCTTCAGGACCAAGACTGGGTTCACCAACCAGTCAGGGTAAAATACTTCCATGATGAAGCCGACCGCAAGGAGCCGGGTGATCTCTTCACCAATGGCCTTTCTTTTCTCTTATGCAAAGCGTTGCAGCGGTTGCTTGACCGGCTTGGCATCTGGCCGGATGTGGAGTGAGTGCTCAGCCAGCTCCCTCGGCACACCTAGCATGTCCTTTGGAGACCATGCGAAGATGTCCCGATTCTCACGGAGGAAGCTTGTAACAACTCAGAAAATTGTAATCCACTTACTATTAATTAAAGTGCCAAATTTTGGACCAAGATAAAACTTTTTATCTATTATTGCATGTATGCATGTATTTTTCCATTATATGTATTTTATGATTTCATGTGTGTTATTAATTGTTGTGCAATGGTTAGTTAGTGATAACTTAACCAATAGAGACATTAGAGAAGGATTACACAAGCCAAAGAAACCAGAAATAAAAATCATAAAGAAAAAGAGAAGAATAAGAAGATCTATGAAATCTTATTGACTACCCTACTTTGAGCCTTTAGAATAAGAAATCTGTAACTCAACTTGGTGTTTGGCCAGTTAGCTGAGCTTGACCAAGTTGCAGACTAACTCAAACAAGAAGTTGCTACCTAAAATTCAAATCATAACTAGACTCAAACTTCAGCCAAACTTTGAATCTGAAACAGTGACAATACCCAAAATTTGAATTAAGATTTCTGCAAAACTTATTCTTTCTTGATAACAAAAATATGACTGGAAACCTTGGCTAATATGTGGATCACCCAAAGTGGAAAATTTCAAAAATTCGAATTTAAACTTCTTGCGAGCATTTTGTCGAACACCTGGCAGAGGAAAATCGAGCAAATCTTGATCACTGTGAGGATCACTGTCGCCGTCCGTCTCTAGCCTGTAGCCATGCTCCTGGACACCTCCGCGGTCAACCCCAGCTTCCCCTACCCCGACCCAAGCCGTGAGAAAGGGAGGAGAAGAGGAGACAGCACCCAGGACCCCCCTCTCTTCTTCCCCAGCTCTCTGCACGTCGCCGACCACCGTGCCCTCGCCAGCACCGACCCACAGCACTCCGCGGCCGAGACCGAACCCCTCCAGCACGCGAGCAAGGCAGCCGTGCCCAGTGTCGCTCGACGCACGCGCCCACGGCCCCCGCACCGGCGAGCTACTGGATGCCCCTGTCCCCGACGCTCCGGCCTATAAAAGCCCCCGCCGATCAAACAACTGGATGCACACCATCCCCAGCTACCTCCCAGACACGCTCACTTCACCCCGCTCGCTCTCGTTCGACGTCGCCATCCCCGCCGGCTAGGTACTGGACGCGAAGGGCGCCGCCGTGTTCGACCTCCCTGGAGCAAGCCGCCGCTGGGAAGTGGTGGTGGAGCCTCGCCGGAGTCGATTCCGCCCATCGCCGTCGAGTTCTTCTTCCTCTACGCACGCCGCCGTCGCCGTCATCATCTTCACTGCTCGCAGGTGAGCTCCTCCATCGCCAACGAACACGATGCCTGTGAGCCGTTGGATCCTGATCTGGCGGTAGCGTACCGGTTCGGTGCGGATAAGTGACCTGACGGGTGGGACCCCCCTGTCAGGTTCAGTTTTATTCATTTCCCGCCCCGCGCGAAACGTTATCGGGCCGGCCCGTTCGGGTTCTGTTGAGATTCGGCCCGTTCGTTTAGAATTAGGTCCGTTTCATTTTTAATTATTTTCCCGCCGTTTGATTTATTTCAAATATGTTTCAGATCTGTTTTTCAAACTTTAATTCAAAGAGATTTACAAATCCATTTCTAGCAAATGATAATGCGTTGGAAAGCTTAGGAATTGCTCTACACTGTAGAACCAGTTAGGATTCAAATTGAATTAGAGATTTAAATAAATAAGAATAGTGTGACCCTAGCTTTATTAATCATAGAACAATTCAAGAAAATTAGTTAAGCCTCCAAAAATTATGAAAATTGGTTTGTGAACTCACTAATTACCTCCCCTACTATTTAGTCAACCTTAACCAACTCAAACCTAGTTAGTGATGTCAATTAAACCTTAATCCAATCTTAATGGGTAACATAAAATGATAGATTTCGATTATACACTTAGACCTAACTTGCCCTCAATACCAATTCACATAATTAGTCAATCCTCACTTAAACTAGCCCTAATACCTAGTTTCATACCATACTTAAAAAGTGAACCACACATGGCATATGGTAGAAAATTTAACTTACACACTCAATGCAAACTTGGAAGCAACTTGCAAAACAATTCAAATAAAATCCAAGAGGAAGGCTATTGTGAGAAAACTAGTATGTGTGCCTGGTGTGTTGTTAGCATTGTGTAGTGATGATGTGCTTTGTGTTTATTCGTTACTAGACGCTAGTGTTGCCGAGGAGGATATTGAGGGGGAATATTACCAAGAAGAAGAAGAATACCCCGGACACTTTGCCAACCAAGGCAAGCCATCTCTTGAATCATACTCCAAGTGCCCAGTTTTACTATTGCATTCTACTTGTTTTAAGTAAATTGCATGATTGAATTGCTAGAGTAGAATGATAGAAGTATAGTGATACCTTGCTTAGCAAGAGCATCAAGCTGAGTTTATCCAACCCTAGCTTAGTGGTATCATCACTCAATATAGCTGCTTAGTCGCTAATAAAATTGAGGCAATCTCTAAAGGGAACCCCATTTGAACTTGGTGACTTAAACTTGAAAACTTGAAATGGAGATCCCTCCTACATGATGGTTTTGTGAAGGAAAGTAATCTTGACTAAAGACTATGGAATGTATTTGCTAAATGATAATAAGTGATGTACCATGTGAGCCAACCTTTACCGTACGACCACATTACCCCTAAATGGGAAGGGGCTTAGTCCGTAGTTTGTTTTCTTTAGTATGGGAAACCTCATTTGAATTAATAGAAGCGTGAATCCCCCCCGGGACGCTTCCGAAGCCGGGACTAGTCATAGCTGTGAGGGAGGATACCACAGGCTATGGGAGTCCAAGATACAGCACTCTGTAGCCGGAAAAACTGTGAGTTCCATTCTGTATCTGGACTCGTAGGGAGGATCCTATACTAAAGTAGGCAAGTGAAAGAGTTTGTTTGATTATCTGTACCTCGCATACTTTGTGTATGACGATCCGTGGATTTCTCCCGGCAGATGTATCGAATCTTGTGGGTAAAGTGTACCCTTCTGCAGAGGTTTCAAACTATTCGAATAGCCGCGTCCTCGGTTATGGACAGTTGGCAAACTGTACTTGACTTTTGTCAAGAATGATAATAACTTATGGTGAACTTGGTGAAGGACATGACTTGACTTGACATTGATCTTGACACACTTGAAGTTCCCTTAGATTAAACTTAGAGAACTAAACTTCTTTTCTACCAATGAATATTCTTGGGAAACAAAACTAGCTTTTGCACACTAAACTTAGTGCTTAGTCCACCATATCAACCTTGCATATCTACTACATCATTTCATTTGTAAGATGGTTTGTGAGTGCATCCAATGTACTCATGGCTGTGTCCCTGGCTATCAACTTGGCCAAACTATGGAGAAGAGTATCCGGAGGAAGGTTATGAAGAGGAGTATCAGAACTAAGATCTTCTACTGAGTCGCCATTGCCTGTAGGGTGAAGGCATGGACCCAAAGACGTTATTTCCGCTGCTATATTGTGTTGTAATATGAACTTGGTCTCTATGACCATTGTATTTGAACCATCGTATTGTAATGTCTATGGAACTGGTTACCAACTACGTTATGTGTATCACAACAATGATTCTGGGATTGTGGTGGAATGCATAATGGGCACTTCGAATTTGTGATAAATTCGGGGTCGTCACAAGTTGGTATCAGAGCCTAGGCTGACCATAGGAGACCTTAGTTAGAATGGGCGTTAAAAGAAACCTTTACAAAAGCAAAAGATATAAGTAATGGTTTGAAATTGCTTAGTCTTTCCCTCTCTATTTACAAAGTTTTGTACATGCTTCAGTTTTTACCTACTTAAAATTTTGCACACTTGAGTTGATCACTAACTTAGTCTAATCTAAAATTTTGTAGATGGCACCGGTATTCACTGAGCAGTACCAGTTGGGCCATGGTGGCAGCCTTTGTTTCGAGCGCGACCTCACCACCCTGACCTTGTTCCTGAACCGTCTGTACCCAGAGTTCAAGGGAGCCGTGCTCAATGAGCACCCGGATGGAGAGCTACAGTGGCTTGTCAGGGCCAGTTGCCGTGGCAAGAAGGGAGATTTGAGTTCTCCAAGGATCAAGTTTGAGCTTGTGGAGAACACTTGGGCCGATGGTTTGGTCTGAGGTATGCAGGAGATGCACGCCCACTTGTGCGGACTGCATGTTGAGGAGGTCCAGGGAGAGCGCTTTAGGAACTTTGCTCGGCGTGATGCGGACGGGCGTCCCGCAAACATGCCAGGGCAAAATGAGCCGATTACCTATGTCGATCACATGGACTTCTTGCTGTACTCCACTCAGCAGGAGGCCGATCGTGCCCGTACCAAGGCCAACCTTGAGCACTTTGCACTGGTGGAGGCAAGGAGCACTATCAGGATTCTTGCTAGGGATCGCAAGAGTCTTCGCCGCCAGCGCGATGAGAGGGATCACACCATTGAGGAGTTGAAGGCCAATGTGGCTGAGCTGACTGAGTACATTGAGAGTCTAGAGGACCACCTTGGTGAGGAGGAAGGCATTGATCTCCGCAAGGAGGATAATGCCCTCATTAGTGATGAGGATGACTTCATGGAGGACCTGGATGATGAGGAGGATCCTGAGGAGAATGGATTCATTGTGGATGATGAGGAGGAAGATCCCGAGGAGCCTGAAGTTTAGAGTTGGAGAGCTCCGTGTTATCTAGTTATGAGTTCACTTTGAGTCACTTCATGTAGGTGTGAGTTGTATCCCCCTCTCTAGTAGACGAGTCGCAATGGTTGGATGCAAACCATTTGTAATGTATGAACTCGTATGTATGATATGTTTGATGCTTGTTGAATGAAATATGAATTTGGCCCTTAAGGCCTTAGTAAGACAAAAATTGCATCATCCATGTTACATTTAAATCTTAGCAAATTAGTTTTTCCCTCTTGGCTTACGCACCTTATCTTCAGATGCCGCGAGCACCCCCACCCCCGAACCCGGAAATGGCCGAACTACTGATACGTCTCAAACGTATCTATAATTTTTGATGCTCCATGCTTGTTTTTACACCATTTGCCTATTGTTTCGTTACACTTAGTGGCACTTTTATGCATTTTCCGGAACTAACCTATTAACAAGCGCCACAGTGCCAGTTTCCTGTTTTCTGCTGTTTTTGTGTTTCAGAAGTGATACATAGGAAATATTCTAGGAATTGGACGAAACAAGTTCCTGAAGTCTTATTTTTCCCGGAAGCTTCCAGACATCCGAAGGAGATACGGAGAGGGGCCACCAGGGCCCCACACACAGGGCCGGTGCGGCCTGGCCCCTGGCCACGCCACCCCTGTGTGAGGGAGCCTGGCTCCACCTCGGACATCGCCCCTTCGCCTATAAAGACCCCCCGACGAGAAAAACCTAACTACCCGATCAGATTTCCAGAACACATCGCGATCCGCCGCCGCCGTCGACCCGAAGATCGGGAGGGTCCAGAAGCTCTTCCCGGCACCCTGCCGGAGAGGGGAATCGCCACCGGAGGTCTTCTTCATCGCCATGCTTGCCTCCGGAGCGATGAGTGAGTAGTCTACCTTGGACTATGGGTCCATAGCAGTAGCTAGTTGGTTGTCTTCTCCACCATGTGCTTCATGTTTAGATCTCATGAGCTGCCCTACATGATTGAGATCACCGTTATGTAATTCTATGATGTTGGTTTGTTGGGATCCGATGAATATTGGTGTTTATGATTAAGTTGCTGTACTGAATTATATCTTTTGTTATCTCTATGTTGTTTATGATCTTGCATGCTCTCCGTTGTTAGTAGCTATCTTGGCCGAGTAGTTGCTAGTGACTCCAAGAGGGGGTATTTATGCTCGATAGTGGGTTCATGTCTCTATTTCACCTGGGGGAGTGACAGAAACCTCTAAGGTGGTAGATGTGCTGTTGCTACTAGGGAGAAAACAGCATTCATATGCTCAAGGGCATATGCTTTGTTTACATTACACACTTTGCTTAATGCAATTATCTGTTGTTCGCAACTTAATACTTCTAGGATGTTCGGATGATATCCCTGGGAGTGGATTATTAGTCATAGATGCAGTTGGATGGCGGTCTATGTATTTTGTTGTAATGCCCAGAGTAAATCTCATAGTGATCTTCTTGACATATCACGTTATCTTTATTCTATCAATTGCCCAACTGTAATTTGTTTACCCAGCATGTTATTTTATCTATGGAGAGACACCACTAGTGAACTGTGGACCCCGGTCCTATTTTAATCATATTGCAATCACCTGTTTACTATTCCTGTACTGTTTACTTTACTCGCATATACTCTACTGTTTTCCACTCGATACGCTCATAACCTTTGTTTCAAGCAAACCGGTGAGATTGACAACCTCATCGCAAGTTGGGAACAAAGTATTTGTTTGTGTGTGTGCAGGTTCCACATTACCTTCAGTCGTCACCGTCTCTCCTCTCCTGTTCGATAAACCTTGGTTTCTTAACTGAGGGAAAACTTGCCGCTACACTCATCATACCTTCCTCTTGGGGTTCCCAACGGGCTGGTCATCACCACGCACAAGGACTTATTGCTTCCACGTCAATTACACGCCACAGCTCTTTTCTGGCGCCATCATCACCGAGTAGCAGCTATTTTTCTGGCGCCGTTGCCGGGGAGGAAGAGAAGACTTCTGCGAGGGGAGTTCTTCGCACACACATTCTTTACTTTGTTATCTGTTTTGCTTTACTTTATTTATTTTACCTGCATTGCTTTTTTTTCAAAAACCCAAAAAAATTAGAATCCTTGGTAGTTGTTTTTACTTTACTTTAGTTTATCATGTTGTTCCCTAAGTTCGTTCTGGAGGACCTCTCAGTAGGTAGTGGTTCGATTATTGGCAAAAGTAACATTGAGGAGTTCTTTAATCACATTAGTATGCATAAGGAAGTTGAGGAAAAGTCTTTGGTTGAGTTAGCTCCTAGTTATGAAGTTGCTTCTACTCATTTAGTTCACATGTTAGAAGCTAGGTTTGCTAGTCTTAATCCTTTTATGCAATACATGTTCCTTAAGCTTCATGAAATTGAGGATCCCGAAAAGAGAGCTTTTATCTTAGAAACCTTGCGCATAGAATTTAGAGATGTTGCCATTGAGGCTAGGAAAGTTTTTAAGAAGTTTAATAAGCTTGGCTCGCCTGTCGAAATTGTTGGTACACCCAATGAAGAATCTAAATTGCCAATACTATGTAAGCTTGTAGGAATTCATAATGCCTTGGTAGCTAATACTAGTTGGATTTGTCCTGAAAATCTTTTTGATGAAAATAGTGTAACAATGCATGACTCCAAGGGATATGCAAAACCTCAATTGGATAGTATTCGCTCCTTTATCCCTATTGTGGATCCTGATCCCCCTTTCATTATTACTTGATTCGCAATTTTCTGCGCCTAGCTCAAAGGCGTTAAAGAAAAGCACTCTTGGGAGATAACCCAATGTTTTCTTTCAGTACTTTTTCTTTTATTTGAGTCTTGGAAGTCATTACTACTGTAATGACCGCTCCTTATCTTGTTTATTTCGTTTTTGTGCCAAGAGAAGCCTCTAATTTGAGTGAGGTAAAGATTTGGGGATGTTGCTGTCCTGAAACTGTTTTCGGTGCTGCACCGTAAAAATTCGTGAAAATTCTCTGTTTATCTTTTGGACCTGCGATTTCTTGTGCATATGCCCCAGGCTATATCCAAACTTTTCTTAGTTGAACACTTTTTGATTTGAGCAACAGAAAATCCCTCAAAAATTCGTCCTTTGTCAGCTGTTCAGTTTTGACAGATTTCTGCCAATATTTGTTTTTGCCACTTTATCGCTTTCTTTTGAGTTCTTTTTGATCATGGAACTCTTGTGGAAGTTGCTACAGTAGTATATACTTTATATGTGGTGGTTTTGGGTTGAAACCTGAAGCTAAAAGAGGGTGAATATATTTTATGCTTACACTAATGTTGCTAATAGAATTGTGTTTAGTTTTGTATGAAGGAAGTTTTCAAGTGTAGGGATTGGAGAATGATGAGATGAGTTGAAGAATGGACAAAATCTCAAGCTTGGGGATGCCCATGCATCACCCCAAGAAATATCCAAGAAGTACAAGCGTCAAAGCTTGGGGATGCCCCCGAGGCACCCCTTCTTCATCGGCAAAAATCAGGTCACCTTTCAAAACACTATATTTTTATTGCTTCATGCACTATGTGTTTTTCTTGGAGCGTCAGTTGTTTTAGTTTTCTTAGTTGGTTTAGTTTGTTTCTTTGCTGCAATAAATGGTTGGACCCCAACAAATTTCCTTTGGAGGAGATGTACTCGTTTTCATTTGCAAAGAACGCTCTAGTTTTCACTCTTATTAAAAATCGAGCGTTCTACTTTTTCTGCTACTGCTTTTGGTTTTTGTTTTCACCTTGATTTGCGTTCAGATCTTATCATATCTTTTCATCAAGGTGAATTTTTGCCTCTGATCTTTATTGGTTTTCATCAAAAGAGGTGTTTATAAAAATTTCAAATGGTGTTGGAAAAGAGAAAAAGCTTTGTGCAAAATAGTGGTACAAGAAGGAGCTTGTGTAGACTGCGGCTTAGGCTTTTTCATGTCATGCTTGATGTCTTTTTGATAGTATGCTTAGTGGTTTTGCTGTAGCATGACTTGTCTCAAATAACCGAGATTGCTTAATGAGCCTTTGAAAAAATCATGCGTTGTTTTTATTGTATGGAAGCATTATTTTGGTTTTCTCCTTGATGCTTTATTTGGGTTGACTTGGCGCATGCTCACACATGTTAGACTCTTACAAAGTCGCCAATAGCCTTCATGATCATTTAGTTTTTGACTTTTGATGCCATCTTATGCTTCTTTTAATGTCGCTTTGTCGCTTTGCATGATTATGGCCATTACTGCTCTCTTAGTTGGTCGCTCCCAGTCTTTTGCTAGCCCTCACCTTGTACTGAGTATGAGCTCTACTCGTGCATCCAACTCCTAAAAACCAAAGTTTGCCATTGTGTCCACTATAAATTCCTATGCATGGTATTTGTAAGCCATTCCAAAGTAAAATTTTCATGTGCTACCTTTCAGAAACCTTCAAAACACTTCTCGTTTTGTGACACTGTTTTCAGCTCATGGGGACGTAGTGGTCGGATTTGCTATCTTCCATATTGCTTATTCCAAAAAGAAAAAAAAAGAGAAAAAAGAAAGAAAAAAGGCACTCCTCCAAAGAATGTGAATGTTGGTGGGCACCCGATGGAATCGGTTAGCCATGGTATGTGAAAGGAAAAGGTGGGGAGGAGTGCCAAGTTTTATAAAAAGAGCACAAAAGTGCCAATCTCTCTCTCAAAAACTTGCTTCATTTTTGTATGGAAGATAGTAAGAACCCCATTGCCAGTCGTTGACAAAGACAACCACCTCTCAAAATCAAGTTTTCTCTCTGTTTTACAAATGAAAAGCTCTAGCACATGTTTAAATCACTGCTTCCCTCTGCGAAGGGCCTTTCTTTTACATTTATGTTGAGTCACCACCTTCTTTCTTTATGCACCATTAAGAGAGCATAGTTGTCATTCTTAGTGTAATATGCATTGTCCCAAGGTTCATTGATTGATTCATGATGATTGGTTTCACTTGTTCTTAAATTATTTGTATCTAGTCGCCCTCTTAAACTTTGAGGTGTCCTATGCATTTATGTTTTGCTCTCTTTGAAGGACAAGCTGAAAACCATTTGTATGTTTTTCCTTATGATTTGAACACACGTTTGACTTTCATTGTTTCATTATCATGATCTTTTGTTTGTGTTCATTTGCATGTTTACAACATGGTTGCTAAGTTTCTTATTGTCATGATTATATCTTTCATGCCCATGTTTTAAGTTCTATTGATCCCAGCTCACCAATGCTTACATATATGATCAAGATTGTGTAGGTGCATGTCACCTAAAAAATTATTCTTTTGTTATCACTTACCTACTCGAGGACGAGCAGGAGTTAAGCTTGGGGATGCTTGATACGTCTCAAACGTATCTATAATTTTTGATGCCCCATGCTTGTTTTTACACCATTTGCCTATTGTTTCGTTACACTTAGTGGCACTTTTATGCATTTTTCGGAACTAACCTATTAACAAGCGCCACAGTGCCAGTTTCCTGTTTTCTGCTGTTTTTGTGTTTCAGAAGTGATACACAGGAAATATTCTCGGAATTGGACGAAACAAGTTCCTAGTCTTATTTTTCCCGGAAGCTTCCAGACATCCGAAGGAGAGACGGAGAGGGGCCACCAAGGCCCCACACACAGGGCCGGCGCGGCCTGGCCCCTGGCCGCGCCACCCCTGTGTGAGGGAGCCTGGCTCCACCTCTGACGTCGCCCCTTCGCCTATAAAGACCCCCCGACGAGAAAAACCTAAGTACCCGATCAGATTTCCAGAACACATCGCGATCCGCCGCCGCCGTCGACCCGAAGATCGGGAGGGTCCAGAAGCTCTTCCCGGCACCCTGCTGGAGAGGGGAATCGCCACCGGAGGTCTTCTTCATCGCCATGCTTGCCTCCGGAGTGATGAGTGAGTAGTCTACCTTGGACTATGGGTCCATAGCAGTAGCTAGTTGGTTGTCTTCTCCACCATGTGCTTCATGTTTAGATCTCATGAGCTGCCCTACATGATTGAGATCACCGTTATGTAATTCTATGATGTTGGTTTGTTGGGATCCGATGAATATTGGTGTTTATGATTAAGTTGTTGTACTGAATTATATCTTTTGTTATCTCTATGTTGTTTATGATCTTGCATGCTCTCCGTTGTTAGTAGCTATCTTGGCCGAGTAGTTGCTAGTGACTCCAAGAGGGGGTATTTATGCTCGATAGTGGGTTCATGTCTCTATTTCACCTGGGGGAGTGACAGAAACCTCTAAGGTGGTAGATGTGCTGTTGCTACTAGGGAGAAAACAACATTCATATGCTCAAGGGCATATGCTTTGTTTACATTACACACTTTGCTTAATGCAATTATCTGTTGTTCGCAACTTAATACTTCTAGGGTGTTCGGATGATATCCCCGGGAGTGGATTATTAGTCATAGATGCAGTTGGATGGCGGTCTATCTATTTTGTTGTAATGCTCAGAGTAAATCTCATAGTGATCTTCTTGACATATCACGTTATCTTTATTCTATCAATTGCCCAACTGTAATTTGTTTACCCAGCATGTTATTTTATCTATGGAGAGACACCACTAGTGAACTGTGGACCCCGGTCCTATTTTAATCATATTGCAATCACCTATTTACTATTCCCATACTGTTTACTTTACTCGCATATACTCTACTGTTTTCCACTCGATACGCTCATAACCTTTGTTTCAAGCAAACCGGTGAGATTGACAACCTCATCGCAAGTTGGGAACAAAGTATTTGTTTGTGTGTGTGCAGGTTCCACAACACCTTCAGTCGTCACCGTCTCTCCTCTCCTGTTTGATAAACCTTGGTTTCTTAACTGAGGGAAAACTTGCCGCTACACTCATCATACCTTCCTCTTGGGGTTCCCAATGGGCTGGTCATCACCACGCACAAGGACTTACTGCTCCCACGTCAATTACACGCCACAGCTCTTTTCTGGCGCCATCATCACCGAGTAGCAACTACTAAGGTTGATCATGGAGGACCGAGAAGCAGCCCGAGCTGAGCGCCAAGCTAACTTGGCCACTCTTCAGCAATTAACCCAGATGGCAATGAACCACAACAATGGCAATGGAAATGGCCATGGTGAAGGAGAAAACAATGGCCATGGTGACCACCGATCCAAGTTAAGGAGTTTCCAAAACACCAACCCACCTATATTCACTAAGTCTGAAGAACCCTTAGATGCCGATGACTGGCTTCGCACCATGGAGAACAATTTGGCAGTCGCCGAAGTTGGTGAAAATGAGAAGGTCTTATACACCACCCATTATCTTGCGGGAGCCGCAAGAGCTTGGTGGGATAGCACTCGTGCAATGCAAGCCCCAGGGTATATGATGCCTTGGGAGGAGTTCAAGAGCAAGTTTAGCAAAGCCCATGTCCCTTTGGGATTGGTTAAAAGGATGAGAGATGAGTTCGGAAATCTGAAGCAAGGTTCCCTATCTGTGGTTGACTACCGTGACAAGTTCCTTACCTTGTCTAGGTATGCCCCAGATGACACTAACACCACTGAGAAGAAGCAAGAAAGGTTTCTGGATGGACTTCATGATGAGATGCAATGTGTCTTGGTCAGCATTCACTTTGCCGACCTGGAGTCATTGGTTGATTCTGCCATTCAGATGGAAGGCAAACTCAAGCAAGCTGTAGAGAACCGCAAGCGCCGTATGATGTATCAAGGCAACTCAAGCAACTCGCAGAAGCCAAGAGGAAATCCACCTATGGGTTTCGCCCCTAAACCTATGAGGCCATCTGCACCTGCTCCACGTCCCAACTATCCCAACCGTCCGCCCGACAACAACTTCAACCGTGCACCTCCGAGACCTAGTGGCAACAACTTCAACACCAATACCCCTAGGCCAAATGGCACCCCTGTGCTGCCCAAGCCTGGTGACAAGTCTGGTGTTACCTGTTATGAGTGCGGACTCAAAGGGCACTACTCCAATGAGTGCCCCAAGAAGCTGAATGATGCACCCAAGACCACCGCTCTGGCTCAGCAACAGCGCCGTGTCGGAAATGGCAGGAACTATCCACCAAGGAACCAGCCTCACCCTCGAGGCCGTCTGAATCACATGAATGTTAAAGAAGCTCAGGAAGCAACCGACGTGGTGCTTGGTATGTTCCCTGTTAACTCAGTTCCTTCAAGAGTCCTGTTTGATTCTGGAGCTTCACACTCATTTGTCACTAAGTTATTTGTTGATAAAAGTGGATTTCAACCCACACCCATGAAGCATGCCATGTTAGTACAAATACCTGGGTCAACAACAAGGGCTGAGTGGAACTGTTTGGCAGTTCCCATAGAAATTCATGGAATAGCTTTCTTAGCCAATTTGATAGTATTGGGAACTAAAGGTTTGGAAGTAGTTCTTGGTATGAATTGGATGTCTGCCCATCAAGGAATAATAGATTGTGCCAAGAAGACCATCACCATGAAAAGTAGCTCTAGGAGTGTAGTAAAGCATGTGTCCGTAAAACCAACCCAAACCACCCGATGTCATAAGAGTATCTCAGGACCAACTCTAGATCAAGTTCCCATCGTCTGTGAATACCCGGATGTTTTTCCCGACGAGCTACCCGGAATGCCACCGGATCGGGACATTGATTTTATCATTGAACTTATCCCCGGAACTGGATCCATAGCCCAACGACCCTATCGTATGAACCCAGCTGAATTAGTGGAGTTAAAGAAGCAATTGGATGACCTTTTGAGTAAGGGATTGATTCAGCCAAGTTCTTATGCTTGGAGATCACCCGTCTTGTTTGTGGATAAAAGTGACGGTTCCAGCCGACTGTGCACTGATTACCGCAAGTTAAATGATGTGACCATCAAGAATAAGTATCCTCTACCTAAGATTGATGATCTGTTTGACCAATTGACCGGAGCTCGAGTTTTCTCGAAGATAGATCTTAGAACTGGATACCATCAACTGAAGATCCGTGCAACGGATATACCCAAGACAGCCTTCACTACCCGTTACGGATTGTATGAGTACACCGTAATGTCCTTTGGATTAACCAATGCCCCTGCTTATTTCATGAACCTCATGAATAAGGTTTTCATGGAGTTTTTGGATAAGTTTGTTGTTGATTTCATTGATGACATTCTTATCTACTCCAAGTCTGAAGAAGAGCATGCAACCCATTTGAGATTGATCTTAGCGACTCTTAGAGAGCATCAGCTTTATGCCAAGTTCAGTAAATGTGAGTTCTGGTTGAAGGAAGTTGGATTCTTAGGCCATGTGTTGTCAGCTGGAGGAATATCAGTAGACCCAAAGAAGATCAAATCAGTCATGGAATGGGAAGCCCCTACCACTCAAACTGAAGTTAGAGGTTTTCTCGGATTAGCGGGATATTACCGCAAATTTGTTGAAGGGTTTTCAAGCATTGCCCGGCCAATGACCCAACTGTTGAGGAAAGACAAGAAGTTTGAATGGACCCCTAAGTGTGAAGAGAGTTTTCAAGAGCTCAAGAAGCGATTGGTAACCGCTCCCGTCTTAACCATGCCCGATATCACCAAGAACTTTGATATCTTTTGCGACGCCTCCAAACTTGGACTTGGTTGTGTGTTAATGCAAGAAGGCAAGGTCATAGCTTACCTCTCTCGGCAGCTTCGACCTCATGAAGAAAACTATCCAACCCATGATCTGGAGTTAGCAGCTGTAGTTCTAGCTTTGAAGACCTGGAGGCATTATCTTATGGGTAACCGTTGTGAGATCTACACTGACCACAAGAGTTTGAAGTATATTTTCACTCAGAAGGAGTTGAACATGAGACAAAGAAGATGGATAGAGTTAATCAAGGATTATGATTTGGAAATTCATTACCACCCCGGTAAGGACAATGTAGTTGCCGATGCATTGAGTAGGAAGCCATGCTCATTGAATATGATGATCAAAGAGGAGCAACCTATGTTGCACCAAGAGTTTGAAAAATTTGGATTGGAACTAGTCAGTCAAGGATTCTTAGCCAACCTTGAGTTTCAACCCACCTTGATGAGCCAAATCAAAGAAGCCCAGAAGGGAAATGAGAGTATTGTTGGAATTAAGCGCAGAATTAGTTCCGGCAAGGTGCCAGGATTTGAAGAAGATGATCAAGGAGTTCTTTGGTATAAAGGACGTATTTGTGTGTCTGTGGACTCAGAATTGAAGGAAGTTATTATGAGAGAAGCCCATGAGACACCTTACTCCATCCACCCCGGTGGAACCAAGATGTATGAAGATCTAAAGGAGCAATTTTGGTGGCATGGAATGAAGCGTGAGATTGCCTCGTTTATATCCAAGTGTGATATTTGTCAAAGAGTCAAGGCTGAACATCAACGTCTGGCGGGATTGTTGCAACCTTTGCAAGTTCCAGAATGGAAGTGGGAATCTGTTGGAATGGATTTCATCACTGGATTTCCAAGGTCTAGCCGTGGGAATGACTCTATCTGGGTCATTGTGGATAGACTGACCAAAGTTGCCCACTTTATTCCTGTCAAGACCACTTATACCTCAGGACAGCTGGTAGATCTTTATCTATCTAGAATTGTTAGTTTGCATGGAGTCCCTAAAACCATAGTTTCTGATCGAGGAACCCAATTTACCTCAAGGTTTTGGAGAAGTTTGCACCAAGCCTTGGGAACCAAATTAGCCTTTAGCACAGCTTACCACCCTCAGACTAATGGACAGACTAAAAGAGTGAATCAAATACTTGAAGATATGCTGAGAGCCTGTGTTCTAGCCTATGGAGCTAAGTGGGAAGATTGTCTATCTTTCGCGGAGTTTTCCTACAACAACAGTTATCAAGCCAGTTTGCAAATGGCCCCATTTGAAGCTTTGTATGGAAGAAAGTGTCGTACCCCTTTGAATTGGTCTGAAACCGGAGACAGCCAGATATTTGGACCTGACATTCTGCAAGAGGCCGAAGAGAAGGTTCGCCTGATTCGTGATTACCTCAAGGCAGCCCAGTCTAGACAGAAGAGTTATGCCAACAAGAGACGTAGAGAACTGACCTTCGAGATTGGAGATTTTGTCTATCTCAGAGTATCACCTCTCAAGGGAATGCAGAGATTCCAAGTAAAAGGAAAGCTTGCACCAAGATATATTGGACCCTTCAAGATACTAGACCGCAGAGGAGAAGTGTCATACCAGTTGGAAATGCCCCCTGAATTGTCTGAAGTGCATCATGTTTTTCATGTATCTTTACTTCGGAAATGTCTTGAAGTGCCGGAGAAGCCAGAAGTCTTCAAGAATATTGATCACCGTTCTGTGGACATCAATAAGGATTTGACCTATCGTGAAATGCCTATCCGTATCCTCGAGGAAGCCTATCGAACCACTCGAACCCGAAGCATCAAGTTTCTGAAAGTTCAGTGGAGTAATCACACCGAAGATGAAGCTACTTGGGAACGAGAAGATTACCTTCAGAAAGAATTTCCCAATCTTTTCAGTTCTTAATTAGTGAATCTCGGGGACGAGATTCTTTTTAAGGGGGGAAGATTGTAACAACTCAGAAAATTGTAATCCACTTACTATTAATTAAAGTGCCAAATTTTGGACCAAGATAAAACTTTTTATCTATTATTGCATGTATGCATGTATTTTTCCATTATATGTATTTTATGATTTCATGTGTGTTATTAATTGTTGTGCAATGGTTAGTTAGTGATAACTTAACCAACAGAGACATTAGAGAAGGATTACACAAGCCAAAGAAACCAGAAATAAAAATCATAAAGAAAAAGAGAAGAATAAGATGATATATGAAATCTTATTGACTACCCTACTTTGAGCCTTTAGAATAAGAAATCTGTAACTCAACTTGGTGTTTGGCTAGTTAGCTGAGCTTGACCAAGTTGCAGACTAACTCAAACAAGAAGTTGCTACCTAAAATTCAAATCATAACTAGACTCAAACTTCAGCCAAACTTTGAATCTGAAACAGTGACAATACCCAAAATTTGAATTAAGATTTCTGCAAAACTTATTCTTTCTTGATAACAAAAATATGACTGGAAACCTTGGCTAATATGTGGATCACCCAAAGTGGAAAATTTCAAAAATTCAAATTTAAACTTCTTGCGAGCATTTCGTCGAACACCTGGCAGAGGAAAATCGAGCAAATCTTGATCACTGTGAGGATCACTGTCGCCGTCCGTCTCCAGCCTGTAGCCATGCTCCTGGACACCTCCGCGGTCGACCCCAGCTTCCCCTGCCCCGACCCAAGCCGTGAGAAAGGGAGGAGAAGAGGAGACAGCACCCAGGACCCCCCCTCTCTTCTTCCCCAGCTCTCTGCACGTCGCCGACCACCGTGCCCTTGCCAGCACCGACCCACAGCACTCCGCGGCCGAGACCGAACCCCTCCAGCACGCGAGCAAGGCAGCCGTGCCCAGTGTCGCTCGACGCACGCGCCCAGGGCCCCCGCACCGGCGAGCTACTGGACGCCCTTGTCCCCGACGCTCCAGCCTATAAAAGCCCCCGCCGATCAAACGACTGGACGCACACCATCCCCAGCTACCTCCCAGACACGCTCACTTCACCCCGCTCGCTCCCGTTCGAAGTCGCCATCCCCGCCGGCGAGGTACTGGATGCGAAGGGCGCCGCCGTGTTCGACCTCCCTGGAGCAAGCCGCCGCTGGGAAGTGGTGGAGGAGCCTCGCCGGAGTCGATTCCGCCCGTCGCCGTCGAGTTCTTCTTCCTCTACGCACGCCGCCGTCGTCGTCATCATCTTCACTGCTCGCAGGTGAGCTCCTCCGTCGCCGACGAACACGATGCCTGTGAGCCGTTGGATCCTGATCTGGCGGTAGCATACCGGTTCGGTGCGGATAAGTGACCTAACGGGTGGGACCCCCCTGTCAGGTTCAGTTTTATTCATTTCCCGCCCCGCGCGAAACGTTATCGGGCCGGCCTGTTCGGGTTCTGTTGAGATTCGGCCCGTTCGTTTAGAATTAGGTCCGTTTCGTTTTTAATTATTTTCCTGCCGTTTGATTTATTTCAAATATGTTTCAGATCTGTTTTTCAAACTTTAATTCAAAGAGATTTACAAATCCATTTCTAGCAAATGATAATGCGTTGGAAAGCTTAGGAATTGCTCTACACTGTAGAACCAGTTAGGATTCAAATTGAATTAGATATTTAAATAAATAAGAATAGTGTGACCCTAGCTTTATTAATCATAGAACAATTCTAGAAAATTAGTTAAGCCTCCAAAAATTATGAAAATTGGTTTGTGAACTCACTAATTACCTCCCCTACTGTTTAGTCAACCTTAACCAACTCAAACCTAGTTAGTGATATCAATTAAACCTTAATCCAATCTTAATGGGTAACATAAAATGATAGATTTCGATTATACACTTAGACCTAACTTGCCCTCAATACCAATTCACATAATTAGTCAATCCTCACTTAAACTAGCCCTAATACCTAGTTTCATACCATACTTAAAAAGTGAACCACACATGGCATATGGTAGAAAATTTAACTTACACACTCAATGCAAACTTGGAAGCAACTTGCAAAACAATTCAAATAAAATCCAAGAGGAAGGCTATTGTGAGAAAACTAGTATGTGTGCCTGGTGTGTTGTTAGCATTGTGTAGTGATGATGTGCTTTGTGTTTATTCGTTACTAGACGCTAGTGTTGCCGAGGAGGATATTGAGGGGGAATATTACCAAGAAGAAGAAGAATACCCCGGACACTTTGCCAACCAAGGCAAGCCATCTCTTGAATCATACTCCAAGTGCCCAGTTTTACTATTGCATTCTACTTGTTTTAAGTAAATTGCATGATTGAATTGCTAGAGTAGAATGATAGAAGTATAGTGATACCTTGCTTAGCAAGAGCATCAAGCTGAGTTTATCCAACCCTAGCTTAGTGGTATCATCACTCAATATAGCTGCTTAGTCGCTAATAAAATTGAGGCAATCTCTAAAGGGAACCCCATTTGAACTTGGTGACTTAAACTTGAAAACTTGAAATGGAGATCCCTCCTACATGATGGTTTTGTGAAGGAAAGTAATCTTGACTAAAGACTATGGAATGTATTTGCTAAATGATAATAAGTGATGTACCATGTGAGCCAACCTTTACCGTACGACCACATTACCCCTAAATGGGAAGGGGCTTAGTCCGTAGTTTGTTTTCTTTAGTATGGGAAACCTCATTTGAATTAATAGAAGCGTGAATCCCCCCCGGGACGCTTCCGAAGCCGGGACTAGTCATAGCTGTGAGGGAGGATACCACAGGCTATGGGAGTCCAAGATACAGCACTCTGTAGCCGGAAAAACTGTGAGTTCCATTCCGTATCTGGACTCGTAGGGAGGATCCTATACTAAAGTAGGCAAGTGAAAGAGTTTGTTTGATTATCTGTACCTCGCATACTTTGTGTATGACGATCCGTGGATTTCTCCCGGCAGATGTATCGAATCTTGTGGGTAAAGTGTACCCTTCTGCAGAGGTTTCAAACTATTCGAATAGCCGCGTCCTCGGTTATGGACAGTTGGCAAACTGTACTTGACTTTTGTCAAGAATGATAATAACTTATGGTGAACTTGGTGAAGGACATGACTTGACTTGACATTGATCTTGACACACTTGAAGTTCCCTTAGATTAAACTTAGAGAACTAAACTTCTTTTCTACCAATGAATATTCTTGGGAAACAAAACTAGCTTTTGCACACTAAACTTAGTGCTTAGTCCACCATATCAACCTTGCATATCTACTTCATCATTTCATTTGTAAGATGGTTTGCGAGTGCATCCAATGTACTCACGGCTGTGTCCCTGGCTATCAACTTGGCCAAACTATGGGGAAGAGTATTCGGAGGAAGGTTATGAAGAGGAGTATCAGAACTAAGATCTTCTACTGAGTCGCCATTGCCTGTAGGGTGAAGGCATGGACCCAAAGACGTTATTTCTGCTGCTATATTGTGTTGTAATATGAACTTGGTCTCTATGACCATTGTATTTGAACCATCGTATTGTAATGTCTATGGAACTGGTTACCAACTACGTTATGTGTATCACAACAATGATTCTGGGATTGTGGTGGAATGCATAACGGGCACTTCGAATTTGTGATAAATTCGGGGTCGTCACAAAGCTAGTGAGCTCGCTTTCCTATTTAGCAGAGAGGTCGGTGCCAATGATGACGAACTTGGAGGGGTCGCTCTCGTCCAATAGGATCCTCTTGGTGTCGTCGGCCGGCTTGAACTGCTCCACCGGTGACTGTCGAGCTGGCACATCTTGCTGGGTTAGCTCCACGCGATGGAGGAGTTACCGCTTCTCCTCGGCGATGACCAATGCCTCTGCCAGCTGCGAGCTTGCCTTGGTGAACGCTAGTGACTTCTTGAAGCATCCCGAGACTGTGATCACGCCTCTGGGACCTGGGAGCTTCATCTTGAGATAGGCGTAGTGCGGCACCGCCATGAACTTGGCTAGGGCTGGACGGCCAAGCAGCGCATGGTAAGGACTGCTGATGTCCACCACCTCGAACCAGATGGGCTCACGACGGCTGTTACCTTTCTTCCCGAAGAGAACCTCTAGCTGCACTCTACCCATAGGGGCACACGAATGCCTAGGCACGATGCCATGGAAGGTGAGTCGGCTCGGTTTCAGCAGAGCAAGCGGGATGCCCAGCTTCTCCATTGAGCTTCGATAAAGAAGGTTGATGCTGCTGTTGCCGCCGTCGATGATCACGCGGGAGAACCGGCATGTGTGCGTATCAGAGCACATGACGGGATCCAGGACCAGAGCATATTCTCCAGGGTTGGGCATCAGTCGCGGATGGTCCTCGTGCCCCCAGGTGATGGCCGCCTCGGACCAATGCATGAACAGGGGTTTCGCAGGCATGACGGCGTTCACCTCCGCCTCGTACCAAAGGTCATTCCTTTTGTCTTTCCCCGGGGTGGTAAAGATATGGTACTGCTCGACATCAGCCGGCTCGCGCGAATGGTCCTCCTGACCTCAAGCCGGCTGCACCTGCGAGGCTCCAGGGAGCTGCTGAGCGTGTTGCTCTAGCTCTCTCATGAAACGGCACTGATGCATGGAGTGGGTCGCTTCCTTGCCAGGGGTGCTGTGTAATTTGCACGGCTGGTCAAGTGCAGCATCGAGGGTGTACTTGCCCTCCTTGTGCCCCTGACTGCTGCCGGCAGCTCCTAGGCCTCCTTGGTCAGCTACCGCTCGCTTTGAGCTAGCATATCCCTTGGGGAGCGTCTTCATGTGGTCAAGCCACAGATGGATGTGCAGAGCCAGCTGGCGAGCCTGAGACCCCAGCCCTAGCGTTGGCGCCGGGACTTGGCGTGGCCTGCTAGCTCCGCCAGCCTGCTGGGCGTGGCGGCCTCGGGCATTGCAGCTTGGAGCATGACCGCCCAGTCCACGCCCCCCATAGCCTTAACTTGCCGATGGCGACCGCTGGACCTAGCTAGGGCCCGCAGCATTGAGTCCATGGCCGCGCCATTGGCCATGAGTGAGCTCGTCCGGTGCATCTCCATGTGCGTCGTAGAACTCGCGGAGCATGGTGTTGATGCGGCGCCGGGCGACTTCGTCCTCGGCCACCTTGCTGAGAAGAACAAGGCGCGTTCGCTCCAGGGCCTCCGCAACCTGGACGGGGTCGATGACGTGGTCGAGTGGTGCATGCAGGTCCACGACGGCGATGTCCGAGGCGTCCTGCTCTGGGAGTGCAGCGTTCTGCTCCTGTGGAAGAAGGCGTTCAAGCAGCGGGCGCGCAGGGCGCGGAGAGTCACCGCCCTCCTCATCTCCTAGGGCCATCACTTCAACCATGGCGCCAAGGTTGCTGCTTTCACTGCAGCTCAAGCCTCCATCGCTGAGAGGGTCGAGGACGTCGGTTACCTCCTCTGGGAAGGGCTTGGCGACGTAGAAGCGGTAGCTGCTGATGTTGAGGAATGAGCTGCTATCACCGAAGCCATCCTTGAAGCAGGCTAGATTGTCGCTGACGCAGTCGAAGGTGCCGAACCTATAGAAAAGGCGCAGACTTTTCGCCGAGAGTCGATGGGGATCCCGGCCGGAACTTTACTTCGGTCGTTGCCGCGCGTTGCCCCACGGTGGGCGCCAACTGTCGTGGGATTTTAGTGACAGTAGCCATGGGAATGGCTTCACGGAGGGGCTCGATGGTGTGCGATGACAGGTCTGGCTCGGGATTGTGTAACTAGGACACCACGGTTTACCCAGGTTCAGGGCCCTCCACACCGGAGGTAACACCCCTACTTCCTGCCTTGTTTCTTATTATCTTCACAGTGGTTACAACGCTCCTCGAGCTGTTCGGTCTAGAGGAGGAAGAAGAAGGATCAAATCTCCCTAGTCTAAGGGTCCAGACCCCCTTATATTGGCGGGGGTCTGGTTACAGGTTAGGTGGCCGGCTGCCTGGCTGCCGGCTCCTCCGCAGCTACGGTCTTGGCGTGGCCCGCCGCCCTCTGACTCCTTGTCTGACGATGGCAACTTTATAAAGTGCATTTCCCCCTTGGACCAGAATCTCCGAGGCATATGCTCTCCGCTTTGCCTCGGATCCTTTCATGGGAAAGGCTCCTACCCGCTGATTGGTATAGTCTAGGCGTGGCTGGCGTCACGCCTGTGCCTCGCTTCTATCGATCTTGTCGGGGCCAGGCTGCTTTTGGTGAAGCAGCCATTGGAGGAGTTTCGTCATCTTCACTGGCCCTGGCTCTCCTCGGTGGAGTCGCCAGCCGACTGCTGGCGCAGCCGGTCCTTTGGTCGAAGCCGGTCTTCCTGACTTAGCGCCGTGGAGATTCTTGGGACGTTAGCCGGCAGACGGCTCTGCCCTTGGCCTACCCTGGAAGTCATCCCCACGACAGAACTTGAAGCGAGAGAGAGCATTAAAAAGCAAATATGGAACACATTTAAATCTAAACCACTTCCTATGCGTAGGAATCTTGTAAGAAAATAAATCAATGAGGCACATAGTAACAAGCATGGTTAGATAAAACAAGTGCAACTTCAAGATTTGCAACATAAGGAGGGGAAACTTAATATTGTTGAGATCCATCAAACTATGTTTCCCTCTCTCATAGTAACTTTCAGTAGCATCATGAGTAGAATTAACAATATAACTATCACATAAAACATCCCTATCATGAGCCACATGCATAAAATAATTAATACTCCCCACATGAACAATCATAGTAGGAGCAAATTCAACAAAATTATTCTCATCACCATAATCATCAAAAATAGGATGCATATTGTAATCATACCTTGTTTCTTCCTCAATGGTAGGTGAACTAAAAATGTTATACTCATCATTGTAACCATCATAAACTAGAGGTTTAGTATCATCATAAGCGATAGATTGGCTATCTCCCAAAGCGTGTTCATATGTAAACATATCATCATTGGAAGCAACATGGATAGCACTAATGCTACAACAATTATTAACATCAACATTTTCAGAATTGGTACCAAAAAGATTTTCAATATCAAAAGTAGAGTGCTTTTCCCAATCATGATCACTAACATAGGTAACAAGCATAAGAACATCATTGAGTTCAGAGTCGTCAAAAATTATAATAGGAGCAACATGCTTAGGGGAAGATACCATTTCCTCTCGCCTTTTACTCCTCTTCTTCTTCTTCTTACTCTCTTCTTTAGAAGGGAGAGGCTTGAAAGGAAGCTTCTCCACATAATCTGGTTTACTGACAGAAACGACAGAAGAAACTTTGGAGGATTCCTCCTTTTTATTAATAAGATAGAAACAAAAATCATCCTTGTCAAATTTGGGTAAAGCATCCTCTTTTATAACATTTTGTATGTAAGTATTTGTTAGGCAATCTTTAACACAATAGAGACGACAACCACGAAGGATGCTATTAATATCAAGAGAACTCAAATCTACCAAAGAAGTCTTTCTAGATAACTCTTCACACCCCAAAAATAAAGTAAACTCATCATGCTGATTGAGAGTGATCTTGTAATCATAATACAAAATTGCGGTCCTCATTGGATCAGAAAGTTCATTATTATGGCCTGAGCATTGTAAATTAAAATGACCCTTTTCATGGCAAAGTTCACAAATAAAAGGATAAAGCTCACAAACCTTTTCACCAAGCTCATCTAGAGCCTCGTGCCACATTCGGGTTTCTTCATTCCTGTGGTGGACACAATAATCTTCCTTGTCATGACTCTGTTCACAAGGTCTAAGTACTCCACAAAAATTAACATGCTTATAAGAAATAGTACTTTTATAAGTTTGAGCATGTTCATTGGAATCATCAATAACAATTTCATTTTCCATGCAACTGTCTTTAAAAGGTTCATGATACACGTCCCCATTTCCCTTAGGAACATTAATTTGGGAAGCAAAGGCTCTGAAACATTCAACCATAATTTGAGGATCAAGACCATATTTAGCACTAAGCTCTTGAAAATCACAGTTTTAGCGAAAGAATTAATGCAATCATACTCATAATTTATACCTCATCCTTTACCTTTGTCGCTATCCCAATCTTTGATATTGCTTTGAATTGTCTCAAGCAGATCCCACTTGGTGACAACTTGCTTGCTTGTGAAAGACCCATCAAAGCATGCATCTAGATAGTCCTTGCAATATCCTGAAAGCCTTGCATAAATTTTTTTAATAACAATATTACGGGGAAGCTCATGAATAGGACATTTGAGCATTAGTGACTTCAATATTACCCATGCTTGGGCAATGCTTTTTCCATCATGCGGATGAAAATCATAAATATAATTCCTATCTTTATAAACCTCCCTAGAAGGATAGAATTTAGAATAAAAGAGAGGTACAATTTCCTCCCAGTCAACAGGTTGGCCATCCTTCAGTGTTTTATACCATTCTGCAGCTCTACCCTTTAGTGATAAAGAAAATAGCTTCCTCTTAACTTCACCTGTAGAAATACCTGCACACTTGAACAACTCGCATAATTCATGTATAAAGAGCAAATGATCACTGGGATGAACAGTTCCATCCCCTAAATAGCAGTTATTCAAAGCACGTTCAATAATTTTCATAGGTATTTTAAAAGAACGAGGATCACAAACATCATTAGAATCATCACATATGGGAGATAAAATATCATCAGAGCGAATTTTCTCCACTAAAGCTGGGGAACTAGAAATATCATGCTTAACAAAACCAGCTTCCCCAAGCTTAGACCTTTCTATGGCATTAGCAACAACGAAATTCAAGGAATTCATACAAATAACATTGCTATGTGAATAAAGCTCCAAAGGTTTTTCAAAGACTTCAAGTCTTAACGTAGGAAAAATACTATAGAACTCTTTGTTTTCCATTAAGCCTAACTAGTGAAAATAAAAACAAGAAACAAAAAGATATAATTGCAGAATCTAAAGGAAATAACTTCGAGCACTCACACAAGAGGATGCAAGTACCTTTTACCTTACCTCCCTAGCAACGGCGCCAGAAAAGAGCTTGATGTCTATGCACGCATATGTTCTTGTAGACAATGTTGGGCCTCCAAGTGCAGAGGTTTGTAGAGCAGCAGCAAGTTTCCCTTAAGTGGATCACCCAAGGTTTAACGAACTCAGGGAGGAGGAGGTCAAAGCTATCCCTCTCAAGCAACCCTGCAATCATGATACAGAAAGTCTCTTGTGTCCCCAACACACCCAATACACTTGTCAGATGTATAGGTGCACTAGTTCGGCGAAGAGATAGTGAAATACAAGTAGTAGTGATGATTATGAGTAGTAAGTGTAATCTGAAATAAATATCGCTGCGAGCAAACATGTATTAAAAACTGAATGTAAACGGTGTTCAATGCTTGGAAACAAGGCCTAGGGATCATACTTTCTAACGAGGGTTAACTCGACAAATGTCCTAGATGAAGGACTTAGGATTGGGGGAGTAGGGCGTCGGATGAACTCGAAGGTAAAATCAGTCAAACAAGGTGTGTATCGAAAGAAAACGTAAGGTGAACTTTGGCTTACTCTCAATTTGCCCCTCTCTGTCCTCTCCTAGCCCCTATATATAGTTGGCTAGGTCTCAAGGATCGGGAGGGTTTCGATACAGATTACAATATCGACATACGAGATGAACTCATATTTTGACTAGTGTTACAATTGGGCCTAGCTTAACGGGCCTCAGGGGCACTCAACTGACGGGCTCTATTATCTATACCCTTGTCAGTAGCCCCCAAGATTCTACCAGAATCGCAGATTCGGGTTGAATCTCAGATCTTCAAATCTTCAACTTGATCAATACTTGACTTCTTCATATCTTCAAATCTTTGACTTGGTCTTTCAACATATCTGTGGGGACCCCGGATTACCCATCCGAAATACCTGATATGCATACAATTCACGATCCCATGATCAGTGTGTCGTGAATCCACATACCCGAGTTGATAATAGAATTACATCATCCATTTCAGTACCAAATAATATACTTACAATTGGTCACATGACCAAGTATGATATTGCCACGCAGGGCAAGTCTACAACTAAGCAGCGAATACCAAGCAGCGTTGATGACTCACGTCAGGCCTACTACCCTACAGGCAACTGACTAGGAGACGTTCCTAGTTCGTACCAGCGTCGTCGTAACCATCGTCACCTTCCGTGTAGTCTTCTTCATAATCTGACCAAGTTAATAGCCAGGGACAAAGCCGTGAGTACATTTGAATTGTACTCGCAAACCATCTAAGGGAGAGAGTTTGATATGCAATATGGCTGTAGCAAGGATAGGCTCTAGTCTAGTTTACTTTCTTCAAAAACACGGTTTTCTCGTGTCGATATAGCATGTCCAGAACCATGTTCTATGACATCTCTATATCCTTATTAAAAACATTTATAAAACAAATTTAGTAAAATCTCTAGGAAGGGGGAAACCCTTTGTATTTCAAAACCTCGGTCAATCAAACATGACCATCTCCATTCATCAAACTAGGTCAATCACACATGACCATCTCCATTTCCTCGGCAGTACCCTACAAGTACTCCGAACCATACCCGTGCCACGGCAGTACCCTCCGAGTACTCCATCTGGCACCTTTTTCCATTTTTCCGAAAACCACTTTTAAAACCAAAAACTGACATTGGGCAATGTAGTGATCTTTCCAACCATCCATAACCGAGGACTTGGCTATTCGAATAGGTTTACACTCTGCAGAGGTTGTACACTTTACCCACAATCATCCGGATACTCATCGTGTGGGCATCTTCCCCGCATAACATCATATGCCACGACAAGCACCCGATCAAAGCCTTTCGCTTATCTACCTTAGTACGGGAATCTACCCTATGGAGTATGTACCTCCTCGGCTCACCCTGGCAGTTTACCTCCACGTTCGAGCGTAAATCCAGTGCCACGTCAGGAGACCCATAGTGTCTTCCGGCTGGATAAATCCCTCACTAGATCCCGATTCACTATTGCCCAGTCGTAGCAATCTGGATTCCGGGGTACCACGTACCCTTATATAGTTATGAGAATCCCGTACTAAAATAAACAAACTATGAGCTAAGCCCCGTCCCATACCAGGGTAATTGTGGTTGCACGGGTTAATTGTTCCGAGCGACTACAAAGAAACACCAATGCCTTTTTATAGAATTCTTCCTGCCTCCAACTCAGGGATAAACATCCCCACCTTATTTTCAAAGCCATTTTTTGAAATCCATCAATGGAATAGCATCCCATTCCAAGGTTTTTGAATACATTTTCAAAATCTCATTTTGAGTGTTCCCAACCTAGAGTTTTTGCTCCACAATAAGGTTTTCCAAAGGTCATGATGCTAGCCATCATACCACTAACCCAGAGAATAAGTAGGTGTTGAGAGGGTGTCATCCATAAGGACGATAACAATTGACTTGTGGAGCCAAGTCGCCAATAATTGCTATCTAGAGACAATAGCAATATAAAAACATGCATTTTTGTAAACATTGATAAAAGATGCATTAAGTAGAACTAGGATCAGATATGCAACAAGTTTAGATGGCTTGCCTTTCTCAGCTTGTCCCTGGTCTTCTTCTTGATATTCAAAGACTTCCCCTTCCTCGGTATACTCGGTGTCGTTCAAATCTAGCGCCGGTAAATATAGCAAATATAAGCATGCAAGCATACAAAGATCACACACACCATAGCAGCAAACAAAATCACACCATTCAAGTATCAGAAACAAACAAAACAATATTCTAAACATTTCCAGGTGATTTCACCCCAATAGCTATTTCTATGGACTTTGGGGGAATTTAAATAGAAAACAAACCCTATTAAGCCCTAAATAGGAAACAGGCAACCATAGTTGTTCAAGTAATGCAAACCAGACATTAACAGATAGCTATCATCAAAAGGAACACAACAAAATTGGATTTGCAATTTTCTAAGTTAAGAGGATATTCTAAGATTTATCTAGTGCAAATAACTCCAGTTTTAGTGATAAATCTACCATAAATTTATACAAGTTCAGAAAAATCCCATATTTGGTCACAAGCAGGGATTTATAGTACATGTCCAGAAAAAATTGGTTTCACTAAAAAATAGTTCACAGAAAAGGGTTTTATAAATTCCTAAGGTTAGATCTAATGTTTTCTTTCTAAAAACATGCTGCTAAGTATACAGATCTCTTTGCATGATGGCCAGATTCTTAAGAAAGTTAAAGAAGATAGGTTCCCAACAAAATTGGATTCAATCCATTAGAGTTTCTGGATCTCAAGATAATGATTTTATAATGATATAAACACATTATGGTAGAGTAAATTCCATAAATAATATAGAAATTATTTTGGAAAAGGAACTAATCTGAGTGATAAAGAATTGTATCAGGAACATGTAGAAATTTATATATAGTCATTTGCAGGTTTATAGAACAAATGGTAATTTATATTCGAACTCAGATCTGGCAGTTCTTAATAGTATGATTCTTAAAAAAAAGAATTGGGCCGAATCTGGGAAGATCTGATCAGATCCACAGGAGACCGGCCCAATAGCAAATCTAGGGCGCATGAAAAAAAAACCTTCCGACTCGAAGCGAGTCGCTGTTGCCTGGAGCGAGCGGCGCTCGCGCCCTGGACGGTGGAGGAGGGCGGAGAGCTCACCGTGGGGGAAACCCGGAGGCAAAGGAGATGAATCAGAGGAGAAGCGGAGATCAGTGGGATTCTCCTCAGATGGCGCAGGCGTGTAGGCGAACTCGGGAACGACTATACGAGCGGCGCGTCGCCTGCAGCGACGGAGACGTCGGACTCGACGACGGCGTGATGCATGCGAGCTGCAGGAAAAACAAAAAGGGGATGGTTAGGGCTGGCATGTCTTAGAGAAGAAGAAAGAGACAGAGAGTGGGACGGAGGCGGTCTCTATCGGCCTGGCGATGGGGAGTTGGCCACGATGGCGCGTCAGTCGTACTCAAGGAAGAAAAATGGATGGAAGGGCTGGGCTCGGTTTGGGGCACAGATGAGAGTGAGGAGGGGAGGTAGAGGGTTTAAAAGGGGCTCAGGATGGCAGGAGGGTGGTGTGAGTGCTCGGCAGTGAGCAGACTCGCTCGTCGCTCACTGGCCGAGTGGGCGGCGCACAAGACATGAACAAGACGATGAGGGGAGGGGACAGGCTGCGCCAGCGGGTCAAGGCTAGCGAGGCGCGGTCGCTGGCGACATGACGGAGCAGGGGAGTGCCGGTCGGCTCGCAGGGAAAATGCCAAAGTGATGCCCGCCACATGCTCGATGAAACATCATCTACCAGGGCACGGTTGTGAGAGAATGATAGGAGCAGTAAATTTTCAAAGGCTTGGCTGGGAAGGATCCACAATGTACAGGGGAGTCTAGTGGTTAGACAGCTCATGCAGAGGAGTAGGTTTAGAAAATGAAGCATGCCATCGGTGTTCAAAGCAATGGAGAGAGGGAGTGGGGCTAGGGCTGCCCATATAGGTTGATAAGCGGGTCAGGAGGTCGAGTGTGCATCCTTGTACACGGCTCTCTACTGGTTGAGGGAGATAGGAGAGAGAGTGAGAGGAAAGATATGGCACACAAGTGCATATGCATGACATGGCCGGTTCTTCTCTTTGCCAAACAAAAGTGGACAAAAAGTTTGTTTAGAAGGTGGTGCTGGTGTTGGTTACTTCATAGGTGGCTTTGGAAAATGCTAGAATAAAAAAAATTTGAGAGAAATTGAGGTGGAAATAGAGATAAAGACTAAGGATGATCTCTAAGGCATTTTCTTACATTCAGATATAGAGGAAGTGATGATGATATACTATAGATCATAGAGGTGTGTTTAGTGTGTAGAAAATGACATTTAAATAAGCACTTTATTTGAATTAGTTTATATAAAAAAAAGTTTGGCCCAATTTGAAAGAAATTCCAATAGACTAGCCTTTGGAATTTTTTAAAAAGGCGGGATTATCCTTTGAGCTTAAATGGTTCTACTTGCATAGTAGATTTTCTCAAAAATATTTGATATCAAAAGGTGCAAGAAATGGCACATATGCCACTATCATGCATTTTGGTAAATAGGAAATAGAATAAATAAAAAATAGTTTTCTAGAAATGATTTTTGGGTGGGAAACGATATGATATAATATACTAATCACATTTCCCATTTTATTTTGGAAAACCTTTGAAAACTTTGATAAAACAAGGGAGTACTCCTGTAGACAAAAAGGAGAAGGGAGATAGCCTAGGGGATGTTCGAACAAATGAAGGAAATCCCCATTTGAGTATGGATGAGATAGCAACTTAACTTGAGTGGTGTATGAAAGAATAGGAGGCCACTTGACTTGTAGTAGATTAACAATTCTCATGAGAAAACACAAGCCAAGCATTTAGCAAAACAATTTAAGACAAAGATTTTGAATAATGGTGAGAAGAGGAAAGATGAGCTTATGCTTTGAGGATTATATAAGAAAGTTTATGGTAATGGAAATCAAGATAGATGATAGTTAGGAGCACCTCAAGAAGAGAAATAGGCCATGGTAGGATCCCACTAGATTTATTTTGAAAATAAAAGTTATGGGCAAGAGGGTATATGATAGTGTCAAATGGTCATCGCTCTGATTAGGGTCAGAAACATGGTTAGAAACATTAGCATATGATCTCAAATGGCCAGGTGGCAATGAAGACAATGGAAGATCGGATGACAACGATGAATTCTAGGTAGGTGCATTGCTATGGGTAGGAAGTATGAGATTTAAGACAAGTCCATAAAGATTGAATCTGTTAACAGAAGTGAAGATAGGGCCAAGTTTGGAAATTGGTGAGTTCGCATTGAAAGGGTGGCCATATCCAAGTGGGGTTTGTGAAATAAAATATCAATAAACATTCTTATAAAACTTGGGTAATATTCCCATAATTTTCAGAGATGAGAAAAATACCAAAGAGGTATTCTTCCTATCTCTGCTATTTTTTTAAAAAAGGAAAAGTAGTTCTGAAAATACTTTTATGGAATATATTGAAAAATGTAATGAGTGCTCATAAAGAGGGAACCTCATTACTAATTTTTTATAAACTTGAGTTTTGAAAATAAATACTCCTTCCATAAGGAATAGAGTTGTAGGGTTTTACAAAGAGGGAACATCAAAATAGGTTTTATATATAGAAAATATATTGAAAGCAGTTTATAAGAATATCCCCACTAGCCATCTTATATTTTGATTTGCTTTAGATAGGTTAGACCACAGGCCTACCTGTAGATCATAGCTACACAAAAGGAACTCAATCAAAGTCAAACCATTCACACAATGTCAACTCATCACACAAAGTCAAACCATTTGAAATAGGAGGGGTTGGTCCACAATCTTATACAACAAGCAACTTAAAGACAACAATCACACATCAAACAAGGAAAACATGCAGGATACTCTAGTAAATCCGATTAAGCACCAAAAAGTTTTTATTGGCCCTCATTTTTGCATTACTAAACTCAGCTTAAACTGGGTTACAAAAAGTGGGGTGTTACAATATCTTTTTATTATAATTTCTCGCAATGGGTTTTGATGAACAAGCCTGACAACTCTGACGGATCAAGAGACCAGTTGACTGCTGGAACAGATACTTGTCACCTACTTCAAATTCAATCCCCTTGGACTTGAATTCGGGAAACCTATCAAACCCATTCTTTTGCCGCATTTAGGACTTAAAAAGAATGAATCCCAGTGGTTCTAAGGGTACCCAGTGCGTCCACCAGGATTTTCTTCGCGTCGTAGACATGGATAAGTACCAGCAGAGCGCATCCATGTGCGTATACCAGGCCACACAAGACGGATCCTGGGGTATTACCTTCATGATATATTTCAACCACGGCATTCAAATTTTGTCGCGATGACGCAACTCCCGATGGGAGTAATCGATCTTTATTTTGTCGACAATGTAGTCGAAGTTTGTTGTTGACGAAATGTAGCCGATTCTGCCTAAACCACTTGTCTACCAGCTGGTTCTTTATCATTGGCTTCAATTTCCCATCTTTCTTCTGTCGACTTCTTCCTATCGGGTGCGCTATAGCGCTCCCGATGGGAGTAGCCCCTGAGGCTATAGCCGAATTTTTTCGGGTATAGGCTCAAAAATATAGACATACCTGTTCCATATACTGTCTCTTGCGATATTTTTTGATATGATTCGCACTTTAATGATTCTTCTCTTCTTTCCTTATGACGTAAGCCCCCGAGTCCAAGACGAGGTACGTTGTGCTTCTTGATAGATACTTTCTCTTCTCTTTTTTTTGTACATATCTTTTCTCTTGATATGTTGATGCTTCTTTATCATCTGCTATGGGCAGAATATAAAAGCCCGTAAATATACTTTGGACCTTGCCTCTGCAGAGGCCCATTAGTGTGTACTTATAAATAAAGCACGTTTGGCGAGGGTAAAAAACCCTAATTCATTCATTAGTTTCTTCCTCCACCGCATCATCTTCCTCTTCCTCATCGCATCTAGGGTTTTTCCTTCCCAACATTTGTCTCCATGGCCGATGCAAGTGGATCGCATCTGAATATCGCTGCCCCAGTGGAGAAACAAGGTCGTGGCCGCCCCCGCAGCAGTAAGAACAAGCCTACAATCCCAGCTGTGGCAGCCTCGTTGTCCGCTCCGACGAAATGGCGCCCCGGCCACCCGGTGGGAAGCAAGAATAAGCCCAAGGTTTCATCTGCTGCGCCAGGTCCAAGCGCTCCTCCTCATATTGCTTCTCCTCCACCGCCTAGAGTGTACTCCTTCTTCTGCATCGCCGGTGCTCAGTGCCGCGAGATTCAGTGGGTGCCGCTGAAGTTTACCAAGTTTATGGACGGGCGAGAGCTGCGGGAAGTGGTTCTTCGTGAACACTCTAGGGGAGGAACTCCCAATGAAGTGGAGGTCTGGTACAACGGGGCCGACGAGATGTACTTCAAGGGCGGCTGGTCGCAATTTGCAGAAGACCATGACCTCCACCAAGGTTTCTTCATGACTTTCAACTTCCACATCGGTACGTCGAAGTTTGATGTGAGGATCTACGACTGTACTCAGTGCCAGAAGGAGTACGAAGTTGAAGTGCACTTTCACTAAATTCTCCCTTTATGTAATCTCTTTTCCTAGTTGTCCTTTCTCATGCTATCTGTAATAAGTAGTCGTATTGGATTATATTTTGTGACTGCTTTATTAATAGACCATGGGAACGGATCATCGTTCTGAGGTATGCACTTAATGTATTAGCGGGTTCCTTTGAACCGTGCGTATTTTTGCCAAATATCGGGTTGCAAACAACCTAGTAGTATGTCTCAGATAATCACAAATCTCAATAACTTGTTAACTTTATTTCGTACGACTCGAGGGTCTGAGCCCCCGAGTGGAAAGTAAAATACCTATACATATTGTCAAGTTGACCCAAAGAACCCGACCTGTGGCCTCATGTTCTGGGTTTAGAGGGTCATAACTCGAAAGTTCTTTGTCGCCTTATGTCTTCTATGCGTAGAACCACCGTAGTTGCTCTGCATTCCACGGGTTGCTCTCATCTTTCCCCGTTTTCTTGTCTTGTAGTCGATAAGCTCCTCCTGGTATCACTTTTGTCACGATGTAAGGTCCCACCCATGGGGACTCCAATTTTCCATGACCGTCCTGCTTGAGTCGTAAGACTAGATCTCCCACCATGAAAGATCGTGGTCAAACTCAACTTCTGTGGTAGTTTCGTAGTTTTTGCAAATATTGTGTGGCTATGGCGAGTGCTACGTCTCTTGCCTCGTCGAGTGCATCGACATCATCTGAAGTGCTTCTATGGAAGTTGTCTCATCATACGCCGCGATTCTTGGAGCTTCATGGGTGATCTCGACTGGAAGCATGGCTTCTGCGTCGTGGACCAGAAAGAAGGGTGTTTCTTGAGTAGCTGCGTTAGGTGTAGTTCAGAGACTCCAGAGTACGGAGGGTAGCTCATCTACCCAAGCGTGTTTGGCTTTCTTGAGGGGTGCTAATAGCCTTTTCTTTATCCTGTTGCATATTAAGCCATTGGCTTTCTCGACTTGCCCATTTGTCTTTGGATGCGCTACAGATGCGAATTTCAATTTAATTCCCAAACTTTTATAGTAATTCTTAAACTCCTTTGATGTGAAGTTTGTCCCATTATCTGTGATGATGCTGTGTGGTACTCCAAAGCGAAAAACTATGGACTTGATGAAGTTGATTGCGGCTGTAGAATCTTGGGTTGTTATGGGGGCTGCCTCTACCCACTTGGTGAATTTGTGGACTGCCACTAGCATGTAAACATGCCCTCCTGGCCAAGATTTGTGCAATTTTCCTACCATGTCAAGACCCCATTGTGCGAAGGGCTAGGATAGTGGTATTGGTTGCAATTCTGCTGCTGGCGCATGTGGTCGACATGCGAAACGTTGACAAGCCTCGCACTTCCTCACTATATCTTTCGCGTCTTCAATGGTTGTTAGCCAGTTAAACCCTGCATGAAAGGCTTTTGCTGCGATGGCTCTGCTGCTAGCATGATACCCGCATACTCCTGCGTGGATGTCCTTTAAGATTTCTTGCCCTTCTTGAGGAGTGACGCATCGTTGCAAGATGCCTGTTATACTTTTCTTGTATAGTTTTCCTTGTAACACGACGAAAGCCTTGGATCGTCGTATTATCCTTTTTGCTTCTACTGTATCTTCGGGTAGTGCTTTGTTTATCATGTATGCCAAATATGGCTACATCCAAGTTTCTTCGAGCATCATGACTTCTTCTAGTTCTGTTGTGCTTGCTTTTCCAGCCCCCGAGCCTATTGCTTGGTGCTAGCCTTGTTCCTCTGTAGTCGAAGTTTTGTTGTTCTTTATTGACCTTTCTATGATTTCTTCCCAAAAGACTCCTTGCGGTATGGGTAAACACTGGGACCTGATGTTTGCTAGATTGTCGGCTTCCTTGTTACTGGCCCTGCTAACGTGCGAAACTTCGCATCCATCGAATGTTCCCTCTAGATAATAGTATAGGTTTCTGTATGCTGTCATATTGTCACTGATGGCGTCGCACTTGTTCATCACTTGTTGGACGACGAGATTTGAGTCTCCAAATATTTTCAATCGAGTTGCCCTGCATGCTTTGGCCATTTTCATTCCATGGAGCAGAGCCTCGTATTCGGCTTCGTTATTAGAAGCTTGAGGAAAACTCATCCTTAACACATACTTCAACTTGTCGCCTTGTGGTGATATCAGGACCACTCCTGCTCCTGCGCCTTGGACTCTTTTTGATCCGTCGAAGTACATTGTCCATACGCTTGATAGATCTGGCGGTCCTGTGTTTTGTAACTCTAGCCACTCTGCTGTGAATTCTGGCAAAACTTGTGATTTGATTGCCTTTTGCTTTTCATATGTGATGTCCAGGGGTGATAATTCAATTCCCCATAAGGAGACACGTCATGTTGCTGAAGGGTTGTTCAATATGTTGGACAGTGGTGCTTCTTAACCACTATAATTGGGTGCACCACGAAATATTGCCGTAGTTTTCGTGCTGTTGTGAATACACTATATGCGAGCTTTTGGTAGCAGGTACCTCTGTTTTGTTGGAGATAGTACTTCGCTGACGAAATATACTGGCCTCTAGACGCCATGAGCTTTTCCCTCTTCACTTCTTTCGACTACCAATACTGTACTCCCCACTTGATGTGTTGCCGCGATGTACAGTAGTAGTGGCTCTTTTTCGTTTGGTGCGACCAACACTGGTGGTGTGGAGAGCACTTTTTTCAACTGCGCGAAAGCTACATCTGCCTCTTCTGTCCATTCGAATTTGTCATCTGACTTTTTCATGAGTGCATAGAAAGGGAGTGCTTTCTCTCTCAACCGAGCAACAAATCGACTTAGTGCCACGACTCGTCCTGCAAGCTTCTATACGTCGTGCAGTTTTGTTGGTTTCCCCATTGTTAGGATTGCTTGAATCTTTTCTAGGTTCACCTCTATTCCCCTTGCCGATACCAGGAACTCCAGGAGTTGTCCTGCAGATACGCCGAAAGAACATTTTGTCGGGTTGAGCTTGAGTTTGTACCTATTTAGATTGTTGAAAGTTTCTGCCAAGTCACTAATCAACGACTCTTCTTTTCTTGTGGTGATGACCATGTCGTCGATGTAGACTTGGATGTTGCGTCCTATTTGGCTTCCGAGGCAGTTTTGCATCATCCGTTGGTAGGTTGCTCCTGCGTTTTTAGGCCAAAGGGCATGACTTGATAACAGAACACGCCGTATGGTGTGATGAAAGCTGTCTTTTCCTCGTCTTCTTTCTTCAGTTTGATCTGGTTATAACGAGAATATGCATCTAGGAAGGAAAGCCTTGCGCACCCCGCTGTTGAGTCTATTAGGTGATCAATGCGAGGTAGGGGGAAGGGATCCTTTGGACAGTGCTTGTTGAGAGATGTGTAGTCGACGCACACTCTTTGTACATCTGTGTTTTTCTTGGGTACAATGACTGGGTTAGATACCGAGGTTGATGACTTGATTTCTTGGATGAATCCGGCGTTTTCTATCCTGTGTAGCTCGGATGCTATTGCTTTCCTTTTGGGTTTGTCAAATCGTCGCAATGGTTGTTTGACTGGCTTTGCTTTAGGATCCACATTTAGTGCGTGCTCGACGAGTTCCCTGGGAACCCCTGCCATGTCTGAAGGACACCAGGCGAAGATTTCCCAGCGCTCACAGAGGAACTCGACGAGTGCGCTCTCCTATGCGGGATCCAAGTTTACTGCTATGGAGGTGGTTTTGTTCGGGTCCGTGGGGTGGACCTGTATTTTCTTTGAGTCTTGGGTTGCATCGAAAGTCTGATCTGGCAGGGATTGTCCGACGTCGGGTAGCATGTTGTGGTCAGTTTCTCCTTTCAGTCTTGCGTACTCTGCTGTCATGCCAAAGGTTTGCGCCAGCCTGTTGAATTCTTTGTCACAAGTGTTGGATACTTCAAAGCTGCCTTGTACCGTGATTGTTCATTTGGGTCCTGGGATTTTGAGCATGAGATATGCATAGTGAGGTACTGCCATGAACTTTGCAAATGCCGGTCGCCCCAGGATTGCATGATACTGTGAAGGCCAGTCCATGACTTCAAACTTCAGCTTCTCTCTGCGATAATTGTTGCTATTGCCAAAGCAAACGTCGAGTTCTATTTTTCCGAGAGGGTAATTTGCGCCTCCTGGTACTATTCCGTGGAAAGAACAATCTGTTGGCTTTAGACTTTCTAGTGAGATGCACATTGCCTTCAGAGTTCTTGCGTATATTAGGTTTATGCCACTTCCTGCGTCCATGAATACTCTCCCGATATCATATCCCCCTATTTGCGCCTTTAGCACCATCGGTGAGTGCCCCAGTCTGGGCACTTTCCTTGGGTGGTCTGCTCTGCTGAACCTGACTGTTTGATCGGACCACTGCAGGTACTCTGTAGTGGTTGGTGGTGATGATATAGCTAGGTTTACTTGTCTGGATATGCTCTTCTGCTCCTTCTTGGATTTTGGCACCGGTTGGATAATTGCAGATATATATACTTTCGACTCCAGATGTTTTGCTAGTCGCTGTACTTGGTATCCTTGACTCATACTCTTCTTTCCCTGCCGTTCTCCTTGATTTGAGTCTATGGCACTTTGCAATCTCAAGAAGGTTCTGCAATCCTTCATCTGACGGTTAGAAACTCTCTTCCCATCTAGGTATGTATAGTGGATTTGACAAGGTCCATAGAGCATGTCCTCCACCGATGGGCCAGAGTACTTTGGTTTTTCTACTTCATGATTACCTCTTGCCTGGAACTCCCTGTTTTTGTAGCTTTCCTCGTCCCTTCTTTCATACCCTGCGGCTATCTGATTTCGCCTTGCGTGGCTATCTCCTTTGCGGTATCTTCGCTTTTGCCTGCTTGCTCTGTCGACTTCAGGTGAACATCCCCTTTTGTTGTTATATGCGTCTTCTCCATCGGCGAATCTATTGGCTACTTCCATTAATTCAGACACTATCCTTGGCTTTGTTCTCCCTATCTCTTCCACGAGGTCCGAACGACGAAGGCCAGCCGAAAAAGCATCTATTGCTCTCTCGTCAGAGATGTCTTCTGCTGAATTTTTGATTACACTCCAGCGTTGTATGTAAGAGCGTAGGGTTTCATCTTTCTTCTGCACGCACAACTTGATTTCTTCTAGAGATGCTGGGCGCTTATACATTGAGCAAAAATTTCTTGCGAATTGGCTCTCTAGTTCGCCCCAACCCCTGATAGAATCGTTGGGTAAGGTGTTCAACCAGGACCGTGCTGCGCCGGTGAGGTGTAACTACAAACTTTGCATAGCCGTTGCTCTTGTTCCTCCGAGTATTTGTACTGCTTGCAGGTAGTCTGATGACCATAGAGTGGGTTATTGCGACCCATCATACTTTTGTTGATCGTGCGGCAACTTGAATCCTTTGGGTACCCGCGTTTTGCGAACCCTGCGGGTAAAGCATAATGCGCCCATCTCTTTTTCGTCGTCTTCGTAATTTTCTTCTCTCCATGCATAGCGTGAGTTGTTTACTCTTGCTTGTGCTATTATGTTCCTTGCATCCACCTTCCGTTTTTGGCGCTTTTCGTCATCTGATGACTCACTAGTTTTGTTTTGCGAGGATTTGCGCTTGAACTCTTCCTTTCGCCTTTCCTTACGATGTGTCGCCTTTTTCTCTAGAAGATTTCCCCTTAGCTTGTCTTCTATCAACCCGAGGCTTCGTATTGCGGCTTGATGCATGTGCTCCCGTGGGTCTCCAGGCTTTGGTTGTGTGGTTAGTAGGTATGCCTGTGCTGCTACCAATGCTGCATCTGGTGTTTCTGGCACAAATTCCTCTTCCTCCTCTGGTGGGTGCGCGCTTAGGCTTTTCGTATAGCTTTCCTTTATTGTCCGTGTTGTTGTCCTCCTGCTGTGCTTCGGGTCTCTGTGCCTCTCCATGCTGGACTCTGATGCATCGCTGTACTCATCCCAATATCCTCCACTTAATGTGTTGTTGTTATCTCGGCTTCTCATAAACATGTCTCTTTCCTCCCGTAACTTCTTTCTGCGCTGGTGCAGCGCATATTGATATCCCATCAGAACTTCTCTCCTTGAATCTGCAGGTACTTCCATCCCATGATTGATGACTGACATGATGATTCTCCACTCTCCGATTGAGACGTGAATTTTCTCCTTTTCCTTCTTGCTGTTACTCATCGGTTTGTCGACTTGCATGTCGACCTCTTCGTTGCCTTCGTGATTATTCTCTTCTGCTTCTTCAGTGATAATGATGCATAACTGGTGTACACTTTTGGAGATGCCACTGCTTCTGGTGGCGAAATCCCTTGGACTATCGTGTGGCTTATCCTCTGTTGCTTCCATGTCGGGCTTTCCCCGAGTTTCGTCGAATTCCTCGAGTCCTTTTTGCATATTTTCTATTGCCGTGAGACTGACCGGCGAGTTTACCTCGCTAGAAGAGCCCACGGATGATTCAGACAATGTGATTCTCTCGGCTTTGCTTGCCGACAGACCCGATTTCTCCGGATCCGAAAGGCGAGTTGAACCCAAAGATCTGACGTAGAAGCTTAAACTTCCGATCGTCAGCTCTATCTCTTGACTTTTGTCGACTTCTGGATTGCTATTGGCTAAAAGTGAAAAAGCCGTCGAATTCATGATTCCAACGCCCAGAGTCCCCACGGTCGGTGCCAATTGACAAGGGTTAACTCGACGAATATCCTAGATGAAGGACTTAGGATCGGGGGAGTAGGGCATCGGATGAACTCGAAGGTAAAATCAGTCAAACAAGGTGTGTATCGGAAGTAAACGTAAGGTGAACTTTGGCTTACTCTCAATCTGCCCCTCTCCATCCTCTCCTGGCCCCTATATATAGGTGGCCAGGTCTCAAGGATCGGGAGGGTTCCGATACAGATTACAATATCGACATACGACATGAACTCGTATTTCGACTAGCGTTACAATTGGGCCTAGCTTAACGGTCCTCAGGGGCACTCAACTGACGGGCTCTATTATCTATACCCTTGTCACTTTCACTAGTGGACGTCTCAACAAAGATAACATAATTGAACCAATAGATACTAACTTCACTATGCCACTCTAAACTACTCTCCAATGGATAACAAACACTACTCATGCGTAGGGCTACGAAGCACTCCTCAAAGTCCACATTTCCCCATACTAGATTGCCCCTCACTGTCACCATGAGTGCACTAGATGGTTCCAACAAACACCAAAAATCATAGACACACTAGCTAAAGAGACACACATAATGTGCACACTGTCACCTTCACATCATGGTACAAGGTGTCTCCAGAGATTATAAATATAAAGCATGGGAGTAGCATAATATCTGAATAATAGCATCTACCAACTCAACTAGTTACAAAGCTCACGATCACATATAGATCACATCATGGGAGAGAGAGATGAACCACATAGCTACCCCCTCAGCCCCGGGGGAGAACTACTCCCTCCTCATCATAGGAGGCAGCAACAGCGATGGAGATGGCGGTGAGGTCGATGGAGACGACGGATATGGCGATGGAGACCGATGGAGATGGCTCCAGGGGCACTTCCTCATCCCGGTAGGGTGCCGGAATAGAGACTTCTGTCCCCGAAATTTGTCCATGGCGGCGGCGGAGCTGCAGGACTTCTTCTTAAAAAAACTGACCGATTTAGGGTTTGGACTTCGGGAGGCTTTAAATAGAGGCATCGTCAGAAGTGGACCAGGGCCACCTCACCATGTGGCGGCGCACGCCAGGGGGGCGCGCCACCCCATGGTGAGCCTGCCCTCTGGCCCCTCTCTGGCTCTTGTTCGGTCTTCGTCCTTCGTCCGGAAAAAATAGAAGTTTTAGTCTTTGTTTCATCCAATTCCAAGAATATTTTCTGTGTAGCTTTTCTGAAACACAAAACAGAAGAAAACAGGGAACTGGCACTGTGGCATCTCGTCAATAGGTTAGTTCCGGAAAATGCATAAAAACATCACGAAGTGTAAACAAAGCATGAAGAAAATGGTGTAAAACAAGCATGGAGCATCAAAAATTATAGATACGTTTGAGAAGTATCACTTCTCTCTCAAAGATTTCTCCATAAGTGTGATTATGCATCTCCCTTTTCTGAAATTTTTAACAAACCTCATAAAAAATGATTTTGAGACAAGTAAATGAAGGAAACTACTATAGAGAGTTGCAAGAGAGCTAAACATGCATCAAAATAACTTATCTAAGAAATAGAACAAGCATGCAAACTCACTTAACCTGTCGCCTACAGTACTAAAATACTCAACAAATACTCCACTAAACAAAATTCTACTTGGACAATCGGAGGAGTCACATACCGGAGAACAAAAGCTCCAAATCTCAGCAGAAAAAATGGGCTGAGCAAGGAGATCAAAAATTGCAAGCAAGAACAGCAAGAACACGAGTTTGAGAAATGGTGCGGTGTTTTTTTCGGGAGAGAGAGAGTGGAATGGCAGGTGGAGAAATAAGTGGAGGGCCAGGGGCTCCACACCATGCCATGGCGCGGCCTGCCCTGGCCCGCGCCACCAGGTGGTGTGGTGGCATGGTGGGTCCTCCTGGGTTGTTCCGGATGCCTCTCTGCCCCATTTTAGATGTAAAAAATTAATAAAAGTTTTCTGGAATTTTTAGAGAAACTTTATTTTTGAGTGATTTTCAGAATTTGATAAATGATTAAAAACACAAGAAAACGATTATGGAACGATGGAAAACAAATTCAAACGAAATCTATAGAAGTTCTAAGACACTAAAATATGCAACTATCCAGCAGAAACATGGGTGAACATGGTGAAAGCATAATTGGGAATGGTGAAAACATGAGTAAACTAAAGTAAACACGGTGGAAACATAGTTTAATTCATTCAAAAACCACTTTGTTAACAAGGTTGATCAAGTCTTGTTACCAAAACAATTTTTTATGAAACAAAACTTTGCATTTCACTAAATGATTATGTTACCTCAACCTTCATAGGCATAATCCCAACCATGATAATTTCATATTCTTCTTGTGGCCTTAGCCTTGAACAATAGATTTCTCCAACTTTAATGGTCTTAATATTTTTAATTGAATTTAGACCATATTTCCTATCAATCTTCTTGGGAAAATAAACCATGTGCTCCTTGTCATTAACATTAAAAGTTACTTTCCCTTGGTTGCAATCAATAACATCACCTGCATGTTAAGAAAAGGTATCCCAAGAATAATAGACATATTATCATCTTCAGGCATTTCTAGCACAACAAAGTCAGTTAACATCAAACAATTATTAGCCACTTGAATAGGAACATCCTCACATATACCAATAGGAATAGTAGTAGACTTATTAGCCATTTGCAAAGATATATCAGTTGATAACAATTTTTCTAGGTCAAGTCTCTTATAGAGAGAAAAAGGCATGACACTAACTCCTGCTCCCAAATCACACAAAGCAGGTCTAACATAATTATTTTTAATGGAGCAAGGAATAGTTGGTATACCTGGATCTCCAAGCTTCTCTAGAACCTTTCCATTGAAAGAATAATTAGCAAGCAAAGTGGAAATTTCCTCATTAGGAATCTTCCTTTTATTACAAACAATATCTTTCATATACTTTGAATAAGGAGGCAATTTAATAGCATTAGTCAAAGGAATTTGCAAAAACAAAGGTTTCATCCATTCACAAAACTTGTTATAGTGTTCTTCTTCCTTTGATTTGTGTTTCTTATTAGGAAAGTGCATTGGTTTTTGCACCCAAGGTTCTCTCTCACTGCCATGTTTATTGGCAATGAAATCTTTCTTAGTGTACTTTGTATTCTTAGCATGATTTTCAGGTTCCTCTTCAATTTATTCTTTATCATAAGAATCATTTTTATCATTACCACTTTCAGTTTCAGCATCAAAGATAGATACAGTATTAGGATCTTTAACGGATTCAGAAGATTCTACAACTGTTTTGTGTTTCTTCTTCTTTTTCCTAGAAAGAGTACCATTATCTATAGAATGTTGAGAATCTTATTCAATTCTCTTAGGATGTCCTTCAGGATATAAAGGATCCTGAGTAGAAGCACCACTTCTAGTGCTTATTTCACAAGCATGTTTTTCTCTAGAAGCATTAACTAGCAAATTGTTGTGCACCTTAGTGAGCTAATCAATTTGAGTCTGAACCATTTGGAAATGTTTAACAAGCATTCTAACATCATTGGTGGTTCTCTCCACAATATCATGCAACTTATTAATAGCTCTAGAATTTTCCAATAGATGATTCTGCACTCTCTTACTAATGTTATCTTGCTTAACAATATAATTATCAAACTCATCTAAGCATTGATCAGGAGGTTTGGAGTAGGGAATATGTCTATTATCAAAGCATTGGAGTGAGTGTACCTCGATAGTGGATGAGTGAGGGATTGGCTTACATATTTCTTCTATAGGTGGTAGATTCTTCAAATCTTTAGATTTAATACCCTTCTCCTTAAGAGATTTCTTGGCTTCCCTCATCACTTCATCATTTAATTAAATCATTCCCCTCGTCTTTGGTGTTGGCGTTGGGGTTGGCTCAAGTATATTCCAATCATCATAATTCTTGCTTATTTTAGTCATTAATTCCTCAGCTTCAGCAGGAGTTCTTTTCCTGAAAACACAACCAGGAAAACTATCCAGGTATGTCCTAGATTCAACAGTTAATCCATTATAGAATATATCAAGGAGTTCATTTTTAGCTAATGGATTTTTAGGCCGTGCTCTAATTAAAGAACAAAACCATGCCCATGATTCAGGCAACTTCTCTCCTTCTACCTGCTCAAAGTCAAAAAAAATCTGCAAAGCAGCATGTTGAGCACTAGCAGGGAAATATTTCTGAAAGAAAGCATTAACCAACCCAATAGGACTATCAATAGATCCACGAAATAGATTATTAAACCAAGCTTTAGCTTCATCTTTCAATGAGAAAGGGAAAATTTTAGCGACAAAGTAGGTGTGTTTCTTAATATCATCAGAAAATAAGTTACTCAAAGTAGAGAGCTCATTCATATGTCCTATAGCACTTTCATTTTCAGTACCACAAAAAGGCTCTTTCTCAACAATAGTTATATAAGATAAATCCAAAGAGAAATCAGAATCCTTATCTCTAATATTTATGGGAGATGTAGCAAACTTAGCATCAGGAGACAACTTATATCTAATAGCATGTCTTGCAAAAAGATTTTTAATAGAACTTGCATCGTTAGTAGCATGAAATTCTTCAATAAATTCATCATTAAGCTCAATATAAGTTTCCTCAAGATCATCACTAGGACATTCCCTAGACTCAGTTGAACTAACAGGTGTAACAGTATCAGTGTTTCCCATTTGTTTAGTTCTAGCAATTGTAGCATCTAGGAAAGAACCTAATGAACCACTCTCATCAAGAACAATAGAAGCATCATCAAAATTATCAGAAGCATTTTCAAATTCAGCAGAAGTAGCAGTATGTGTAGCTATGCATGTGGTGGTGTAAGCAGCTTACTCATCACAGATGGTGAATCAGCAACAGAGAGGTGTTAAGAGTTGTACCTCCTCTTGTAGTGGATGGCAATATAGGAACTTTCCCATCACGAGGTTTACCCATGATGGATGGATTGCAGCGAACAATATCAATTCCAAGTGAACTTACAAATAAAGCTATGCTCCCCGGCAATGGCGCCAGAAAATAGTCTTGATGACCCACAAGTATAGGGGATCGCAACAATCTTCGAGGGAAGTAAAACCCAAATTTATTGATTCGACACAAGGGGAGCCAAAGATTATTTATAAGCCTTAATAGATGATTTGTTAGTTCAGCTGCACCTGGAAATAAACTTGCTCGCAATAGTTTTATAGTAGTAGCAGTAGCAAAATGATAGCACCAGTAAAAAATAAAGACAGCAGTAGTGACTATAGTAAACGGCAGGATTATAATATTGTAGGCATAGGGATGGATGAATGGGCGTTGCATGGATAAGATAATTCATAGAATAATCAAGACATGGGCAATTGCAGATAAATAATGATAAAGCATCCTAGTACTAAGTAACCATAATCATGTGTTCCGTATTTAGTCGTGTGTGCTCGCAATGAGAAACTTGCACAACATCTTTTGTCCTACCAGCCCGTTTGCAGTGGGGCCTCAAGGGAAACTACTGGTAATTAAGGTCCTCCTTTTAATAGAGCACCAGAGCAAAGAATTAACACTCCGTGAACACATGTGGTCCTCACATCACAGCCATCCCCTCTGGTTATCCCAATTGCTGTCACTTTGGGGCCCCGGGTAAGGTAAGATCACAAACAATAATTATCCTCATGAATCAATAACATGTTCAGATCTGAGATCATGGCACTCGGGCTGAAAGTGACAAGCATTAAGCACAAGTTGCAACAATGTCAAAAGCACTATTAACGGATACTAGGCACCATGCCCTAACAATCTTATAGCAATTACATGAATGATCTCATCCAATCCCTATCATCCCCTTCAGCCTACAGTGGTAATTACTCACACATGGATGAAGGAATCATGGATGGTTGATGGAGAGGCGTCGGTGATGATGATGGCGATGATCTCCTCCAATTCCTCGTCCCGGCAGGGTGCCAGAACAGAGTTTCTAGTTCTGAATTGCGGTTACTGGTGGTGGCGGTGCAACAGAACTCTATCTGGGAAAAATGCCGAGCCCCCTGATATTTTCAGGTCAGGGACTTTATGTAGGCGAAAGGAGGGCTCAAGGCAGCGGTCGAGATGGCCACACCACCCCCTGGCATGGCCTGGCCTGGCCCGTGCCACCAGGTGGTGTGGGCCCCTCATGGCTCTTCTCCGTCTCGTCTTCTAGCTCCGTGAGTCTTCTGGTAAAATAGGAGTTTTGTGATATTTTCTGGGAATTTTCCTGAAAGTTGGATTTCTGCACAAAAAAGAGACACTAGAGCAATTTTGCTGAAAACTGTGTTAGTCCGTGTTAGTTGTATTTAAAACACACAAATTAGAGGAAAAACAACAGCAAAAGGGTTCAGGAAAGTAGATATGTTTTGGACGTATCAGGGGGCACTCGGGATTGCCACCCAGGATTAAAGAGATTACCATGTCTTCTGTGCTTTAGAGTACTTCCAGTGCAGCCTTATGGCACTATGGGCTCTGTCTTGACCAACTAGGCTGTGAGCAAGACATGAGGTGGTAGCAGAATTGTAGGGGGAACAGGTCTTGCTAGTATGGTTGCTCTCTCCTTCTGAAAGGTCTTGTCTCATTCTATATGGGTAGAATGAGTCTTAAGGTGAAAGTGCACAACCCCTACAGGGTGTAAAACTAATCAATTAGCCGTGTCCCCGGTTATGGACAATTTTAGTCTCTAGACATCGAATGTACGGAAGAATCTCATCACCATTTGTGAATGATAATTTTTTTGACTAGAAACCCTTAGGTAGGAGCTCAGAGCCATGCACTCCGAGGGGTGGTGGTTTCTTTTGTTCCGACTTTGTCGAGTTTCGCCCAGAACTACATGCCTGGCCTGTATGTAGTGTATGAGAGTCACTTTGACCCTTAAAAATATAAAACTTTGAAAGAAAGATTTTGAAAGCAAATGTAGGATAAAGCTGGCTTTATGCAAAATTAGCCCATGAGATCCACCAACCAAATATTATGTAGTATAGCTCTTTCACAATAGCCACCAGTTATGTGTCATTTGCCAGTATGTTGTTGTACTGACCCCTTTCATTGGGGCTACATATTCAAACGTGCAGGTTATTTGGATGAGGAATGATTAGTAGGATCTCGAGTCTATATTCCAACATGCTGCCTATGGCACGTGATGACGATGGGGGCTCATTGCCACCTTGTTACTCTGCTGTGAATTTGTAAGGTTTGAATCAATTGTAACTGGATCCGCGTCGTAGTAATTGATACTATTGCAATGATTACTACATTTTGTATTGTGGTGCTATCAGTGATCTAGGGAATAGCACTTAACATAGGAGTCTTGCCTTTTTCAAAAGGTAGGGCGCTACAGAATGGTATCAGAGCATAGTGTTGCCTATAGGATCGAGACCCTAGGTTTGGAACAGACTAGGAAGCCCTTAAGATTTTGTTTTCTTCCTTCAAAATAAAATAAGATATGATTTTGGTTTTCTAAATGAAATCTATCTCATCTTGCTTCTATACGTATAAAAAAGTTTGCATCTTGAAAACTTCTTGTATTCTCTCCCACATTATTTTTCAAAGGTTTTCCTTTTACTTTAGATGACCCAACTTTTGAAAACCATCAACAAGGGATATAAGATCAAAATGTGTGAGAAGAATGAGATTTCTACTCATATGAAATTCCTTGAGTCAGCATGATGTACTACATGGAAGGCCAACAAAGAACTTGGAGAATACTGATATGAAGACTGCACAACACCAAACAATACATTGAGGAAGTGGAGATGAGAATATGGAACAATGAAGACCGTGATAGACATGACCACCAATAATTCTAGTTTGTAGAACCAATGATATCGTAATAATCTAATGATTATACCAAATTGGGGTATGACCATACTAGATTGTTAGTGCTTGAACTAGTTTGCTTGATGTGATGAATGTTTGTTAGATGTTGCTTGTAAGGTGAATTGTCTTGATCTGCTGTGTTTGGGTAGGAATTTCCCTCTAGATCCCTTCTATCTATTCTCATCTATGCCAAGGCCTAATCCTATCCAAAACCCCAAAAAGATGTATCCTCAACGCCTAAACAATCACAATGACCCTCAGATGGAGATAGCAATGCAACGAATGATAGAAGTACATACTGAATTAATGCGCATAATGACCCAGGATATGGTCAACCACAATAGCAAAAGTTTACCTCCTGGAATGCAGCAAGTACTAGATGACCATTCTAGAATGGTGCAAATGATGTCCCAGATTATGGCTAATACCAATAACAACCTGTCCCAAAACAATCTTGGTAGCAAGGAACTAAGAGATAGTGCTGAGATAACGCTGCAAGCCTTCAAGATCTGTGGAGAAATAGGACACGTGACTAAAGGATGCCGTGAACAGTGCCCTTACTGTTATACGAGCCACCCAACTGGAGAATGTCCCATGACCCAGGTTACATGTTTCCTATGTGATGGAATCAATCATGTTCCCGCTGAATGTTACCTTTACCCCACGGTGCAATGAATGAATCAACAAGCCAAACATGGATTGTGCCAAATGCTGGGAAAGACCCCTAAAGATAGAAGATCCAAGATGAAGGTGGAAAAGAAAGTCATGGAAATAGCACACAACCCTACCACCAAGTGTTGCTTTTCATGTGAAGAAGAAGGACACTTATCTAGAAATTTCTCGAAGAAATGAGAGATATTTCCCACAGCTGTGGTGGAATATGAAGAAAAGGAAGTAAGAGATCTCCTAGCCTTAGAGAGACCCAAAAAGAAGAAGGATACTAGCAAGGTGTGGTGCTTCAATTGCAAGGAGCTCGGACATTATGCGAAGAAATGTCCCGAAGAGAACAACAAAGCAAACAGACGAGGTGGCATGAAGAAGAACCTCAACCATATCACTTGTTACACATGCAAACACCAGGGACACTATTCAGATCAATGCACAGAGAATGTTACTTCAAGACTTTAGTGAACTAGGATAACTGAAGGATGCCGCTAGTACAAGGAGATGCCACAACATCACAAAGTGAAACCAATCTAGAAGAAATCTTATGCAACTACTGTTTTGTAATAAATTAACCGAGGACTCGTAAGAGCAATGAGCGACTTTGTTGAATGGATATTATCTTTCTTATGAGATGGCGAACCAAAGGATCGGTAACTCAAGAATAAATAACATACAAGAGTTCACATAAACCCCTAGCTAAGGAACGATAGATTTGTTTTCTAAAATTCAAAAAAAATGGAATTTGGAATATTGGCTCTATTTCCAAGAAAATTTTATCAAAACATGTGAGGTTGACCAAGAGTTAGAATACGAGATGTACCAAACCAAATACAAGGTAATGATTGGGTGCGACATGGATTGACCCTCATGACGACTACTTATATGTCTCAGACGTATCTATAATTTTTGATGCTCCATGCTTGTTTATACACCATTTGCTTTGAGTTTTGTTACACTTCATGGCGTTTTTATGCATTTTCTGGAACTAACCTATTAACAAGATGCCACAGTGCTAGTTCCCTGTTTTCTGCTATTTTTGTGTTTCAAAATAGTTACATAGGAAATATTCTCGGAATTCGACGAAACAAAAGCCGAACCTCCTATTTTCACCGAAGCTTCGCGAAGACCAAAGATGAGACGGAGGGGGGCCAGGAGCTAGGCTCACCATAGGGGGGCGCGGCCCAGCCCCTGGCCACACCGCCCCATGGTGAGGCCAGCTGGCCCCACCTCTGACGATGCCCTTTCGCCTATAAGTTCCCCTCGACAGGAAAAACCTAAGGGACGGATCTCTTTTCCATGAAACATACTGCAAGCCATCGCCATCACCGTTGTGAGATCGGGAGGTTCCAGGAGCTCTTCCCGGCACCCTGCCGGAGAGGGGAATCCCTGCCGGAGGCCTTCTACACCACCATGGTCGCCTCTGGAGTGATGTGTGAGTAGTCTACCTTGGACTATGGGTCCATAGCAGTAGCTAGATGGTTCTCTCCTCCACCATGTGCTTCTTGTTTAGATCTTGTGAGCTGCCCTGCATGATCAGGATCATCTTTATGTAATCATACATGTTGTGTTTGTTGGGATCCAATGAATATTGGTACTATGTGATGTTGATGTGTTGAATATATATCTTTATGTTATCTCTATGTTATTTATGATCTTGCATGCTTTCTGTTGCTAGTAGCTATCTTGGCCGAGTAGATGCTAGTAACTCCAAGAGGGAGTATTTATGCTTGATAGTTGGGTTCATGCCTCTATTTAATCTGGGGGAGTGATAGAAACCTCTAAGGTTGTAGATGCGCTGTTGCCACTAGGGAGAAAACAACATTCTTGTGTCCAAGGACATTTGCTTTGTTTACATTACGCACTTTGCTTAATGCGATTATCTGTTGTTCGCAACTTAATACTCAAGGGGTCCTCGGACGATTCCCCGCAAGTGGATTTTTAGTCATAGATGCAGTTGGATGGCGGTCTATGTATTTTGTCGTAATGCCAGAGTGAATCTCATAGTGATCCTCATGACATATGTACGTTATCTTTATTCTATCAATTGCCCAACTGTAATTTGTTTACCCAGCATGTGTTATTATCTTATGGAGAGACACCACTAGTGAACTGTGGACCCCGGTCCAATTTCCTTTACATTGCTATACCGTTTTACTTTTACTCGCACTGTTTACTTTCTTGCATACTATTATCCTACTACCACTCGATACGCTCAATCCTTTGTTTACAGCAAACCGGTGAGATTGACAACCTCATCGTAAGTTGGGAGCAAAGTTTTTGGTTGTGTTGTGTGTAGGTTTCATGTTGCTGCTGGTGAAAAGCTACACGCCGACAAGTAGTTGATCTGGCGCCCTTGTTCGGAGTGTCACGAAGTTAGCAAGCATCACCTTCTAAAGTTTGGCTTTCTCCTACTGGTTCAATAAACCTTGGTTTCACAACTGAGGGAAGACTTGCTGCTGTGCTCATCATACCTTCCTCTTGGGGTTCCCAACGAGCTGTTCTTACAAGCCATCAACGAGTTTTATGGCGCCATTGCCGGGGAGGAAGAAGACTTCTGCAAGGGGAGTCTCGCATCCACAATCTTTTACTTTGTTTTTGTTTTACATTATTTTATTTTTGCTTGCATCATTTTATCAAAAATACAAAAAATTTAGTTTCCTTTATAGTTGTTACTTTATTACTCGTAGTTCATTATGTTGTTCCCTAAGTATGTTTTGGAGGACCTCTCAGTAGGTAGTGGTTCTATTATTAGGAAAGGTAACATTGAGGAGTTCTTTAATCATATTAGTATGCATAAAGATGTTGAGGATAGATCTTTGGCTGACCTTGCTCCTAGTTATGAAGTTGCTGCTGCTTATTTAGTTCACATGTTGGAGGCTAGGTTTGTTAACCTTAATCCTTTTATGCAACAAATGTTTCTTAAGCTTCATGATATCGAAGACTCCGAAAAGAAAGATTTTATTTTGGAGACTTTGCGTAGAGAATTTAGAGATCTTTTTATTGAAGCTAGGAAAGTCTTTGAGCGTTTTAATATGCTTGGCTCGCCTGTTAATGTTGTTGGTACAACCAAAGAAGATATCAAAGTACCAATTCCTTGCAAACTTGTAGGATTGCATGAAGCTTTTGAAAAGAATTTCAATTGGATTTGTCCTAAAAATCTTTTTGATGAAAGTAGTGAACCAAAGAGTGTTCACAAGGGATCTTCAAAAACTCATTTGGACACAATTCAATTCATTGTTGAAAAGACATCTGCGATTGATCTTAATGCCTCATTTGATAATACTTGATTTGCACTTTCTGCGCCTAGCTCAAAGACGTTAAAGAAAAGCACTCTTGGGAGATAACCCATTGTTTTCTTTTCAGTACTTTTTCTTTTGTTTGACTCTTGGAAGTTATTACTACTGTAATAACCACTCCTTATCCTTTTTATTTCATTGTTGTGCCAAGAAGAACCTCTAATTTGAGGGAGGTAAGATTTGGGGAAGTTGCTATCCTGAAACAGATTTCGGTGCTGCACCGTAAAGATTCGTAAAAATTCTCAGAATATCATTTTGACCTGCGATTTCTTGTGCATATGCCCCAGGTTATATCCAAACTTTAATTAGTTTTGCACTTTTTTATTTGAGCAATAGAAGGTCCTCAAAAAAATCGACCTTAGTCAGTTGTTCTGTTTTGACAGATTTCTGCCACTATTTGTGTTTGCATCTCGATCACTTTCTTTTTTAGTTCTTTTGATCACGGAACTTTTGGGGAAGTTGCTACAGTAGTATATGCTTTATATGTGGTGTTTTTGAGTTGAAACCTGAACCAAAAAGGGTTGATTTACTATTATGTTTATGCTAATGTTGCTAATAGAATTGTGTTAAGTTTTTTATGAAGGAAGTTTTCAAGTGTAGGGATTGGAGAATGGTGAGATGAGATGAAGAATGGAAAAAAGCTCAAGCTTGGGGATGCCCATGTCACCCCAAGAAATATCCAAGAGGTACAAGTGTCAAAGCTTGGGGATGCCCCCAAGGCACCCCTTCTTCATCGGCAAAAATCAGGTCACCTTTCAAAACACTATATTTTTATTGCTTCATGCACTATGCATTTTTCTTGGAGCGTCTTTACTTTTGCTTTCAGTTTTGTTTTGTTTTGTTTGCTGCAATAAATGTTGGACCCCAACAAATTTCTTTTGGAGGAGATGTACTCGTTTTTCATTTGCCAAGAACACTCTGTTTTTCGCTCTTATCGTTCAATGAGTGTTCTCTTTTTCTAGAACTGCGTTTACCTATCATTTTTTGCCTTGATTATTGTTCAGATCTTGTTTTATCTTTGCATCAAGGTGTATTTGGACGTCTGGTCTATGTTGGTATTCATCTAAAGAGTTGTTTTAAAAAGGTTCGAATGGTGTTGGAAAAGAGAAAAAGTTTCATGCAAAAAAGTGGTACAAAAAGTAGCTTGTTTAGACTGCGGCTTAGACTTTTGCATGCCATGCTTGATGTCATTTTGATAGTATGCTTAGTGATTTTTGCTGTAGCATGACTTGTCTCAAATTACTGAGATTGCTTAATGAGCCTTTGAAAAAATCATGCGTTGTTTTTATTATGTGGAAGCATTTATTTGGTTTTCTCCTTTGATGCTTTATTTGGGTTGACTTGGTGCATGCTTACAACATGTTTGACTCTTACAAAGTCGCCATAAGCCTCTATGATCATTTGGTTTTTGACTTGTGATCCCATTTTATGCTTCTTTTAATGATTTTTTGTCGCTATGCATGATTATGGCCATTATTGCTCTCTTAGTTGGTCGCTCCCAGTCTTTTGCTAGCCCTCATTTTGCACTGAGTATGAGCTCTACTCGTGCATCCAACTCCCAAAAACCAAGTTATTCCAATGTGTCCACCATACATACCTATTAGCAATTTGCTATTCCAAAGTACATTTGACTTCCTTTTTTCTATCCTTTGAATTAAAATCTTTTTCGATGTTATGCAAAATTAGTCAGTAAAGCTCTCACGAACCTAATGGCACACTTTACTTTTCTCGCTTTTAAAATTTTGACATTGTGGCTCTTTTATGTTGATGTTATGCTTGCAAGTTGTAAGTTGGGAATTAGCCAAACCATGCCTTCATGGGGAAAGCTTTCAACATTGCACTTCTCTTATTTGAGTTGATATCATGATCTTTTGTTTATGGATACTCGCGATGTGAAATAAGTTGGGAATCTTGCGGGATCATGGAGTTTGTATATGTGTTAGAGAAATGCCTGGGCTGCTAATCTAAGACATGCATCATTCATGGTGGAAATTTATAGCATGCCCATAGTGGACATTCGACGATGCATCTCACAATAAAAAGCTATACCAATGGTAAATAAAAGAGATATCGAGGTGTTCATTGACTGTTTGTCCTGTCATTTTGATGTGGGCTTGTTCCATGTCATCGGGCAAGGAGGTACCCCGTTGGCGGTTCTCGATGATACGTGTATACTTACAATGACAGGAGCTTGCTTGGGACCCTAAGTCGAGTAGCATGAGGTTTGGGTATTCGTACTTCACGGGACACGAGGTTTTCAACTTATGATTTGTCAAGCATATGCTCATAATTGTTCTCGCATTAACTTTAACCATTCAAGATGCCTATGATGGGGGCAATGAGAGCTCAAAGCTAGTAAGTACCATAATTTTTTGAAGGTTTATAAAACTTGCAATCACTGCTTCCCTCTGCGAAGGGCCTTTCTTTTACTTTTATGTTGAGTCTCCACCTTCTACCTTTATGCACCATCTAAGAGAGCATAGTTGCCATTCTGAGTTTAATGTGCATAGTCCCAAAGTTTATCATTGATTGATTTGTAATTTTGGTTTCACTTGTTCTTAAATTATTTGTATCTAGTCGCCCTCTTAAATTTGAAGGTGTCCTATGCATTTATGCTTTGCTATTCCATGAAGGACAAGCTGAAAACCATTTGCTATGTTTTTCCATATGATTTAAACACACGTTTGACTTTCATTGTTTCATTATTCATGATCTTTCGTTTGTGTTTCTTTTCATGTTATAACATGGTTGCTAAGTTCTTATTGTCAAGATTATGTCTTTTATGCCCATGTTTTAAGTTCTTTGATCCCAGCACTCAATGCTTTACATAGATGATCAAGATTGTGATTGTGCATGTCACCTAAAAAATTATTCTTTTGTTATCACTTACCTACTCGACGACGAGCAGGAGCTAAGCTTGGGGATGCTTGTCGTCGTGGTGAAACAACATATGCCATGGGATGGCTTAAATGGGGTTCGAGCTAGATGCTGGTGGATTCGGGAGAGGGGAACGAGCTAAAAAGCACGACAGAAAGAGACACTGATCTACCCAGGTTCGGGGCTCTCGTAAGGAGATAACACCCCTACTCCTGCTCTACTGGTTGTATATTTGGGTTGATGTAGTACACAACAATGGTGCTTCCAAGCTCTCTGCTAGAGAAGGAAGATGAACTGCTAAGTGTAGGAACACAGAGTGACCAACCCTTTACCAGGGCTCCCTATGCCACCTTATATAGTGGTGGCCAGGGTTACAACGGTCATACAAGACCACAAGACACGGGCTACACTCCAAACAGGAGCTGGTGACGATGGCAGAGACCCTTGACTTTGCCCCTGATTGCTCTCGATGGGACGCCATATCCCTGTACCTTGTACCTCTTGAACTGTGGCCTTACCTCTGTGCGGTGAGCTCGTACTTGTGCACAGTGAGGGTAGGTAACCTCCACTGTGCACCCTGCCATCTTACTCTGCTACCATGCTTGGATGTTTTCTTCCTTGATTGTAGGGATATGACACCTTGGTTGACTTAAGTATCCCGGATATGACCGTTGGCCATACCCAGGACATATATGCCGGACCAACGACCTACGAGGGTCGGGTAATCCGGCCTCCCCTGCTCCTGCACAACACACCAAATGGTTAGGCCGGCATATCTAAGTATATGCCGGCACACATATACCAGTATTCCGGCTATACCGGCATATCCAAGTATTAGCCGGGATACACACATATGCCGGCCTGGCCGATGCTCTTATATTCCGGCCAGGCCCTTTCTTGATAACCCGGCATAAGTCAACCATAGACTTTGTGTCTTTCTAGTCTCTTGACCCTACCGGGGGTTATCCCCCCGACACTAGTCCCCGAAGCTGCCGAGGTTCCCCAGTCATAGCTGTGGAGCCTCGACAGGTTCAACATACCTTTATTCATTATGTCCCGGTGATCAGATTATATCCCGGCCTCTGTTCCTGTTCCAAAACTTATTCCGGCCGGTCCCGAGGGTATTCCGGACGGAACATATACATCGGGCAGTTAATCCGACATATAGACGAGTCTTCCTCGAGAAGCCATGCCTGACAGCTTTGCATCGAAACTTGTAACTGTCCTGCCACCTCGAACGGTCACCCACGATGTGACGGTTCACAGTGCAGTTACTCCTCGCCATCATTGCGTCATGGCACGGTTACCGGAACCGCCGCCCCACTCTGTGCCGCCATGTGGCGACTCTCTGCAGGAACGGTCGGGGGAGTGGAGCACTACCCACGATCCCCACGACCCTGCCTCTTCGGTATAAATATGGGGTGGGGGTAAACTTGCTCTTTTTACCCCCGCCACAGTGCCTTCTTCCTCTTCTGCTCTCCTGCCCCTTGCGCTTCGCCGCCGGACCGAGGGACAGAGAAGGAGCACCGCCGACGACCCGCTCTACTCCGGCGCCGACGCCCGACGACGCACGGCATCACCATTGACGACGCCGCCGCCGCCGCCTCTTCTCTCTGCAGCATTGCAGGGAGATTGGATCTTCTTCTGTACGCTCGCCATCGTCGTTCTTTCGCCGTCGGCCAAACTCCGGTGAGTTCCTCTCTCCCTCTGTTCTTCCTCTTTGATGCTTCTTCATAGCTTCGCATTGGTAGCCATATCCGCATAGATCTAGTGCAGTTCCTCTCTGGATTCGACTAGCATTGCTAACAGCGCTCACAGGTGTTCTTCCTTAGAATTTTTACCCTTATTTGTTTCCTGTTTTAACTGGCTCGGTAGATCTTTGATTTCTGCTAACCTTGGGGAGAGTGGTATGCCGGAGAGACTAACCTCCCTCTTTTCTCCGGCCTTGATAGGAATAACATCACGGGACTCCGGCTGTCACGCCTTGTCCCGGCCACTAAGATGGCATCTTCAAGCATGACGGGCACCTCGGCCTCTGAGGAAGATACCTCGGCCCGAGCCCAAGGACGCTCCGGCTGGGAGGGGTCGGAGGTTACTCCGGCCGACATATCCTGGGTCACCTCCACCAGGAGAGTCCCGGAGGGCGTAGCATGCCGGCTACCAGCAGGGAGAAACTGTGCCGGCACCTGAACCTGGCGAACGCGTCGTCTTCATCGCCCACTTCGAGCGTGGCTTCGGCCTGCCAGCATCGGACTTCTTCCGGGACTTCCTCAACACCTACGCCCTACAACCTCATCATATCCCGGCCAATGCCGTGATGATCCTCTCCGCCTTCGCTGCTTTTTGCGAGGGCTATGCCGGCATAGAGCCCCTTACTCAAGGCTGGGCGAAGTACTTCCAACTGCGGAAGCAAGTCGTCCAAGAGCCGCCCCGGAGCAAGGACGACCCGCCGGAGACGGCCCAGGAAAAGAAGGACCGCCCCATGACCCTCTGCGGCGCGGCCACCATCATGTCCCGAAAGGGCTCGGACTTCCCCAAGGTGGAGCTCCTGGAATCTTGCAAGAAGTGGCAGAAAAGCTTCTTCTACGTCAAGAACACCACCAACGAGGATCTGCTCAACCTGCCGCCATTTGTGGACGAGCCACCCTTGGCTATGACGAACTGGACCTACAACCCGAAGAACTCGGTGATGCCAGTGAATGCGCTTCACCGGGTTAAGGGCGAGCTCCGGGATGCCGGCCTTACTCCTCAGGACCTGGTGGCCTGCTATATAAGCCGGCGCGTCTCCCCTCTGCAGCGCCGGTCGCACAAGATCTGCCAGATGAGCGGGCCAATGGACCCCACCCGGCACTCCACACACGAGCTGACTCCGGCCGACATTCTGCGCCGGATTAAGGATGTCTGCAAGTCCTCTCAGGCCACTTTTGCCTGGGGGCTAGAACCATACAGCCGGGATAGGCCCGCCCCAACGGTAAACCATCTTATCCGATACATAAAGTCCATGTCCGGCACATAGATACTTAAGCCGACACATGTCTGTTTGCCGACACATATCATATTGATCCGACATACCTCTTCCACTGGCATATTTCCTTGTCTGAATACTTGACTTTGCTGTTTATACAGAAATTCAGCTTTCAAGCCATGGAGAACTCCCGGATCAAGATCGCGGCGGACCGCACTGTTGCGGATGTTGAAGATCCGGATCATTGGGATAAGCTTCCCAGGAGCACCCGTGCTGCAGCTGCCATGGGTAAGGGCTCTTCATCCCGGCATTATACTCAAGACCGGAGTGAGATTGATTCTGACGAGGAGATCCTGCTGTACTATGACCCGATGCCACTTGCGTATGCCTTTCCAGAAACACCTATTGCTTACGAGTTTCCAATGCCGTCCTCAGCTATCCCGGACGATATGGTTATCGACGCCGCCCCTCTGAACCAGGGACCTCCTTCCACCGGCGGACGTGCCGGCCGGAAGTGAGGGGTGAAGCCCCAGCCCGACACACCTCAGAAGTCGAAGAGGCAGAAGGTCGGCGTGCCCATACTGAAGAAACCGAGACCTGTCGCCGCGGGGTAAGTTCCTTCTGCTTGTTTCATTTCTGACATATCTCTTGCTTGCATTATTGACTTGGCGTTTTTTCTCTTTCAGAGCTCCTCTTGCGCCGGAACAAGCTTCTGGCTCGAGTGGCGACCCGAAAGTTACCAAGCCCGCGGCCACTGCTACCTCCGACATACCCTCTGCCAGCCACACGACCTCCCCGGCGCCGGCATCCTCGCCTGCGCCCGACAAGACCTCCTCCCCGGCGAAGGACGTTCCTCCGCCGGAACAAGACACCTCTGCCCCCGACGTCCACATGGACTCGGGGGCTCAACAGGAACCTCCGGCTCCTGATGTCCACATGGACACAGGAGCCCACCAAGAAGCATAGACTCCGGCGCGCCCACCAGCGACGCCGGCACAACTGAAGACGCCGGAGCAGACATCAAGGGTAAAGGCCCTTTAGTGCCAGAAGTCCGGACTATTCCGGATCCTGCCTCTGCTGGCCAAGATGCACCGGCCGCGCCAGAACAGCCCGTGCCCAAAACTCCTTCTGCTGAAACGACTCCTGCACCGGCCAAGACCACGGCGCCGGCCAAGACCTCTGGCCCGGCCAAGTCCGGCACATTGAAGATCCAGCCGACCAAGTCCGGCACTCCATCCGCCGCCACTGCTCCTCCTAAGGCAGCGCCTCGGACCAGCTCTGCTCTGGCCCTGCATCTTGGCAGGGCTGCAGCCCGGCCTGGCTACCGGCGCAACTTCTTCGACACGCCAGAACTTGAGGGCATCATCCCCCTGGTGACAAAGAATGACCAAAGCCTCGGGTCTCTCACGGAGCATTGCACCAAGTGGAACGACGCCGGCAGCATGGACACCGCGGACTCCAGCAGCAAGAAGAAGGCCGAAGCCGCGGCTACTGGCAGCCCAGCAGATATCCTGGCCGCGAAGCCCCTACCGATCGCCTGCGAGCTCCTCAGCCTCCAGCAGAGACTTCACCGATTGGCCGATGCCACCAACGTAAGTCCTTTCTACCTATACACATATCCCCAGTCCCCGAAAATGTCGGCTGTCCGGGATACGGACATCCGGGATTTTCTCATAGTCTTTTAGCTAGCTTCTTTTGAATTAACTGCCGACATATGAGCTCGATCCGAGCTTCAAATCCTAGTCACCGAGGGCCGGGATAGGTGCGCAGCACCTGTGCCGGGTCTTTAGCAATTTCACATCTCAATTATCTTTCAAATCCTCTCGACCGAGATATAAGCTCGTTTCGAGCTTCAAATCCTAGTCACCGAGGGCCGGGATAGGTGCGCAGCACCTGTGCCGGGTCTTCAGTAGAATGATCACTTGATAGAATTTTCAACTTAATTTCCATGCCGAATTTCTCTGCTGATATTTTAAATCCGGGCACTTTTGCAGCGCATGAACAACACCCGGGCCGACCTGTATCATGACTTGGTATGCGAGCATCGGAAGTTATCCGACGAGCATAGCAAGCTTCAGCTGGAGCTGTCCCAGAAAGGTAATTTCAGCCGACATATCTTGCCCCTACTCAATAGACCTCTGGCCGGCATATCTTAATATGCCGACACCTAATCTTTGTCCGACATTTCGCAGCTGGTGCCGAAGCCCAAGTCACCGAGCTTACCAAGAGAGTGAAGGAACTGACAGGTATGCCGGATCCCCTTAATCTTCAACTAATCCTTCTGTACTTCAAATCCTTTAATGTTTTCACTGTTTTCTTTCTTCAAATCCTTGTTTTGACTTCAAATCTTTTCAGACGAGAAAGCTGCACTGGAGGCACGCCACCAGGACTGTGTGTCCTCGGTGGATGTAGCCAAGCAACTGGACGACCGAGATGCTGCTCACAAGGCCGAGATAGAGCAGCTGAAGGGCCGGATCACCGAGCTTCTGGACGAAAAGGAACAGAGGGAGGGCCTACTGAAGAAAACCCAGTCCCTGCTTGTCACCTCCGAGACTGATGCCTCCAACGCCCACGCTGAACTGGATAGCCTGAAGGAGCAGGCCACCAAATGGGAGGTTACAGTTGCACAGCTGAATGCCGACCTTGCCAGTAAGCTTCAAATCCTTTCCCTTTATCCTTCCCGACATAGTGTAATTCTCTCCGGCATATTCTCCTTTTGCTAACATTGTTTCTATTCCTCAGACATGTTTCCCGCTTCCGTCGAAGACGTTGAGAGGGCTTTGCAGTTGGATCGAGAAAACCGGGGTGTTCCGGTTGACTCGCCCAACTGGGACATGTCGGAGCAGCTGTTGGCTCTGCAGTCCCGGAAGAACGCCATGACGCTCTACACTGAAGAACTCTTCTATGGCGCCCAGGAGGCATTCTCTGCCCTCTGGCCGGGACAAAGGACTCCCACTGATCCCGTCGACCTCGGCAACGATCTGCAGCTGGCCAAGGTTCGCCTCCGGGAGTGGCGAGATTCCGGCGCAAGGGTTGGAGCTGACGAAGCTCTCAGCTACTTCTTGTCCTGGTATGAAAAGGCTGACTTGGAGACTTTGCGCACTGTGCGCGAAGGATCCATCTGGACCACGGATCCGGAACATATCCGGCGCCGGCGAGAGTTGGCCCACAGCTATGTGGACTATGCCGACACCGACGCCTTCGTCTGGGACATCCGCGAGCCGGAGAAGAAGGGCGATGCCGGGACATCCGCCGCTGCTGAGGGCTCCGACTCCAGCCAGGATGAAGAGGAAGCTGAAGAGGCCGGCACTGATGCTCCGGAACAGGCATCTGCCCCGGGCGGAGGTGATGGCTCCATTCCATCTGCTGGGTCCGGCACTCCTGAAGCCGACATCTCCACCGCCACTGCTCCACCAGCCGGCGCCTCTGCTTCTGCCGCTGCTCCTTGACTTTGCAGCACAAACAATTTAAGTTTTATCAGATCCCCGGTATGCCGGGTGCAGTGTAATATACACGTTTAATTTCCTTTGGTTTGCTACCTGAACAAGTTTTATCTTGGTTTGCTTGTTTCTAATGCCGGATCATCTTTTGGCTAAGTCACCGAGTTGTTTTCCTGTTTCCTCAAGTTCACAACCTTGGCTACTTGTCTACCTTAATTGGCTTTCGACGTATGAGTCTCAAGGTTGCTTCATTGATCATACAGTACTTTAACTTTGAAACTTAGACTTCAAATCATCCGACACTTTTAATTTTAACTTTAGCTTTAACGAGAATGTCGGTTCGCTTGCTTTACATTTCCTTAGCCGTTTTCCATGTGTAGACAATCTCCGGCATCTACTCTTGCTAGCCATGAAGCCGGGTTTCGGACAGCAGCTGAGTCGAAGAGTGGCCTTTGGTGCCGACACATTACTAGGCCGACATAGGAAACATTCAAATCAAGCCAGCCGGCATATAGCAAAAAACTGTAAATAAACAAACAGCATATCTCGGGGGCAGTGCCCGCTCTCTTCGGGATGCCGGCATTTCACTCACTAGTCTTGTGCCGGCATAAAGTGCCGGCACCCAAAGCAAAATATGGAAATACATACATTGTGCTGCTCAGGAGTAAAAGGGGCGCAGTAGAGCTATGTTCCATGGCCTCTTGGTTTCTTCTCCGGACCTGTCCGCCTTATTCTTCTTGGGGTCCTGCGCATCTATAAGATAATAGGCATCATTGTGCAGAGCTCTGCTCACAATGAATGGCCCCTCCCATGGAGGAGTTAACTTATGCCGGCCTTCTGTTCCTTGCTTTAGCCGGAGTACTAGATCTCCCTCTTGAAATCTCCTTGGATTTACCTTCTGCGCATGATAGCGTCTGAGGTTCTGCTGATACACTGCTGTTCTTGACAGAGTTATTTCCCTTGCTTCCTCTAGCAGATCAACATCATTTTCTCTCGCTTCTTTAGCCTCTTCCTCAGTATATAGCACTATTCTTGGTGCATCATGTATTACATCTGTTGGAAGCACAGCTTCTGCTCCATACACCAGGAAAAATGGTGTGTAGCCTGTTGATCTATTCGGGGTTGTTCTTAAACTCCACAGCACTGCTGGCAGCTCATCTAGCCAACATCCCGGAGTTTTCTCCAGGGGCTCTATCAGCCGGGGTTTTATGTCGGATAATACTAGCCCATTCGATCTCTCTACTTGGCCATTGGCACAAGGGTGGGCAACCGACGCAACGTCCAGCCGGATTCCTACCTCCTCACAAAATCTGGCAAATGGCCCTTGGGCAAAGTTTGACCCATTGTCAGTGATGATGCTATGAGGAACACCATATCTCAAGATTATATCCTTTAAGAATTTCACTGCTGTGTGACCATCACACTTGCTTATGGGCTTCACTTCAATCCACTTGGTGAACTTGTCCACCATGACCAGGATATGGGTCATCTTCCCTCTGGCCGGCTTAAAAGCCCCGACCATATCCAGGCCCCAAACAGCAAAGGGCCAGGTTATTGGGATAGTTTTCAGGGCAGATGCCGGCTGATGAATCTGGTGGGCATATCTTTGACACCCATTACATTTCCGGACCAAGTTTTCTGCCTCTTGCAGTGCCGTTGGCCAATAGAAGCCATGCCGGAATACCTTTGCCACCAATGCCCTGGACGAAGCATGGTGACCACACTCCCCCTGGTGAATTTCCCGGAGCATCTCCAGACCCTCCGCAGATTCGACACATCTCTGCAATACTCCGGTGGTACTTCTCTTGTATATTTCTTTGTTGATGATGGTATACGCTTTGGATCTCCTTATAACCCGGCGGGCCTCGGTTTCATCCGCCGGCACTTGACCATCCACCATGAAGTTCATGATAGGACGTGCCCATGAGGGCACTTCCCTGACAGTGAACACTGCCTGATGACCCATAATCGATCTCCATGGGCTGCGAAGTCCCCGGGACTGAAGAATCAGTCCCCGGGTATGCCGGAGCAGTCCCCGGGTATACCGGCACAACCTCTTGGCACATTTTACCCGTGCCTTTAGTTTTGCTCCGGAATACTGTACTAACAGCATATGCCGGCCCAGTCCCCGGGACTGAGGAAACAGTCCCCGGGTTATCCGTCCTGGCTCCGGCATCTATCTCCATTGGAACTGCTTCGTCTGGACCTGGCGGGACATAAATGGAGGATGACTCCGGCGAGGGTTTGATCGATGGCTTCCTCAGATGCTCCAGCGAAATGCCGGGCGGGATTGAATCTCGGGAAGACCCCAGCTTGGACAATGCATCGGCTGCATCGTTCTGAGCCCGGAGAACGTGCCGGAACTCACAACCTTCAAAGTAACCACTTAACTGCTGCACCAGGAAACGGTATGATGCCATGTTAGCATCATGCGCGTCCCATATGCCGGAACACTGCTGAATCACTAAGTCAGAATCACCGAAGCACATAATCTGGCGAATTCCTATGTCCTTAGACACCTTCAGGCCATGCACAAGTGCCTCATATTCCGCCACATTATTTGATGCTGCAAAGTGAATCTGCAGGACGTATCTCAGCTGGTCATTCTTTGGTGAACTGAGAACTATGCCGGCACCCAAGCCATGGATTGTCTTGGACCCATCGAAATGCATCCTCCAATAATTTGCATCTGGCAATGGTGGCTCATACTGTATCTCGGCCTAGTCAATAAAGAAATCAGCCAAGACCTGGGACTTGATTGTATCCCTCTTATCGTACTGCGGTGTATATGGTGAAAGCTCTATTGCCCACTTTGCTATCCGGCCGCTGGCATCTTTGTTGCTTATAATTTCCGAGATAGGGGCCTCGGCCACTACCCGGATTGGATGCTCTTGGAAGTAATGCTTGAGCTTCTTGGCCGCCATATAGACACCATAGGTCATCTTCTGATAGTGGGGGTAGTTTTGCTTTGAGGTGGAGAGGACTTCACTCAGATAATATACCGGCCGCTGCACGGTTTTGCCTCCTTCCTCTCGCTCTACTACCACCACAGCACTGACAACTCGGTTGGTTGCCGCTATATAGAGCAACATTGGCTCCCGGGGCATCGGAGACGCTAATACCGGCGCTGTTGACAACAATTGTTTCAATTCCTTGAAAGCTGCATCTGCTTGCGTTGTCCAGACAAATGTGTCGGACTTTTTCATCAACTGATATAACGGCAGAGCTTTCTCTCCCAGCCGGCTTATGAAGCGGCTCAGGGATGCAAGGCACCCAGTGAACTTCTGTACTTCCCTCAAATCTGTCGGCGGCTTCATCCTTTCTATGGCACGAATCTTGCCGGGATTCACCTCAATACCCCGGCTGGAAACAAGGAAACCGAGCAACTTGCCCGCCGGCACACCAAAGGTGCACTTAGCCGGATTCAACTTCATCCGGAATCTCCTTAGGTTCCCAAAGGTTTCCCGGAGATCATCTATGAGAGTCTTGCTCTCCTTGGTTTTTATGACGATATCATCGACATATACCTGCACATTTCTATCTATCTGATCGTGCAAACACTTTTGCATACACCTTTGGTAAGTTGCGCCGGCATTTCTTAAACCTAACAGCATAGTGAGATAGCAATAAGCCCCGTACGGGGTAATAAAGGATGTCTTTATTTGATCTGGCTCATACAAAGGGATCTGGTGGAAACCAGAATAAGCATCTACGAAAGATAACAGTTCACATCCGGCTGTGGAATCAATCACTTGATCGATCCGAGGCAGCGGGAATGGATCTTTAGGACATGCCTTGGTCAAGTTGGTGTAATCAACACACATCCGCCATACTTTCACTATGGCAGGCTCATCTTTCTTCTTTTCCACCAAAACCGGATTAGACACCCAATCCGGATGAAGTACTTCCTTGATAAAGCCAGAGGCCAAGAGCCTGGCCACTTCGTCCCAAATGGCTTTCCTTCTGTCGCCGGCATTCCGCCGGAGCGGCTGCTTCACCGGCTTAGCATCCGGTCTCACATGCAATGCGTGCTCAGCCAGCTCCCTCGGCACACCTTGCAAGTCCGAAGTAGACCATGCAAAGATATCCCGATTCTCACGGAGGAAGCTGATGAGCTCGCTTTCCTATTTGGGATCCAAACTTGCCCCTACGAGGGCATGGCGCTCCGGGAAAGCTTCATCCAGAGGCACCTTTTTGACTTCCTTACTCACTTGAAAAGAAACGCTGCCACCGGGATTTGTCATGCCCGACATAGATTTGCCGGCCACGACCGTCTCAGCAATCTCCACTGCTCGCTTGAGCCTCTTCCTCTCCTCTGCAATGATCAGAGTCTCGGCCAGATTAGATCCGGCGGTGGCACATGCCATCGAACGCTTGTAATCACCAATGATGGTGATCACTCCTTTAGGTCCCGGCATCTTCATCTTCAGATACGCCACATGCGTAGAGGCCATGAATTTTGATAGTATGCTTAGTGATTTTTGCTGTAGCATGACTTGTCTCAAATTACTGAGATTGCTTAATGAGCCTTTGAAAAAATCATGCGTTGTTTTTATTATGTGGAAGCATTTATTTGGTTTTCTCCTTTGATGCTTTATTTGGGTTGACTTGGTGCATGCTTACAACATGTTTGACTCTTACAAAGTCGCCATAAGCCTCTATGATCATTTGGTTTTTGACTTGTGATCCCATTTTATGCTTCTTTTAATGATTTTTTGTCGCTATGCATGATTATGGCCATTATTGCTCTCTTAGTTGGTCGCTCCCAGTCTTTTGCTAGCCCTCATTTTGCACTGAGTATGAGCTCTACTCGTGCATCCAACTCCCAAAAACCAAGTTATTCCAATGTGTCCACCATACATACCTATTAGCAATTTGCTATTCCAAAGTACATTTGACTTCCTTTTTTCTATCCTTTGAATTAAAATCTTTTTCGATGTTATGCAAAATTAGTCAGTAAAGCTCTCACGAACCTAATGGCACACTTTACTTTTCTCGCTTTTAAAATTTTGACATTGTGGCTCTTTTATGTTGATGTTATGCTTGCAAGTTGTAAGTTGGGAATTAGCCAAACCATGCCTTCATGGGGAAAGCTTTCAACATTGCACTTCTCTTATTTGAGTTGATATCATGATCTTTTGTTTATGGATACTCGCGATGTGAAATAAGTTGGGAATCTTGCGGGATCATGGAGTTTGTATATGTGTTAGAGAAATGCCTGGTCTGCTAATCTAAGACATGCATCATTCATGGTGGAAATTTATAGCATGCCCATAGTGGACATTCGACGATGCATCTCACAATAAAAAGCTATACCAATGGTAAATAAAAGAGATATCGAGGTGTTCATTGACTGTTTGTCCTGTCATTTTGATGTGGGCTTGTTCCATGTCATCGGGCAAGGAGGTACCCCGTTGGCGGTTCTCGATGATACGTGTATACTTACAATGACAGGAGCTTGCTTGGGACCCTAAGTCGAGTAGCATGAGGTTTGGGTATTCGTACTTCACGGGACACGAGGTTTTCAACTTATGATTTGTCAAGCATATGCTCATAATTGTTCTCGCATTAACTTTAACCATTCAAGATGCCTATGATGGGGGTAATGAGAGCTCAAAGCTAGTAAGTACCATAATTTTTTGAAGGTTTATAAAACTTGAAATCACTGCTTCCCTCTGCGAAGGGCCTTTCTTTTACTTTTATGTTGAGTCTCCACCTTCTACCTTTATGCACCATCTAAGAGAGCATAGTTGCCATTCTGAGTTTAATGTGCATAGTCCCAAAGTTTATCATTGATTGATTTGTAATTTTGGTTTCACTTGTTCTTAAATTATTTGTATCTAGTCGCCCTCTTAAATTTGAAGGTGTCCTATGCATTTATGCTTTGCTATTCCATGAAGGACAAGCTGAAAACCATTTGCTATGTTTTTCCATATGATTTAAACACACGTTTGACTTTCATTGTTTCATTATTCATGATCTTTCGTTTGTGTTTCTTTTCATGTTATAACATGGTTGCTAAGTTCTTATTGTCAAGATTATGTCTTTTATGCCCATGTTTTAAGTTCTTTGATCCCAGCACTCAATGCTTTACATAGATGATCAAGATTGTGATTGTGCATGTCACCTAAAAAATTATTCTTTTGTTATCACTTACCTACTCGACGACGAGCAGGAGCTAAGCTTGGGGATGCTTGTCGTCGTGGTGAAACAACATATGCCATGGGATGGCTTAAATGGGGTTCGAGCTAGATGCTGGTGGATTCGGGAGAGGGGAACGAGCTAAAAAGCACGACAGAAAGAGACACTGATCTACCCAGGTTCGGGGCTCTCGTAAGGAGATAACACCCCTACTCCTGCTCTACTGGTTGTATATTTGGGTTGATGTAGTACACAACAATGGTGCTTCCAAGCTCTCTGCTAGAGAAGGAAGATGAACTGCTAAGTGTAGGAACACAGAGTGACCAACCCTTTACCAGGGCTCCCTATGCCACCTTATATAGTGGTGGCCAGGGTTACAACGGTCATACAAGACCACAAGACACGGGCTACACTCCAAACAGGAGCTGGTGACGATGGCAGAGACCCTTGACTTTGCCCCTGATTGCTCTCGATGGGACGCCATATCCATGTACCTTGTACCTCTTGAACTATGGCCTTACCTCTGTGCGGTGAGCTCGTACTTGTGCACAGTGAGGGTAGGTAACCTCCACTGTGCACCCTGCCATCTTACTCTGCTACCATGCTTGGATGTTTTCTTCCTTGATTGTAGGGATATGACACCTTGGTTGACTTAAGTATCCCGGATATGACCGTTGGCCATACCCAGGACATATATGCCGGACCAACGACCTACGAGGGTCGGGTAATCCGGCCTTCCCTGCTCCTGCACAACACACCAAATGGTTAGGCCGGCATATCTAAGTATATGCCGGCACACATATACCAGTATTCCGGCTATACCGGCATATCCAAGTATTAGCCGGGATACACACATATGCCGGCCTGGCCGATGCTCTTATATTCCGGCCAGGCCCTTTCTTGATAACCCGGCATAAGTCAACCATAGACTTTGTGTCTTTCTAGTCTCTTGACCCTACCGGGGGTTATCCCCCCGACAATGCTTGATACGTCTCAAACGTATCTATAATTTTTGATGCTCCATGCTTGTTTTTACACCATTTGCCTATTGTTTTGTTACACTTAGTGGCACTTTTATGCATTTTCCGGAACTAACCTATTAACAAGCGCCACAGTGCCAGTTTCCTGTTTTCTGCTGTTTTTGTGTTTCAGAAAAGTTACACAGGAAATATTCTCGGAATTGGACGAAACAAAAACCGAACCTCCTATTTTTACCGAAGCTTCACGAAGACCGAAGATGAGACGGAGGGGGGCCAGGAGCCAGGCTCACCACAGGGGGGCGCGGCCCAGCCCCTGGCCGCGCTGCCCCATGGTGAGGCTAGCTGGCCCCACCTCTGGCGATGCCCTTTCGCCTATAAGTTCCCCTCGATGGGAAAAACCTAAGGGACGGATCTCTTTTCCACGAAACATACTGCAAGCCGCCGCTGTCGCCGTCGCAAGATCGGGAGGTTCTAGGAGCTCTTCCCGGCACCCTGCCAGAGAGGGGAATCCTTGCCGGAGGCCTTCTACACCACCATGGTCGCCTCCGGAGTGATGTGTGAGTAGTCTACCTTGGATTACGGGTCCATATTAGTAGCTAGATGGTTGTCTCCTCCACCATGTGCTTCATGTTTAGATCTTGTGAGCTGCCCTACATGATCAGGATCATCTTTATGTAAATACATGTTGTGTTTGTTGGGATCCGATGAGTATTGGTACTATGTGATGTTGATGTGCCGAATATATATCTTTATGTTATCTCTATGTTATTTATGATCTTGCATGCTTTCCGTTGCTAGTAGCTATCTTGGCCGAGTAGATACTAGTAACTCCAAGAGGGGTTCATGCCTCTATTTGATCTGGGGGAGTGACAGAAACCTCTAAGGTTGTAGATGTGTTGTTGCCACTAGGGAGAAAACAACATTCTTGTGTCCAAGGAAATTTCCTTTGTTTACATTACGCACTTTGCTTAATGCGATTATCTGTTGTTCGCAACTTAATAATCAAGGGGTCCTCGGACGATTCCCCGCGAGTGGATTTTTAGTCATAGATGCAGTAGATGGCGGTCTATGTATTTTGTCGTAATACCCAGAGTGAATCTCATAGTGATCCTCATGACATATGTACGTTATCTTTATTCTATCAATTGCCCAACTGTAATTTGTTTACCTAGCATGTGTTATTTATGTTATGGAGAGACGCCACTAGTGAACTGTGGACCCTGGTCCAATTTCCTTTACATTGCTATACCGTTTTACTTTTACTCGCATTGTTTACTTTCTTGCATACTATTATCCTACTACCACTCGATACGCTCAATCCTTTGTTTACAGCAAACTGATGAGATTGACAACCTCATCGTAAGTTGGGAGAGAAGTTCTTGGTTGTGTTGTGTGTAGGTTTCACATTGCTGCTAGTGCAAAGCTACACACAGACAAGCTGTTGATCTGGCGCCCTTGTCCGAAGTGTCACGAAGCTAGCAAGCATCACCTTCTGAAGTTTGGCTTTCTCCTACTGGTTCGATAAACCTTGGTTTCACAACTGAGGGAAGACTTGCTGGTGTGCTCATCATACCTTCCTCTTGGGGTTCCCAACGAGCTGTTCTTACAAGCCATCAACTACTCATATCGTTCACTCTTGTTATGAGGAATGGTTAATTTAGAGAGACATACCTACAAGAGAGACGATGTTGCTAAGCCTGAACCTTAGGAGGATAAGATGTTACGCCCTAATAATAGGCAAGTGATGCCAAAACGTAGGAATACGGAGAGGATGAACCACAAGCTTACTTTTGAAGAGGACTTGTGACAGAAGAAGTCTTACCGACCTTAGAGCTCCGAGTGGTTGCAGAAGAGTGAACCATAAGATGAAGGACCTCCAAGGAGAAATGAATACAGTAGATCACCTTAACTTGGTCTTCTGATTGACCCAAAGAGTGACCCTTCAGTGTCCAAACTAGTTCAACAACTACCTTGTTGGATAGAAGCTCTACAATGGAGCAAAGTTATACCCAAGCAATCCTTGAGGGAGGTTTGATGCCCAAGTTTGAGGATAGACACCCACCTATTGGAAATGAATATAGAAACTAACTATGGATTTTAAAGATGACCCAGTGCCAAGTTAAAACCAAGGTGTGCCCCCGTCTGAACCCAAAGATCTAGACTACCCACAAAAGTTTCTTTTAAGGGTGGTAGCCCACCTAGGTATCCCAAATCCATCTTTCTTTTTAGCCTCCCCAAATCTCGGGGACGAGATTTCTTTTAAGGGTGGTAGTTTGTAACATCCCAAGTTTTTATATGAAATTTTGGAATTAAAAAATTGTTTTGTTTGTATTGAATGAAATTTCATAGGGATTTTTTTTGAGTTTATTTAAAAGCTTTATTAGAAAAACCATTTCAAACTATTTAATATTTCTTGAAGAACTCTTTTAAGAAAATAGAATTTCAAAATACTATTTTGCATTTATTCAAATCCTATGCAAGCATATTTGCTGATTTACAAAACGTGTTATATTAAATAAAGTTTGCCTTTCCAAAATTATGTTTGAAAATGAATTTCAAAATATTATAAAGTATTTTCCCTGATTTCAAAGAATTATTTTGAAAACCCTAATCCTATTCTTGAATTCTGCAAATAAAGCCCTTTGGCCAATTTATAAAGTTTTATTTAAAAAAATGTTTAATTATGAAAACATGTTCCTTGCTGATCTAAAAGGTTATGTTGAATTTTAGAAAAGTTTAGAAATTGGTTTGGGCTCATTTGGAGCTATTTTGCAAAAGATATAAAAGGTTTAGAAAACAAAAAATAAGAAAAGAGAAGAACAAAAAAAAGGAAGAAAGGGCCGTGGGGCAACGTTTTGGCCCAAGCTAGAAAATGGCCCACGGCCCAGTTACTCCCATACCGAACCGGTACACTCTCTCCTCTCTCCCCCTCACTGTCTGGTGGGCCCCACGATGCCATGTCACTATCGTCTTCAACCTCCATCCAGAAATCTCGCCACGAGATCGAGCCTGCGCTGATTTCTTCCCGCTTTAATCCCGTTGATTTCTTGCTCGTTTAGTCACTCGCCCGAGCCTATAAACGCCCCCTCAACCCCCTCTCTATTTCCACCCAGATCTTGACCCAATTAGCCGCCAGACTGCTGCGTAATAGCTTGCCGGAGTTTGTCATGGCCGCCACCATCCGCGCTTGATTCCGGTGAAGGCAAGGTACAGAACCTCCTACTATTGGTACCCCTCTCATAACCGTGCCTATGCGCATCTCCCTCATGCCCCTGTTTGCCTTAGGGATCCCCAGGAAGATGGCGTCGATGAAGGCCGAGGTCTGCCGATGCCCATAGCACCTCCGGCCACACCTCTTCCTCATTCCAGGAAGCTCCTGAGTTTTTCGACCACGCTATCGTCTTCCCTGAGTTGCGTCGAGCATCGTCATCCACTCCATCATCTCCGAGGAACACCATAGACTCTCCGCCGCTGACCTCCCATGCACATCGCCGCCGTCTGCTCCATTTTCGGCGACCTCGCCGAGACCCTATGTACCGATCTGATTCCGTCTGTTAGATCTCGATCTCGCGGTCTACATTAGATCACTTACGGAACCGGTACGAGCAGATCTGAACCACCCAATCTGCTTAAAATCCAATGGCTCACAAACTAGATCCTCGTGAAGCGGTACCAGCCAATAGTACTATGCCATGTGTCCTGCTCTGCCCTGTTAATTAGAATAATAAACAAAAATATGTGCAAACTTTGGAAATTCATATATTTTGATCTGTTTATCCGAAAATGATAAATAATATGTCCCTAGATTCACAAAAATGAGTAGAATCCAATGAAACCAAAATATTTGTAAATTGAGGTATTTGAAAACATTCAAATTCAAACTTGTGAATTTGAGTATATTTAACCTAGTTCAAATTCCATAAACCCAATTCAATTGATTCCTTTTGTATAAGGAATATATTGAAAACCTATATCCATTATCACCATTTCCCAAAATATGTGAACCACTTTGAAAGTATTCAAATTCAAATATGAGAATTTGAGTATTTTCATTATAGAATTAATTCTATAAAAATCCTTCTACAAAAGTGAATCATATGATCATATCTATCTGTCCAAACCATTCTGACACCTTATCATGACCCAATTTCATGTCATCCTACTCTTGTTGACCTAGCACATATTATTCAAATTCAAATTGAGTATTTGAGTAAGTTGTACTATATCCTAGTTAATGTTTTCCTTGAATCTTGTGTTGTTGGGATACATTACACCATGGCTCATATGTCTAGAACCATTCAAATCCATTATCATCTTTGAACAACCATCTCACCCAAAACTAGTTTGAGTTCTTCAAAGAAGAATTTAGACATTAACATGGCCATAACCAGTTCAAGTTAATCCCTTTGACCAAGAAACTCTTGTGGCCATGCACACCCCATTATTTTCAATATCATCCATACCTATCCAACTTTATGCATACTCAATCATATTTACTTATATTGAGCAATTCAATAACAAATGGGTTGTTGAGTAATTCAATATATCACCCTTCATACCCAAGCCTAAATGTAACTTGTACTATTTTTAGTAAGTGCTGTCACACTTTATTCAATAGTATTCTAGTTGCAATATCTTATACATATGTGATTCAATTCACATGAGCTATTCCAAATTTCTATTCATGCCTTTACAAAGCATAGAGATTCATCACTTATATCTTAGATAGTTCAAATTCTCTCTAATCATTTGACCTTGCCATCCAAACCCTCAAAACCATATCTTGCAAGCCAAGCCTCATACCATATCTCTCTTATCACAATATCTTAATAAATCTAAGATGTTAAACCAACACCTTTCAATTGTCTGTCTTGTTTGATTTTGTTTGGAATGTATGGTGTGTTTATGATGTGTTAATTCTATGTTATATCTTGTATGGAGAGCTACGTGACACACATCCTCCCTAACCAATTTTACTACTACATTAGTGTTTTCAGTAGTATGCATGATAGGTGGATTATTTAACTGTTTTACAAAGTGCTTAGATCCTAGTAGTGTATAGCCAACCTCAAACCCCACTTGTTACGATGCTAAATACTTTGAATATTGATGCCTTGCTATGATCACCTTGCTAAAGTTGTTTTGTGAACAAATTAGGAACTAAAACTAAAATGAATCACCTGGTTGGATTGGTTTGATAAGAGGAGGCGAAGTAGGTGGGCTTTGGGACACATGCCTCGAGAGGATGTGTGCTCAGGGGGCCACTCGAGATTGCCACCTAGGATTAAAGAGATTACCATGTCTTCTATGCTTTAGAGTACTTCCAGTGCAGCCTTATGACATTATGGGCTCTATCTTGACCAACTAGGATGTGAGGGTTCAACTTGTGAGCAAGACATGAGGTGGTCGCAGAATTGTAGGGGGAACAGGTCTTGCTAGTATGGTTGCTCTCTCCTTCTGAAAGGTCTTGTCTCATTCTATATGGGTAGAATGAGTCTTAAGGTGAAAGTGCACAACCCCTACAGGGTGTAAAACTAATCGATTAGTCGTGTCCCCGGTTATGGACAATTTGAGTCTCTAGACATGGAATGTACGGAAGAATCTCATCACCATCTCTAAATGATTAAAAATTTCACTAGAAACCCTTAGGTAGGAGCTCAGAGCCATGCACTCCGAGGGTGGTGGTTTCTGCTGTTCTGACTTTGTCGAGTTTCGCCCAGAACTACATGTCTGGCCTGTATGTAGTGTATGGGAGTCACTTCGACCCTTAAAAATATTAAACTTTGAAAGCAAATGAAGGATAAAGCTGGCTTTATGCAAAATTGCCCCATGAGATCCACCAACTAAATATCATGTAGTATAGCTCTTTCACAACAGCCACCAGTTATGTGTCATTTGCCAGTACGTTGTTGTACTGACCCCTTTCGTTGGGGCTGCATATTCAAACGTGCAGGTTATTTGGATGAGGAACGATTAAAAGGATCTCGAGTATACATTACAACATGTCTGCCTGTGGCACGTGATGACGATGGAGGCTCATTGCCACCTTGTTACTCTGCTGTGAATTTGTAAGGTTTGAATCAATTGTAACTGGATCCTCGTCGTAGTAATTAATACTATTGCAATGATTACTACATTTTGTACTGTGGTGCTATCAGTGATCCAGGGAATAGCACTTAACACAGGAGTCTTGCCTTTTTCAAAAGGTAGGGCGCTACAGGCATGCTTGTATTCTCTGTAGGAATAGACAAGGCATAGACAAAAAATATGTACAACGGAGATGGTAAATAGAGGAGAGGAAACAAAGAAAGATGAACAAAGTTTTGTGGCTACCAGCCAGGGGGGACATGGATAACTGATAGGGGAGTGGTGTGGAGGTGGAGAGTTGGGTCCTAGAAATGGAGCCAGGCGGCCGCTAAAACACCTGTAGAGCTGGGGATGGTGGTGAGAACATGTGAGGCATGGAGGGAACCTCATCATTGGGTGTTTTTCCTTGTTGTTCGAGGAAGTACTAGCTACCATGCAGTTGTGTAGCCAGAGGTATCTCCTTCTTTCTCTCAGGATGTCCTCTTGCCGCTTTATCTCCCTCTTTGCATCCTCCTCCTCCCAGTTCTCACTGGCAGCATCACACCACAAAGGTGAGCCATGTAAAAGGCTCTAGGATGCAGAGGAGGGGGCTGAGAAAACAGAAACCTGATGGAAAAAATGAGTAATCAGAAAGAAGAACGAAACAACATGCAGGATGGTATGCAAGATTTTCACTTTATTATAACAGATGAAAATATATAATCTCTAAGAAATTAGAAATACTTTTATCGACAGGAACATCTTGATCCCCTTTTTCTCCCTTTCTCAGTATAGTAGAAATTAGTGTTTATAACTCTGGATAAGTTTACACATCCTGAAATAGAATAGAGAAGCATTTAAGTTTCAAAGCTTCTAAAATACAAGTCACTATGAATCGACCTCACCAACGGAGAACATAATTCTTACCTTCCGTTTGGTTTTAGGACATGCCCTTTTAGGCTGACTATCTTTTTTCCATATGGATTTAGTTAAGTATGAGACATTTCAGACAAGCATGCATTCAGCAGTTTGGTTTGCTAATAAAATTGCCTCAAGCACAAGACACTAAGTGTAGCGCCCTACCTTTATCTAAAGGCAGAAATCATGTGTATCTGTGCCATTCTCTGGATCAGTAGATAGCACCACAGTACAAAATATAGTAATCATTGCAATAGCATCAATATTACAACGTAAATCCAGTTACATAGGTCTTCAACCTTACGAGTACACAGTATAAAGCATAGTAGCAATGAGCCTCCACCTTCATCAAGTAAAATAGGTAGACATGTTGGAATGTAGACTCGAGATCCTACTGGTCGTTCCTTATCCGAATAAAAACCTGCACGTTTGAATATGCAGGCCCAAAGGGGTCAGTACAACAACGTACTGGAAAATGACACATATTTGGTGGCATTTGTGAAATGACTATACTACATGATATTTGGCTGGTGGATCTCATAGGCTAATTTGCATAAAGCCAATTTTATCCTATAATCTTTGCAAAATCTTTTTATCAAAATTTTATTTATGAAGGGCTGACATAACCCCCATACACTACATACTAGCTAGGCATGTAGCTCTGGGCGAAACTCAACAGTATTGAAACAACAGTAACCAACACCACGAAGAGTGCATAGTCCTGAGCTTCTGATTATAAGTTTCTAACCAAATTTTAGAGCATTCAAAAAACAGTGATGAGATTCTTCTGAACATTCCATGACTAGAGACTCAATTGTCCATAACCGAGGACACGGCTAATCGATTAGATTTTTAACACCTTGCAAGGGTTGTGCACTTTCACCTTCAGACTCATTTTACGCCCATACATAAAATGAGACAAAACCTTTCAAAAAAATCATTCAACCAAACAGATCTGACCGTACCCAAAACCACCCTTAATCGTACTCAATCAAGACAGAGCCCATAATGTCATAAGGTTGCACTGAAAGTACTTTAATCATGGAAGCCATATTAATCTCTTTAATCCTAAGTGGCCATCCCGAGCAGTATCCTGAGTACACATCCTTTAAGAGGCATGTGCCCCAGAACCCACCTTCTTTAACCATCCACTTTCAAATCCACTCCACCCAGGTAGTTCATTTTAGTTGAAGTTGTTAATTTATTCACAAAACAACTTTAACAAGTGATCATAGCATAGCATCAACAATCAGGTATTTTAGCATCCTACCAAGGTGAAGTTTGAGGTTGGCTACTCACTACTAGGATCTAGCATTTTGTAAAACAAGCTTTCAATTCCACCTATCATGCATACTACTGAAAACACTAATGCAGTAGTAAAAGTTGGTAGAAGATATGTGTGTCACTTGCCTTTTTGAATATCACGATCTTTTCACTTCTCTCAACTAAGCTCGTAGTTATTCGCACAAACTATAGCACAAAACAACATACCATAAACATACAATACAAACACAACCAAACAAGGCATGCCATTGAAAAGGGTTTGTTCAACAATTTGGATTTATTAAGATACTGTGATAAGAGATATGGCAAAAGATTATGAGTTGTGAGATATGGCTTTTGAGAACTTAGTTGGGAAAAGGTCAATATGATTGGAATGAATTGGCTAAGCAATACATAATTGCTATAGTCTTTAGGCTATACCAAGGCATGAGTAAAATCTTGAAATGACTCATGTGAATTAAATCACACAAGTGTCAAATAGTGCAACAAAAATACTATTGAATAAGTGTGACAACAATTACTCATAAATAGTATGCACTACAATTAGGCTTTGGGTATAGATTCATGAAGCATTGAGTTACTCAATTAACTCATTTGTTAATTGAATAGGTCAACACATAGGAACAAGATTGAATATGAATGGATGGTTATTGGGAACATGGCTCAAGGATTTATTGAACAACTTAGAGTAAGAACATGTGCTATGGTATTTGATTATAATCAACACCATGCTAGCAAGAGTAGATTCTAGAATTGCAATGTATTTCACACTATACTCAAATAACACAATTGAAATTTGAATAGGTGTGAATTAGATATGACGGACTAGATAGACTTGATATGGTTCAAGGTGGTCTCAAGATAATCTTTGATAGATATGACATGAGCCAAGATGTTGTTTAGATGGCATTGATGAACATGTATGATCATAAGATTTAATATTGCTGAAAAGAAATATAATAATTCATTGAAGGAAATTACTCAAATTCTCTCATTTGAATTTGAAAATGGTGAAATATTTAAGGAAAATAGAGGTGATACTACTGATTAGCTTGCAATAAAACAAAGCCACTGCAATTGGAATCATTCTAAGATAAGTTTTAGAATTCAAACTATGTTTAAATTAGTGATTTGGATAGATTTGAATGCACAAAGTGTGTGCATGTATCAACTTTGTTGTTTCTTGATCCTATGATGTTCTACATGATTAGAGGATTCCAAAGACTACAAATTTGTAATTTTTGGATGCACAAAACAAAAGATATGAATTAAACAAGCTAACAGAAGGGTTTGATTCAATTTGAATATAAATTCAATTCAAATACTGAAACTATGTAAGATTATTTTACTAATGGATTCTACACATTACAAGGTTTCCAATGGTATATTATTTGTAATTTTTTGAGTTAGGAATCAAAAGATATGAATTTCCAAAGATTTGGTTCAAATCAGATTCAAATTTCTATTTTAAATCGAGTTAGATCTGAGAGCTGACACGTGGCTGTTTCCTATTGGCTCGTACCGGTTCGGTCGGATCGATGTTGTGGTGCATTGGATTAAAATAGATCTAGATGTCCTAGATGGATCCATACCCCTTCGATTAAGTGATCTATTAGGATCACTAGATCACGATCAGACGGTCGGGATTAAAGGAGAGAGAGCTCACCGGGCTAGGTTAGGTTTCCGACGAGGGAGAGGAAGGCGGCCGGAGGCGGTATGGCGGCGGTGTGCTTCGGGTTCAAGAGGGCTAGCTCGATCTGGAGCAAAATTGAGCGGAACAAAATTATCAGAAGAAGCGCCTGAGCAAAAGAAGAAGTTTGGGAGAAGAAGGAGGGCGCGGGAGTGCCAGACTTCGCCGGAATCGACGGAGAGGGGCGACGGCGTCTGTAGGGTTCCGTTGAGAAATTCGTCGCATCGAGGAAACTTTTGCGAGAGAGAAGAAAAGGGGCAAGGGAGGAGTCCTAGGGGTATTTATAGGCGCCTCCTTTCGTGCGGAAGGGGCTAGGGTTCGCGCTGAATCGGCGATGGACGACCAGGGAGGAGTCGGGCTCGGGAGGGACGACGTCCTGGGAAGAAGAGGATACTGACCGGTGGGGCCACCCGGTCAGCGAGGGGGAAAAGGCCGCGGCGTACCCTTTCGGGATGGCGCATTGCTGGGCCTCGGGCCGAATCTGGGGCTGGGTCGAATCGGTTCCCCCGGCCTTTTCTCTTTTCTTTATTTCTTTTTCCTTTTCTTTTCTAATTTTTTGATTTGTTTTAAATTCTTTTGCAAATTTGGTTCAAACCAATTCAAACAAATTCCTAGGACCTTCAAATATTCACTGCAGTGTTTTAAACCATTCAGAAACATGTTTTCAAAACAAAATATGATTTTGGGTAAATCATTATATTTAAGCAAGGAAGCTTTGCTTACATGACATGAAATATGAATTAAGGTTTGATAAATAAACCTTTTTAGAATTAGCAAAAAATACTTTATGAAATATCATTTGAAAATTCACTCTCAAACAAAGTTTTGAAGGGCAATCTTTAGTAAACACAATACACATTTGTGGCTCATTCCTTTGCAAGCAAGCTTGCATAAGTTTGAGTAAAAGAAGAAAATAATATTTTGATATTTGGTTTTCTCAAAGAAGTTCTTCAAGAAATAATTAGAGAGTTTGAAATAGTTTTCTATTAAAGCTTTTAAATAATACAAAAACTTGAAAGTTTTAAATTCCTGTGAAAATTCAGTCAACACCAGCAAAACAAAAGCAAAAAATTTACCCCAAAATTTGGTAAACCTTGGGATGTTACAGACTACCACCCTTAAAAGAAATCTTGTCCCCGAGATTGGAGAGGCTAGAAAGAAAGTAGGGTTTTGGGTTACCTAGGTGGCTACCACCCTTAAAAGAAACTTTTGTGGGTAGTCTAGGTACTTGGGTTCAATCCGAAACACCTTGGTCTTGACTTGGCACTGGGTCATCTTTTGACTTGGCACTGGGTCATCTTTTGACTTGGCACTGGGTCGTCTTTTGAACCCATAGTTAGTCTTCATCTTCATTTCCAGTAGGTGGGTGTCTATTTACAAACTTGGGCATCAACCTTTCTCATGGTTGCTTGGGTAATACCTTGCTACCTTGTGGAGCTTCTATCTCATTAGGTAGTTGTTGAACTACTTTGGACACTGAGGAGTGTAACATCCCGAAATTTTGATTTTAAATTCAAAGCTTGCACACACGAAATCATGGCATTTCTCCTTTGCATATGCATCTCCATCCATTATCTTATGTGCAAAAATTCCAAGTTTTGATCCTTTAGTTGTTTCAAAAGCTTCCCCGATGTTCAAAAACTAAGAGAGTTAACTTACAATTTTCAAAAGATCATTTAAAATCAATTTTGAAATTGTTTTGCAAAATTACCAATTTAAAACAGAAAAGAAAAATAAAAAGGAAAGGATAAAACAGAAAAGGGCCAGGGGAAGCAAATCGGCCCAGGACAGGAACCAGCCCACAGCCCAGCAGATTCAAAACCCGAACCGGTACACCCTCCTCTCTCTCTCCCACGCTGACATGCGGGCCCGGGGCGTCAGCACCGACACGTTCTTCCTCCTCTGGACGGAAACTCCGCGCGCGTTACTGCGCGTAATGGCCATTCCTCCCCCTTTACTCCCGACGATCCCCTGCCCCTTATGTCGCATGAGCCCGCCTATAAAAAGCCCCCTCCTTCCTAGACCATTTTCCCCTTCCTCCAGTACTTCTTCGCCTCCAGGCCGTCCGTGCGCAAGCTCGCCATTCCGCCACTGCCATCGGAAGAACCTCGGTATTCCGGTAAGCTTCGAACTCCCCTTACTTCCTCTCTGTTGCGGGAAGATTTCCCTTCACCTTGCGCACCTCCAGGACATAACCTCGCATCGTTTTGTGCACCAGAACGACGGGGGCAACTTCGACTGGATCTCACCGAACACCGAGCGGAACTCCGGCGAACCATCGCCACGCCATCAGAACACCTCACCCCCGCACACCTCGCCACCAGCATCGCCTCGACCTCCTGATCATCTGGTAAGGACCCCGCTTCCCAGATCCATCTCTGCTCGTCGGAATTCTCCGTGCTCTGCACGCCACCACCTCAGCCTAATCCTCCAGCCACTCCTCCTTGTCGTTACAGAGATCCAGCAAGAACGCCGATCACGTTTTCGAGCTCGCCGCAATCTTCTGAAGGTCGTCAAGCACTCCATCGTCACCAGGAACCATCGTAAATACCTCGACGTGGATCTCCAGTACGCCGGACCTCGCCGTCAGCCATCTCCCCAGTGAGCACACCCCTCCTTTCTCTTCCGTCCGTTAGATCGGGATCGTACGAGTCCGATAGATCACTTAAACGAATCGTTACGATCAGATCTGATCTATCGGATCCCACTTAAATCGAACGCACCATATTTGCTATCCACCCGAAACGGTATCGTCCAATAGGGACGCGCCGCGTGTCGCCACCAGGTTATCTTCGTTTACGAATTCGATTTAAAATCACAGATTCGATTCAAAACTTGCTAAACTCATATCTTGAGATCTACACGTCCAATTTTAGTAAACTTTGCATCTGTGAGTTCACAAAAATGTATAGAATCTTTCTCCAGCCTCAAAAACGTGTATAGTAACTGTTTTATGAAGATAAATACTGCAAGCTTTTATCTTATGTTTCAACCATTAAAATTTGTTCAAAAACTCTTTTTGCAGTGAATCCTTTTAGATTAGGTTCCTTTGTTGATGCTTAGCGCTGTAGCACGGCCAAATGTGTTTTTGGTAAATTTTATATCACTTTTGTAACTATAGCTTGTTTATTGTTCTGTTCATGTATGGTTAATGTTTTGAGATTTATAAATCAACTCTAAAACCTTGATCATATCATCATGCATATAGCAAACAACTAGAATACTTGCTAAGCATCCTTGAAGTGTATAAAACACATATGCATGCATACTTTTGTCTATGAGTGTTTTGTGATGGGTATGTGCTTATGGTGCTAAATTTTATGTGTAGATTGTGCTGAGTGCTACGAGTGCCTTTGTGACGAGTGCACCAACTCCTCCTCTCACCAAGGCAAGTGTCACCATATTCCCTTGTCCTACTAATAGTTCTGAACTTGTAGCTTTCCTAGTAGAAGATGCATGTGTAGGTTGTTTTATAAATCCCTATTTGTAGCTTGCTAGATTTATTTGTTAAACTTTGTCTAGCCACTTAGTCTTGCATCTCCTAGTAGTTGCTACTTCTATAGGACTTTACTTGTTCTTTTCAAGGGAAGGGATTACACCATGATTTTGGCTAAGTGTTGAGAAAACTTGTTCTACAAAACTAAGAAAACCACTAAGTTAATACGCTAACTGGGTGGAAATGGCTGAAAAGGGATATGTTGAGTGGTTACACTGGGGTTTACCGTGTGTATCGCACTTGTGGACGGCCACCCAGGAATAACGGAGATTTGAGACGTTCAAGTCGTGAAGCTTCCAGTGCAACCAAAAGACAATATGGGCTCTGTCTTGGTCAAGTAAGCTGTAGGAACTCAAGTCAGGCGGACAGTGGGTGGAAATCGGGAACGCGTCCGTTTGGTCTGAGGAAATGCCTCTGAAAGGCCTCGTCTTAGTTTTCACTTGGCCGTTTGAGGCAAAATGAGTCTCACGGCAAAATAGGTTAACTAAGTCCTATGGGAAAAGTGCACAACCTCTGCAGAGTGTCTAGAACTAAGTACTTAGCCGTGTCCCCGGTTACGGACAAACTTGAGCAACATGATTTTGAAATCGTTCAAGGATCTCCTCACTCCAATTTCTCTAAGTTAAAACTTGATGGGTGAACTTGGGTAGAAAAAGGGTCCCTCTGGACATCTTTTACTAAGGAAAAACTAAAGTTTTGCAAAGTTAGGAGAGAGGCTAGTATTGCTAAGTTAAACTCCACCTGGCCAATACATTTAGGTGCCATTGAGTCCACCAAATAGACACTTGCCAATACATTCAAAGTATTGACCCTTCGTGGCTGCAACGTATCATGTTGCAGATGGGTACTACGAAGACTGAAGCAATGCTGCGCTATGGTCACGAGTCTTCGACCAACACATCTGCCTGCGGAATCCATGAAGGAAGAAGACTTGGCGTTTTACCTTCTTTTACTTAGAATTTTTCCTTCATGAGTTGTAATAAGAATTGAGACATGTGCCTATGTGATGTAAAAGACTATGTTGTTTATGGATCCAACGTTGTAATAATGACCTTTGTATTCGTGGTATTTCATCTTGTATCTGTGTGTGCTAGCAGTCGATCCGGGACTAGCACAAATAAGCACAGGTACGCTACAAGATGGTATCAGAGCAAAGTGTTGCCCTTAGGTTCGTGACCCTAGGATTGGACGAAAACACTTAGGAAAATTAGGGGTTGTCTCTCCTTCTTCCTAACACTTACGCGCTTTTTCTAAGTTTTTCTTTCTGTTTTGACTTACTAACTTGCCACGATTCCAACATGAAGATGTCAACCTTCCGCATCACCAAGACCGGCAACTTCAAGAAGAACTACAGCTTCGGAGCGCGCCTCCTCGACATCACCACTGCTTTGTCCCTGCCTACCCCATCCATCAAAGGGAGTCAGATGTCCAAGCTCCACAAGAAGGGCGTCTGGATCATCCTCATCACGCAGCTAGGATGCGAGACTAAGCCGAAGACTGAGGCTATCAAGCTCAAGACCTTCCACACCGACAAGAAGATAGGCGCCCAACTCCTCATGCAAGAGATGATAGCACGTCTCTGCGGACGCCACTCCTCCGAGCTCCAGGGCCACTACTCCCACCTCTACGGCCGACGCGATGAAGAAGGCATGGTTGTCGGGCTAACTGATGATGAACAAGATCCCTTGCGCATCCATCTCACTGAGCTGGAGTTCCTCGTCCGGGACGTCGATGTGGAGAGGTATAACGAGTTGTTCAATAACGACGAGCTACGTGCCCAACTCGCCGAGAAGGACAAACAATTCAAGGAGCAAGAGGAGAAGATCAAGGAAATGGAGGAGAAGTTCGAGACTCAAGATAAGCAACGCAAGAGTCAAGAGAAAAGAATTCAAGCCAGGAACAAAGACGTTAGGGAGCTGAAGCAGAAGATAGAATGCTATGAATTCGAGCTTGAAGCTGACCATGACGTGATTGAGAAATTGCGTGCGGACAAGAGGGAGCTACAGGAGAAGATTGACACTCTAACTGAGGATCTACAGGACTACAAGAGGATGCTCAAGGAGGGAGGACTTGAAGTTGAAGAGGTGGAAGTTACCATGGAAGAATAGAATAACTAGCTAGATTTCCACCATCTCATTCCCGAATACATCCTAAGCCCGTGACCGCTTGTGGTATGGCGTTAGTCAATGTATCCCAAAGAGTCTAAACGTTTGCGTATCTTCAAATATTTTGTGAGTTGATTTTGCTGCATGCTTGAGTATGTGTACGAATGTTTGAACTTGTGTGTGAATGTTGAGTATGGGTGCTTTAAGGATTGTTTATGCATATGGGTAGGGAATTTTACTTCTTTAGACTCTATTCTAAGTCTTTTTTTTTCTCCAAAACCACAGATGCCTCCTCGTCGCGCCCCTGAGGAGCAAATGCAGCAGATGATGGAAGCCCAAGCGCAACTTATGCAAGTCATGACCCAGTTCATTACCAACTTCCAGAACAACAACAACAATAACAACAACCCACCACCTCCACCTCCACCGCCACCCCCTCAGGTTGACATGCTTGCAAGATTTCTAAGGCTCCGCCCCACCAAGTTCTCGCGTGCTGCTGAACCATTGGAGGCCCTGGATTGGCTTCGCTCTGTTAACAAGGACTTGATAACGACTGGTTGCACTGATGCCGAGAAGGTCAGGTTTGCAGCTCATCTGCTTGAAGGACCAGCGGCTAGCTGGTGGGACACTTACCAGATCACTCACCCCATTGAAGGATTGACCTGGGACTCGTTCCAGGAAGGATTCAGGGCTGCCCACATTTCCTCTGGTGTGATGGGGCTGAAGAAGAAGGAGTTCCGTGATCTCAGGCAGAAATTTCGCAGTGTGTCTGAGTACATCGATGAGTTCACCAACCTGTCCCGCTATGCAACGGATGACATTGATACCGATGCAAAGAGGAAAGAAAAGTTCCTGGAGGGTCTGAATGATGAACTGTCCATTCCTCTGTCTGTTGCCTACACCCCAACTTTTCAGTCACTGCTTGACCAGGCCATAACTCTGGAAAGCAAGGTTAAACAGTCTGAAAACAGGAAGAGGAAGCACCATGTCAGCAAGTACCCAGAACCTGCACACAAACACAGCTATCACAGTGACCATGGAGGCTCTGGATCCCACAAGCATGGAGGAAACCACCACAACCATAATGGTGGAAATGGGCATCAGCATCACAAGGGAAACGGCCATCACCATAATGGCCACAAGAACCACAACCACCATACTTCCACCAGGGCAAATGGCCACAACAATGGCAGAAATAATAATGCCCCCGAGAAAAGGGACATTAGTCAGGTGGAATGCTTCAAGTGCCACAAGACTGGGCATTATGCCAATGATTGCCCCCAGAAGAAGGAAGATGGCAACAAGCCCAATCCCTTTCAGAAGGGGCATGTTAACCACATCAATGTGGAGGAGATATATGATGAGCCTGACGCCGTATACGGTATGTTTCTGCTCAACAAAATTTCAACACTTGTTCTTTTCGACACTGGTGCATCGCATTCATTCATCTCAAGAACATTCGTGGTTAAGAACAAATTACCCACTGAAACAATAGGCTGTCCTATAAGGGTAAGTTCTCCAGGGGGAGAGTTGATAGTAAACACAGGGTGTAGAAACCTAACCATGGAGATTGGAAAACACAAGTTTCTGGCCAATCTCATCGTCCTAGACTCGCAAGGATTAGATGTCATCCTGGGCATGGACTGGATGACCGCCTTTCATGGAGTTATAGATTGCGCAAACAGAAGCATCACCCTCACAACCCCTGAAAAGAAACGCATCCGTTTTAAATCAACCTTTGAGCTGAAAGGGTCTAAGGTGAATTCTCTTAAGGGGGTTAGCCTGGGTGAAGTTCCAGTCGTAAAGGAATACCCCGATGTGTTCCCAGAAGAGTTGCCAGGAATGCCATCAGACAGAGATGTCGAATTTATCATCGACCTGTTGCCTGGGACAGGACCTATAGCAAAAAGACCGTACAAAATGGACATAGATGAGTTAAAAGAGTTAAAGAAGCAGCTCAAGGAACAGTTGGACAAGGGATTCATCCAACAAAGTTCTTCATCATGGGGAGCACCTGTTTTGTTTGTGGAGAAGAAAGACTCTAGCAAGAGATTGGTTGTGGACTACCGTTCACTGAACGAAGTGACAATCAAGAATAAGTACCCACTACCCAATATCAATGATCTGTTTGATCAGTTGAAAGGGGCAAAAGTGTTCTCCAAGATCGATCTTCGATCGGGATATTTCCAGCTAAAAATCAGAGAGCAGGATATACCCAAGACAGCTTTTACCACTAGGTATGGTTTATATGAGTATACCGTCATGTCTTTTGGACTAACAAATGCCCCGGCATACTTCATGACCATGATGAACAAGGTGTTCATGGAATACTTGGACAAATTCGTAGTGGTGTTCATTGACGACATCCTGATTTACTCCAAGGATGATGAAGAGCATGAGAAGCATCTGCGCTTAATCATGGAGAAGCTCAGGGAGCATAAACTATATGCCAAGTTTAGCAAGTGTGAATTCTGGTTGAACAAAGTAGGATTTCTTGGTCACATTGTTTCCGCGGAAGGAGTCGCGGTGGATCCAAGCAAGGTAGCGTCCGTAACAGAATGGGAGTCACCCAAAAATGCAGGAGACATACGGAGTTTCTTGGGCCTTGCTGGGTACTATCGGAGATTTATTGAAAACTTCTCCAAGATAGCAAAGCCAATGACTGAACTTTTGAAGAAAGACAAGAAGTTCGAATGGAATGGCTCATGTGAAGCTAGTTTTCAAGAGCTAAAGAAACGACTAGTAAGTGCACCAGTTCTATGTTTGCCAGATATACAGAAGGATTTCCAAGTCTATTGCGATGCTTCTCGTCAAGGACTGGGCAGCGTTCTGATGCAGAATGGAAAAGTTGTGAGTTATGCCTCGCACCAACTTAAACATCATGAAAGAAACTACCCCACCCACGACTTAGAGCTAGCATCCGTTGTTCATGCTCTAAAGGTGTGGAGGCATTATCTGATGGGGAAACATTGTGATGTGTTCACCGATCACAAGAGCCTTAAGTATATATTCACCCAGAAGGAACTGAACATGAGGCAAAGGAGATGGTTGGAGCTCATCAAAGATTATGATATGAGCTTGCAATACCATCCAGGAAAGGCTAATGTTGTCGCTGACGTCTTGAGTCGTAAGAGTTATGTAAATGGACTCACAGCAGGTGAGCTACCTGAAGACTTGTGTAACCAATTCAAGGAGCTTAGATTGGAAATCGTGCCAGAAGGATTCCTAGCATCCCTCGAGGTTCAACCCACCTTGATGGATAAGATCAAAGAAGCTCAAAAATCAGATAAGGAAATAGAAGAAATAAGGAGTAATTTGAGTAAAGGAAAAGCCAAGGGGTTTCACGAAGATGACCAAGGCATGATGTGGTTTGAGAAACGTGTTTGTGTACCACAAGACCCATAACTCAGAAAGATAATCCTGCAAGAAGCACATGATTCACCCTACTCGATTCATCCTGGAAATACTAAAATGTATATGGATTTGAAGGGTAGATTCTGGTGGAGCAACATGAAAAGAGATATAGCCGAGTACATTGCACTATGTGATGTATGCAACAGAGTCAAGGCTGAGCATCAGAAGCCAGCAGGTTTATTACAGCCGTTACCCATACCAAAATGGAAGTGGGAGAATGTTGGCATGGATTTCATTACAGGATTGCCAAGGACTAAATCAGGCTATGACTCCATATGGGTGATAGTTGACCGTTTAACTAAGGTAGCTCACTTCATCCCTGTGAAAACCACTTATACCAGCGCCAAACTGGCCAAAGTTTATATGAGCCGAATAGTGTGCTTGCATGGGGTACCTAAGAGTATCGTGTCAGATAGGGGTACTCAGTTCACCTCTCACTTTTGGCGCCAACTTCATGAGTCCTTGGGCACAAGACTAGAGTTCAGCACAGCATTTCACCCTCAAACTGATGGTCAAACAGAAAGGGTGAATCAAATACTAGAAGACATGTTGAGAGCTTGTGCTTTAGATTATGGGTCTAGTTGGGATGAGAATCTACCATACGCAGAGTTCTCTTATAACAATAGCCATCAAGCTAGTATTGAGATGGCCCCATTTGAAGCTTTATATGGAAGAAAGTGCACTACGCCATTACTTTGGAGTGGTGTTGGTGAACGAAGTTTCTTCGGACCAGACGTAATAAAGGATGCCGAAGAAAAGGTCCGTTTGATCAGAGATAGGCTCAAGATAGCTCAGTCCAGACAAAAGAGCTACGCAGATTCAAAGCGTAGAGAGGTAACCTATGAGGTGGGTGATAGAGCATACCTTCGAGTATCACCACTTCGTGGAGTGAGGAGATTTGGAGTCAAAGGGAAATTAGCACCTCGCTTTGTGGGGCCGTTCAAAGTTTTGGCTCGCAAAGGAGAGGTAGCATATGAGCTAGAACTGCCAGAATCCCTGTCTGCAGTACACAATGTGTTTCATGTAAGCCAACTAAAGAAGTGTCATCCTGAGATAGCAGATACCCCGCTAAAAGATACAATACCATTGGAAGAAATCCAGTTGGAAAGTGACCTCACATATGAAGAAAAACCTATTAAGATATTGGAGACTTCAGAAAGAGTTACCCGTACCAAGACAATCAAGTTTTGCAAAGTTCAGTGGAGTCACCATACTGAAGAAGAGGCAACTTGGGAACGGGAAGATGAATTCCGAGAAGACCATCCGCATCTATTTGCTAGCCAACCCGAATCTCGAGGGCGAGATTCATCTTAAGGGGGTTAGACTTGTAACATCCCGAAATTTTGATTTTAAATTCAAAGCTTGCACACACGAAATCATGGCATTTCTCCTTTGCATATGCATCTCCATCCATTATCTTATGTGCAAAAATTCCAAGTTTTGATCCTTTAGTTGTTTCAAAAGCTTCCCCGATGTTCAAAAACTAAGAGAGTTAACTTACAATTTTCAAAAGATCATTTAAAATCAATTTTGAAATTGTTTTGCAAAATTACCAATTTAAAACAGAAAAGAAAAATAAAAAGGAAAGGATAAAACAGAAAAGGGCCAGGGGAAGCAAATCGGCCCAGGACAGGAACCAGCCCACAGCCCAGCAGATTCAAAACCCGAACCGGTACGCCCTCCTCTCTCTCTCCCACGCTGACATGCGGGCCCGGGGCGTCAGCACCGACACGTTCTTCCTCCTCTGGATGGAAACTCCGCGCGCGTTACTGCGCGTAATGGCCATTCCTCCCCCTTTACTCCCGACGATCCCCTGCCCCTTATGTCGCATGAGCCCGCCTATAAAAAGCCCCCTCCTTCCTAGACCATTTTCCCCTTCCTCCAGTACTTCTTCGCCTCCAGGCCGTCCGTGCGCAAGCTCGCCATTCCGCCACTGCCGTCGGAAGAACCTCGGTATTCTGGTAAGCTTCAAACTCCCCTTACTTCCTCTCTGTTGCGGGAAGATTTCCCTTCACCTTGCGCACCTCCAGGACATAACCTCGCATCGTTTTGTGCACCAGAACGACGGGGGCAACTTCGACTGGATCTCACCGAACACCGAGCGGAACTCCGGCGAACCATCGCCACGCCATCAGAACACCTCACCCCCGCACACCTCGCCACCAGCATCGCCTCGACCTCCTGATCATCTGGTAAGGACCCCGCTTCCCAGATCCATCTCTGCTCGTCGGAATTCTCCGTGCTCTGCACGCCACCACCTCGGCCTAATCCTCCAGCCACTCCTCCTTGTCGTTACAGAGATCCAGCAAGAACGCCGATCACGTTTTCGAGCTCGCCGCAATCTTCTGAAGGTCGTCAAGCACTCCATCGTCACCAGGAACCATCGTAAATACCTCGACGTGGATCTCCAGTACGCCGGACCTCGCCGTCGGCCATCTCCCCAGTGAGCACACCCCTCCTTTCTCTTCCGTCCGTTAGATTGGGATCGTACGAGTCCGATAGATCACTTAAACGAATCGTTACGATCAGATCTGATCCGTCGGATCCCACTTAAATCGAACGCACCATATTTGCTATCCACCCGAAACGGTATCGTCCAATAGGGACGCGCCGCGTGTCGCCACCAGGTTATCTTCGTTTACGAATTCGATTTAAAATCACAGATTTGATTCAAAACTTGCTAAACTCATATCTTGAGATCTACACGTCCAATTTTAGTAAACTTTGCATCTGTGAGTTCACAAAAATGTATAGAATCTTTCTCCAGCCTCAAAAACGTGTATAGTAACTGTTTTACGAAGATAAATACTGCAAGCTTTTATCTTATGTTTCAACCATTAAAATTTGTTCAAAAACTCTTTTTGCAGTGAATCCTTTTAGATTAGGTTCCTTTGTTGATGCTTAGCGCTGTAGCACGGCCAAATGTGTTTTTGGTAAATTTTATATCACTTTTGTAACTATAGCTTGTTTATTGTTCTGTTCATGTATGGTTAATGTTTTGAGATTTATAAATCAACTCTAAAACCTTGATCATATCATCATGCATATAGCAAACAACTAGAATACTTGCTAAGCATCCTTGAAGTGTATAAAACACATATGCATGCATACTTTTGTCTATGAGTGTTTTGTGATGGGTATGTGCTTATGGTGCTAAATTTTATGTGTAGATTGTGTTGAGTGCTACGAGTGCCTTTGTGACGAGTGCACCAACTCCTCCTCTCACCAAGGCAAGTGTCACCATATTCCCTTGTCCTACTAATAGTTCTGAACTTGTAGCTTTCCTAGTAGAAGATGCATGTGTAGGTTGTTTTATAAATCCCTATTTGTAGCTTGCTAGATTTATTTGTTAAACTTTGTCTAGCCACTTAGTCTTGCATCTCCTAGTAGTTGCTACTTCTATAGGACTTTACTTGTTATTTTCAAGGGAAGGGATTACACCATGATTTTGGCTAAGTGTTGAGAAAACTTGTTCTACAAAACTAAGAAAACCACTAAGTTAATACGCTACCTGGGTGGAAATGGCTGAAAAGGGATATGTTGAGTGGTTACACCGGGGTTTACCGTGTGTATCGCACTTGTGGACGGCCACCCAGGAATAACGGAGATTTGAGACGTTCAAGTCGTGAAGCTTCCAGTGCAACCACAAGACAATATGGGATCTGTCTTGGTCAAGTAAGCTGCAGGAACTCAAGTCAGGCGGACAGTGGGTGGAAATCGGGAACGCGTCCGTTTGGTCTGAGGAAATGCCTCTGAAAGGCCTCGTCTTAGTTTTCACTTGGCCGTTTGAGGCAAAATGAGTCTCACGGCAAAATAGGTTAACTAAGTCCTGTGGGAAAAGTGCACAACCTCTGCAGAGTGTCTAGAACTAAGTACTTAGCCGTGTCCCCGGTTACGGACAAACTTGAGCAACATGATTTTGAAATCGTTCAAGGATCTCCTCACTCCAATTTCTCTAAGTTAAAACTTGATGGGTGAACTTGGGTAGAAAAAGGGTCCCTCTGGACGTCTTTTACTAAGGAAAAACTAAAGTTTTGCAAAGTTAGGAGAGAGGCTAGTATTGCTAAGTTAAACTCCACCTGGCCAAAGAGCATGTACATTTAGGTGCCATTGAGTCCACCAAATAGACACTTGCCAATACATTCAATGTATTGACCCTTCGTGGCTGCAACGTATCATGTTGCAGATGGGTACTACGAAGACTGAAGCAATGCTGCGCTACGGTCACGAGTCTTCGACCAACACATCTGCCTGCGGAATCCATGAAGGAAGAAGACTTGGCGTTTTACCTTCATGAGTTGTAATAAGAATTGAGACATGTGCCTATGTGATGTAAAAGACTATGTTGTTTATGGATCCAACGTTGTAATAATGACCTTTGTATTCGTGGTATTTCATCTTGTATCTGTGTGTGCTAGCAGTCGATCCGGGACTAGCACAAATAAGCACAGGTACGCTACAAGGAGTCACTCTTCGGTTCTGTTGAACTACTTTGGACACTAAAGAGTCACTCTTTGGGTCAATCAGAAGACCAAGCTGAGAGGTCTCTTGTCCTCACTTCTTCCTTCTAGTCGACATCCTTGAAGGTTCTTCATCTTATGGTTACTTCCTTTATGATACCATTCTGTTTAAAATTTATGATACCATTCTGTTCTAGTAACCATTTTGTTCCCGTGGTTGATGGCGCGGTGATGTATAGTGCCAGAGAGCTTGTTGGCGTGTAATTAATGAAGTAAATGACCGTCCAGTTGGAAACCCCAAGAGCAAGGTGTGATGAATATAGCAGCAAGTGTTTCCCACAGTAAGAAACCAAGGTAGTCAATCCAGTAGGAGGACGAAATACAACTGAAGGTGATGCCCACTAGTTGCGTGATGCTCTAACAAGGGCGCCATTAACGATAACTTGTTAGCGCATCTTCAACCAGTAGCAACATGGAACCTGCACACAACACAACCAAATACTTTGTTCCCAACTTACGATGAGGTTGTCAATCTCACCGGTTTGCTTGAAACAAAGGGTATGAGCGTATCGAGTGGAAAGCAATAGTAATATGCGAGTAAATTAAACAGTGCGAGTAAAGTAAATAGGTGATAGCAATATAAAGGAAATAGGACCGGGGTCCACAGTTCACTAGCGGTGTCTCTCCATAAGATAAAATAATACATGATGGGTAAACAAATTACAGTTGGGCAATTGATAGAATAAAGACAATGTGCATATGATGAGAGGATCACTATGAGATTTACTCTGGGCATTACAACAAGATACACAGACCGCCATCCAACTACATCTATGACTAATAATCCACTTGTGGCGAATCAATCCGAGAACTCCACAAGTATTAACTTGCGAACAACAGATAATTGCATTAAGAAAAGTGTGTAATGTAAACAAAGCATATGCCCTCGAGCATATGGATGTTGTTTCCCCCCTAGTAGCAACAGCACATCTACAACCTTAGAGGTTTCTGTCACTCTCCCAGATTAAATAGAGGCATGAACCCACTATCGAGCATAAATACCCCCTCTTGGAGTCACTAGCAACTACTCGGCCAAGATAGCTACTAACAACGGAGAGCATGCAAAATCATAAACAACATAGAGATAACTTAAGATAAATTTCAGTACATCAACTCAATCATAACACCAATATTCATCGGATCCCAACAAACACAACATGTAGAATTACATAACGGTGATCTCGCTCATGTAAAGAAGCTCACGAGATCTAAACATGAAGCACATGGTGGAGAAGACAACCATCTAGCTACTGCTATGGACCCATAGTCCAAGGTAGACTACTCACTCATCGCTCTGGAGGAAAGCATGGCGATGAAGAAGACCTCCAGTGGCGATTCCCCTCTCCGGCAGGGTGTCGGGAAGAGCTTCTGGACCCTCCCGATCTTCGGGTCGATGGCGGCGGTGGATCGCGATGTGTTCTGGATAAGTGATTAGGCTCTTAGGTTTTTCCCGTCGAGGGGTCTTTATAGGCGAAGGGACAGCGTCAGAAGTGGGCCGAGGCACCCTCACATGTAGGGGGCGCGGCCAGGGGCCAGGCCACACCGCCCTGTTGTGTGGGGCCCTCATGGCCCCACTCCGTCTCCTCTTCGGTTCTCTAGAAGCTTCGGTGAATTTCTGGACGTCCGGCTTTTGTTTCGTCCAATTCCGAGAATATTTCCCGTGTAACTTTTCTGAAACACAAAAATAGCAGAAAACAGGGAACTGGCACTGTGGCAACTTGTTAATAGGTTAGTTCTGGAAAATGCATAAAAGTGCCACGAAGTGTAACAAAACACTAAGCAAATGGTGTAAAAACAAGCATGGAGCATCAAAAATTAGGGATACATTTGAGACGTATCAGCATCCCCAAGCTTAACTCATGCTCGTCCTCGAGTAGGTAAGTGATAACAAAAGAAATAATTTTTGAGGTGACATGCACCTACACAATCTTCACCATATATGTAAGCGTTGTGCGCTGGGACCAAAAGAACTTAAAACATGGCATGAAAGACATAATCTTGATAGAAGAAACTTAGCAACCATGTTATAACATGAAAATGAACACAAACAAAAGATCATGAAAATGAAACAATGAAAGTCAAACGTGTGTTCAAATCATAAGGAAAAACATACAAATGGTTTTCAGCTTGTCCTTCATGAGAGAGAGCAAAACATAAATGCATAGGACACCTTCAAGTTTAAGAGGGCGACTAGATACAAGTAATTTAAGAACAAGTGAAACCAACAATATGAATCAATCAATGAAAACTTTGGGACAATGCACATTATACTCAAAATGACAACTATGCTCTCTTAATGGTGCATAAAGATAGAAGGTGGAGACTCAACATAAAAGTAAAAGAAAGGCCCTCTGTGGAGGGAAGTAGTGATTAAACATGTGCTAGAGCTTTTCATTTGTAAAACAGAGATAAAAATTGGGTTTTGAGAGGTGGTTGCTTTTGTCAACGACTAGCAATGGGGTTCTTACTATCTTCCATACAAAAATGAAGCAAGTGTTTGAGAGAGAGATTGGCACTTTTTTGTGCTCTTTTTATAAAACTTGGCACTCCTCCCCACCTTTTTTCCTTTCTCAGACCATGGCTAACCGATTCCATCGGGTGCCCACCAACATTCACATAACATGGAGGAGTGCCTTTTTGCTTTCTTTTTTTCTCTTTTTTTTTCTTTTTGGAATAAGCAATATGGAAGATAGCAAATCCGACCACTATGTCCCCATGAGCTGAAAATAGTGTCGCAAAACAAGAAGTATTTTGAAGGTTTTTGAAAGGTAGCACATAAAAATTTACTTTGGAATGGCTTACAAATACCATGCATAGGAATTTATAGTGGACACAATGGCAAACTTGGTTTTTAGGAGTTGGATGCACGAGGAGAGCTCATACTCAGTACAAGGTGAGGGCTAGCAAAAGACTGGGAGCGACCAACTAAGAGAGCAATAACGGCCATAATCATGCAAAGCGATAAAGCGACATTAAAAGAAGCATACGATGGTATCAAAAGTCAAAAACTAAATGATCATAGAGGCAATGACAACTTTGTATGAGTCTAACATGTGTGAGCATGCGCCAAGTCAACCCAAATAAAGCATCAAAGGAGAAAACCAAAATAATGCTTCCAAATAGTTAAACCAATGCATGATTTTTTTCAAAGGCTCATTAAGCAATCTCAGTTATTTGAGACAAGTCATGCTACAGCAAAACCACTAAGCATGCTATCAAAAAGACATCAAGCACGACATGCAAAAGCCTAGGCCGCAGTCTACACAAGCTCCTTCTTGTACCACTGTGATGCCCCACCTTTGGATTAAGGCGGAACACCTGTGTTATGTGCTATTCCCCGGATCAATGATAGCACCACAGAACAAAATATAGTATTCATCACATAGTATCGAGATTACACGCAGATCCAGATACATAAGTCTCACGATTATTACAAGTCTTTGGTCTCATGGACCGACAAGAGAAAACAGAGTTCAACTTAAGCACAACGGAATTATAATGGTAGCGAGCCTCCATCCTCAGCATGCGCCACAGGCAATCATGTTGGTATGCAGACTCGAGATCCTAACACTTCACTCCTCATCAGAAGAACCTGCACATTTGATTATGTAGCCCCAAGTATGGGGGTCAGTACAATGATGTACTGGCAAATGACACATATTTGGTGGCATTTTGTGGAATGACTATACTACATGATATTTGGCTAGGTGGATCTCTGGGCTAAATTTTGCATAAAGCCAATTTTGTCCTATTTTAAGTCAAGATTTTATTTCAAAGATTTTATTTATGAAGGGTTGAAATAACCCCCAAATACTACATAGTTGCAAGTTATGTAGCACTGGGCGCAATTCAACAAAGTTGGAACCTCAGGCACCACCACCCCTCGGAGTGTATGGTCCTTAGTTCCGGCCTAGGGTTTCTAGACAAGATTTTAGTAATTCAGAATCGGTGATGAGATTATTCCGTACATTCCATGTCTAGAGACTCAATTGTCCATAACCGAGGACACGGCTAATCGATTAGTTTTGACACCTTGCAAGGGTTGTGCACTTTCACCTTACGATTCATTTTATGCCCATACATAAAATGAAACGAGACCTTTTAGAGGAGAGGACAACTAACTGGGCAAGATCTGTTCCCAACCTATAATTCAGCTACCACCATCTTCTTGCCGACAAGTTGTACTCACACATCTAATCAGTCAAGAAAGAGCCCATAATGTCATAAGGCTGCACTGGAAGTACACTAAGCATGGAAGACATAGCCATCTCTTTGTTCCTGGGTGGCAAACCACAAGTGTACGCCCAGGCAGCAACTACACAAAGTGTAGCCCCAGGTCGCTGATACGTCTCAAACGTATCTATAATTTTTGATGCTCCATGCTTTGTTTTACACCATTTGCCTATTGTTTCGTTACACTTAGTGGTACTTTTATACATTTTCTGGAACTAACCTATTAACGAAGTGCCACAGTGCCAGTTTCCTGTTTTCTACTGTTTTTGTGTTTCAGAAGTGATACACAGGAAATATTCTCGGAATTGGACGAAACAAGTTCCAGAAGTCCTATTTTTCTCGGGAGCATCCAGACATCCGAAGAGAGGAAGGAGAGGGGCCAGAGGCCACCCTCACAAGGGGCTGGCGCGGCCCAGGCCCTGGCCGCGCCACCCCTATGTGAGGAGCCCCTGGCTGCCCTCTCGCGACGCCCCTTCGCCTATAAGAAGCCTCAGGACGGAAAAACCTAATCCCCCGATCAGATTTCCAGAAAGAGTTCCGTAGCTCCGCCGCCGCCACTGACGAATTTCGGGGGACAGAAGTCTCTGTTCCGGCACCCTGCCGGGACGGGGAAGTGCCCCCGGAGCCATCTCCATCGGTCTCCATCGCCGTCTCCGCCGTCTCCATCGACCTCACCGCCATCTCCATCAACCTTGCTGTCTCCTATGATGAGGAGGGAGTAGTTCATCCCCGGGGCTGAGGGCTCTACCGGTAGCTATGTGGTTCACCTCTCTCTCCCATGATGTGATCTTTATGTGATCGTGAGCTTTGTATCATGTTGAACAAGTACATGTTATTATTCAGATATTTTGTGTACTCTAGTGATGTTATTAAAGTAATCTATTTCTCCTGTTATGGTGTAACGGTGACAGTGCGTGCATCATGGTGGTACTTGGTTTAGGCTACGATTGTGATCCCTTGTGGATTATGAGAATAATTATTGCTATGATAGTTTGAGTGATTTATTCCTCCTTTCATGGTGTAAAGGTGTGAGTGTGTGCACCGTGTTAGTACTTGGTCTAAGTTGCAATGATTTCTATCTTGAATTGTGATCTGATTTGGATATCTCTATGAGTGGTGTTTGTCAAGTACTTGATGAACTTTAAGGGGTGCTTCCGTAGCCACTACACAGTGATTAGTGTTATTCAATAGGAGAGTAATTTAGAGTACCTTAGCAAGAGAAGTTACTTGTTCATTCATGTTATATTGTTGGGAGTGTGTCCACTAGTGAAAGTATGATCCCTAGGCCTTGTTTCCAAGCTTTGCATACCGTTTACTTGCTATTTTATTACTTGTTTGCTCACAGCGATATTTATTTCACATCACGTTTGCTACTTATAATCATCTATACCACTTGTATTTCACTATCTCTTCGCCGAACTAGTGCACCTATACATTTGACAAGTGTATTGGGTGTGTTGGGGACACAAGAGACTTTCTGTATCGTAATTGCAGGGTTGCTTGAGAGGGATAGCTTTGACCTCTAACCTCCCTGAGTTCGATAAACCTTGGGTGATCCACTTAAGGGAAACTTGCTGCTGTTCTACAAACCTCTGCACTTGGAGGCCCAACAAGTGTCTACAAGAATAGAAGTGCGTAGACATCAAGCTCTTTTCTGGCGCCGTTGCCGGGGAGGTAAGGTAAAAGGTACCCGCATCCTCCTGTGTGAGTGCTCGGAGTTATTTCCTTTAGATTCTGCAATTACATCTTTTTGTTTCTTGTTTTTATTTTCACTAGTTAGGCTTAATGGAAAATAAAGAGTTCTTTAGTCTTTTTCCTGATTTTAGATTTGAAGAGAAAATTGAAAATCCTTTGGAGCTTATCTCGCATAGCAATGTTATTAGTACGAATGCTTTGAATACTGTTAATGCTAATGCTATAGAAAAGTCTAAGCTTGGGGAAGCTGGTTTTGTTGAGTATGATATTTTTAGTCCCCTAGCTTTAGTGGAGAAAGTTTGCTCTGATGATATTTTATCTCCCATATGTGATGTTTCTAATGATGCTTGTGCTCCTCATCCTTTTAAAATACCTACGAAGATTGTTGAACGTATTAGGGATAACTGCTATTTAGGTGATGGAACTGTCCATCCTGGTGATCATTTGCTCTTTATACATGAATTATGCGAGTTGTTCCAGTGTGCAGGTATTTCAATGAACGAAGTTAAGAAGAAGCTATTCTCTTTTTCATTGAAAGGCAGAGCTGAGGAGTGGTATCGCCTGCTTGAAGATGGTCCATCTCTTGACTGGGAGGAAATTGTGCATCTCTTTTATTCTAAATTCTATCCTTCTAGTCAGGTTTATAAAGATAGAAATTACATTTATAATTTTCATCCGCATGAGGGAGAAAGCATTGCCCAAGCGTGGGGAAGATTGAAGTTACTAATGCATAAATGTCCTATTCATGATCTTCCCCATAATATTATTATTAATAATTTTTATGCAAGGCTTTCAGGACATTACAAGGACTATCTAGATGCATGCTTTGATGGGTCTTTCACAAGCAAGGATGTTGACACCAAGTGGGGTCTGCTTGAGACAATTCAAAACAATGCTGAAGGATGGGAAAACGACAAAGGTAAAGGATCAGGTATGAATTATGAGTTTGATTGCATTAAGTCTTTCGCTGAAACTGCTACTTTTCAAGAGCTTAGTGCTAAATATGGTCTTGATCCTCAAATTATGGTTGATTGCTTTAAAGCTTTTGCTTCCCATATGAATGTTCCTAAAGGAAATGGGGACGTGTATCATGAACCTTTTAAGGACACTTGCATAGAAAGTGATATTGTTGTTGATGATTGCAATAAACATGCTCAAACTTCTCAAAGTACTATTTCTTATAAGCATGTTAATTTTTGTGGAATACATAGACTTTGTGAACAGAGTTACAACAAGGAAGATTATTGCATCACCCACGCAAATGAAGAAACCAGTATGTGGCTCAAGGATCTAGATGTGCTTGGTGAATGGGTTTGTGAGCTTTATCCTTTTCTTTGTGAATTTTGCGGTGAAAAAGGTCACTTTAATTTTCAATGCCCAATTAATCGAACAAGTACCGCAGATTTGTATTGTGATGATAAGATTACTCTCAATCAGCATGATGAGCTTACTTTATTTTTGAATTGTGAAGAGATATCTAGAAAGCTTGCTTTGATAGACATGAATGATGTTGATATTAATAGCACCATTCGTGGTTGTCATCTCTATTGTGCTAAAGATTGCCTAGCAAATACTTACTTACAAGATCTTATTAAACATGATGATTTGCCAAGCTATGATAGGACTAATAGATGTTTCGATCTTATTAATAGAGAGGAGGAATCCTCCAAAGTTTCTTCTGTTGTTTCTGTCAGCAAGCCAGAATATGTGGAGAAGATGCCCTTCAAGTCTCTTCCTCCTAAGGGAGAGAGTAAGAAGAGTAAGAAGAAGAAGAAGAAGAGGAGTAAAAGGCGAGAGGACACGGTATCTTCCCTTAAGCTTTATGATCCTGCTATAGATTATGATAATTCTGATTGGGATGATGTTCCTATGCCTGTTACCTATGTTAGTGATCATGATTGGGAAAAGCACTCTACTTTTGATATTGAAAATCTTTTTGGTACCAATTCTAAGGTTAATAATTGTTGTACCATTAGTGCTATCCATGTTCCTTCTTATGATGATATGTTTGATGAGTATGCTTTGCGACATAGTAGTTCTCTAGCTTGTGATGATGGGTATAATATTTTCAGTTCACCTACTTTTGAGGAGAAAATTAGTTATGATTACAATATGCCTCCTGTTTTTGATGATTATGGTGATGAGAATAATTATTCTGTTGAATCTGCTCCTACTACTATTGTTCATGTAGGGAGCATTAATCCTTTTAGGCATGTGGCTCATGATATGGATGTTTTATGTGATAGTTATATTATTAGTTCTATTCATGATGCTACTGAAAGTTATTATGAGAGAGGGAAACATGGTTTGATGGATCTCAACAATATTGAGTTTCCCCTCTTTATGTTGCAATTCCTGAAGTTGTACTTATTTTGCCTTCCTATGCTTTTTGCTTTGCGCTTTCATGACTTGTCTCTTTACAAGACTATTTTTCATAGGAAGTGGTTTAGATTTAAATGTGTTTCATACTTGCTTTTTGATGCTCTCTATTGCTTTAAGTTCCTATATGGCGCCTTTGCCTCAAGCTCTTATATGGCGCCCACATGAGCATCTTTGCAAATTACTGCGCCTAGCTCAAAGGCGTTAAAGAAAAGCACTCTTGGGAGATAACCCATTGTTTTATTTTCAGTACTTTTTCTTTTATTTGAGTCTTGGAAGTCATTACTACTGTAATGACCGCTCCTTATCCTTTTTATTTCGTTTTTGTGCCAAGAGAAGCCTCTAATTTGAGTGAGGTAAGATTTGGGGATGTTGCTGTCCTAAAACTGTTTTCGGTGCTGCACCGTAAAAATTCGTGAAAATTCTCTGTATATCTTTTGGACCTGCGATTTCTTGTGCATATGCCCCAGGTTATATCCAAACTTTCGTTAGTTGAACACTTTATGATTTGAGCAGCAGAAAATCCCTCAAAAATTCGTCCTTTGTCAGCTGTTCAGTTTTGACAGATTTCTGCCAATATTTGTTTTTGCCACTTTATCGCTTTCTTTTGAGTTCTTTTTGATCATGGAACTCTTGTGGAAGTTGCTACAGTAGTATATGCTTTATATGTGGTGGTTTTGGGTTGAAACCTGAAGCTAAAAGAGGTCGAATATATTTTATGCTTACACTAATGTTGCTAATGAGATTGTGTTTAGTTTTGTATGAAGGAAGTTTTCAAGTGTAGGGATTGGAGAATGATGAGATGAGATGAAGAATGGACAAAAGCTCAAGCTTGGGGATGCCCATGCATCACCCCAAGAAATATCCAAGAAGTACAAGCGTCAAAGCTTGGGGATGCCCCCGAGGCACCCCTTCTTCATCGGCAAAAATCAGGTCACCTTTCAAAACACTATATTTTTATTGCTTCATGCACTATGTGTTTTTCTTGGAGCGTCAGTTGTTTTAGTTTTCTTAGTTAGTTTAGTTTTGTTTGCTGCAATAAATGGTTAGATCACATCATGTTTCTTTTGGAGGGAGATGAACCCATTTTTCATTTGCCAAGAACACTCAGTTTTTCACTCCTATCGTTTATCGAGTGTTCTTCTTTTTCCGCTACTGCTTTTGGTTTTCGTTTTCGCCTTGATTTGTGTTCAGATCTTTTCATATCTTTTCATCAAGGTGTATTTTTGCCTCTGATCTTCATTGGTTTTCATCAAAAGAGGTGTTTATAAAAATTTCAAATGGTGTTGGAAAAGAGAAAAAGCTTTGTGCAAAATAGTGGTACAAGAAGGAGCTTGTGTAGACTGCGGCTTAGGCTTTTTCATGTCATGCTTGATGTCTTTTTGATAGTATGCTTAGTGGTTTTGCTGTAGCATGACTTGTCTCAAATAACTGACTTAATGAGCCTTTGAAAAAATCATGCGTTGTTTTTATTGTATGGAAGCATTATTTTGGTTTTCTCCTTGATGCTTTATTTGGGTTGACTTGGCGCATGCTCACACATGTTAGACTCTTACAAAGTCGCCATTAGCCTTCATGATCATTTAGTTTTTGACTTTTGATGCCATCGTATGCTTCTTTTAATGTCGCTTTGTCGCTTTGCATGATTATGGCCATTATTGCTCTCTTAGTTGGTCGCTCCCAGTCTTTTGCTAGCCCTCGCCTTGTACTGAGTATGAGCTCTACTCGTGCATCCAACTCCTAAAAGCCAAAGTTTTTCAAAGTGTCCACCATACATACCTACTAGCAATTTGCTATTCCAAGTAAATTTGACTTGCTTTTATATTCTCTTCAAATTAAACTCTTACCAGTGTTATGCGAAACTCGGTTAGTAAAGCTCTCACGAACCGAAAGGCACACTTTACTTTTTCCTGTTCTTAAAATTTTGACATTGTGGTCTTTTATGTTGAGTTGTTATGCTTGCAAGTTGTAAGTTGGATTCTAGCCCATCCATGCTGTCATGGGGCAAGCTTTCAACATTGCACTTCTTTTTGGAGTTGATATCGTGATCTTTTGTTTATGGATGCCCGCTGTGTGAAATGAATTGGGAATCTTGTAGGGATCATGGAGTTTGTATATGTGTTAGGGAAACGCCGGGCCGCCAATCTAAGCCATGCATAATTCATGGTGGAAATTTGCAGCATACCCATGGTGAACATTCGACGACGCATCTCATAATAAAAAGCTAAACAATATAGCAAATAAAAGAGATGTCGAGGTGTTCATTGTCTGCTTGTCCTGTCATTTTGGTGTGGGCTTGTTCCATGTCATCGGGCACGGAGGTACCCCATTGGCGGTTCTCAATGATATGCATACACTTACAATGACAAGAGCCTTGCTTGGGACTCTAAGTAAATTAGCATGGTTTGGGTACTCGTATTCACGGGACACGAGGTTTTCAACTTATGATTTGTCAAGCATATGCATCATAATTGTTCTTGCATTAACTTTAACCATTCAAGATGCTTATGATGGGGGCAATGAGAGCTCAAAGCCGGTAAGTACCATAATTTTTGAAGGTTATAAAACTTGCAATCACTGCTTCCCTCTACGAAGGGCCTTTCTTCTACTTTTATGTTGAGTCACCACCTTCTTTCTTTATGCACCATTAAGAGAGCATAGTTGTCATTCTTAGTGTGATATGCATTGTCCCAAGGTTCATTGATTGACTCATATTGTTGGTTTCACTTGTTCTTAAATTATTTGTATCTAGTCGCCCTCTTAAACTTTGAGGTGTCCTATGCATTTATGTTTTGCTCTCTTTGAAGGACAAGCTGAAAACCACTTGTATGTTTTTCCTTATGATTTGAACACACGTTTGACTTTCATTGTTTCATTATCATGATCTTTTATTTGTGTTCATTTGCATGTTTACAACATGGTTGCTAAGTTCTTATTGTCATGATTATATCTTTCATGCCCATGTTTTAAGTTCTATTGATCCCAGCTCACAATGCTTACATATATGATCAAGATTGTGTAGGTGCATGTCACCTCAAAAATTATTCTTTTGTTATCACTTACCTACTCGAGGACGAGCAGGAGTTAAGCTTGGGGATGCTTGATACGTCTCAAACGTATCTATAATTTTTGATGCTCCATGCTTTGTTTTACACCATTTGCCTATTGTTTCGTTACACTTAGTGGTACTTTTATAAATTTTCCGGAACTAACCTATTAACGAAGTGCCACAGTGCCAGTTTCCTGTTTTCTGCTGTTTTTGTGTTTCAGAAGTGATACACAGGAAATATTCTCGGAATTGGACGAAACAAGTTCCAGAAGTCCTATTTTTCTCGGGAGCATCCAGACATCCGAAGAGAGGAAGGAGAGGGGCCAGAGGCCACCCTCACAAGGGGCTGGTGCGGCCCAGGCCCTGGCCACGCCACCCCTATGTGAGGAGCCCCTGGCTGCCCTCTCGCGACGCCCCTTCGCCTATAAGAAGCCTCGGGACGGAAAAACCTAAGCCCCCGATCAGATTTCCAGAAAGAGTTCCGTAGCTCCGCCGCCGCCACCGACGAATTTCGGGGGACAGAAGTCTCTGTTCCGGCACCCTGCCGGGACGGGGAAGTGCCCCCGGAGCCATCTCCATCGGTCTCCATCGCCGTCTCCGCCGTCTCCATCGACCTCACCGCCATCTCCATCAACCTTGCTGTCTCCTATGATGAGGAGGGAGTAGTTCATCCCCGGGGCTGAGGGCTCTACCGGTAGCTATGTGGTTCACCTCTCTCTCCCATGATGTGATCTTTATGTGATCGTGAGCTTTGTATCATGTTGAACAAGTACATGTTATTATTCAGATATTTTGTGTACTCTAGTGATGTTATTAAAGTAATCTATTCCTCCTGTTATGGTGTAACGGTGACAGTGCGTGCATCATGGTGGTACTTGGTTTAGGCTACGATTGTGATCGCTTGTGGATTATGAGAATAATTATTGCTATGATAGTTTGAGTGATTTATTCCTCCTTTCATGGTGTAAAGGTGTGAGTGTGTGCACCGTGTTAGTACTTGGTCTAAGTTGCAATGATTTCTATCTTGAATTGTGATCTGATTTGGATATCTCTATGAGTGGTGTTTGTCAAGTACTTGATGAACTTTAAGGGGTGCTTCCATAGCCACTACACAGTGATTAGTGTTATTCAATAGGAGAGTAATTTAGAGTACCTTAGCAAGAGAAGTTACTTGTTCATTCATGTTATATTGTTGGGAGTGTGTCCACTAGTGAAAGTATGATCCAGAGGCCTTGTTTCCAAGCTTTGCATACCGTTTACTTGCTATTTTATTACTTGTTTGCTCGCAGCGATATTTATTTCACATCACGTTTGCTACTTATAATCATCTATACCACTTGTATTTCACTATCTCTTCGCCGAACTAGTGCACCTATACATTTGACAAGTGTATTGGGTGTGTTGGGGACACAAGAGACTTTCTGTATCGTAATTGCAGGGTTGCTTGAGAGGGATAGCTTTGACCTCTAACCTCCCTGAGTTCGATAAACCTTGGGTGATCCACTTAAGGGAAACTTGCTGCTGTTCTACAAACCTCTGCACTTGGAGGCCCAACAAGTGTCTACAAGAATAGAAGTGCGTAGACATCAGTCACCACTCAACATCGCCTCCATCATCAAACCAATCCACCCAGGTGTTTCATTTTAGTTGAAGTTCTTAAATTGTTCACAAAACGCTTTTCAAGTGATCTTAGCATGGCATTAAAATTTTATCAAGGTATTTAGCATCCTAACAGGTGGGGTTTGAGGGATTGTTATACACTACTAGGATCTAAGCATTGATAAAACAGTTGAGTAAAACACCTATCATGCATACTACAAGAGGTGAATACACTAATGCATAATAAAATGGGTAAAGGGGCATGTGTGTCACTTGCCTTGGTAACATCTTGCACACTCACAACAGTCACAATAGTAGCCTTGCTCCTCTTCACAATCTATTCAATCCAAACAATCAAGCAATCAATATTCTATTTCTAATGACATTCATAGACATGTATGCATGTGTGCAAATGACATTTTAATTTCACACACTAAGTGAGTGTGTGATATGTGATATAGGATGGAATATGAGGCTTTTGAAAACAAATGTGGTGTTAGAAAGGTTTTTAATAGATAAATAACAAGGTATTTACAAAAGTGCATTTGATGCAATAAGATAGCACTTAGGGAAAATAAGTTCTGGTTGGTACTGTCCTGCAAAAATAATTTTGAGCTACCACTGGTTAGGTGACAGTAACTTGAAGCCACTGCAAGTGGTTTCACTCAAAAGTAGTTTTTAGAAAACAAATGATAGGGAAAATAGTGATTTGAACATATTTAATAGTAGCAAGTTTGTGCACGTATTAACTTTGAAAGATTTTGCTTCATTCTAAATGTTCCAAGGATTCCATAGACTACAAATTTGTAGCATTTGGACTCACAGAACAAAAGTTACGAATTTATTATGAATCCAAAGGTTTGATTCAGATCTAGCGATGGATTCGAAATGAACCCATAAAATAACAGGTTTTATTGGATCATTGAATTCTACACATCCTAAGGATTCCAACGAGGTATCATTTGTAATTTTTGGCTAAGTATTTTATTTTCTATCGATTTTACAAGATCTGCAACGAAACAGGGATTTAAATTCGAATTTGAAATCAGTTTTGACTAGATTGACCAGGGGCTGACTGGCCTGGGGCGACGTGGCGCGACGCCATTGGTCGATACCGATTCGGTGAAGGAATTCTATCTGAGCCACGGGATTTAGATCGGACGGTCAGAGGGAAAGAGGGGAGAAGCTCACCGGAGTAGCCTAGGGTTCCGGTGACCTGCGGCTGGGGCGTGGGTGTTCTCGTTGTTGCAGGGGTTTTCGGCATAGAAGAATGTGCGGACGAGGTTCGCACTGCCGTGGCGAGTCCGGTGGCGAGGTTGAAGAGCTCGAGGTGGTCGGGTTCGTCGGTAGTTCCTCGCCGAACTTGCAGGAGCAGTCGAAGGCTTCGGCCAGGGGACGTTCCCGTCATTCTGGCGCACAAAAGATCACCAAACCATGTCAGCGAGATGCGCAAGAGAGAAAGGGAGGGGCTGGGACTGGAAGGGGGTGCCGGGGTCTCACTGGGGTGCCGAAATCCGACGAGGTCAGTGGCAGAAGTCAGCAGCTGCGGCGAGAAATTTGTGCAGCCTGGCGGCTTCTTAATGAGAGGGGAAGGGAGGAGGAGGGAGAGGAGGTTCTGGACTATATAGGGGAGGGTTTTGATGGCCCGTTAAAGCGCTAGTAACGCCGGGGAGTAATCGTCGGCGAGCGTTACTGGGAGTGAAGAGAGGGGAGAGATTTTCGGGGGAGGGATGACAGGTGGGGCCCAGCTATCAGAGAGGGAGAGGGGAAAAGAGCTGGGCTGGGTCGGCTCGGAGCGGTCTGGGCTGGCTGGCCTCCCGGGGTCGGCCCAGTTGGGCTCCTGGCCTCTTTCTTTTATTTTATTTTTTTCTTCTGCTTCCTTTTTCTTTTGTTCTGAATTTCTGTTTTGAGTTTTGAAAGAGTTCTTCTATTCAGATTTAAATAATTTCAAAGTTGACCACTTATGGTCCTTAAGAAGTGTGTTTAGAAACTATAAACCAAAGGTTTTGCAATAAGATGGTAATATTTTGTAAAACTTTAAATATAGGGTCCAAACAATTAGGAAGTTAAAATTAATAGCTCCCCACTATTTGGTTATCAAAAAGAAATTTGCTAGAGGAAAAATAAAATAGCTCCATGACAATGGAGTTCATTTTAAAATACTTTCTTTCTGAAACCCTTTTGTTTCTAAAATTTGGGGTAAAAGGCATTTGAAAACTATGTTCTATGAAAGAACAAGATTCAAAACTTTGGAAATGATCTTGAAATGCAATATGCCATGAATGCATGATGAAAATTTTAATTTTGAAAAATTGGGATGTTACAGACTAACCCCCTTAAGATGAAGCTCGCCCTCGAGCTTCGGAAAGGTTAGCAAATAGGTGTGGGTATTCTTCTCGAAGGGTATCTTCGCGTTCCCAAGTGGCTTCCTCTTCAGTGTGGTGACTCCACTGTACCTTGCAGAACTTGATGGTCTTGGTGCGTGTAGTTCTTTCTGCTGTCTCGAGTATCTTGATGGGTTTCTCCTTATAAGTCAAGTCACTTTCTAGTTGAACTTCCTCGAGGGGTACCGTATCGTTCAACGGTGTTTCTGACATCTCTGGATGGCATTTCTTTAGCTGGCTCACATGGAACACATTATGTACGGCCGAAAGAATTTCGGGTAGTTCCAATTCATAGGCTACTTCTCCTTTGCGGGATAGGACTTTGAATGGTCCAATAAATCGGGGTGCTAACTTACCCTTGATACCAAACCTCTTAACACCACGAAGGGGTGACACTCTGAGATAAGCTCTGTCTCCAACTTCATAGATGATTTCTCTACGCTTGCTATCCGCGTAGCTCTTCTGACAGGATTGGGCGATCTTCAGCCTATCCTTGATCAATTTAACCTTTTCTTCAGCTTCTTGAATGATATCGGGTCCGAAGAAACTTCGCTCTCCTACACCACTCCACAGTAGGGGTGTAGTACATTTCTTACCGTACAAGGCTTCAAATGGTGCCATCTCAATACTGGCTTGATAGCTGTTGTTGTAGGAAAACTCTGCGTAAGGCAGGTTGTCGTCCCAACTAGACCCGTAGTCCAGAGCACACGCTCTCAGCATATCTTCCAAAATTTGGTTTACCCTTTCTGTTTGCCCATCTGTTTGCGGATGGAACACTGTGCTGAATTCCAGCCTAGTTCCAAGTGATTCATGGAGTTGCTTCCAGAAGTGAGAGGTAAATTGGGTTCCTCTATCAGACACGATGCTTTTGGGAACACTATGGAGGCTTACAATCCTCTTCATGTAGATATCAGCTAAATTTGCGCTAGTGTAAGTGGTCTTTACTGGTATGAAATGAGCTACCTTGGTCAAACGATCGACTATAACCCAGATTGAGTCATATCCCGACTTCGTGCGGGGTAATCCAGTGATGAAGTCCATACCAATTTGATCCCATTTCCAATCCGGCGCCTTCAGTAGTTGAAGTAGTCCGGCTGGTTTTTGATGTTCAGCTTTTACCCTACTGCACACATCACATTTAGCTATATATTCGGCTATGTCTCCCTTCATATTGCTCCACCAAAATCTTTCTTTCAAGTCTATGTACATCTTGGTATTTCCAGGATGAATCGAGTATGGGATTTCATGGGCTTCTTGGAATATCAATCTTCTAATATCAGGGTCATCAGGTACATAGATACGTTTCTCAAACCAGATAGTTCCTTGCTCATCTTCGTTAAAGTCTTTAGCTTTGTCTTTCCTCATGTTTTCTTTGATCTTCTCAATCTCTTTATCTCCTTTCTGTGCTTGGCGTATTCTGTCCATCAGGGTTGGTTGCACTACTAGCGATGCTACGTGTCCTTGTGGCACTACCTCCAGGCTGAGGTCTTTTAGATTCTTACATAAATCTTCTGGCAGCACTTCTGTAGATAGACAGTTCACGTAGGCCTTACGGCTCAAGGCATCCGCTACTACGTTTGCTTTACCAGGATGGTATTGCAAACTCAAGTCGTAATCCTTGATGAGTTCTAACCATCTTCTTTTTCTCATATTGAGGTCCTTCTGAGTAAAGATGTACTTCAAGCTTTTGTGGTCAGTAAATACTTCACATCTCTTTCCCAGCAAATAATGTCTCCAAATCTTCAAGGCATGAACAACTGAAGCTAACTCAAGGTCATGAGTTGGATAGTTGAGCTCATGTTTCTTGAGTTGTCTAGAGGCATAGGCTGCTACTCTGCCATCTTGCATCAACACGCTTCCTAGACCTTGATGAGAAGCGTCGCAATACACCTGAAATTCCTTTTCTATATCTGGTAAGCACAGAACAGGTGCAGACACCAATCTCCTTTTTAACTCTTGAAAACTGTTTTCACAAGCTTCAGTCCATTCAAATTTCTTTTCTTTCTTCAACAACTCGGTCATTGGTTTAGCTATCTTTGAATAGTTCTCAATGAACCTCCGGTAGTATCCGGCTAATCCTAGGAAACTACGAATTTCCCCAACATTCTTGGGTGGTTCCCATTCAGTTACTGCGGTCACTTTGGCTGGGTCGACTGCAATTCCCTCCTTGGATATAATGTGTCCAAGGAATCCTACTTCATTGAGCCAAAACTCACATTTGTTGAATTTAGCATATAACTTGTGTTCTCGGAGTTTCTCCAATATTGCACGTAGATGCTTTTCATGATCTTCTTTGCTTTTTGAGTAGACCAGTATGTCGTCAATGAAGACAATGACAAACTTATCTAGAAATTCCATGAACACTTTGTTCATCATGCTCATGAAGTATGACGGTACATTGGTTAAACCAAAGGGCATCACCGTATATTCATACGAGCCATATCTAGTGACGAAGGCTGTCTTGGGAATGTCATGTTCTCTAATCTTGAGCTGAAAGTATCCAGATCTAAGGTCGATTTTAGAAAACACGCTAGCTCCTTCCAACTGATCAAACAAATCATTGATTCTTGGTAGTGGATATTTGTTTTTGATGGTTACTTCGTTTAACGAACGATAGTCCATCACTAAACATTGACTCTTATCTTTCTTCTCAACAAACAGAACTGGTGCTCCCCATGACGAGGAACTCTCTCTAATGAACCCTTTTCCTAACTGTTCTGCTAGTTGTTTCTTGAGTTCTTTCAACTAATCTGTGGACATCGGGTATGGTCTCTTTGCTATTGGCCCTGTGCCAGGCAGCAGATCAATGAGAAACTCTACATCTCTGTCAGGTGGCATTCCTGGTAACTCATCCGGGAACACATCGGGGTACTCATTCACTACGTGCACTTCATCTAGGCTAACCCCCTTAAGATGGTTTAGCCTAATATCATTAAAATCCAGTTGGGATTTGTATCTAATTCTTCTCCCTTCGGGGGTGGTAAGTGTAATTGCTCTGTTCACATAGTCTATGACTCCTCCATAGGTAGTCATCCAATCCATGCCCAAAATTACATCTAAACCCTGCGAGTCTAGAATTACCAAATGGGTTGGAAACTTATATTTACCAATTTCCATAATCAGATCCCTGCAACCAGCGTTGACTATCAATTCTCCACCAGGGGAACTTACTTTAATGGTTTTTCCTATGGTTTCGGTGGGGAACCCATTTTTGTTTGCAAAAGTTCTTGATATGAATGAATGCGATGCTCCAGCATCAATTAAAACTAATGCTATAAATGAGTTGAGAGGAAACATACCCATCACTGCATCAGGTTCATTCATCACCTCCTCCACATTGAGGTGGTTCACTTGGCCCTTCTGGAATGGATTGGGCTTGGCAAGTTCAACGGTCTTGTTTTCTGGGCAGCTGGAGGAATAGTGACCATTCTTCTTGCACTTGAAGCAAGTGATACTAGAGAGGTCCTTCTTGGGTTCAGTGTTGTGGCGATGGTGACCATTGTGTCCGCTGTGATGTCCACTGGAGCTATTTCCCTTGAATCCTCCGTTGTGCTTATGGCCGCTAAAGTGATTATCGTTTCCTTTGTTGAAACGATTCCCATGCTTGTGGAAGTTGCCATGACCACTGCTCTCAGATGAGTGGTGCTTCTTGTGGAATGGTTCCGCATGGTTCTTGTTGTTATTGAACTTCCTTTTACGATTCTCCTCTTTCTTGATGTTGTTGTCCAGAGTGATGGCCTGATCAAGTAGAGACTGATAGTTTGGGGCATAGGCCACTGACAGGGGTATTTTGAGTTCTCCCTTGAGCCCACTGAGGAATTTTTCCTTCCTCTTTGCATCAGTATCAATATCTTCAGGTGCATACCTGGACAGAGCACTGAAGTCATCCATGTATTCTTTCAGAGTTCTTCCACCCTGACGCAAACCACAGAATTCTTCCGTCTTCACATTTATAGTGCCCGAGGATATGTGGGCAGTACGAAAGCCTTCTCTGAATGTGTTCCAGTCTAGATCTTCTATTGGATGGGTAACCTGATATGTCTCCCACCACATTGCTGCGGGTCCTTCCAGTAAGTGAGCTGTGAAGCGTACCTTTTCAGCATCAGTGCACTCGCAGGTGGTCAGATCCTTGTTGACCGAACGCAGCCAGTCATCAGCTACTATTGGCTCCGTAGCAGATGAGAACTTGTTGGGTCTCAGCCTTAGAAACCTTGCCAATCTATCCACATGGGGTGGGGGTGGCGGCGGTGGTGGTGGAGGATTGTTATTGTTGTTGGTATTGTTGTTTGCATTCGTCTGGACGAACTGAGTCATCATGTGCATCAGCTGGGCCTGGGCTGCCACTAGTTGCTGAATTGCCGTATTGGTGTCATTGTTGTTGTTTCCATCGTTGTCATTGCTGTTTGGTGCACGTCGTGGCGGCATCCGAGGTAAGGTATATCATAGATGAGTATTAGACAGATAAAGCTAAAGGAGTAAAGATCCTACGCATGCACAATACAACAAGCCAACCACAAACAACAAACAAACATACAACCTTTGATTTTAAAAGCTTTAAACTTTGAAGCGTACGGCTTGACAAGTTTAAAAGTAAGTACTAAGAGTTCGATATAGTAATCGATCGATGGTACTGTCATACCAACATGGTAAGACAATACAAACGTGCTATCGTAAACGATACAAGACGATGATGGTGGTCAACTAGCCTCTCTTAACCCTCTTGAGGCATGAGAGGGGTAGAGGGTCTCGACTTTCTGTCTTCTTGAGTTCTCTCAGTGCCTTGGTTTCCCATTCCTCATAGGATAGACTATCACCGGGGGAATACACGAGTCTCTCCTCGGGATCCTCTTCTTCCTCGGATTCTTCTTCCTTCTTACTTGCTTCTAACTCGGCAAGCTTCATCTTTAGCTTCTCATTCTCAGACTTCAGCTCATTGTTAGCTTCCTCAATCTGCTTCTTCTCATCTCCCAATTTCTGCAAGTTGTCATACTACAGCAGTAAGGTCTTCTCCAGAAGATGAGACCAGATGCCATCTTGGAGAATCTTCCCGCCTAACTGCAAGGGTCCTTCAACAATCTTGAGCTTGTTTTCCAGTTGAGTCTTCTTCTCATCCAACATTATGAGGGCGGACTCCGTCTCCATGATCTTCTTGGTGGCCAGATCCATGAGATCTCTGAACTGGTCCTGATTGATAATTTGTTTCTTCAGCATGTCTACCAGATTGACGGTGCAGCGCTCCCTCTCAGTGAGGTAGCCTCTCAGAAGGGAGTGGAACTCCTGGCCTCGGCGATCCACAACATGTCCTCCAACAGATTGCTCTCCAATCATCCCATAAGCTGAGGGGCGTAGGATGTGAGCTCTGTACTTGTGGCGAATGCGGGCGATGGCGCCCTGCATGGCAATCTCCACCGAATACCTCCAGTCTACATATGCTTTGGTGTACTCCATCGTGGACTCTCCTTCTTCATCAAGTCTTCCTTGGATAGTGGTTTGGATTAACCACTTCTCCATACCATACTCCTTGTACTGCATCTTCCCACGGAAAACTGGAGGTGGTATCTGAAGCTGGGTGGCGAGGTCTAGCAGCACCTCCGAGAAAAGGAAATCTCCCTCACCAGCTACCACTCTCTCATCGTAGGTGTCCATCTACAACATTTTGAAAAGAAGAGGGAACGATCAGAACAAGAAGAGAAATACAAGTAAGAATGAAATGGTCAAGACAATGAGATCATGATTATTTGTTTAGCGTTTTGAAATAAAACTTGGGTCCTAAGGTTTTCCAATCCTAGGGTCTCGATCCTACAGGCAACACTATGCTCTGATACCATTTTGTGACGCCCCACCTTTGGATTAAGGCGGAACACCTGTGTTATGTGCTATTCCTCGGATCAATGATAGCACCACAGAACAAAATATAGTATTCATCACATAGTATCGAGATTACACGCAGATCCAGATACATAAGTCTCACGATTATTACAAGTCTTTGGTCTCATGGACCGACAAGAGAAAACAGAGTTCAACTTAAGCACAACGGAATTATAATGGTAGCGAGCCTCCATCCTCAGCATGCGCCACAGGCAATCATGTTGGTATGCAGACTCGAGATCCTAACACTTCACTCCTCATCAGAAGAACCTGCACATTTGATTATGCAGCCCCAAGTATGGGGGTCAGTACAATGATGTACTGGCAAATGACACATATTTGGTGGCATTTTGTGGAATGACTATACTACATGATATTTGGCTAGGTGGATCTCTGGGCTAAATTTTGCATAAAGCCAATTTTGTCCTATTTTAAGTCAAGATTTTATTTCAAAGATTTTATTTATGAAGGGTTGAAATAACCCCCAAATACTACATAGTTGCAAGTTATGTAGCACTGGGCGCAATTCAACAAAGTTGGAACCTCAGGCACCACCACCCCTCGGAGTGTATGGTCCTTAGTTCCGGCCTAGGGTTTCTAGACAAGATTTTAGTAATTCAGAATCGGTGATGAGATTATTCCGTACATTCCATGTCTAGAGACTCAATTGTCCATAACCGAGGACACAGCTAATCGATTAGTTTTGACACCTTGCAAGGGTTGTGCACTTTCACCTTACGATTCATTTTATGCCCATACATAAAATGAAACGAGACCTTTTAGAGGAGAGGACAACTAACTGGGCAAGATCCATTCCCAACCTATAATTCAGCTACCACCATCTTCTTGCCGACAAGTTGTACTCACACATCTAATCAGTCAAGACAGAGCCCATAATGTCATAAGGCTGCACTGGAAGTACACTAAGCATGGAAGACATAACCATCTCTTTGTTCCTGAGTGGCAAACCACAAGTGTACGCCCAGGCAGCAACTACACAAAGTGTAGCCCCAGGTCGCCACTCAACATCGCCTCCATCATCAAACCAATCCACCCAGGTGTTTCATTTTAGTTGAAGTTCTTAAATTGTTCACAAAACGCTTTTCAAGTGATCTTAGCATGGCATCAAAATTTTATCAAGGTATTTAGCATCCTAACAGGTGGGGTTTGAGGGATTGTTATACACTACTAGGATCTAAGCATTGATAAAACAGTTGAGTAAAATACCTATTATGCATACTACAAGAGGTGAATACACTAATGCATAATAAAATGGGTAAAGGGGCATGTGTGTCACTTGCCTTGGTAACAGCTTGCACACTCACAACAGTCAGAATAGTAGCCTTGCTCCTCTTCACAATCTATTCAATCCAAACAATCAAGCAATCAATATTCTATTTCTAATGACATTCATAGACATGTATGCATGTATGCATGCGTGCAAATGACATTTTAATTTCACACACTAAGTGAGTGTGTGATATGTGGTATAGGATGGAATATGAGGCTTTTGAAAACAAGTGTGGTGTTAGAAAGGTTTTTAATAGATAAATAACAAGGTATTTACAAAAGTGCATTTGATGCAATAAGATAGCACTTAGGGAAAATAAGTTCTGGTTGGTACTGTCCTGCAAAAATAAGTTTGAGCTACCACTGGTTAGGTGACAGTAACTTGAAGCCACTGCAAGTGGTTTCACTCAAAAGTAGTTTTTAGAAAACAAATGGTAGGGAAAATAGTGATTTGAACATATTTAACAGTAGCAAGTTTGTGCACGTATTAACTTTGAAAGCTTTTGCTTCAGGAGTGTTCTAAATGTTCCAAGGATTCCATAGACTACAAATTTGTAGCATTTGGACTCACAGAACAAAAGTTACGAATTTATTATGAATCCAAAGGTTTGATTCAGATCTGGTGATGGATTCGAAATGAACCCATAAAATAATAGGTTTTATTGGATCATTGAATTCTAGACATCCTAAGGATTCCAACGAGGTATCATTTGTATTTTTTGGCTAAGTATTTTATTTTCTATCGATTTTACAAGATCTGCAACGAAACAGGGATTTAAATTCGAATTTGAAATCGGTTTTGACTAGATTGACCAGGGGCTGACTGGCCTGGGGCGACGTGGCGCGACGCCATTGGTCGATACCGATTCGGTGAAGGAATTCTATCTGAGCCACGGGATTTAGATCGGACGGTCAGAGGGAAAGAGGGGAGAAGCTCACCGGAGTAGCCTAGGGTTCCGGTGACCTGCAGCTGGGGCGTGGGTGTTCTCGTTGTTGTAGGGGTTTCCGGTGTAGAAGAACATGCGGACGAGGTTCGCACTGCCGCGGCGAGTCCGGTGGTGAGGTTGAAGAGCTCGAGGTGGTCGGGTTCGTCGGCAGTTCCTCGCCGAACTTGCAGGAGCGGTCGAAGGCTTCGGCCAGGGGACGTTCCCATCGTTCTGGCGCGCAAAAGATCACCAAACCGTGTCAGCGAGATGCGCAGGAGAGAAAGGGAGGGGCTGGGACTGGAAGGGGGTGCCGGGGTCTCACTGGGGTGCCGATATCCGATGAGGTCAGTGGCGGAAGTCAGCAGCTGTGGCGAGAAATTTTTGCAGCCTGGCGGCTTCTTAACGAGAGGGGAAGGGAGGAGGAGGGAGACGAGGTTCTGGACTATATAGGGGAGGGTTTTGATGGCCCGTTAAAGCGCTAGTAACGCCGGGGCGTAATCGCCGGCGAGCGTTACTGGGAGTGAAGAGAGGGGAGAGATTTTCGGGGGAGGGATGACAGGTGGGGCCTGGCTGTCGGAGAGGGAGAGGGGAAAAGAGCTGGGCTGGGTCGGCTCGGAGCGGTCTGGGCTGGCTGGCCTCCCGGGGTCGGCCCAGTTGGGCTCCTGGCCTCTTTCTTTTATTTTATTTTTTTTCTTCTGCTTCCTTTTTCTTTTGTTCTGAATTTCTGTTTTGAGTTTTGAAAGAGTTCTTCTATTCAGATTTAAATAATTTCAAAGTTGACCACTTATGGTCCTTAAGAAGTGTGTTTAGAAACTATAAACCAGAGGTTTTGCAATAAGATGGTAATATTTTGTAAAACTTTAAATATAGGGTCCAAACAATTAGGAAGTTAAAATTAATAGCTCCCCACTATTTGGTTATCAAAAAGAAATTTGCTAGAGGAAAAATAAAATAGCTCCATGACAATGGAGTTCATTTTAAAATACTTTCTTTCTGAAACCCTTTTGTTTCTAAAATTTGGGGTAGAAGGCATTTGAAAACTATGTTCTATGAAAGAACATGATTCAAAACTTTGGAAATGATCTTGAAATGCAATATGCCATGAATGCATGATGAAAATTTTAATTTTGAAAAATTGGGATGTTACAACCAATTTTTTGCATAAAGCTTTTTCTCTTTTCCAACACCATTCGAACTTTTTATAAACAACTATTTTTGATGAAAACCAATATAGACCAGAGGCAAAAATACACCTTGATATAAAGATATAACAAGATCTGAATATAAATCAAGGCGAAAATCGAAAGCTAAACACAGTTCTAGAAAAAGAGAACACTCGTGGAAACGAATAGAGTGAAAAACGGACTATTCTTGGCAAATGAAAAGCAAGGCAACTTCTCCAAAAGGAATTTGTTGGGGTCCAACCATTTATTGCAGCAAACAAAACTAAACAAAACTAAAAACTAAAAACAACGGACTGTAACATCCCAGGATTTTATCAAATTTTGGGGGAAATTTTTGCTTTTGTTTTGCTTGAGATGATTGGAAATTTCACAGGGACTTAAAAACTTTTTGAGTCTATTTGAAAGCTCTATTAGAAAACTAATTTAAACTTTCTATTATTTTCTTGAAGAACTTCTTTGAGAAAGATCAAGTATTCAAATACTATTCAAACCTATGCAAGCTTGCTTGCAAAAGATAGTTTTTCAAAATTTGCTTTATTCAATATGGATTGCTTTTCAAACCATAATTGAGTGTGTTTCTCAATCATTATTTTATAAACTAATATCTTACCATTTTAAAAGAATCGAGTTCAAACTCTATTTCTATTATTTTATGCAAGCAAAGCCATTAGGCATAATTAAGATCTTTTATTAAAAACCTTGTTTTGGTTCTGAAAACATGTTTGATGTTTGTTTAAAACCTTGCTGTGAATTTTACAAAAATTTATGCAAATGGTTTGGCTTGATTTGAATCAAATTTGCAAATAATACGAAAGAAATAAGAAAACAGAAAAGAAAAGGAGAAAAGAAATCGAAAAAGGATAAAAGGCCCTGGGGAACGATTCAGCCCAGTAACAGAATCGACCCGCGGCCCGCTTACCTTCTCCACGAATTGGTACCCTCTATCTCTCTTCCTCTCACTGACCGTGGGCCCCACCTGTCGGCATCATCAACTCTGGCGCATTCTTCTCCCCCTCTTCTCTCTGGAAACGGCTGCCGGTGTTTACTCCCCTACGATAATAGCGCGCACTAATGGTCCTTCAAGACCCGTCTATAAAAGGCCCCAGCACTCCTCCTCCATCTCCCTTTCGTCCTCCTGCACGAGACGCCGCCAAGCCCGAGGAATTCCTCGTCGGACCTCCGCGAGTCTGCGAGCATCGCCGGTCGATTTCGACCTTGTCAGTGAGCTCCGCCCCCTCTCTTATCTCCTATCATCTCTGTCTCGCTCTGATGCCTTCCCCTGACCCCCTGTCTCGGTTAGAATCACCGCAGATCGACGCCGCCGACCCTAGCCAAAGCTCACTGCCACTCCAGTCGCCACTCCTCGTCGCCCCACCACGCCTACAAGCACGACGTCCACACCATCGTCTTCGCCATCCTCTCCCGCGCGTCGTCGTCAACTTCATCACCACCAGAGACCCCCTGAGCATCGCCGGCGTCCACCCCCTTGGGCCGCTACCTCGCCGGAGATCACCACCGGAACCCTAGGTGAGGACCGTTCAGGTTATGAAGATCCAACGGCCACCATCCGTCCAATTACCGAATCGGTATCCACCAGTGCTGTGACGCCACGTCATCTGCCCCAGTCAGCCCCGGCTAGATCCAGTCAAACTGGATTCAAATTCGATTTACAAATTCCAGAATCTGTCCTGATCTTGTAAAATCAATATAAAATCTTCTGTAAGTCCAAAAATTGCAAATAATAAACCGTTGGAATCCTTGAGACTTGTAGAATCCAGTAGTACAATAAAAATTCATATTTTATGGGTTCAATTTGAAACTATTTTCAAATTGGAATCAAACCTTCTGTTAGCTTGTTAAATTCATATCTTTAGTTCTGTTAATCCAAAAATTACAAATTTGTAGTCCTTGGAATCCTCTCAACTTGTAGAACATCATAGGATCAAGAAAATCCCAAGTTGATACGTGCACACACTTTGTGCATTCAATTTTGTCCAAATCACCATTTTGGTGATAATTCAATTTCTATAACTTATTTTAGAAGGAATCCAATTGCAGTAGCTTTGTTTTACTGCAAGCTATCCAGTAGCATGACTCCCATAATTTCTTGAACCATGTCACAATCATTCAAATTCTAATATGAGAATTTGAGTATCCCTATATAGATTAATTCTATTTCTATTTAAATCAATGTTTCCTTCTACCATAGCAAATCCTATATTTTTTTACCTAGTCATCAATGTTATCTAAACAACATCTTGATCAAGATCATAGTTACTTAGACCTATCTTGCTGAGTACCCACTTATTCAAATTTCAAATGTGTCATTTGAGTAAAGTGTGATACTTTCAATCTTAGTTTCTACCTTTGCTACTATGTTATTGATCAAATCAACATCATAGTACTTAACCCAATCCCATTTACTCATGTCTACTCAAATCTTAGCCTTGCATTGAACTATTCAATTTGCATTTGAGTTAATTGAGTACTTCAATGTTATAAGAGCCCTAGCCTAAGCTTAAGTGTAATATATACTATTTAAGAATAATTGTTGCCACACTTATTCAATAGTATTGCTATTGCACTATTTTGTCTCTTATGTGATTTACCCACATGAGATATTCCAAGATTCAATATGCTTTGATAAAGCATAAAGATCTCACTCATTATACTTTGTCTAATTCATATATATTCAAATTGCAATCGTGCTACTTGAGTATAATATGAATCCATCCCAAACCTAGATCATATTAATGTGGAGTTGTTATAGCCCATACCATAGTATGTGTTATACACCATGTTGATCAATGAACCATTTGAGCCATGTCCTCAAATATCAACCAATCATACCCAATCCAATGCCCTCTCAAATTATATTGACCTTTGCCTACTAGGCTCTTAAATTCATATCTCACAATACATGATATGTTTGCTTGTGTTTGAATGATATGCTTGACTTTTCAATTGTTTGAATTGTTTGCTTGTGTTTGAATGATATGTTTATGTCATGTTATTTCTGTGCTATAGTTGGTGCGAAGAACTACGTGCTTAGTTGAGAAAAGTGAAAACATCGTGATCTCCAAAAGGCAAGTGACACACATGTCCCTTTACCCATTTTTACTTATGCATTAGTGTATTCCCCTCTTGTAGTATGCATGATAGGTGAATTGTTCAACTGTTTTATCAAATGCTTAGATCCTAGTAGTGTGTAGCTACCCCTCAAACCCCACCTGTTAGGATGCTAAATACTTTGAAATTTTTTGATGCCTTGCTATGATCACTTGATAAAAGTGTTTTGTGAACAAATTAAGAACTTCAACTAAAATGAAACACCTGGGTGGATTGGTTTGATGATGGAGGCGATGTTGAGTAGCAACCTGGGGCTACACGTTGTGTAGTTGCTGCCTGGGCGTTCACTTGTGGTTTGCCACCCAGGAACAAAGAGGTTACCATGTCTTCCATGCTTAGAGAGCTTCCAGTGCAGCCTTATGACATTATGGGCTCTGTCTTGACTGATTAGATGTGGCAGTGCAACTTGTGTGCAAGAAGTGGCTGGTAGTTGAATTGTAGGTTGGGAATGGAGCTTGCTAAGTTAGTTGCCCTCTCCTTCTAAAAGGTCTCGTTTCATTTTATGTATGGGCATAAAATGAATCATAAGGTGAAAGTGCACAACCCTTGCAAGGTGTTTAAACTAATCGATTAGCCGTGTCCTCAGTTATGGACAATTGAGTCTCTAGACATGGAATGTACGGAAGAATCTCATCACCTTTTCTAAATAAATAAAATTCTGTCTAGAAACCCCTAGGTAGGAACTAAGGACCATGCACTCCGTGGGGTGGTGGTGCCTGAGGTTGCGACTTTGTTGAATTTCTCCAGCGCTACATACCTAGCTAGTATGTGGTAGTTGGGGGTTATTTCGACCCTTGAAAATATAAAACTTTGAAAGAAGGTTATATGAAAGATTTATAGGATAAAATTGGCTTTATGCAAATCAGCCTATGAGATCCACTAGCCAAATATTCATGTAGATAGACTCCTCACAACATCCACCAAATATGTGTCATTTGCCAGTACATCATTGTACTGACCCCTTTGGGGCTGCATATTCAACGTGCAGGTTTTATTTCGAGTAAGGAACCAGGATTAGGATCTCGAGCTTACATTCCAACATGTCTGCCTGTGGCACATGATGAAGATGGAGGCTCCTTGCCACCTTGTTTTTCCCGCTGTGTATCTGTAAGATTTGAATACTTTGTATCTGGATCCGCATTGTAATCTTGATACTATGCAATGAATATTTCATTTTGTTCTGTGGTGCTATCATTGATCCAGGGAATAGCACTTAACACAGATGTTCCACCTTAATCCAATGGTTGGGGCGTTACACTGACACTCCAAGAAAAACACATAATGCATGAAGCAATAAAAATATAGTGTTTTGAAAGGTGACCTGATTTTTGCCGATGAAGAAGGGGTGCCTCGGGGCATCCCCAAGCTTTGACGCTTGTACTTCTTGGATATTTCTTGGGTTGACATGGGCATCCCCAAGATTGAGCTTTTGTCCATTCTTCAACTCATCTCATCATTCTCCGATCCCTACACTTGAAAACTTCCTTCATACAAAACTAAACACAAATCTATTAGCAACATTAGTTTAAGCATAACATAGAATCAACCCTTTTCGCTTCAGGTTTCAACTCAAAACCACCACATATGAAGTATATACTACTGTATCAACTTCCCCAAAAGTTCCTTGATCAAAAGAACTCAAAAAGAAAGCGATAAAGCGGCAAACACAAATATTGGCAGAAATCTGTCAAAACAGAACAGCTGACAAAGGTCGAATTTTTAGAGGATTTTCTGTTGCTCAAATCAAAAAGTGTTCAACTAATGAAAGTTTGGATATAACCTGGGGCATATGCACAAGAAATCGTAGATTCAAAAGATATACAGAGAATTTTCACGAATTTGTATGGTGCAGCACCGAAAACTATTTCAGGACAGCAACATCCCCAAATCTTACCTCGCTCAAATTAGAGGCTTCTCTTGGCACAAAAACGAAATAAAAATGATAAGGAGAGGTTATTACAGTAGTAATAACTTCCAAGACTGAAATAAAAGAAAAATAACAGAAAGGAAAATATTGGGTTATCTCCCAAGAGTGCTTTTCTTTAACGCCGTTGAGCTAGGCGTAGAAAGTGCAAATCAAGTAATATCGAGTGATGAAGCATTAAGATCAACTGCAGAAGTCTTGTCAATAAGGTATTGTATTTCATCCACATAAGTTTTTGAAGACCCTTTGTGATCATGATTTGGTTCACTCAAATCACTATAAAGATTTTTGGGACAGATCCAATCAAAATTATTTTCAAAAGCTTCATACAATCCCAAGAGCTTGATACGTATAGGTATTTTGGTTCCTTCATTGTTTGTACTAATAACCTTTATAGGTGAACCGAGTTTATTAAAGCACTTAAGAACTTTCCTAGCTTCAATGGCAACATCTCTAAATTCTATGCGCAAAGTTTCCAAGATAAAAGCTTTCTTTTCAAGATCTTCAATTTCATGAAGCTTAAGGAACATGTGTTGCATAAAAGGATTAAGGCTAGCAAACCTAGCTTCCAACATGTGAATTAAATAAGCAGAAGCAACTTCAATATTAGGAGCAAGCTCAGCCAAAGACTTTTCCTCAACTTCTTCATGCATACTAATATGATTAAAGAACTCCTCAATGTTATCTTTCCCAATAATTGAACCACTACCTACTGAGAGGTCCTCCAGAACGTACTTAGGGAACAACATAATGAACTAGAGTAAAGAAATAACAACTATAAAGGATACTAATTTTTTGTGTTTTTGATAAAACGATGCAAGTAAAAATAAAGTAAAGCAAAACTTAAAACAAAGTAAAAGATGTGCGTGCGAAACTCCCCTTGCAGAAGTCTTCTTCCTCCCCGGTAACGGTGCCAGAAAAACTTGTTGATGGCGCGGTGATGTATAGTGCCAGAGAGCTTGTTGGCGTGTAATTAATGAAGTAAATGACCGGCCAGTTGGAAACCCCAAGAGCAAGGTGTGATGAATATAGCAGCAAGTTTTTCCCTCAGTAAGAAACCAAGGTAGTCAATCCAGTAGGAGGACGAAATACAACTGAAGGTGATGCCCACTAGTTGCGTGATGCTCTAACAAGGGCGCCATTAACGATAACTTGTTAGCGCATCTTCAACCAGTAGCAACGTGGAACCTGCACAACACAACCAAATACTTTGTTCCCAACTTACGATGAGGTTGTCAATCTCACCGGTTTGCTTGAAACAAAGGGTATGAGCGTATCGAGTGGAAAGCAATAGTAATATGCGAGTAAAGTAAACAGTGCGAGTAAAGTAAACAGGTGATAGCAATATAAAGGAAATAGGACCGGGGTCCACAGTTCACTAGCGGTGTCTCTCCATAATATAAAATAATACATGCTGGGTAAACAAATTACAGTTGGGCAACTGATAGAATAAAGACAACGTGCATATGATGAGAGGATCACTATGAGATTTACTCTGGGCATTACAACAAGATACATAGTGTAACACCCTACTTTTTGTAACCAGAATCTTAAATTAGTTTCCATGCAATATAAAGTGGGGTAAATTAAAAATTGTTTCCATTTGAGCTTGAGTGCTAGAATAGTGATCTCCTTGTGTGCAATGTATGATTTCATGTGCATAAGTGTGGGTGTTGGTCATTATCTTTTCTCTATAATTTCAAGAAATGATCTTGTGCATGAGTGCTTGGTTGAGTGTTATGATTTCATGCTTTATCTTGATCAATTAGTAAGGTGCATGATAACCTCAAATTCTTTCTCTCTCTTTTTTCAAACTTTATTCTTGCACCTTTATTTCATAAATAGGACATCACCAAAAACCCTTCTTTTGCTTATTCAAAAATTCTGAAAGTTTGCAAAGTGGTTTATACCACTTATAGGATCCTTTTTAGCAAACCATCACCACTCCTTCTCTGGAGGATTTGAATTTTCAAAATTCAATCGAATTTTGGCCAAATGCCCCTATTCCTTCTCTTCTTTCCCTCTTTCTCTCTTTTCCTTGCAACCCGACCAGGAGAAGGACCAAAGCCGGCTGCCACTCCATCTCCCTCTACCCTCTCTCACACCCCAGCCCAAACCCTTGTCCTGTAGCTCCTGGACACAAGGGATGGGAGGAGCTCGAGAAGATCTTGGGGGAGATCCTCTCCCTTTCTTTGTCCCCTCCCTCTCTACCATCGAGCACCCCCAACCGGAGTCCACCACCACCACTACATCGCCTCCTGACCCCAGCACGCAGAGAGACCCAGCCCTACCTCACCTTGCCCTCTCTCACTCGCTGGCGTAACCAGAGAGCACGACCGTTGCTCAGAGGCTTTGAGAGGAAGCCATCGGCCACCACTGCGCCACCCGACCCCACTACCCACCTCCTAGCTCACCCAATCGGTCGTTGCCGCCCAGAGCCCCCATAGGCCACGCCATGGCCCTGTCCTGCATGCACTCTGCGCCGCCCTAGCATGTCGAGACCGGCACGCGCGTTCCCGCGCACACGCGCACACTCTCGCGTCGCTCAGCACACGGGCGTGCAAGGCACCGTGCACCCGACACGATGTGCAACACGCCCGACACCCTAGCCAGCCCAGCACGCCGTGCCATGCACCGAAAAGCTCGCACCCGAACTGAAACCGACGCTGCCGCGAAGCAAACACTGCACGCCCGACCTAGCCAACCCTAGCGCTAGACTCGGCTCACGATGCCGCACCAGAGACACCGCCACCCTGCACCGCGACCACGCCAGCCCGTTAAAACCCCGCGCACCCTCTGGAGCCATCCCTTGCTGCCCATTTGCCCCCTCACTCCACTCCCTCTCCTCTCTGAGCCCAGCCGATGAAGCCATCGCCTTCCCCAGGCAGCAGAGCCCGAGGATCCTCGCCAGAGCAAGGGTAGACGGCAGAAGCCGTGGGTCGATGTCGACCGTTTCTCCTTGCTCTTCTCCTGCTCCGTCTCGTTTCTCTGCTAGGCCCGGAGCTAATGCTGTGCCCCATTTCTTGTCTAGCAGAGCAGGGGCGTCGCCATCGCCGTTGGAACCCGAAGCTCGCCGTCGACGCACCCAACCATCCGCACCACCTCGAGCCCTCTGTCTTGCTGGAATCGGATGCGGAGGAGGTCCAGAGAGTTCGCCGCCGCCCTGCAGCCGCCCAGCCACCCTCGTCGACCCTAGGTGAGCCCCGCCATCCTGCAGCAGTAGCTAGGGTTAGGGTTTAACCCCAGCCCCGCCGCGAGGGAGACGACGGCCTCCAGCCATCGATCTGCCTTCTAATCGGACGGACGACGACGTCCGGTACCGATTCGGTACCCTTCTGCCACTGACGGCCGGGCCCCACCGGCAGGTTTGAACGGCGCTGCTGCCGCGCGAGATCTGGGCCAAATCTAGTCACCTCGGCCCGTTCCGGGGCAGATCTGGCCCGTGGAATTTTTTTTAGAAACACTCTGTTAATTTTGATTATCCTGTGAACTTTGAAATTCAATAGAAATTAATCTGTGCATGCAAATGTTGTGATTCAAAGTTCTGTGAGTAGCTTAGGACAATATCTTTCAGATGGTGTTGGTCCCATGATTTTTGGATCAATGTAGGTTATTTGATAAAAAGTATTGTGCTATTAGCCATTTTTCCTACTTAAAAACAAATCTTGAGTTTAGTATGGTCAAAATGTTTGAAACCAATTTTCAATATTAGTATATCATGATACCTTGCTTGACTCACTGGATTTCCTATTTTGGGATTTATAGTCTTGCTGTAGTAATTAAAATGGCATAGGGTGTAATTAATCTTAAGAAAATCACCACTTGCAGTAGGGATGGTATTTTGAGTTGAATCCAATTTTGTTGGATCATGTTCTTTAAGAGATTTCCAGAGCACTTTAGCTCATATTTTTCCGAGGTTCAGAGAATATATGAGGATTATTTTGGTGCCCTAGTGTTATTCTCCTATTGTTAAAATCATAGGAAATAAACCACACTTTGTTTTTCAGTAAATCCAACTTTGGTAGTTTCTTAAGATTGTTGTCAACCTACAATATTGATTGATGTGCTGTTTATTCCACTGGATGCATGCATGCTTGAATTGGTTGCTAAGTAGTGATGTTCACATCAACTTAAGAAACCCTAGTTTCTATTAAGATTAATTGTTAACTAGGAACCTCTAAAACTTTGTTTGTTTTCTAAACTTGTTTGCTTCTGATACTCTTTGATAAAATGGTATTAAGTGCTGCATTGCTTGTGTCTTGTGTATGCTTGTTTATTCATTTGTGCGTTGTTATACTTTTTCGGCGATAGATTCGAACGAAGAGTGTGCGGAGGAAGGAAGGTCTTTGAATATCAAGAGGAAGGAGATCAGGGACAAGCCAACCAAGGCAAACCATCTAACTTGATGCATATCTGAACCCTAATTACACATTTGCATGTCTCCTTCCATTTCATTAAAGTGCATGGATTTATGTTGCTATAGTCCCTATAGCAATTACTTGTTGACTCAGGCTCCGCGAGTCAAGTTGTTATCATCCATCGAGATGACCCCTTGTTTACCTATTCTATTATCCCTGAAGTAGTGGCTTGTTGGTTAGCAACAATGCCCTTGATAAACCTTCTAGTGGAGCTAAAACTCTAGGACTGGGAACACTCAAAGAAAGTTTACAAAAATGTTTTCCGAAAACCTTGGGGTAGCACCTACCCCACTGAAGTGATTTCGAAAAATGGTTTTTATATCAAACTGGAGGACAAGGAGATGGTGGTTTTCAAATGACATTGGTGATCACTAGGCGTTCACTCAGAACAATTATCCCGTGCAACCACATTACCCTAGTATGGGATGGGGCTTAGTCCGAAGTTTATCTGCCTTAGTGCGGGGAGCTTCGCACTATATAAGGGTCTGGAGGACCCTGGAATCCGGGTTGTCGCAAGTGATGGGCAACAGTGTAGCGGGCCCGCCAATAGGCTACCCTTCCAGAAGACACTTGGGTTTCTCCCGCCGTGGCACTGGAACTACGCTCGACGGAGGTAGACGGCCAGGGTTTGCCGGGGATGTATACTCCACAGGGTAGGCACCCGTATTAAGGTGGATAGATGGACGGCTATGATCGATTATCCGAACCCCGCATACTTGTGTATGACGGTCTGTGGTGGTATCCCGGCGGATTTATCGGATGGTGTGGGTAAAGTGTACAACCTCTGTAGAGTGAAATTCTATTCAAATAGCCGAGTCCTCGGTCATGGACGGTTGGGACGACCATTGCCTAGCCCAATGTCGGTTTTGTTTTTCAAAGTGGATTTCAGAAAGAAATGGTGAAAATGCCGGACGGAGTACTCGGAGGGTACTGCCGTGGCACATGCTTGGTTCGGAGTACTTGTAGGGTACTGCCGAAGGTCGGAAGTGGTCATGTGTGATTGACCGAAAATTAATAAGAATGGTGGACATGTTTGATTGACCCCGGCTCTTCACTTAAAAATGAGTTCCCCCTTTCCTAGAGCTTTTCTAAAGATGTTTTACTAAAAACTCTTCTTTAATAAGGATATAGAGATGTTGTATGACATGCTATATCGACAGGAGAAAGTATAGTTAGGATTAGGCACTAGCCTCAAACCAACCTCTCTTCCTATAGCCAAATAGCATGCAATTTGTCCCCTCTTAGATGGTTTGCGAGTACAATTCCAAAATGTACTCACGGCTTTGTCCCTGGCTATTAACTTGGCCAGATTATGAAGACTATGAAGACAATGGTGAGGAGTTCGACGACGCCGATGCGAACTAGGATCCGTCTCCCGGTCAGTCGCCTGTAGGGTAGAGGCATGACACGGGCTAATTCTACGCTACCTTTGTATCCGATGCACTACCTAGTGAACTTGCCCTGCGTGGCATTTATATTCGGCCAAGTGGCCATGTAAGACTTGCGACTATTTATGTAATGGATGATGTACTCTATAATGCCAACTCTGTTATGTGGATTCATGACGGTCTTCCTGGGATCATGAATTGTATGCATAACGGGAATCTCGGACGGTAAACCGGGGTCCCCACAGAGTTGGTATCAGAGCCATCCTGACCTTAGGAGACCCTAGTTAGCATGGGCGTTAGACAGGACCAAAAATATATTTTTACTACTAAAAACTAAAAGAGATGGCTTAATATATATAAGGTAAATATATATTGCTCTCATCTCTGCTCTTATTCTTTAAGCATTTAGAATTACTTGCATCTTAATTCAAGCTTTTACTGTATTTAAAATATTGCACACTTGGGTAAGATATTAACTCAACCTACCTTAAAATTTTGTGTAGATGGACGCTCCTACTGCACACCGTCAGGTTGGTACCCACGAGGATGTGCTCGTCTTTGAGCGCGACCTGGTGGAGTTGTGCACCCGTCTCGGACGTCCGCGTCTGGAGGTCTGAGGCTATCAGCTTTTCGAGGAGGGTACCCGTGAGCTGGCGATCCGTGTGGTTTGCCAGGTCCGCGGGAAGGAGGTCCCGCCCACTTCGCCAGAGTTCACCTTCGAGGTGATCGAGCGCAACTGGGGCGATGGCCTCATGCGCGTTCTGCGTCACGCTATCTCACGCCTCGTCCATGACCACTACGACGAGTTGCTCGGGACTCGCTACAAGCACTACGGGAGGATCGACGCTGATGGCCTCCCCTACCAGGCTGCAGCGCACACGCCCTTCAGCCGCCACTTCTACCACACCGAGGCTATGCTGCACCACACGCAGGAGCATCTGGACCATGTCCGGATGGTCGCCGACGAGAGGGGACTCGAGTTGGCCGTTCTCCGTGAGGACCTCCAGGAGTCCATTTTCTCTCGTCACCGTCTCCTCGCTGCCAAGAGGAGGATTGTGAAGAGGAATAGGGCTCTGCGTCAGCGCGTCCGTGATCTGGAGGATCACCTCGCTTCACTTGAGAGTCACATCTCCGAGCTAGAGGAGGAGACCGCCGAGCTCCGTAAGGAGAATGAGGAGGTGCTCGGCCGCGATGACGATCACCAGGAGGCCTACGACGAGGAGCCCGCGAGCTCCGACGACGACGACCGTGGTAGCGACGGTGGTGAGGGCCACGACGCTATCATGGACTTCTATGCTCCTGCGACCCCGAGTGAGGAGGACCCCGAGGAGGTTGTTCCCCATGTGAGCGCCGACGAGTAGGTACCCGATGCACTACTACTGCACTTAGGATGATGCGTATCGAGTAGGACTACCCGATCCCTTTTGCGTTTAGATGTGTTGTATGGTTCAGCTGAAACCATTTGGTATGCGTTGCATGAGACTTTGTGGTATGTGTGCTGGACTTGTGTGGCACCTCTTTTGTATGTATTTATGCATGTGGTGGAACTTGGATGATTATGGTCGGTGAGGTATGTTTATGGATGCTGGTGTAGCCATGATCTTAGGATTTCCTTTCGTGTCTTGTTGTGCAACCTGTTTATTTCCTGCATTGAACTGCTATTGTGTCTCACAAGATAACTTCTCTCCAGAATGGCTCCCGAAACGCGAGGCCATGCTAGCAACAGCAACAACCCGCCCCCACCTCCTGAGCCCAACATGACGCAGGTGCTGCGGCTCATGCTTGAAGATCGTGAAGCCGCACGTGCCGAGCGCCAAGCTAGCCTCGCCACACTTCAACACCTCACCCAGATTGCCACCCACCACAACAACAACGGTGGCAATGATGAGCCCCCGAGCAAGCTTAGGGATTTCTAGAACTCCAATCCCCCAGTTTTCTCCAAGTCCACCGAACCATTGGATGCTGATGATTGGCTCCGCACCATTGAGAATAAGCTAGAGTGCGCTGGAGTCGGGGCAAATGACAAGGTGTTGTATGCAACCCACTTCCTAGCTGGAGCAGCTGGGGCATGGTGGGAAAATGTCCGCGCCATGCAGCCCGAGGGGCAGGTGATGACCTGGGAAGCATTCAAGACCAAGTTTCGCAAGGCCCACGTTCCCTCTGGACTCATCAAAATCATGAGGGATAAGTTCCTCAATCTGAAGCAGGGAGGAATGAGTGTCCCCGAGTATCTTGACAAGTTCACCTCCTGGGGAAGGTATGCACCCAATGACATTGATACCGATGAGAAGAAAAGGGAGCGGTTCCTCAATGGACTGCAAGAGGAGTTGCAGACCTACCTTGTAGCTGTGCACTATCCCGACATAGAAGCCATGGTGGATGCAGCCATAATGGTTGAAGACAAGAACAAGGCTGCCCATGAGAGCCGCAAGAGGCGGATGATGAGTCAGGGAGGCTCAAGCAATCAAAGGTCCCGCAGCATGCCCCCGTCAAGGTCAGCGCCACCACCTCAGAGGTTTGCCTCTCAAGCTCCAAGGCCCAACAACCCAAACCGTCAATACTCCAGCAGCCGCCCCACCGGCGGAAATTCTTCTGGAGGTAACCGCAACATGTTCAACCCCACCAACCGAAGCCAGGGCAGCGGATTCTACACATGTGGCCAGCCAGGTCACTTCTCCAAGGAGTGCCCTCTGAAGAAGCCCTCTGCACCGAGCCTCAGCGCGCCGAGACCCACCCAGGGTCAAGGCCGTGGACCCACTGGGAAAAACCCGAGGAACCAAGCTAACACTGCACGAGGTCGCCAGAACCATGTCACCGCTGAGGAGGCAGCTGAAGCTCCTAATGTCTCCTTGGTACGTTTCTCATCAACTCAGTCCCCGCAATGGTCTTGTTTGATTTAGGTGCTTCACACTCGTTTGTCACTGAAACATTTGTGGCCGCGGGAGGGTTGACCGCGACTCAAATGGCACACAAAATGATAGTGCAAATTCTGGGATCCCAAGTTAAGGCCCACTTATGCTGCGAAGGTGTACCCGTAGTAATCCATGGGGCATCTTTTCAAGCCAACTTGATTGTCCTAGGTACAAAGGGCTTGGACGTAGTACTTGGAATGGATTGGATGTCCAAGTACCAAGGGCACATAGATTGCGCCAGAAAGTCTATATCTGTAACCAATAGTGAGGGTATTCAAATCGAGCACATTGCAACCATGCCGTCCCGCAAAGCGTACTACAAGAAATCTGTATCTGGGCCAACCCTTGACCAAGTTCCGGTGGTATGTGAATACCCCGATGTCTTCCCTGAAGAGTTGCCATGTATGCCCCCCGACCGGGATATTGAGTTCAATATTGAGTTGATTCCCGGAACAGCCCTTATAGCACAGAGAGCCTACCGTATGAACCCCCAAGAATTAGAAGAGTTAAAGAGGCAACTCGCTGATATGCTCAGCAAGGGTCTTATCCGTCCCAGCGCGTCACCTTGGGGATCGCCTGTTCTATTTGTGGACAAGCGAGACGGTACCGTTCGACTGTGTGTGGATTACCACAAGTTGAACGAGGTGACAATCAAAAATAAGTACCCACTTCCAAAGATTGAAGACCTATTTGATCAGCTGAATGGAGCTAAGGTGTTCTCCAAGATCGATCTCCGCACTGGATATCATCAGCTGAAGGTCCGCGAGTCTGATATTCCCAAGACTGCCTTCACTACACGATACGGTTTATTTGAGTATACCGTGATGTCCTTTGGCCTGACCAATGCCCCAGCCTATTTCATGAATCTCATGAACAAGGTGTTCATGAAGTTCCTCGACAAGTTTGTGGTGGTATTTATTGAAGATATCTTGGTCTATTCCAAGACCGAGGAAGAGCACGCAGAGCATCTGCGGCTAGTGTTGGGAACACTGAGGGAACACCAACTTTACGCCAAGTTCAGCAAGTGTGAATTTTGGCTAAAGGAAGTTGGATTTTTGGGACACGTCATTTCAGCCGGGGGAGTGTCCGTTGACCCATCGAAGATTACTTCTATCTTAGAAAGGAAGGCCCCAACCAATCCCACTGAAGTTTGAGCATTCCTCGGATTAGCTGGATATTACCGGAAGTTTGTTGAAGGTTTTTCCAGCATTGCCCGCCCAATGACTCAGCTCCTCAAGAATGACAAAAAGTTCGAGTGGAATGAGAAGTGCGAGCAGAGTTTCCAAGAACTCAAAAAGAGGCTTATATCAGCTCCCATATTGACCATGCCCGACATCACCAAGAGCTTTGACGTCTATTGCGACGCCTCCAAGCTTGGACTTGGAAGTGTCTTGATGCAAGATGGCAAGGTCATTGCTTACCTATCCCGTCAACTACGCCCGCATGAGCTGAACTACCCCACCCATGATCTTGAACTGGCCGCTGTCGTATATGCACTCAAGACTTGGCGACACTACCTTATGGGAAACAGATGTGAGATCTACACCGACCATAAGAGCTTGAAGTATATCTTCTCACAGAAGGAGTTGAATATGAGGCAGCGTAGGTGGATTGAACTCATCAAGGATTATGATCTAGGCATTCATTATCATCCGGGCAAGGCGAACGTGGTCGCCGTTGCCCTCAGCCGAGAACCTTGTTCCCTAAATGCCCTATTAAAGACCCGCCAACCAACCTTATGCGAGGAGTTCGAGAAGTTCGGACTTCAGCTTGTAAGCCGTGGTTTCCTAGCAAACCTTGAAGTCCGACCCACACTCACCGACATCATTAAGGAAGCTCAAAAGGGACATGAAAGCATCAAAGGTATCAAGCGAAGGATGGGACGAGAGGAATTACCTGGGTTCTCAATCGACCAGGAAGGTGTGTTATGGTATAAAGGACGCCTGTGTGTTCCTAACATCGAGGAGTTGAAGCAGTCCATCCTGAAGGAGGCCCATGATACCCCTTATTCTATTCATCCAAGAGGCAAAAAAATGTACCAAGACTTGAAAGAGCAGTTCTGGTGGCATGGGATGAAGCGAGAAATAGCATTTTATATTGCCCGGTGCGACGTTTGCCAATGAGTCAAGGCCAAACACCAAAGACCTGCGGGTCTGTTGCAACCCCTGAAGGTGCCCATGTGGAAATGGGAAGAAGTTGGAATGGACTTCATTACTGGTCTGCCAAGATCAAACAGAGGTCATGACTCCATCTGGGTCATTGTGGACCGCCTCACCAAAGTCGCCCATTTTATTCCAGTCAAGACCACCCACAATGGTAGGGAACTTGCCGATCTCTATATCTCCCGGATTGTGAGTCTACATGGAGTGCCCAAGACCATCGTATCCGATCGTGGTACTCAGTTCACATCACGTTTTTGGGCAAAACTTCGTGAAGCCTTGGGGACCAAGCTTTCTTTTAGCACAGCCTATCATCCGCAGACTGGAGGTCAAACTGAGAGGGTCAACCAGATCCTTGAGGATATGCTCCGAGCATGTGTCCTATCTTATGGAGCCAAATGGGAGGACTGTTTGCCATTTGCCGAATTTTCCTACAAAAATAGCTACCAAGCTAGTCTCCAAATGGAACCTTTCGAAGCCCTGTATGGCCGTAATTGCCGAACCCCTCTCAACTGGTCAGAGACTGGAGAAAGCCAAGTATTCGGTCCCGACATCATCAAGGAAGCCAAAGAGCAAGTGCAACTGATCCGAAATCGTTTGAAGGCCGCTCAATCTAGACAAAAGAGCTATGCCGATTCTCGATGGAGACCCTTTACCTTCCAAGTTGGAGATTTTGTCTATCTCCGAGTGACTCCACTCAAGGGCATGCAGCGTTTCCACGAGAAGGGAAAGCTTGCACCCCGCTTCATCGGCCCATACAAGATCCTTGAGCGCCGAGGAGAATTGTCCTACAAGCTAGACCTACCTCCTAAGTTGTCGGAATTTCATGACGTTTTCCACGTCTCCCAGCTTCGCAAGTGTCTCCAAGCCCCTAACCAACCCAAGACCTTCAAGGAAGTCAATCAGGATACCATTGACCTCAACCACGACTTGACCTACCGCGAGAGACCTATCCGCATTCTGGAAAAAGATGTCCGTCTCACCCGTAGACGAAAGAGCAACATGTACAAGGTTCAGTGGAGCAATCACACCGAAGACGAAGCCACCTGGGAACGGGAAGACTATCTTCAGCGAGAGTTTCCCGAGTTACTTAACGCTTAGCTACGGAATCTCGGGACGAGATTCTTTTAAGGGGGGAAGGTCTGTAACACCCTACTTTTTGTAACCAGAATCTTAAATCAGTTTCCATGCAATATAAAGTGGGGTAAATTAAAAATTGTTTCCATTTGAGCTTGAGTGCTAGAATAGTGATCTCCTTTTGTGCAATGTATGATTTCATGTGCATAAGTGTGGGTGTTGGTCATTATCTTTTCTCTAGAATTTCAAGAAATGATCTTGTGCATGAGTGCTTGGTTGAGTGTTATGATTTCATAAATAGGACATCACCAAAAACCCTTCTTTTGCTTATTCAAAAATTCTGAAAGTTTGCAAAGTGGTTTATACCACTTATAGGATCCTTTTTAGCAAACCATCACCACTCCTTCTCTAGAGGATTTCAATTTTCAAAATTCAATCAAATTTCGGCCAAATGCCCCTATTCCTTCTCTTCTTTCCCTCTTTCTCTCTTTTCCTTGCAACTCCACCAGGAGAAGGACCAAAGCCGGCTGCCACTCCATCTCCCTCTGCCCTTTCTCACACCCCAGCCCAAACCCTTGTCCTGTAGCTCCTAGACACAAGGGATGGGAGGAGCCCGAGAAGATCTTGGGGGAGATCCTCTCCCTTTCTTTTTCCCCTCCCTCTCTGCCGTCGAGCACCCCCAACCGGAGTCCACCACCACCACTACATCGCCTCCTGACCCCAGCACGTAGAGAGACCCAGCCCTACCTCACCTTGCCCTCTCTCACTCGCCGGCGTAACCAGAGAGCACGACCATTGCCCAGAGGCTTCGAGAGGAAGCCATCGGCCACCACTGTGCCACCCGACCCCACTACCCACCTCCTAACTCACCCAATCGGCTGTTGCCGCCCAGAGCCCCCATAGGCCACGCCATAGCCCTGTCCTGCACGTGCTCTGCGCCGCCCTGGCATGTCGAGACCGGCCCGCGCGTTCCCGCGCACACGCGCGCACTCTCGCGTCGCTCAGCACACGGGCGTGCATTGCACCGTGCACCCGACACGACGCGCAACACGCCCGGCACCCTAGCCAGCCCAGCACGCCGTGCCACGCACCGAAACGCTCGCACCCAAACTGAAATCGATGCTGCCGCGAAGCAAACACTGCACGCCCAACCTAGCCAACCCTAGCGCTAGACTCGGCTCACGATGCCGCACCAGAGACACCACCACCCTCGCCCAATCGCCATCGTCGAGGTGCACCCTGCACCGCGACCACGCCAGCCCATTAAAACCCCGCGCACCCTCTGGAGCCATCCCTTGCTGCCCATTTGCCCCCTCACTCCACTCCCTCTCCTCTCTGAGCCCAGCCGACGAAGCCATCACCTTTCCCGGGCAGCAGAGCCCGAGGATCCTCACCGGAGCAAGGGTAGACGGCAGAAGCCGTGGGTCGATGTCGACCATTTCTCCTTGCTCTTCTCCTGCTCCATCTCGTTTCTCTGCTAGGCCCAGAGCTAATGTTGTGCCCCGTTTCTTGTCTAGCAGAGCAGGGGCGTCGCCATCGCCGTCGGAACCCGAAGCTCGCCGTCGATGCACCCAACCATCCGCACCACCTCGAGCCATTTGTCTTGCTGGAATAGGACGCGGAGGAGGTCCAGAGAGTCCGTCGCCGCCCTGCAGCCGCCCAGCCACCCTCGTCGACCCTAGGTGAGCCCCGCCATCCTGCAGCAGTAGCTAGGGTTAGGGTTTAACCCCAGCCCCGCCGCGAGGGAGACGACGGCCTCCAGCCGTTGATCTGCCTTCTAATCGGACGGACGACGACGTCCGGTACCGATTCGGTACCCTTCTGCCACTGACGGCCGGGCCCCGCCGGCAGGTTTGAACGGCGCTGCTGCCGCGCGAGATCTGGGCCGAATCCAGTCACCTCGGCCCGTTCCGGGGCAGATCTGGCCCGTGGAATTTTTTTTAGAAACACTCTGTTAATTTTGATTATCCTGTGAACTTTGAAATTCAATAGAAATTAATCTGTGCATGCAAATGTTGTGATTCAAAGTTCTGTGAGTAGCTTAGGACAATATCTTTCAGATGGTGTTGGCCCATGATTTTTGGATCACTGTAGGTTATTTGATAAAAAGTATTGTGCTATTAGCCATTTTTCCTACTTAAAAACAAATCTTGAGTTTAGTATGGTCAAAATGTTTGAAACCAATTTTCAATGTTAGTATATCATGATACCTTGCTTGACTCACTGGATTTCCTATTTTAGGATTTATAGTCTTGCTGTAGTAATTAAAATGGCATAGGGTGTAATTAATCTTAAGAAAATCACCACTTGCAGTAGGAATGGGATTTTGAGTTGAATCCAATTTTGTTGGATCATGTTCTAGAAGAGCTTTCCAGAACACTTTACCTCATATTTTTCTGAGGTTCAGAGAATATATGAGGATTATTTTGGTGCCCTAGTGTTATTCTCCTATTGTTAAAATCATAGGAAATAAACCACACTTTGTTTTTCAGTAAATACAACTTTGGTAGTTTCTTAAGATTGTTGTCAACCTGCAATATTGATTGATGTGCTGTTTATTCCACTGGATGCATGCATGCTTGAATTGGTTGCTAAGTAGTGATGTTCACATCAACTTAAGAAACCCTAGTTTCTATTAAGATTAATTGTTAACTAGGAACCTCTAAAACTTTGTTTGTTTTCTAAAGTTGTTTGCTTCTGATACTCTTTGATAAGATGGTATTAAGTGCTGCATTGCTTGTGTCTTGTGTATGCTTGTTTATTCATTTGTGCGTTGTTATACTTTTTCGGCGATAGATTCGAACGAAGAGTGTGCGGAGGAAGGAGAGGTCTTTGAATATCAAGAGGAAGGAGATCAGGGACAAGCCAACCAAGGCAAGCCATCTAACTTGATGCATATCTGAACCCTAATTACACATTTGCATGTCTCCTTCCATTTCATTAAAGTGCATGGATTTATGTTGCTATAGTCCCTATAGCAATTACTTGTTGACTCAGGCTCCACGAGTCAAGTTGTTATCATCCATTGAGATGACCCCTTGTTTACCTATTTTATTATCCCTGAAGTAGTGGCTTGTTGGTTAGCAACAATGCCCTTGATAAACCTTCTAGTAGAGCTAAAACTCTAGGACTGGGAACACTCAAAGAAAGTTTACAAAAATGTTTTCCAAAAACCTTGGGGTAGCACCTACCCCACTGAAGTGATTTCGAAAAATGGTTTTTATATCAAACTGGAGGACAAGGAGATGGTGGTTTTCAAATGAAATTAGTGATCACTAGGCGTTCGCTCAGAACAATTATCCCGTGCAACCACATTACCCTGGTATGGGACGGGTTTTAGTCCGAAGTTTATCTACCTTAGTGCGGGGAGCCTCGCACTATATAAGGGTCTGGAGGACCCTGGAATCCGGGTTGTCACAAGTGATGGGCAACAGTGTAGCGGGCCTGCCAATAGGCTACCCTTCCGGAAGACACTTGGGTTTCTCCCGCCGTGGCACTGGAACTACGCTCAACGGAGGTAGACGGCCAGGGTTTGCCGGGGATGTATACTCCACAGGGTAGGCACCCATATTAAGGTGGATAGATGGACGGCTATGATCGATTATCCAATCCCCACATACTTGTGTATGACGGTCCGTGGTGGTATCCCGGCGGATTTATCGGATGGTGTGGGTAAAGTGTACAACCTCTGCAGAGTGAAATTCTATTCGAATAGCCGAGTCCTCAGTCATGGACGGTTGGGACGACCATTGCCTAGCCCAATGTCGGTTTTGTTTTTCAAAGTGGATTTCAGAAAGAAATGGAGAAAATGCCAGACGAAGTACTCAGAGGGTACTGCCGTGGCACATGCTTGGTTCGGAGTACTTGTAGGGTACTGCCGAAGGTGGGAAGTGGTCATGTGTGATTGACCGAAAATTAATAAGAATGGTGGTCATGTTTGATTGACCCCGGCTCTTCTCTTAAAAATGAGTTCCCCCTTTCCTAGAGCTTTTCTAAAGATGTTTTACTAAAAACTCTTCTTTAATAAGGATATAGAGATGTCGTATGACATGCTATATCGACACGAGAAAGTATAGTTAGGATTAGGCACTAGCCTCAAACCAACCTCTCTTGCTACAGCCAAATAGCATGCAATTTGTCCCCTCATAGATGGTTTGCAAGTACAATTCCAAAATGTACTCACGGCTTTGTCCCTGGCTATTAACTTGGCCAGATTATGAAGACTATGAAGACGATGGTGAGGAGTTCGACGACGCCGATGCAAACTAGGATCCGTCTCCCGGTCAGTCGCCTGTAGGGTAGAGGCATGACACGGGCTAATTCTACGCTACCTTTGTATCCGCTGCACTACCTAGTGAACTTGCCCTGCGTGGCATTTATATTCGGCCAAGTGGCCATGTAAGACTTGCGACTATTTATGTAATGGATGATGTACTCTATAATGCCAACTCTGTTATGTGGATTCATGACTGTCTTCCTGGGATCATGAATTGTATGCATAACGGGAATCCCGGACGGTAAACCGGGGTCCCCACACATAGACCGCCATCCAACTGCATCTATGACTAATAATCCACTTGTGGCGAATCATTCCGAGAACTCCACAAGTATTAAGTTGCGAACAACAGATAATTGCATTAAGCAAAGTGTGTAATGTAAACAAAGCATATGCCCTCGAGCATATGAATGTTGTTTTCCCCCTAGTAGCAACAGCACATCTACAACCTTAGAGGTTTATATCACTCCCCCAGATTAAATAGAGGTATGAACCCACTATCGAGCATAAATACCCCCTCTTGGAGTCACTAGCAACTACTCGGCCAAGATAGCTACTAACAACGGAGAGCATGCAAGATCATAAACAACATAGAGATAACTTAAGATAAATTTCAGTACATCAACTCAATCATAACACCAATATTCATCGGATCCCAACAAACACAACATGTAGAATTACATAACGGTGATCTCGATCATGTAAAGCAGCTCACGAGATCTAAACATGAAGCACATGGTGGAGAAGACAACCATCTAGCTACTGCTATGGACCCATAGTCCAAGGTAGACTACTCACTCATCGCTTTGGAGGCAAGCATGGTGATGAAGAAGACCTCCGGTGGTGATTCCCCTCTCCGGCAGGGTGCCGGGAAGAGCTTCTGGACCCTCCCGATCTTTGGGTCGACGGCGGCGGCGGATCGCGATGTGTTCTGGAAAAGTGATCGGGCTCTTAGGTTTTTCCCGTCAAGGGGTCTTTATAGGCGAAGGGGCAGCGTCAGAAGTGGGCCGAGGCGCCCTCACACATAGGGGGCGTGGCCAGGGGCCAGGCCACGCCACCCTATTGTGTGGGGCCCTCGTGGCCCCACTCTGTCTCCTCTTTGGTTCTCTGGAAGCTCCGGTGAATTTCTGGATGTTTGGCTTTTGTTTCGTCCAATTCCGAGAATATTTCCTGTGTAACTTTTCTGAAATACAAAAACAGCAGAAAACAGGGAACTGGCACTGTGGCAACTTGTTAATAGGTTAGTTCCGGAAAATGCATAAATGTGCCACGAAGTGTAACGAAGCACTAAGCAAATGGTGTAAAAACAAGCATGGAGCATCAAAAATTATGGATACGTTTGAGACGTATCAGTGTTATCCATGTTGGTAAGACATCTTCCATTGCAAGTCTTCTTCATCAGTAAGCTTGGAGTTCATTCTTACCGTACTCCTACGTGTTGGCAGCACTTGCCTGCTATAAGGGTGTAACATCTTATCTTCCTAAGGTTTAGGCTTAACATCGTCGTCTGTCATAGGTATGTCTCTCTAGATTAACCATTCCTCATAGCAAGAGCGACAATATGAGTAGTCGTCATGGGGGCAAATCCATGTCGCACCCAATCATTACCTTGCATTTGGTTTGGTACATCTTGCATTCTAACTCTTGGTCAAACTCACTAGCTTTAAACAAAAGTTTTATTGAAAATGGAACCAAATTCCAAATCCTATTTTTTTGAAAATTTGAAAACAAATCTATCATTCCTTAGCTAGGGGTTTGAGTCAAAACTCATGGCATTAACCTTTCCTGTTGTAGATCCTTTGGTTTGCCATTTCATAAGAAAATTATAATCCATTCCATTAAGTTGATCATTGCTCTTACATAACCTTTCAACATCTATTACAAGTAGTAGTTGCATACAATTGTTTCCATGTTGGCTACACTTTGTGGTGTCTTCTTCTTGTGCTTGTGGCATACTTCAGTTGTCCCGGTTTACTAAAGTCCTCAAGTGCTTTTCTCAGGGCATTTATCTGCATAGTGTCCCTTTTGTTTGCACTTGTAACAAGTGATAATATTGAGATCTTTCTTCACGCTACCTTGTGTGTTTGTTTTGGTTGTATCCTTCCAGACATTTGTATGCATCATGTCCTAGTTCCTTGCATTTGACACACAAAATCTTGCTGTTGTCCTTCGTATCATTATCTCCAACTGAGGGTTATTGTGGTTGTTCTGTCATTGATACTATTGTGGTTTGGGTTTTAGGACAGGTTTAGGTCTTAGCATAGATGAGAAATAGATAGAAGGGATCTAAAGTAGATTTCTACCCAACACAGGAGATCAAGAGAATTCATCTTACAATCAATATCTAACAAGCATTCATCATATCAAGCAAACTAGTTCTAAAACACACGTAAAGGTACGATCATCCACAAGTCGGTATGATCATAAACGTCTAGTACACGTCATCGATTATTAAAATTTCTAAATGGAGGTCCAACTAAACTTCTTGGTTCTCCTTTATGTAGATCCATTGTTCTGGTCCAGTTGCTTCATTAGACTGGCAATCCGTTCATCCTTAGTTGTGATGAGGTCTCCTTGAACAATAAGCTCAAATGCTAACTGTTCCATGTCACTTCGAAATTGACTTATGGCTTCCTTCAATGCAGTAGTATCCTCCTTTTCTTCTTTGAGGTCCTTCTAGGCATTATGAAGTCTCCACTTGAGTCTTTCTCCAAGTTCTTTTATAGCTGACCATGCAGCACATCTTGCTGAGTCAAGGAATGACGTATACAAGGTTTTGACAAGATACTTTCGGCAACATCAACTCTTCGGCTATCAATTTTAGCAAATGAAGACGATCTACATCTTTGGTAACATTGAGTCTTCTACACAACCCATGGTGTCAAGAGAAGTTGGAAGAGCAACCTTTAAAAGTCTAACTCTAATCAAGTCTCCACACCTCTTTACTACTATGCTTAGGAATCTCGGGATGAGATTCTTTTTAAGGGGGGAAGAGCTGTAACACCCCAAATTTTCTAACCATGTTTGAGTAGCGTTTGGTGAGCCAAAAATTAGGGCCAACAAAAACATTTTGTGCTTAATCAGATTTACTGGAATCTATTGCATGTTTGACTTGTTGTTGTGTAAATTATGCTTGCAAGAGTGTAGTTTGATGAATAAATTTGTGGGCCAACTCAATCTTTGTGTTCTTGTGTTCAGGCCATATTTTGTGCTACAAGCCTTTTTCTCGAAATAGAGTATCTTGGCACCTCCTTTATTTTCAACATGTTTTATGGTCTAAAAATAGGAGCCAAGACCCATTTCAAACAAGGTCTTTACCAAAACTAGTATTTATAAAAATAAAGGGATATAGTGTTCTGATCCCACTATTTTATAAAACTACTATTTTATAAACCTTTGATAAGTGGTCTTTCAAAACACCCTTGAGAAAACTTGATAATGGAGGAGATTATGTCTCCATTTGATCCTGAAAATATCTAACAAAGACTTACTCCTTTCTTTGGAAATCTTTCAAACTTTCCCATGGCTTGATCACTATTTAACACTTGTTTAACCATTACTTCTAGTGTTGCCAGTTTAGCTTTGAATGATTGACCTTGTGTGGTGAATTTACTTTGTATGACTTTGTTTGACTTTGATGAGTTGCTTGTGTGTAGATATGATCCCCAGGTAGGCCTGTTACCTAACCTATTCAAAACGCATCAATTAATATGTTGTCCCATGTAAGTTATTTTCATTCTATCTTTCAAATAAAACCTATCTTGATGTTTTCCTCTCAATCCTAAAACCCTACCTCTAATGTCTTAACATAAGACATTAGGAGCTCATCCAAAAAAGAGTCGTGTTAATCAAGCTAGCCCAAGATAAGCATCAAGGGTGTTACTAATATCATCTCCATCTAACCATAAAAGGTTTCACTCAAATTTAGCAAATCCTTCTTGCATGCATTTCCTCAAACACCTAGTCAGCGAACTATCTTCATTTCAGTTAGCAGATTTAGTTTTCAGATACTTGTATTAAGCTCCTATATTCTATCCATGGTAATGTACCTTCTTAGAACTCATCTTTGCTATGTATTCTTCCACTCCTTCCATTACCACTTGGTCAATCGAGACCATCTTCTAATTGTTTTAGTCTTGTTTCTGAGGCTAATCAATCACTCGCCGTTTGATTATTTTTTAGATGCACTTTTGCTCACACCTTTAAATTTCGAAATGATTTGTTCAGAGATCATCCTATGACCCATTCCTCTTCCTTTTTGATCTGCTCTAACTATCTATGCACTTGTTGGTGCATTTTGAAGCATGCCATCAAATTGTGTGACTATGTTTTGAACCCTAGTCAAAATTATTTCCATCCTTAGCATTCTTCCTAAATTTTTGAAAAACCACTATTGACCCCACCATCGATTTTCTCCATCTTGCAACTTTTCCTTAATTCCATTTTGAAATGTTGTTCATGCATGATATCACTACTTGGTCCTCAAAACTATTTTATACAAATTATTCCCGTTATTTTATTTCTCTATTGGAAGAATGCATGGGAGTGGAATCCATGCCATTTCTTGCACCCCTCTCAATCAGATTAAAATTTAAAACAACTCGACCCTGCTATCTTATGCATATAGAATCCTATAAACTCAAGCACCCTAGTTTCTCCTCTTCACCATGTCCAAAATCTTGATCAAAATATAGTTAGGGCAAATCCTAAAAATATAAATGTTGGTGACCAATAAAATTAGCAAAAGTTGGCAGGGCCATACCCCACCATTTCACCACCCTCTCTAATGTGTCCATTCTTACATCCTTCTTGGAGGCCATTCATTTTATTTTATTTTTCGAGATCCAAATAATGGATCATGCATACATCCATCACCATATCCACCCTAATAAACTCAAATCCATTTGAAACACCACTAGACCCCCACATTGACCTCTCCAGCATACTCACCATCCTCTGGTCGAAGATGCACTAAAGCAGCCCCCTCCCACTCTTGTCCCCTAGTGGTTGGAAGGAGGAGAAGTGAAGTATGCCATATCTTTGCAAAGATCTTGCAAATCCATTGCAGCAAGCCATCATCCACTCCATTATGAGATCATGCAATACCAGCACCCCAGGGCACCTCTCTAGCCCCACCTACACGCTCCAGAACCGGCCCTAAAACCTCTCCCTCTCTCCTATGCCCGAGGTGGATGTTGGCATGCCTTATGGCATAAGCCAACACCCCAACCCGAGACCTCGTGCCACTAGCCTCTCCTCTCTGCCCTTAGTCAAACAGAAGCAAGCCCTCATCTTTGTATTCTTCCCCACAACCACACTCGAGCATGCTCTGAGGGCCAAACCAGTGTCGAGCACCTGGCAGGCGCCTAGTCGATATCTCCTCCCCGAGCCGACCGACCTCCTCGTGCCTTGTAATCTCGCCATAGAACGTGCCTCACTCTCCTTGATTCACTGGCGCATCCGCGCTTTTCTTTGTCCTCTCCCCCTTGGTCGCGCGTGCCGTGCTCTACCGCTAGCCCACGAGAGCCACGTCGGGCCGTGACTGACCGTCTCCTGGATAAAGAGCCGCCAAGCTTCCTCTCCATCTCACTCCCCCCGCACACACATCCTCCCTCTCAGATGAACTCAGAACCGACCTCCATCTCTCCTCCCCTTTTTTTCCCTTCCAAGGCTCTGCCCCGAGCACCGCTGCGGATGGCCCCATGTTGCGAGCATGCTGCAAACCACCTCGAGCCTCCCTTTCTACTCCTCTATGGTCCCCTCTCCTCCGCCAAGCTCATGGCCTCTCTAATTTTTGGCAGGAGCGCTCGGATGCTCGACTTCATCTCCGAACCCATCTGTTCGCCTCAGATGTCTAGCCAAGTCCGCCCTCCAGCCAATTCCCTCATCCATGGAGTGCTTCTCTGGCTAGGCGTTTGTCTGCTGATCCTCCTAGTGCTATCGGCGCACCTAGGAGAGGCCTGCACCCACCGGCGGCATGCTCTCCGGCAGCGCCATGGCACCAGGATGGACACCACCGACGGTCTTGGTCACCGCCGGCAACTCGAGGATGTGGCCGCCTCTGGGCCCTCAATCAACAAATCGATGGCAAGGTAACGGTCCGGCCTACCTAGCATGCCGAGATGCTCGAAATGGGCCGGCCCGGCACGGCGCTGCTCGGGCCTGCTCAAATCTGGCCTACGGGCATTTTTTTCTCTCAGAATCCTTTTTTAATTTTTTACGAGATCTATCAACCTGCTGCTAGAAATAAATTCTAAACAAAATATAAAATGCATGAAAATGTATTTATGTAATTTTATGAGTGATCTAGAACCTTTTATCCGTTATGCAGAGCAAGTGGTTTGCCAAAATTATTTCTAGATTATTTCTGGCATTTAATCTTGCTTAATGTGTCTTTTTCATTAGTAAATGCTTATCTTGAGATCCAGAGACCCAATTGGATTGAATCCAATTTTGTAGAGTTTTGATAGGCAAGTACTCTCACATGCCACTGGCCTAGATGCAAATAGATTTTTATGCTTGGCATGGTTGCTTTTGCAAAATACTACCAGATCTTACTTTAGGGAATTTTAAAACCTAATATGTGGGGTATTTTTGAGTGAAACTGTTTTTGGGTGATCATGTACTGTGATTTCTTGATACTGACCTTAGGATAAATTTTTCTGAGCTTGTGTGATTTTCTAGTAGAATTAACTATTAAACAGTAGTTTTCATCACTAGAAAAATCATAGGAAAATAACGGCAAATCCTTTTTGAGTGAATCCACTTTTGTTGGACTCAAAAAATTGATACCTTTCTATGGGTATGCTGGTAGCATGCGGTCAACCAATTGAATTGCCTTCTTGTTATTTGGAGCTCCATTAGAGTTTAGTTAATAGGTAAATCTTTGCTTTATTCATAGAAATAGTTATTGTTATTAAAAATGCCTGAAAATGTTCAGTATGGTGTTTTGCTTGTTTCTGATACTTGCTTGGTGTGATTTGTTTGTTGTGGTGCTGTGTATGGCTTGTTTGTGCTTGCATACTTATGTCGCTATTATTTATCGGTGCTAGATTCGAACGACGCTGAGAGTATCAAGGAAGGGAAAGTATTTGGATATCAAGGAGAAGACTAGGGACAAGCTAAGAAAGGCAAGCCATCTATACTTGATGCATATCTGATCCTACTCACTTACTTTGCATGTTTCATAAAGGATTATCAAATTATATGTTTTTATATTGCTATAGTCCTTGTAGCAATTACTTGTTGGCTCAAGCTCCACAAGCCAAATTATTATCATCCTTAGAGATGATCCCTTTGAACACCTATTCAATACCCTTGCAGTAGTGGCTTGTTAATTAGCAGCAAAGCCTTTGGGAAACTTCTAGTGGAGCCAAAAACTCTAGGATGGGAACACTCAAAGAAAATTTCGAAAATGTTTTCGAAAATCTTGGAGTAGTGTCTACTCCACTGATTTGTTTTCAAAAGAAATGGTTTTGGACAAATAAAGTTGGACATGGAGGAAAAAGGAGTGGTGGTTTTAAAAGAAAAGACATTGGTGATTATGTATTCACCCGGGGCAATTAACCCATGCAACTACATTACCTCGGTATGGGACGGGGCTTAGCCTGAAGTTTATTTGCTTTAGTGTGGAGAGCCTCACACTATATAAGGGTTTGTAGGACCCCGGAATCCGTGTTGTCGCAAGAGGTGGGCAACAGTGTAGCGGGCTCGCCAATAGGCTACCCGTCCGGAAGACACTTGGGTTCTCCCGCCGTGGCACTAGAGCTACACTCGAAAAGATGGAGGTAGGCTGCCAGGGTTTGCCGGGAAGGTTAACTCCACAGGGCAGGCACCTGTACTAAGGTAGATAGATGGAAGACTTTATTTGATTATCCAAACCCCGCATACTTGTGTATGACAGTCCGTGGTGGTATCCCAGCGGATTTATCGAATCTTGTGGGTAAAGTGTACAACCTCTGCAGAGTGTAAATCTATTCGAATAGCCGAGTCCTCGGTTATGGACGGTTGATCTGGCTGTTGCCTAACCCAATGTCAAGTTTTGGTTTTACAAAAAATGTTTTCAGAAAAATGGAGAAAGGTGCCAGACGGAGTACTCAGAGGGTACTGCCGTGGCATGGTTATGGTTTGGAGTACTTGCAGGGTACTACCGAAGGAATGGAGATGGTCATGTGTGATTGACCTGGTTTTATGAAGGAAGGTGGTCATGTTTGGATTGATCACCGGCTCTCTCTTGAAAAGCAAATGAGTTCCCCCTTCCCTAGAGATTTTACTAAAAAGGTTTTCTAAATGTTTTCTTTAATAGGGATATAGAAATGTCGTAAGACATGCTATATCGACATGAGAAATTGACTAGTTAGGATAAACTAGACTAGAGCCTTTCTCCTTGCTACAGCCAAACTGCATGACAAAACTTCTTCTTAGATGGTTTGCAAGTACAATTCAAATGTACTCACGGCTTTGTCCCTGAATATTAACTTGGTCAGATTATGAAGAAGGTTATGAGGATGATGGTGAGGAGTTCGACGATGCCGGTGCAAACTAGGAATGTCTCCCAGTCAGTTGCCTGTAGGGTAGTAGGCAAGACGTGGGTCATCAACGCTGCTTGATATCTGCTGCTTAGTTTTGGACTTGCCCTGCGTGGCATTATCGAGCTTGGTCATGTGACCAGTTGTAAGTTTATTATTCGTTAATGTAATGGATAATGTAATTCTGTTATCAACTCAGATATGTGGAGTCATGACACACTGATCATGGGATCGTGAATTGTATGCATATCGGGTATTCCGGATGGGAAATCCGGGATCCCCACAGAGTTGGTATCAGAGCCATCCTGACTGTAGGAGACCTTAGTTTGCATGGGCGTTAGTCAGGAAGGTAGTATTTTGCTAAAAGTAATTGAAAAACTTGTTTTTATAAAGTAAGCCGACAACATGGCTTCTATACTTCTCATCTATTCAAAGCTTTAGATCTTATTTATCTGATTGCCAAAGTTTTCATAGCTTTACTATCTTATCTCACCCCCTTCAAAATCTAAATACTGGACGTTGTACCCCAAATAGACCTAAAATTTAGCAGCACAAGATGGAGCAGATATTCAGAAGGACATCTTCAAACCTCTCCACCCACAAAGAGATAAAAGTGTAGACAAGAATTTTGCCTTGGGTTGACACCAACTGCTCTGTCAAGAAGCTGACCTTGTTCCTCCCTGGACTCGCACTTTTGTAGTCGCCAAGGACCAAGTACTTAGTTCCTTGACTAGTATTTATTAGGTTTGTCGGGCGAGTATGCCACCAATGGCACACTTCAGCAATCCCTCTGAAGACCTCACAACCATGTGATGTGATACAAGAAGACTTACAAAATTGCACTTCCCAAGTCAACATCCACGGCTCAACAACACTACAACTTCACCACCAACTGCCATCAAGTTTCTGCTGAAGCGAGAGTCAAGGAAATTAAGACATCAACAACTATGGCCAACCATGACCCTAGGATGAATAGGACTAACCCCAAATATCGCGTGTTGTTAGGCATCGTTGGTACTTGAAGTACCTCATGTGATTTCTGCAATTGTTTGTTGTTTGCCTTGTGTGTTCTTGATAATGTTTGCAGTTGTCTTATGTGTTTCTTGAATGTGTGTTGTACTTTGTGCTCATGATTGACTTGGCCTCTCAGCCTTACAAACCCCTCTGGCTTGTACAACCCCAAATAGAAAAACCTCCCTAAGATGTGTTTCCCTCTCATCCATTTGCGTCAGCTCGGGTAGCATAGGTAAGCTCAAAGTAAAATTCTAACTCTAACTTTGATAATAGAGGATTATAAATCTTCTCCAACACATACCCAAGATCTCATACAACAATTTGTGTTGAGTGTCTCAAGCTTCATCAAGACCCCTCTACAATGTCAAGGAAGCTGAAGATAGACCCACCTGGACTACAAAGGACTTCTAGAAGATAAAGACTTCACTAACTAAGATCGACTAACCTAAATCTAGAGTTTCCTAACATTGATGATACTCTCTTAACATCCCAACCCTTGCTAATCTTTTCACTAGCCAACTAACATTGAGCATAGAAGTATTAAAGCCAAGCCTAACTCTCGTTGTTCATCCCGTTATCGCCACTTGAAACCTAAAGACTCACGTGCTGGATCTCCACTAAGCAAATAGAAGAGTGAAGACTCTCCAAAATCAAGCCATCAATGTTGAATCCGCATTTAGGAGATACCAAGGGAGGTAGTGATGACCCACAAGTATAGGGGGTGTATCGTAGTACTTTCGATAAATAAGAGTGTCGAACCCAACGAGGAGCAGAAGGTGTTGATGAGCGGTTTTGATCAAGGAATCACTGTAAATACTAGCAAACAGGTTTTCAGGGGTATTTGGTAATACGAGTAAATAAAGTGCGAGGAAATAAAAGACAATAGTAACAATTGCAGCAAGTGTCCCAATCCTTTCTTCAGCAAAGGACAAGCCGGTTGTGTACTTATAATAACCAAACGTTCTCGAGGACACACGGGAGTTTCTGTCAAGAGCTTTCGCTTCATAAAGCCAATAGCATTTATTGGTTTGATAGGTGTTATGGGGGTGAACCTGTGCTAGCGCACTACCCTTACTAGGATAAATACACACTTGTGATTATACCCCTTGCAAGCATCCGCAAATACAAGAAAGTAATTAAGATAAATCTAACCACAGCCTTAAACTCTAAGATCCTACGCTCCCTGGTGCAATGGTTTCCCAACGGAGGTTTAGGTTTCTGTCACTCCAGCAACCCCACAATCGGTAGCCAAATACACAATGCATCTCACTAGGCCCATAAATGGTGAAGTATCATGTAGTCGACGTTCACATGACACCACTAGTGAAATAGCACCACAACAATATCAAACCATTAAATATTTCTCAACAATAATTCACTACTAACATCTTGACTTCTCCCATGTCCTCAAGAACTAAACGAACTACTCACAAGACATCATATGGATCATGATCAGAGGTGAAATAATGGTAAATAACAATCTAAACATAAACCTTAACTCAACGGTTCCACTCAATAGCGTCAACTACAAGAGTAATCAACACCGGGAAAGTTTCCCCTATGAATATAACAAGATCCAACTCAAGATGTTACAGCGGGATGGCATGGTGATGGTGGAGATGAAGGTGCTGGTCATGGAGATGATGTTGATGATGATCCCGATGAAGTCCGGTGCGATGGTGATGACGATGGCGACGATCTCCCCTCTCCGGGAAGGAATTTCCCCGGTAGATTTCTGCCTGCCGGAGAGCTTTTCTCTCTCTGTTGTTTTCCGCCCTGCAGAGGCGGCAGTGTTTAACTCTGAGCCCCCCTTGACTTAGGTTTTCGGGGACGATGATGTACGCGGAGGGGCGAGACCAGACGTGGGCCAGGGTGGCCTCACGCAGGGCTGGCGTGGCCAGGGGGCTGGCCGTGCCACCCTGGCGTGTGGGGCCCGCTGGCTCCTCTCGACTCCCCCTTCTGGCTTCCTGAGTCTTCTGGGAAAATATAATTTCTGGGTATTTTTCTGGAATTTTCCTGATCTTCAAAATATGGTCCCCTGATGGTCCTTTTTCCAGCAGAATCCTGACTCCGGCAGCAACTCCTCCAAAGATCATCAAACATGTGAAAATAAAGGAAATAACATAATTATCAACTCTAAATATGAAATATATCAATGAATAACAGTAAATTATGATACAAAATAGTGATTCAAATTGGACGTGTCAACCCCCCCAAGCTTAGACCTCGCTTGTCCCCAAGCGAAAACTAAACTCGGTAAACATGACCACAGGTTTTATGGAGTGAAGTGTCGATAATCAAAATACGGACAAGAAGCATCACATTCACCAAAGCACAAATTATAATAGACAGCAACTTCCCTTTATAAGATATAGACTTGCAATAGGTAAAAGGGAATCACATGTAAAGATGCACAAGGTAAACTATAATTGGCAATGGCAAACCTTAGTTCTTGGTCAAAGGATGGAGAACAAACTATTCTCTCTTTTAAACGGAGCCTTTTAAAATAGAGCTAATATAGCAAAGACTATATGCTCAACAAATTAAACTTTTGCATTCAAAGAAAGCTTTCAAAGATATATTCCTTCAGATAAAAGCACTATACAAAACAAGGAAGATAATAAACATGATTAAACGGATCAACATATGGATGAGTGAAACATAACAACTCAAATGCTTGCTTTAGATAGAGGGAAATAGGTTGACTCAACATAAAAGTAAAAGAATGGCCCTTCGCAGAGGGAAGCAGGGATTAAACATGTGCTAGAGCTTTTCATTTGTAAAACAGAGGTAAAAAGTTATTTTGAGAGGTGGTTGCTTTCGTCAACGACTAGCAACGGAGTTCTTGATATCTTCCATACTAAACAAGTGAGAGCGGTTCCGAGATGTTTGATTAATTGGCACTTTGGTGCTCTTTTATAGCTTTGCACTCCTCCCCACCTTTTTCCTTTCTCCAACCATGGCTAACCGATTCCATCGGGTGCCGACCAACTTTCACATTCCATTGGAGGAGTGCCTTTTTTCTTTCTTTTCTTTTTGAGATTATAATGGTCTGACCAGCTCCCTTGCAAAATTAATGATGAGCAGATGAAGCTGCCTAGTCGAGGGGTACTTAATTTAGTATGGAAGATAACAAACCCATCCACTACGTCCTCATGAGCTAAAAACAGTGGCACAAAATGAGAAGTGTTTGAAGGTTTTTGAAAGGTAGCACATGAAAATTTACTTGGAATGGCTTGAAATACCATGCATAGGAATTTATAGTGGACTCTTTGGAAGTGACTTGGCTTTTGGGAATTGGATGCACGAGAAGTATTTCCTCTCAGTACAGGTTTTTTGGCTAACAAGGCTGGGTAGCAAGCATAAGAGTTGCATGAAGCAAACAAACATACATATAATAAGAACAATCATGCAAACTCCCTTGAAGGTACAACGATTTTAACTTTAAGAATAACAATGCTTATAAGCCAAACATAAGGGAAAACTGAAGTGATGTAACTGCAAGCACTTATTTATTCTTTTCTACTCAAACCTCAAGGTATAGTTGCTACTGACCAAGCTAGGTTTGCCAAAACCAACTAAATCTACTCATGCTCCCAATGTGATACCAATACCAATCAACAAGACTAGTCATATAAGAGAGATTGCAAACTAACATAAAGTGTGCAAAAAGTAAACGATAAAACTTCTCATTAATATTTTATTACCGCAACTCACACCAAGGGATACATAGATAACTAACTAAGGAGGATACTTCCAAACTGCAAACTATTCTATATGATAACTTCTTTATTCATGATATGACACTACTTGAAAAGTAAATGAGCAAAAGGTAATGATGTGATACCGCGGCACTACCCCAAGCTTGGAACAAGCCATGGGGATGCCTATACCGATGATGAATTACTCCTTTGGCGGTGGCGGTGGATAATCTTTAATAAGCTTCTCAATCAAATCCTTTAGCTCATCAATCTTGTACTCAAGGTTGCGAATCATCTCAGAATTGTGCTCAACACGATTCATGAACCTGTCGGCAAGAGAATCCCAGCTTTTGGAACTTTTTCCCCATCCTTCTTCACTCTTGGAGCTTTCTATCCCTGCATTGTTCGAACGATCTAAATCCCAGCTAGAGGGTAATCGTGATTTGGGCACCTTTTGGAACTGACGTTCATGAATTAGAGTATGAAAAGGATTTTGGCTTGGCGGAGATGTCCATGGAGCTAAGGTGTGACGCGGCACACCCCCTCCGGTCCTTATGCGAGCACTCTTCTTGAACTTGTCATGATCTGTCACCACCCCTATGCTAGCAATCACGGTGTTCGACCTTGGACTTTGATCTTCCTCCTCGTCTTCGCTTTCAACCTCTTCTTTCAGCCGGAAATCTTTGGTGTCATCTTCCGGAGGTGTCTTCTCCTTGTCACCGCTTGAAGAGGCCATGACTCCCCCAAGCTTAAGATCAACTCCTGACAGAAACAGCTCGAAACAAAACACGACGAGAAAACGATATACAGACCTCGGGGACTCCGGGGGGTTAAATAGGCAAAAATTATACATCGAAACGAAATCACAGGAGGAAACCGGGACGGAAACGAGTTCTGGGGTGTTCTCACACATAGGTGGCGCGGCCAGGGGTGGGCCCGCACCACCTGTGTGTGAGACACACACGAACTCTTTTTCCTCCCCGTTTTCGTCTCGTGATTTTTCATATTTAGTAAAAACAGCAAAAATATTAAAGGAAGAACTTTTCGCAAAACTTTTCTGACTAGAACTGTTACCTATTCGAAAGCGAACTCTGCAGGTACCTGCAATTTGTCTTGGATGTATTCTTCCGGAGAAACTGTTTCAATAACATCAACATCTTCATTATAAGAATCTCCAGAAATATAATATTTGAGTCTTTGCCCATTCACCACTTGTGTAGAGTCATCTTTCAATGAAGCGATCTTAATAGCACCTGAGCGGTACACTTCCACAATAACATATGGTCCTTCCCATTTAGAGAGTAATTTCCCTGCAAAAAATCTGAGACGAGACCTATACAAAAGAACTTTCTCACCAACATGAAACTCTCTCTTAAGAATTCTCTTATCATGCCATTGCTTGACTTTCTCTTAAAAAAGTCTGGCATTCTCATACGCTTCGTTTCTCCACTCATCTAGAGAACTCAAATCTAACAACCTTTTCTTACCAGCTAGTTTAAAATCTCTATTAAGCTCTCTCACTGCCCAAAAAGCTTTGTGCTCTAATTCTAAGGGCAAGTGACACGCTTTTCTGTAAACCATCTTATAAGGAGACATACCCATGGGATTCTTATAAGCAGTTCTATAAGCTCATAAAGCGTCGTTTAACTTACCAGCCTAGTTTTTCCTAGATCTATGGACAGTGTTCTGCAAGATAGACTTGATCTCCCTATTTGAAAGCTCTACCTGCCTACTAGTTTGGGGATGATAAGCAGAAGCAATTCTATGATTGACATCATATTTAGCAAGAGTTTTTCTAAAACCACCGTGAATAAAATGAGAACCTCCGTCAGTCATAAGATATCTGGGCACTCCGAACCTAGGAAAAATAACATCCTTAAGCATTTTTTATGAAGTCTCACCATCGGCGCTCTTTGTAGGTATGGCTTCTACCCATTTAGTGACATAATCAACAGCAACAAGTATATGGGTATAGCCTTTTGAAGGAGGAAAAGGACCCATAAAGTCAAATCCCCAACAATCAAACGGTTCAATAACAAGAGTGTAATTCATAGGCATCTCATTGCGTCTAGAAATATTACCAACTCTTTGACATTCATCGCAAGATAAAACATACCTTCTGGCATCCTTAAAGAGGGTTGGCCAATAAAAACCTGACTGTAGAACCTTTTGCGCGGTTCTGTCTCCAGCATGATGCCCTCCATAGGCACTACTATGGCATTTTCTTAATATCTCTTGTTGCTCATATTCCGGTACGCATCTTCTCATAATACCATCAACTCCTTCTTTATATAAATGTGGGTCATCCCAAAAATAATGCCTCAAATCATAAAAGAATTTTCTTCTTTGCTGAGCTATAAAGGTCAGAGGCAAATACTTGGAAACAATAAAGTTAGCATAATCAGCATACCAAGGAAGGTCTCGCGAAGTTACATTAATTGCAGCCAACTGTTCATTTGGAAAACTATCATTAACAGGAATAGGATCAAAAGAAATATTTTCCAATCTAGACAAGTTGTTAGCCACAGGATTTTCAGCACCTTTCCTATCTACGATATGCAAATCAAACTCTTGTAAAAGCAACACCCATCTAATAAGACTAGGCTTAGCATCCTTCTTAGTCATAAGATATCTAATAGCTGCGTGATCAGTATGAATAGTACCTTTAGAATCAACAATGTAAGATCTAAACTTATCACAAGCAAAAACAACAGTAAGAAACTCTTTCTCAGTAGTAGCATAATTCTTTTGAGCAGCATCAAGAGTCTTACTAGCATAATGAATAACATTCAACTTATTATCAACGCGCTGTCCAAGAACAGCACCAACAGCAAAATCACTAGCATCGCACATAATTTCAAAAGGTAAATTCTAATCAGGTGGTTGAACAATAGGAGCAGTAGTTAAAGCCTTCTTAAGAGTTTCAAAAGCTTCCTTACAATCATCATCAAAGACAAATGGTACATCCTTTTGAAGAAGATTGGTAAGAGGCTTTGAAATCTTAGAGAAATCTTTAATAAACCTCCTATAGAAACCAGCATGACCAAGAATACTACGAATACCTTTAACATCTCTTGGACAAGGCATTTTCTCAATTGCCTCCACTTTTGCTCTGTCAACTTCAATACCTCTTTCAGAAATTTTATGTCCAAGGACAATTCCTTCATTCACCATAAAGTGGCATTTCTCCCAATTAAGAACAAGGTTAGTTTCTTCACACCTCTGCAAAACTTTATCAAGGTTGTGCAAACAATTATCAAAAGAAGTTCCATAGATGGAGAAATCGTCCATGAAGACCTCCACAATTTCTTCACAAAAGCCATGAAAAATAGCAGACATGCATCTTTGAAAAGTAGTAGGAGCATTGCATAAACCAAACGGCATACGTCTATAAGCATAAGTTCCATAAGGGCAAGTAAAAGTGGTTTTCTCTTGATCATCCTTCTAAATAGCAATTTGAGAAAAACCAGAATAACCATCAAGGAAACAAAAATGATTATTCTTAGACAACCTTTCTAGCATTTGATCTATAAACGGTAAAGGGTAATGATCTTTCTTAGTAACTTTGTTTACCTTCCTATAATCAATGCACATTCTATAACCAACTACTACCCTTTGAGGAATAAGCTCGTTATTCTCATTAGGCACAACAGTCATACCTCCTTTCTTAGGAACACAATGAACAGGACTAACCCATCTACTATCAGCAATAGGATAAATGATACCAGCATTAAGGAGTTTTAATACCTCATTTCTTACCACATCCTTCATCTTGGGAATTAGGCGGCGTTGATGCTCCACGACTGGCTTCGCGTCTTTCTCCATATTAATGGCATGCTGACATAAAGTGGGAGAAATCCCTTTTAAATCATCCAGAGTATACCCCATAGCTCCTCGGTGTTTCCTCAATATCTCCAATAATCTCTCTTCTTCCTTCCCTGAAAGTTTAGAACTAATAATAACAGGATATATTTTCTTATCATCAATATAAGCATATTTAAGATTATCAGGCAAAGGCTTTAATTCAAACACAGGATCTTCTTTAGGCGGCAAAGTGGTACCAAGATCCTCCACAGGTAGATTATGTTTGAGTAATGGTGGTTGACGAAGAAGAATGTCGTCAATCTCTTCTCTTTCCTTGCTAAAAACATCACTTTCGTGATCTTCCATGAATTGCTGCAAGGCATTATGAGGAGCAAGAGCAATAGAAGCAAGCTGTTCAACTCGAAAATTTTCATTAGGCGTGTCATTTTCATAAGAAGTCTTAGCAAACTTGGAAAAATTAAACTCATAAGACTCTCCATTAAACTTAGTAAAAAAATTCTCCTTCTTACAATCTATCACGGCGCCACAGGTGTTCAAAAATGGTCGACCAAAAATAATAGGACAAGTTTTACTAGCCTCCTTACCAAGTACTAGAAAATCAGTAGGGTATTTAGTCTTACCACAAAGAACTTCCACATCTCGAACAATACCAAGAGGCCAAATAGTCTCTCTGTTAGCAAGCTGAACAACCACATCAATATCTTCAAGTTCACAAGCGCCAATCTCGTGCATGATTTCTTTGTAAAGCTCTAAGGGAATAGCACTTGCACTAGCACCAATATCACATAAACCATAATAGCAATGATCTCCAATCCTGATAGAAATAACAGGAACACTTGCTTTCCTATGCTTTTTAGGATGTGAGAGAATGTTAGAAGCATCTTCACAAAAAAGAATATATTCATCCCCTACATCTTTAGTAGCAAGATCCTTCAATATAGCTACAGGAGGCTTAATAGTAATTTGCTCATCAGGTTCTGCAGCTTTCTTAGTGCTTTTATTAGACACACTTACCAAAGTAGAATACTTTTTTACCTTAGCAGGGAATGGTGTCTTCTCAAAATAAGGTTCAGGCACAATGCTATCAACAGTACAAACTTCAGTAGCTGCAGCAGGAATATGACTAATAGAATCTTTATAAGGCGCATGATATTTGTTCCAATCTTTCTTTGGAACATCAATATAAGAGGCAAAGGCCTTAAGACAATTAGCAAGTATTTGAGAATCAAGACCATAAGCAGCGCTAACACCATGAAAGTCATCGGTCTCCATAAAAGATTTAATGCATTCATAATCATAGTTTATACCTGACTTCCTACCTTTGTCGTTTTCCCATCCTTCAGCATTTTCTTGTATACGGTCAAGAAGTTTCCACTTAGCATCTTCTTTCATATGAGTAAATGATCCAAAGCAAGAGGCATCCAAATAATCCTTATCAGGAAGAGTAAGCCGCGCATAAAAATTATCAATAACAATATTATTGGGGAGCTCATGAATGGGGCATTTGAGCATTAGTAACTTCAATCTCCCCCACGCTTGGGCAATACTCTCTCCATCATGAGGCCAAAAATTATATATCCGGTTATGGTCTTTATGAATTTCACTTGGAGGATAAAACTTGGAATAAAAGAGAGGCACAATATCCTCCCATGCCATAGATGGACCATCTTGGAGTAGTCGATACCACTCTTCAGCTCTGCCTTTCACTGATAATGAGAATAATTTCTTCTTAACCTGGCTTGGTGAAATACCTGCACATCTGAACAACTCGCATAATTCATGTATAAATAATAAGTGATCACCCGGATGGACAGTTCCATCTCCTGAATAGCAGTTATCCATAATACGCCCAACAATTTTCATAGGTATTTTAAAAGGATCAATTTCAGCAGGCGGTGGCGGTGGTGGTTCCTACGCGTGTGCATCAGTAGTAGTAGTAGTAGATGTGTTTCCAAATAGGAAACCAAATGGAGAGTTCTCCATAGCAGAGTAAAATAAAAATAAAAGACAAAATAAAAACAATACTCACAGTGACGGTTACCTTTACCAATTCCACTCTTCAATAGCGCTACACTCCCCGGCAACGGCGCCAGAAAATAGTCTTGATGACCCACAAGTATAAGGGGTGTATCGTAGTACTTTCAATAAATAAGAGTGTCGAACCCAACGAGGAGCAAAAGGTGTTGATGAGCGGTTTTGATCAAGGAATCACTGTAAATACTAGCAAACAGGTTTTCAGGGGTATTTGGTAATACGAGTAAATAAAGTGCGAGTAAATAAAAGACAATAGTAACAATTGCAGCAAGTGGCCCAATCCTTTCTTCAGCAAAGGACAAGCCGATTGTGTACTTATAATAACCAAACGTTCTCGAGGACACACGGGAGTTTCTGTCAAGAGCTTTCGTTCATAAAGCCTATAGCATTTATTGGTTTGATAGGTGTTATGGGGGTGAACCTGTGCTAGTGCACTACCCTTACTAGGATAAATACACACTTGTGATTATACCCCTTGCAAGCATCCGCAAATACAAGAAAGTAATTAAGATAAATCTAACCACAGCCTTAAACTCTAAGATCCTACGCTCCCTGGTGCAATGGTTTCCCAACGGAGGTTTAGGTTTCTGTCACTCCAGCAACCCCACAATCGGTAGCCAAATACCCAATGCATCTCACTAGGCCCATAAATGGTGAAGTATCATGTAGTCGACGTTCACATGACAACACTAGTGAAATAGCACCACAACAATATCAAACCATTAAATATTTCTCAACAATAATTCACTACTAACATCTTGACTTCTCCCATGTCCTCAAGAACTAAATGAACTACTCACAAGACATCATATGGATCATGATCAGAGGTGAAATAATGGTAAATAACAATCTGAACATAAACCTTAACTCAACGGTTCCACTCAATAGCATCAACTACAAGAGTAATCAACACCGGGAAAGTTTCCCCTATGAATATAGCAAGATCCAACTCAAGATGTTACAGCGGGATGGCGTGGTGATGGTGGAGATGAAGGTGCTGGTGATGGAGATGATGATGATGATGATCCCGATGAAGTCCGGTGCGATGGTGATGATGATGGCGATGATCTGCCCTCTCCGGGAAGGAATTTCCCCGGCAGATTTCTGCCTGCCGGAGAGCTTTTCTCTCTCTGGTGTTTTCCGCCCCGCAGAGGCGGCAGTGTCTAACTCTGAGCCCCCCCTTGACTTAGGTTTTCGGGGACGATGATGTACGCGGAGGGGCGAGACCAGACGTGGGCCAGGGTGGCCTCACGCAGGGCTGGCGCGGCCAGGGGGCTGGCCGCGCCACCCTGGCGTGTGGGGCCCCCCTAGCTCCTCTCGACTCCCCCTTCTGGCTTCCTGAGTCTTCTGGGAAAATATAATTTCTGGGTATTTTTCTAGAATTTTCCTGATCTTCAAAATATGGTCCCCTGATGGTCCTTTTTCCAGCAGAATCCTGACTCCGGCAGCAACTCCTCCAAAGATCATCAAACATGTGAAAACAAAGGAAATAACATAAGTATCAACTCTAAATATGAAATATATCAATGAATAACAGTAAATTATGATACAAAATAGTGATGCAAATTGGACGTATCAGGTAGCAATGAGAAGAAGTGAAGACTTTCCTAACTAACTAACTCACTCGCTAGTTCAAATTTTGACGGGTTTGAAACCAAAACTGACTTATGCCACAGGTAGAAATCCACATGAAGATTTCTTGGAAGGTGAAGTCAACTCAAGGTATCCCAATATACCTCAAGATCCTCAAGGCTACAAGTAGACGGAGGAGCAAGAAGATCTTCAATGGTCTCCACCAACCCGAAGACAAGAAGGAACATATCCTTAACTACTGGAAGACACACCATTGGTGGTGCACCGCCACCTGAAGCATTTTCAGCTCAATCACAAGACAACCCAGAAGAATGGTTTCTATTAGGACTAACCTGCGCCTTGGTAGTTAGGAAGCATAGAGGACTAAGTCGACAGATTTGACATGCCTATCAAGATCGAAGCATAAATGTTCTTGTCTACCATCCTTAGAGGACTGCAAGCTCGAGATTAAAGGTCTACACCAACATCAAGCTTCAAGACGCAACACCAAAAATTGAAGACTATCAATCTAAGCGAGGGAAGCGATGGCCCTAAGCCAACAAAAGCGACCCGAGAAGCCTCGACTCTTCAAGACCTCAGTTGCGAGCTGAAAACCTTCTAACTCTAGTAGGATCTTTTCGTGCATACTAGGTAGTTTGACCCTACTAACCTTAAAGGTGTCCCGACAAGGTTTTGACAAGATACTTGCGGCAACATCAACTCTTCAGCTAGCAACTTCAGCAAACAAAGATGATCTACATCTTCGGTAAAATTGAGTCTTCTACACAACCCATAGTGTCAAGAGAAGTTGGAAGAGCAACCTTTTAAAGTCTAACTCTAATCAAGTCTCCACACCTCTTTACTACTACGCTTAGGAATCTTCGGACGAGATTCTTTTTAAGGGGGAAAGAGATGTAACACCCCAAATTTTCTAACCATGTTTGAGTAGCGTTTGGTGAGCCAAAAATCAGGGCCAACAAAAACTTTTTGTGCTTAATCAGATTTACTGGAATCTATTGCATGTTTGCCTTGCTGTTGTGTAAATTATGTTTGCAAGAGTGTAGTTTGATGAATAAATTTGTGGGCCAACTCAATATTTGTGTTCTTGTGATCAGGCCATATTTTGTGCTACAAGCCTTTTTCTCGAAATAGAGTATCTTGGCACCTCCTTTATTTTCAAAAAGTTTTATGGTCTAAAAATAGGAGCCAAGACCCATTTCAAAACAAGGTCTTTACCAAAACTAGTATTTATAAAAATAAAGGGATATAATGTTGTAATCCCACTATTTTATAAAATTACTATTTTATAAACCTTTGATAAGTGGTCTTTCAAAACACCCTTGAGAAAACTTGATAAAGGAGGAGATTATGTCACCATTTGATCCTGAAAATATCTAACAAAGACTTACTCCTTTCTTTGGAACTCTTTCAAACTTTCCCATGGCTTGATCACTATTTAACACTTGTTTAACCATTACTTCTAGTGTTGCCAGTTTAGCTTTGAATGATTGACCTTGTGTGGTGAATTGACTTTGTATGACTTTGTTTGACTTTGATGAGTTGCTTGTGTGTAGATATGATCCCCAGGTAGGCCTGTCACCTAACCTATTCAAAACGCATCAATTAATATGTTGTCCCATGTAAGTTATTTTCATTCTATCTTTCAAATAAAATCTATCTTGATGTTTTCCTCTCAATCCTAAAACCCTACCTCTAATGTCTTACCATAAGACATTAGGAGCTCATCCTAAAAAGAGTCATGTTAATCAAGCTAGCCCAAGATAAGCGGCAAGGGCGTTACTAATATCATCTCCATCCAACCATAAAAGGTTCCACTCAAATTTAGCAAATCCTTCTTGCATGCATTTCCTCAAACACCTTGTCTGCGAACTATCTTCGTTTCTGTTAGCAGATTCAGTTTGTAGACACTTGTATTAAGCTCCTATATTCTATCCATAGTAATGTACCTTCTTAGAACTCATCTTTGCTATGTATTCTTCCATTCCTTCCATTACCACTTGGTCAATCGAGGCCATCTTCTAATTGTTTCAGTCTTGTTTCTGAGGTTAATCAAATCACTCGCCATTTGATTATTTTTTAGATGCACTTTTGCTTACACCTTTAAATTTCGAAATAATTTGTTCAGAGATCATCCTATGAACCATTCCTCTTCCTTTTTTATCTTGTCTAACTATCTATGCACTTGTTGGTGCATTTTGAAGCATGCCATCAAATTGTGTGACTATGTTTTGAACCCTAGTCAAAACTATTTCCATCCTTAGCATTCTTCCTAAATTTCTGAAAAATCACTATTGACCCCACCATCGATATTCTCCATCCTACAACTTTTCCTTAATTCCATTTGGAAATATTGCTCATGCATGATATCACTACTTGGTCCTCCAAAATATTTTATATAAATTATTCCCATTATTTTATTTCTCTATTAGAAGAATGCATGGGAGTGGAATCCATGCCATTTCTTGCACCCCTCTCAATCAGATTAAAATTTAAAACAACTCGACCCTGCTATCTTATGCATGTAGAATCCTATAAACTCAAGCACCCTAGTTTCTCCTCTTCACCATCTTCAAAATCTTAATCAAAATATAGTTAGGGAAAATCCTAAAAATGTAAATGTTGGTGACTAATAAAATTAGCAAAAGTTGGTAGGGCCATACCCTACCATTTCACCACCCTCTCTAATGTGTCCATTCTTACACCCTTCTTGGAGGCCATTCATTTTATTTTATTTTTCGAGATCCAAATAATGGATCATGCATACATCCATCACCATATCCACCCTAATAAACTCAAATCCATTTGAAACACCACTAGACCCCCACATTGATCTCTCCAGCATACTCACCATCCTCTGGTCAAAGATGCACTAAAGCAGTCCCCTTCCACTCTTGTCCCCTAGTGGTTGGAAGGAGGAGATTTGAAGTATGCCATATCTTTGCAAAGATCTTGCAAATCCATTGCAGCAAGCCATCATACACTCAATTATGAGATCATGCAATACCAGTACCCCAGGGCACCTCTCTAGCCCCACCTACATGCTCCCTAACCGGCCCTGAAACCTCTCCCTCCCTCCTATGCCCGAGGTGGACGTTTGCATGCCTTATGGCATAAGCCAACACCCCAACCCGAGACCTCGCACCACTAGCCTCTCCCCTCTGCCCGTAGTCAAACCCAAGCAAGCCCTCATCTTTGTATTCTTCCCCGCAACCACACTCGAGCGTGCTCTGAGGGCCGAACCAGCGTCGAGCACCTGGCGGGCGCCCAGTCAATATCTCCTCCCCGAGCCGACCGACTTCCTTGTGCCTTGTAATCTCGCCATAGAACGTGCCTCACTCTCCTTGATTCGTTGGCGCAGCCGCGCTTCTCTTTGTCCTCTCCCCCTTGGTCGCGTGTGTCGCGCTCTACTGCCAGCCAGCGAGAGCCACGTCGGGATGTGACTAACCGTCTCCCGAATAAAGAGCCACCAAGCTTCCTCTCCATCTCACTGCCCCCGCACACACATCCTCCCTCTCAGATGCACTCAGAACCGACCCCCATCTCTCCTCCCCTTTTTTTCCCTTCCACGGCTCTGCCCCGAGCACCGCTGCAGATGGCCCCACGTTGCAAGCATGCTACAGACCACCTCGAGCCTCCCTTTCTACTCCTCTATGGTCCCCTCTCCTCCGCCAAGCTCATGCCCTCTCTAATTTTTGGCAGGAGCGCTCGGATGCTCGACTTCATCTCCGAACCCCTCTGTCCGCCTCAGATGTCCGGCCAAGTCCGCCCTCCAGCTGATTCCCTCGTCCATGGAGTGCTTCTCTGGCTAGGCGTTTGTCTGCTGATCCTCCTGGTGCTATCGGCGCACCCAGGAGAGGCCTGCACCCACCGGCAGCATGCTCTCCGGCAGCGCCATGGTGCCAGGACAGACACCGCCGACGGTCTTGGTCGCCGCCGGCAACTCGAGGACGTGGCCGCCTTTGGGCCCTCGATCAGCAGATCGACGGCAATGTAACGGTCTGGCCTACCTGGCGTGCCGAGATGCTCGAAATGGGCCGGCCCAGCATGGCGCTGCTCGGGCCTACTCATATCTGGCCTGCGGGCATTTTTTTCTCTCAGAATCTTTTTTTCATTTTCAGGAGATCTGTCAACCTGCTGCTAGAAATAAATTCTAAACAAAATATAAAATGCATGAAAATGTATTTTTTCTAATTTTATGAGTGATCTAGAACATTTTATCCATTATGCAGAGCAAGTGGTTTGCCAAAATTATTTCTAGATTATTTTTGGCATTTAATCTTGCTTAATGTGTATTTTTCATTAGTAAATGCTTATCTTGAGATCCAGAGACCCAATTGGATTGAATCTAATTTTGTAGAGTTTCTATAGGCAAGTACTCTCATGTGCCACTGGCCTAGATGCAAATAGAGTTTTATTCTTGGCATGGTTGCTTTTGCAAAATACTACCACATCTAACTTTAGGGAATTTTAAAACCTAATATGTGGGGTATTTTTGAGTGAAACTAATTTTGGGTGATCATGCACTATGATTTCTTGATACTGACCATAGGATAAATTTTTCTGAGCTTGTGTGATTTTTTGGTAGAATTAACTCTTAAATAGTAGTTTTCATCACTAGAAAAATCATAGGAAAATAACGGCAAATCCTTTTTGAGTGAATCCACTTTTGTTGGACTCAGAAAATTGATACCTTTCTATGGGTATGCTGGTAGCATGTGGTCAACCAATTGAATTGCCTGCTTGTTATTTGGAGCTCCATTAGAGTTTAGTTAATAGGTAAATCTTTGCTTTATTCATAGAAATAGTTATTGTTATTAAAAATGCCTGAAAATGTTCAGCAAGGTGTTTTGCTTGTTTCTGATACTTGCTTGGTGTGATTTGTTTGCTGTGGTGTTGTGTATGGCTTGTTTGTGCTTGCATACATATGTCGCTATTATTTATCGGTGCTAGATTCGAACGACGCTAAGAGTATCGAGGAAGGGAAAGTATTTGGATATCAAGGAGAAGACCAGGGACAAGCTGAGAAAGGCCAGCCATCTATACTTGATGCATATCTGATCCTACTCACTTACTTTGCATGTTTCATAAAGGATTATCAAATTGCATGTTTTTATATTGCTATAGTCCTTGTAGCAATTACTTGTTGGCTCAAGCTCCACAAGCCAAATTATTATAATCCATAGAGATGATCCCTTTGAACACCTATTTAATACCCTTGCAGTAGTGGCTTGTTGATTAGCAGCAAAGCCTTTGGGAAACTTCTAGTGGAGCCAAAAACTCTAGGATGGGAACACTCAAAGAAATTTTTTGAAAATGTTTTCGAAAACCTTGGAGTAGTGTGTACTCCACTTAATTGTTTTCAAAACAAATGGTTTTGGACAAATAAAGTTGGACATGAAGGAAAAAGGAGTGATGGTTTTAAAAGAAAAGACATTGGTGATTATGTATTCACCTGGGGCAATTAACCCGTGCAACAACATTACCCCGGTATGGGACGAGGCTTAGCCCGAAGTTTATTTGCTCTAGTGCGGGGAGCCTCACACTATATAAGGGTTTGTAGGACCCCAGAATCCGGGTTGTCGCAAGAGGTGGGCAATAGTGTAGCGGGCCCATCAATAGGCTACCCGTCCAGAAGACACTTGGGTTCTCCCGCCGTGGCACTGGAGCTACTCTCGAAAAGATGTAGGTAGGCTGCCAGGGTTTGCCAGGGAGGTTAACTCCATAGGGCAGGCACCCATACTAAGTTAGATAGATGGAAGACTTTGTTTGATTATCTGAACCCCGCATACTTGTGTATGATGGTCCGTGGTGGTATCCCAGCAGATTTATCGAATCTTGTGGGTAAAGTGTACAACCTCTGCAGAGTGTAAATCTTTCGAATAGCCGAGTCCTCAGTCATGGACGGTTGATCTGGCTGTTGCCTAACCCAATGTCAAGTTTTGCTTTTACAAAAATGTTTTCGGAAAAATGGAGAAAGGTGCCAGATGGAGTACTCAGAGGGTACTGCCATGGCATGGTTATGGTTCGGAGTACTTGCAGGGTACTGCCAAAGGAATGGAGATGGTCATGTGTGATTGACCTAGTTTTATGAAGGAAGGTGGTCATGTTTGGATTGATCACCGGCTCTCTCTTGAAAAGCAAATGAGTTTCCCCCTTCCCTAGAGATTTTACTAAAAAGGTTTTCTAAATGTTTTCTTTAATAGGGATATAGAAATGATGTAACACATGCTATATCGAGATGAGAAATTGACTAGTTAGGATAAACTAGACTAGAGCCTTTCTCCTTGCTACAGCCATACTGCATGACAACACTTCTTCTTAGATGGTTTGTGAGTACAATTCAAATGTACTCACGGCTTTGTCCCTGGCTATTAACTTGGTCATATTATAAAGAAGGTTATGAGGACGATGGTGAGGAGTTCGACGATGCCGGTGCGAACTAGGAACGTCTCCCAGTCAGTTGCCTATAGGGTAGTAGGCAAGACGTGGGTCATCAACGCTGCTTGATATCCGCTGCTTAGTTCTAGACTTGCCTTGCTGATGCGGCACGATGTGTTGATGTAAATCACCGTCCAATTGGGAACCCCAAGAGGAAGGTATGATGAGTACAGCAGCAAGGATTTCCCTCATTAAGAAACCAAGGTTTATCATATCCAGGAAAAAGCCAAACTCTAGAAGGTGATGCTGACTAGCCCACTAACACTCCAACAAGGGCGCCGTTTACGACACTTGTTGACACGTCTTCAACTAGTAGCAACGCGGAACCTGCACACAACACAATGAAATACTTTGTTCCCAAGTTACGATGAGGTTGTCAATCTCACCGGAAAGCAATAGTAATATGCGAGAAAGTAAATAGTGTGAGTAAAGTAAACAGGTGATAGCAATATAAAGGGAATAGGACCGGGGTCCACAGTTCACTAGTGGTGTCTCTCCATAAGATAAATAACGCATGCTGGGTAAACAAATTATAGTTGGGCAATTGATAGAATAAAGATAACGTACATATGTCGAGAGGATCACTATGAGATTTACTCTGGGTATTACAACAAGATACATAGACCGCCATCCAACTGCATCTATGACTAATAATCCACTTGTGGCGAATAAATCCGAGAACTCCATAAGTATTAAGTTACGAACAACAGATAACTGCATTAAGCAAAGTGTGTAATGTAAACAAAGCATATGCCCTTGGACATATGAATGTTGTTTTCTCCCTAGTGGCAACAACACATCTACAGCCTTAGAGGTTTCTGTCACTCCCCCAGATTAAATAGAGGCATGAACCCACTATCGAGCATAAATACCTCCTCTTGGAGTCACTAGCAACTACTCGGCCAAGATAGCTACTAACAACGGAGAGCATGCAAGATCATAAACAACATAGAGATAACATAAGATAATATTCAGCAAATCAACTCAATCATAACACCAATATTCATCGGATCCCAGCAAACACAACATGTAGAATTACATAACGGTGATCTCGATCATGTAAGGCAGCTCACTGCTACTGATTGATGGCGCCCAGAAAATTAGCTACTGGTGCCAAGTTGATGTGAAGCAGACTGTCCTTGTGCGTGGTGAATAACCAGCCCGTTGGGAACACCAAGAGGAAGGTATGATGTGTATAGCAGCTAGTCTTCCCTCAGTTAAAGAAACCAAGGTTTAATATCGATCAGGAGAGGAGGGACAAACGACTGAAGGTGATGCGGAACCTGCACACACACAAACAAATACTTTGTTCCCAACTTACGATGAGGTTGTCAATCTCACCGGTTTGCTTGAAACAAAGGTTATGAGCGTATCGAGTGGAAAACAATATAGTATGCGAGTAAAGTAAACAGTACGAGTAAAGTAAACAGGTGATAGCAATATGATGGAAATAGGACCAGGGTCCACAGTTCACTAGTGGTGTCTCTCCATAGATAAATAACACATGCTGGGTAAACAAATTACAGTTGGGCAATTGATAGAATAAAGATAAACGTGATATGTCAAGAAGATCACTATGAGATTTACTCTGGGCATTACAACAAAATACATAGACCGCCATCCAACTGCATCTATGACTAATAATCCACTCCCGGGGATATCAATCCGAACACCCTAGAAGTATTAAGTTGCGAACAACAGATAATTGCATTAAGCAAAGTGTGTAATGTAAACAAAGCATATGCCCTTGAGCATATGAATGTTGTTTTCTCCCTAGTAGCAACAGCACATCTACCACCTTAGAGGTTTCTGTCACTCCCCCAGGTGAAATAGAGGCATGAACCCACTATCGAGCATAAATACCCCCTCTTGGAGTCACTAGCAACTACTCGGCCAAGATAGCTACTAACAACGGAGAGCATGCAAGATCATAAACAACATAGCGATAACAAAAGATATTATTCAGTACAGCAACTTAATCATAAACAGCAATATTCATCGGATCCCAACAAACCAAACATGTAGAATTACATAACGGTGATCTCAATCATGTAGGGCAGCTCATGAGATCTAAACATGAAGCACATGCTGGAGAAGACAACCATCTAGCTACTGCTATGGACCCATAGTCCAAGGTAGACTACTCACTCATCGCTCTGGAGGCAAGCATGGCGATGAAGAAGACCTCCGGTGGCGATTCCCCTCTCCGGCAGGGTGCCGGGAAGAGCTTCTGGACCCTCCCGATCTTCGGGTCGACGGTGGCGGCGGATCGCGATGTGTTCTGGAAAATTGATCGGGTACTTAGGTTTTTTCCGTCGGGGGGTCTTTATAGGCGAAGGGGCGTCGTCAGAGGGGGAGCCAGGCGCCCTCACGCGGGGCCCGCGCGGCCAGGGAAAAATAAGACTTCAGGAACTTGTTTCGTCCAATTCTGAGAATATTTCCTGTGTATCACTCTGAAACACAAAAACAGCAGAAAACAGGGAACTAGCACTGTGGCAACTCGTTAATAGGTTAGTTCTGGAAAATGCATAAAAGTGCCACTAAGTGTAACGAAACAATAGGCAAATGGTGTAAAAACAAGCATGGAGCATCAAAAATTATAGATACGTTGGAGACGTATCAAGCATCCCCAAGCTTAACTCCTGCTCATCCTCGAGTAGGTAAGTGATAACAAAAGAATAATTTTTGAGGTGACAAGCACCTACACAATCTTGATCATATATGTAAGCATTGGTGAGCTGGGATCATAAGAACTTAAAACATGGGCATGAAGATATAATCATGACAATAAGAACTTAGCAACCATGTTGTAAACATGCAAATGAACACAAACAAAAGATCATGAAAATGAAACAATGAAAGTCAAACGTGTGTTCAAATCATAAGGAAAAACATACAAATGGTTTTCAGCTTGTCCTTCAAAGAGAGCAAAACATAAATGCATAGGACACCTTCAAGTTTAAGAGGGCGACTAGATACAAATAATTTAAGAACAAGTGAAACCAACAATATGAATCAATCAATGAACTTTGGGACAATACATATCACACTAAGAATGACAACTATGCTCTCTTAATGGTGCATAAAGAAAGAAGGTGGTGACTCAACATAAAAGTAAAAAAAAGGCCCTTCGTAGAGGGAAGCAGTGATTGCAAGTTTTATAACCTTCAAAAATTATGGTACTTACCGGCTTTGAGCTCTCATTGCCCCCATCATAAGCATCTTGAATGGTTAAAGTTAATGTGAGAACAATTATGATGCATATGCTTGACAAATCATAAGTTGAAAACCTCGTGCCCCGTGAATACGAGTACCCAAACCTCATGCTACTTTACTTAGAGTCCCAAGCAAGGCTCTTGTCATTGTAAGTATATGCATATCATTGAGAACCGCCAATGGGGTACCTCCGTGCCCGATGACATGGAACAAGCCCACACCAAAATGACAGGACAAGCAGACAATGAACACCCCGACATCTCTTTTATTTGCCTTTTGTTTAGCTTTTTATTGTGAGATGCGTCGTCGAATGTTCACCATGGGTATGCTGCAAATTTCCACCATGAATTATGCATGGCTTAGATTGGCGGCCCAGGCGTTTCCCTAACACATATACAAACTCCATGATCCCCACAAGACTCCCAATTCATTTCACACCGTGGGCATCCATAGACAAAAGATCACGATATCAACTCAAATAAGAAGTGCAATGTTGAAAGCTTGCCCCATGACAGCATGGATGGGCTAGAATCCAACTTACAACTTGCAAGCATAACAACTCAACATAAGAGACCACAATGTCAAATTTTTTAGAACAGGAAAAAGTAAAGTGTGCCTTCCGGTTCGTGAGAGCTTTACTGACCGAATTTCGCATAACACTGGTAAGAGTTTAATTTGAAGAGAAAATAAAAGCAAGTCAAATTTACTTGGAATAGCAAATTGCTAGTAGGTATGTATGGTGGACACTTTGGAAAACTTTGGCTTTTAGGAGTTGGATGCACGAGTAGTGCTCATACTCAGTACAAGGCGAGGGCTAGCAAAAGACTGGGAGCGACCAAATAAGAGAGCAGTAATGGCCATAATCATGCAAAGCGACAAAGCGACAAAGCGACATTAAAAGAAGCATAAGATGGCATCAAAAGTCAAAAACTAAATGATCATGAAGGCTATTGGCGACTTTGTAAGAGTCTAACATGTGTGAGGATGCGCCAAGTCAACCCAAATAAAGCATCAAGGAGAAAACCAAAATAATGCTTCCATACAATAAAAAACAACGCATGATTTTTTTCAAAGGCTCATTAAGCAATCTCAGTTATTTGAGACAAGTCATGCTATAGAAAAAAACCACTAAGCATACTATCAAAAAGACATCAAGCATGACATGAAAAAGCCTAAGCCGCAGTCTACACAAGCTCCTTCTTGTACCACTATTCTGCACAAAGCTTTTTCTCTTTTCCAACACCATTTGAAATTTTTATAAACACCTCTTTTGATGAAAACCAATAAAGATCAGAGGCAAAAATACACCTTGATGAAAAGATATGACAAGGTCTGAACGCAAATCAAGGTGAAAACGAAAACCAAAAGTAGTAGCAGAAAAAGAAGAACGCTCGATTTTTAATAAGAGTGAAAACTAGAGCGTTCTTGGCAAATGAAAACAAGGCAACTTCTCCAAAGGAAATTTGTTGGGGTCCAACCTTTTATTGCAGCAAACAAACAAACTAAACCAACTAATAAAACTAAAACAACTGACGCTCCAAGAAAAACACATAATGCATGAAGCAATAAAAATATAGTGTTTTGAAAGGTGACCTGATTTTTGCCGATGAAGAAGGGGTGCCTCGGGGGCATCCCCAAGCTTTGACGCTTGTACTTCTTGGATATTTCTTGGGGTGATGCATCGGCATCCCCAAGGTTGAGCTTTTGTCCATTCTTCAACTCATCTCATCATTCTCCAATCCCTACACTTGAAAACTTCCTTCATACAAAACTAAACACAATTCTATTAGCAACATTAGTGCAAGCATAACATATAATCAACCTCTTTTTGCTTCAGGTTTCAACTCAAAACCACCACATATATAGTAGATACTACTGTAGCAACCTCCCCAAAAGTTCCGTGATCAAAAGAACTCAAAAGAAAGCGATAAAGTGGCAAACACAAATAATGGCAGAAATCTGTCAAAACTGAACAGCTGACAAAGGTCGAATTTTTGAGGGATTTTCTGTTGCTCAAATCAAAAAGTGTTAAACTAACAAAAGTTTGGATATAACCTGGGGCATATGCACAAGAAATCGCAGGTCCAAAAGATATACAGAGAATTTTCATGAATTTTTACGGTGCAGCACCGAAAATAGTTTCAGGACAGCAACATCCCCAAATCTTTACCTCACTCAAATTAGAGGCTTCTCTTGGCACAAAAACGAAATAAACAAGATAAGGAGCAGTCATTACAGTAGTAATGACTTCGAAGACTCAAATAAAAGAAAAAGTACTGAAAAGAAAACATTGGGTTATCTCCCAAGAGTGCTTTTCTTTAACGCCTTTGAGCTAGGCGCAGAAAATTACGAATCAAGTATTTTCAAGTGATGAAGTGCTAGGATCAGCACATGCCTTACGTCTTCCTTTCTTACCTTTGCTCTTGACTCTAGGAAATACATGGTTATTGCAAGGTGGAGAGATAAATCTTATATTGCCTTTTCCCACATCGATGACGGCGCCCAGGAGCTTCAGAATGGATCTTCCAAGTGTGATTTGTCCTTTTCCTACACATTCAATAACAAGATAATCAGTAGATATCATTCTTCCTAAGACTTTTGTAAAAACTCCTTCAGCTATTCCAAGGGGAAATATAGTGGCATTGTTAGTAAGAGAAATTCCTTCTCCTCCCTCAGAAAGCTTCCAAAGGCTCAAAGATTCATAAACATCCTTTGGCATGAGACAAAATTCAGACATAATATCACAACGAGCATGAAAAGTTTCACCACTAATGGTGATTTTTATCGTAGGGTACCAACTCGAAGGTTCAGTATTTGTTGGCACATAATCAAAATGTTGGCGCAAAGTATTGTAGCAAGAATTCAAACTAGCAGTGTGAGTCTCAAGAGTATTAAGTCTATTAAAAATGCACACAAGAGAGGAATCAAAATAGGTTGGCATGCTATAAATTGTAATCAACTTTTTTATAATATGTGATGCCCCACCTTTGGATTAAGGCGGAACACCTGTGTTATGTGCTATTCCCTGGATCAATGATAGCACCACAGAACAAAATATAGTATCCATCACATAGTATCGAGATTACACGCGGATCCAGATACATAGGTCTCACGATTATTACAAGTCTTTGGTCTCATAGACCGACAAGGGGAAAACAGAGTTCAACTTAAGCACAACGGAATTATAATAGTAGCGAGCCTCCATCTTCAGCATGCGCCACAGGCAGTCATGTTGGTATGTAGACTCGAGATCCTAACGCTTCACTCCTCATCAGAAGAACCTGCACATTTGATTATGCAGCCCAAAGTATGGGGGTCAGTACAACGATGTACTGGCAAATGACACATATTTGGTGGCGGTTATGAAAGATCTAGCTACATGCTATTTGGCTGGTGGATCTCTAGGCTAAATTTGCATAAAGCCAATTTTGTCCTATGAGTCAAGATTTTATCTCAAGGGTTTAAATTTTTAAAGGGTCGAAATAACCCCCAAATACTACATAGTTGCAAGTTATGTAGCACTGGGCGCAATTCAACAAAGTTGGAACCTCAGGCACCACCACCCCTCGGAGTGTATGGTCCTTAGTTCCGGCCTAGGGTTTCTAGACAAAATTTTAATAATTCAGAATCGGTGATGAGATTATTCCGTACATTCCATGTCTAGAGACTCAATTGTCCATAACCGAGGACACGGCTAATCGATTAGTTTTGACACCTTGCAAGGGTTGTGCACTTTCACCTTACGATTCATTTTATGCCCATACATAAAATGAAACGAGACCTTTTAGAGGAGAGGGCAACTAACTGGCAAGATCCGTTCCCAACCTATAATTCATCTACCACCATCTTCTTGCACACAAGTTGCACTCCCACATCTAATCAGTCAAGACAGAGCCCATAATGTCATAAGGTTGCACTGGAAGTACACTAAGCATGGAAGACATAGCCATCTCTTTGTTCCTGGGTGGCAATCCACAAGTGAGCGCCCAGGCGAAGACAACTACACAAATCCTGGGTGGATAGCCAGGTGTGTAGCCCTGGGTAGCCACTCAACATCGCCTCCATCATCAAACCAATCCACCCAGGTGTTTCATTTTAGTCGAAGTTCTTAATTTGTTCACAAAACACTTTTCAAGTGATCTTAGCATGGCATCAAAATTCAAGGTATTTAGCATCCTAACAGGTGGAGTTTGAGGGATAGCTACACACTACTAGGATTTAAGCATTTGATAAAACAGTTGAATAAAACACCTATCATGCTTACTACAAGAGGTGAATATACTAATGCATAAATAAAATAGGTAGGGGATATGTGTGTCACTTGCCTTGGTAATAGCTTGCACACTCACACCAGTTACAATAGTAGCCTTGCTCCTCTTCACAAACTATTCAATCCAAATAATCAAGCAATCAATAACCTAGTTCTAATGACAATCATAGACATGTATGCATGTGTGCTTGTATGCAAATGATATTTTAATTTCACACACTATGTGTGAAAAGGTTGTAAAGATGGAACAAGAGGTTTTTGAAAACAAGTGTGGTGTTAAAAAGGGTTTTAATAAATAATTAACAAGGTAATAACAAAAGTGTATTTGATGCAATAAGATAGCACTCTAAAAGGGTTAGGTTCTGGTTGGTACTGTCCTGCAAAAATAAGTTTGAGCTACAACTGGTTAGGTGACAGTAACTTGAAGCCACTGCAAGTGGTTTCACTCAAAAATAGTTTTTAGAAAACAAATGGTGAAGAAAATAGTGATTTGAACATATTTAACAGTAGCAAGTTTGTGCACGTCTTAAGTTTGAAAACTTTTGCTTCTGGTGTGTTCTAAATGTTCCAAGGATTCCATAGACTACAAATTTGTAGCATTTGGACTCACAGAACAAAAGTTATGAATTTATTATGAAAACAAGGGTTTGATTCAGATCTGATGATGGATTCGAATTGAACCCATAAAATAGCAAGTTTTATTGCAGTATTGGATTCTACACATCCTAAGGATTCCAACGAGGTATCATTTGCAATTTTTGGTTAAGTATTTTATTTTCTGTTGATTTTACAAGATCTGCAACAAAACAGGGATTTGAATTCGAATTTGAATTCGGTTTGACTGGATTGACCAGGGGCTGACTGGCCCGGGACGACGTGGCGCGACGCCATTGGTCGATACCGATTCGGTAAGGAGATCTAATTTCGGCCGTCGGATTTGGATCTGAGGGATGTGGGTGTTCAGCGGGGGATTGCTCACCGGCGCGAAGATTTTCCGGCGAGGTGGTACTGTAGCTCGTCGTCGGCGAGGTTCCAGCGAGCGGTGACGGCAATGAAGTAGCAGACGAGGTTTAGCAGACGACGGCGATCTCGAATTTGTGGTCGGCGAGGACTTGCGCTTCCAGGGGCGACGGCGTTGCGCGGCTGGAGACGACGGCGGCCTCGGTGATTGTCGGTGTGCTCGAAATACTGCGAGAAAAAGCGGGGTGAGGGTGTTACTCGATGCGCCCGAGAGAGGGGAGAAGGTTAGGAGGTTCGAGAGGGAAGGGGGAGGCTGGACCGCGTTGGAATCGGCGGTGACTGGCGGCAGCACCTGCGAGCTCCGGCGGTGAAATCTAGCAGCCTGGCGGCTTCTTCTTCAGAGAGAAAAGGGAGGGGCGAGAGAGGTGAGCTGGGGCTTTATAGGGGCGGGCTTGGTGGCCAGTTAAGGCGCCAATAACGCTGGGGAGTAATCGCCGGTGAGCGTTACTGGGAGTGAAGAGAGGGGAGTGATTGACGGGGGTGATGACAGGTGGGTCCGGGCTGTCGGAGAGAGAGAGAGGGAAAGTTGGGTTGGGTCGGCTCGGGGCAAGTTGGGCCGATTGGCTTCCCGGGTGCGGCCCAGTTGGGCTCCTGGCCTCTTTCTTTTTTATTTTTTTATTTTTCCTCTGCTTTCCTTTTCTTTTATTCTGGATTTCTGTTTTGAGTTTTGAAAGAGTTCTTCTATTCAGATTTAAATGAATTCAAAACTGACCACTTATGGTTCTTAAGAAGTGTGTTCAGAAACTATAAACTAGAGGTTTTGTAATAGTGTCGAAGAAGAAATAATTTGTGAGAACTTTGAATATAGAGTCCAAATAATTAGGAAGTTATGATTATCTTCCCACTATTTGGTTTTCAAAAGGAATTTATTAGAGAGCAAAGATAAAATAGCTCCATAATAATGGAACTTATTTTTAAATACTTTCTTTCTGAAATCTTTTGTTTCTAAGATTTGGGGGAAAAGGCAATTGGTAACCCTATTCTAGGAAAGATCATGATTCAAAACCTTGGATAAGATCTTGAAATGCAATATGCCATGAATGCATGATGAAAATTTTAATTTTGAAAAATGTGGGATGTTACAGACTAACCCCCTTAAGATGAAGCTCGCCCTCGAGCTTCGGAAAGGCTAGCAAATAGGTGTGGGTGTTCTTCTTGAAGGGTATCTTCACGCTCCCATGTGGCTTCCTCTTCAGTGTGGTGACTCCACTGTACTTTGCAGAACTTGATGGTTTTGGTGCGTGTAGTTCTTTCTGCTGTCTCAAGTATCTTAATGGGTTTCTCCTCATAGGTCAAGTCACTTTCTAGTTGAACTTCCTCGAGGGGTACCGTATCGTTCAACGGTGTTTCTAACATCTCTGGATGGCATTTCTTTAGCTGGCTCACGTGGAATACGTTATGTACAGCCGAAAGAATTTCGGGTAGTTCCAATTTATAGGCTACTTCTCCTTTGCGAGATAGGACTTTGAATGGCCCTATAAATCGGGGTGCTAACTTACCCTTGATACCAAATCTCTTAACACCACGAAGGGGTGACACTCTAAGATAAGCTCTATCTCCAACTTCATAGATGATTTCTCTATGCTTGCTATCCGCGTGGCTCTTCTGACGGGATTGGGCGATTTTCAGCCTATCCTTGATCAATTTAACCTTTTCTTCTGCTTCTTGAATGATATCGGGTCCGAAGAAACTTCGTTCTCCTACACCACTCCATAGTAGGGGTGTAGTACATTTCTTGCCGTACAAGGCTTCAAATGGTGCCATCTCAATACTGGCTTGATAACTGTTGTTGTAGGAAAACTCTGCGTAAGGCAGGTTGTCGTCCCAACTAGACCCATAGTCTAGAGCACATGCTCTCAGCATATCTTCTAAAATCTGGTTTACCCTTTCTGTTTGCCCATCTGTTTGCGGATGGAATGTTGTGCTGAATTCCAGTCTAGTTCCAAGTGATTCATGAAGTTGTTTCCAGAAGTGAGAGGTAAATTGGGTTCCTCTATCAGACACGATGCTTTTGGGGACGCCATGGAGGCTTACTATCCTCTTCATGTAGATATCTGCTAACTTTGCACTAGTGTAAGTGGTCTTTACTGGTATGAAATGAGCTACCTTGGTCAAACGGTCGACTATAACCCAGATTGAGTCATATCCCGACTTCGTGCGGGGTAACCCAGTGATGAAGTCCATACCAATTTGGTCCCATTTCCAATCCGGCACCTTCAGTGGTTGAAGTAGTCCGGCTGGTTTTTGATGTTCAGCTTTTACCCTACTGCACACATCACATTTGGCTATATATTCGGCTATGTCTCCCTTCATATTGCTCCACCAAAATCTTTCTTTCAAATCTATGTACATCTTGGTATTTCCAGGATGAATTGAGTATGGAGTTTCATGGGTTTCTTGGAATATCAATCTTCTAATATCAGGGTCATCAGGTACACAGATACGTTTCTCAAACCAGATAATTCCTTGTTCATCTTCGCTAAAGCCTTTAGCTTTGTCTTTCCTCATGTTTCCTTTGATCTTCTCAATCTCTTTATCTCCTTTCTGTGCTTGGCGTATTTTGTCCATCAGGGTTGGTTGCACTACTAGCGATGCTACGTGACCTTGTGGCACTACCTCTAGGCTAAGGTCTTTTAGATCCTTACATAAATATTCTGGCAGTACTTCTGTAGATAGACAGTTCACATAGGCCTTACGGCTCAAGGCATCAGCTACTACGTTTGCTTTACCGGGGTGGTATTGCAAACTCAAGTCGTAATCTTTGATGAGTTCTAACCATCTTCTTTGTCTCATGTTGAGGTCCTTCTGAGTAAAGATATACTTCAAGCTTTTATGGTCGGTGAAGACTTCACATCTCTTTCCCAGCAAATAATGTCTCCAAATCTTCAAGGCGTGAACAACTGAAGCTAACTCAAGGTCATGAGTTGGATAGTTGAGCTCATGTTTCTTGAGTTGTCTAGAAGCATAGGCTGCTACTCTGCCATCTTGCATCAACACACTTCCTAGACCTTGACGAGAAGTGTCGCAATACACCTGAAATTCCTTTTCAATATCTGGTAAGCACAAAATAGGTGCAGACACCAATCTCTTTTTCAACTCTTGAAAACTGTTTTCACAAGCTTCAGTCCATTCGAACTTCTTTTCTTTCTTCAACAATTTGGTCATTGGTTTAGCTATCTTTGAAAAGTTCTCGATGAATCTCCGGTAGTATCCAGCCAATCCTAAGAAACTACGAATTTCCCCAATGTTCTTGGGTGGTTCCCATTCAGTTACTGCGGTCACTTTGGCTGGGTTGACTGCAATTCCCTCCTTGGATATAATGTGTCCAAGGAATCCTACTTCATTGAGCCAAAACTCACATTTGTTGAATTTAGCATATAACTTGTGTTCTCGGAGTTTCTCCAATATTGCATGTAGGTGCTTTTCATGATCTTTTTTGCTTTTTGAGTAGACCAGTATGTCGTCAATGAAGAGAACGACAAACTTATCTAGAAATTCCATGAACACTTTGTTCATCATGCTCATGAAGTATGACGGTGCATTGGTTAAACCAAAGGGCATCACCGTATATTCATACGAGCCATATCTAGTGACAAAGGCTGTCTTGGGGATGTCATGTTCTCTAATCTTGAGCTGAAAGTATCCAGATCTAAGGTCGATCTTAGAAAACACGCTAGCTCCTTCCAACTGATCAAACAAATCATTGATTCTTGGTAGCGGATATTTGTTTTTGATGGTCACTTCATTCAATGAACGATAGTCCATCACTAAACGTTGACTCTTATCTTTCTTCTCAACAAACAGAACTGGTGCTCCCCATGACGAGGAACTCTCTCTAATGAACCCTTTTCCTAACTGTTCTGCTAGTTGTTTCTTGAGTTCTTTCAACTCATCAGTGGACATAGGGTAAGGTCTCTTTGCTATTGGGCCTGTGCCAGGCAGCAGATCAATGAGAAACTCTACATCTCTGTCAGGTGATATCCCTGGGAGTTCATCCGGGAACACATCGGGGTACTCATTTACTATGTGCACTTCATCTAGGCTAACCCCCTTAAGATGGTTTAGCCTAACATCATTAAAATCCAGTTGGGATTTGTATCTAATTCTTCTCCCTTCTGGGGTGGTGAGTGTAATTGCTCTGTTCACACAGTCTATGACTCCTCCATAGGTAGTCATCCAATCCATGCCCAAGATTACATCTAAACCCTGCGAGTCTAGAATTACTAAATGGGTTGGGAACTTATATTTACCAATTTCCATAATCAGATCCCTGCAACCAGCGTTGACTATCAATTCTCCACCAGGGGAACTTACTTTAATGGTTTTTCCTATGGTTTCAGTGGGGAACCCATTTTTGTTTGCAAATGTTCTTGATATGAATGAATGAGATGCTCCAGTATCAAATAAAACTAATGTCGTAAATGAGTTGAGAGGAAACATACCCATTACTGCATCAGGTTCATTCATCACCTCCTCCACATTGAGGTGGTTCACTTGGCCCTTCTGGAATGGATTGGGCTTGGCAAGCTCGGTGGTCTCTTTCTCCGGGCAGCTGGAGGAATAGTGAGCAGGATTTTTGCACTTGAAGCAGGTGATGCTCGAGAGATCTTTCTTGGGTTCAGTGTTGTGGCGATGCTGACCATTGTTCCCACTGTGATGTCCACTGGAGCTATTTCCCTTGAATCCTCCGTTGTGCTTATGACCACTGAAGTGATTACCGTTTCCTTTGTTGAAACGATTCCCATGTTTGTGGAAGTTGCCATGACCACTGCCCTCAAATGAGTGGTGCTTCTTGTGGAATGGTTCCACATGGTTCTTGTTGTTATTGAACTTCCTTTTACGGTTCTCCTCCTTCTTGATATTGTTGTCCAGAGTGATGGCCTGATCAAGTAGAGACTGATAATTTGGAGCATATGCCACTGACAGGGGTATTTTGAGTTCTCCCTTGAGTCCACTGAGGAATTTTTCCTTCCTCTTTGCATCAGTATCAATATCTTCAGGTGCATACCTGGACAGAGCACAGAAGTCATCCATGTACTCTTTCAGAGTTCTTCCACCCTGACGCAGTCCACGGAATTCTTCCTTCTTCACATTTATAGTGCCCGAGGATATGTGGGCAGTACGAAAGCCTTCTCTGAATGTGTTCCAGTCCAGATCATCTATTGGATGGGTAACCTTATATGTCTCCCACCACATTGCTGCAGGTCCTTCCAGTAAGTGAGCTGTGAAGCGCACCTTTTCAGCATCAGTGCACTCGTAGGTGGTCAGATCCTTGTTGACCGAACGCAGCCAGTCATCAGCTACTATTGGCTTCGTAGCAGATGAGAACTTGTTGGGTCTCAGCCTTAGAAACCTTGCCAATCTATCCACCTGGGGTGGGGGTGGCAGCGGTGGTGGCGGAGGGTTATTATTGTTGTTTGCATTCGTCTGGAAGAACTGAGTCATCATTTGCATCAGCTGGGCCTGGGCTGCCACTAGTTGCTGAATTGCCATATTGGTGTCATTGTTGTTGTTCTCATCGTTGTCACTGCTGTTTGGTGCACGTCGTGGCGGCATCTGAGGTAAGGTATAGCATAGATGAGTATTAGACAGATAAAGCTAAAGGAGTAAAGATCCTACCCATGCACAATACAACAAGCCAACCACAAACGACAAACAAACATTCGAATTTTTTGATTTTAAAAAGTTTTAAAATTTGAAGCGTACGACTGGATAGGTTTAGGAGTAAGTACTAAGAGTTCGAAATAATAAACGATCGATGGTACTGTCATACCGACACGGTAAGACAATACAAACATGCTATCGTAAACGATACAAGATGATGATGGTGGTCAACTAGCCTCTCTTAACCCTCTTGAGGCATGAGAGGGGCAGAGGGTCTCGACGTTCTGCCTTCTCGAGGTCTCTCAGGGCCTTGGCTTCCCATTCCTCATAGGATAGACCATCACCGGGGGAATACACGAGTCTCTCTTCGGGATCCTCTTCTTCCTCGGATTCTTCTTCCTTTTTACTTGCTTCTAACTCTGCAAGCTTCATCTTTAGCTTCTCATTCTCCGACTTCAGCTCATTGTTGACTTCCTCAATCTGCTTCTTTTCATCTCCCAATTTCTGCAAGTTGTCATACTGTAGCAGTAAGGTCTTCTCCAGAAGATGAGACCAGATGTCATCTTGGAGAATCTTCGCGCCTAACTACAAGGGTCCTTCAACAATCTTGAGCTTGTTCTCCAGTTGAGTCTTCTTCTCATCCAACATTATGAGAGCGGACTCCGTCTCCATGATCTTTTTGGTTGCTAGATCCATGAGATCTCTGAACTTGTCCTGGTTGATAATCTGCTTCTTCAGCATGTCTTCCAGATTGACTGTGCAGCGCTCCCTCTCAGTGAGGTAGCCTCTCAGAAGGGAGTGGAACTCCTGGCCTCGGCGATCCACAACATGTCCTCCAACAGATCGCTCTCCAATCATCCCATAAGTTGGGGGACGTGGGATGTGAGCTCTGTACTTGTGGCGAATGCGGGCGATGGCGCCCTGCATGGCAATCTCCACCGAATACCTCCAGTCCACATATGCTTCGGTGTACTCCATCGTGGACTCTCCTTCTTCATCAAGTCTTCCTTGGATAGTGGTTTGAATTAACCACTTGTCCATACCATACTCCTTGTACTGCATCTTCCCACAGAAAATCGGAGGCGGTATCTGAAGCTGGGTGGCGAGGTCTAGTAGCACCTCCGAGAAAAGGTAATCTCCCTCACCAGCTACCACTCTCTCATCATAGGTGTCCATCTACAACATTTTGAAAAGAAGAGGGAACGATCAGAACAAGAAGAGAAATACAAGTAAGAACGAAATGGTCAAGACAATAAGATCATGATTATTTGTTTAGCATTTTGAAATAAAACTTGGGTCCTAAGGTTTTCCAATCCTAGGGTCTCGATCCTACAGGCAACACTTGTGCTCTGATACCATTTTGTGACGCCCCACCTTTGGATTAAGGCGGAACACCTGTGTTATGTGCTATTCCCTGGATCAATGATAGCACCACAGAACAAAATATAGTATCCATCACATAGTATCGAGATTACACGCGGATCCAGATACATAGGTCTCACGATTATTACAAGTCTTTGGTCTCGTAGACCGACAAGGGGAAAACAGAGTTCAACTTAAGCACAACGGAATTATAATAGTAGCGAGCCTCCATCTTTAGCATGCGCCACAGGCAGTCATGTTGGTATGTAGACTCGAGATCCTAACGCTTCACTCCTCATCAGAAGAACCTGCACATTTGATTATGCAGCCCCAAGTATGGGGGTCAGTACAACGATGTACTGGCAAATGACACATATTTGGTGGCGGTTATGAAAGATCTAGCTACATGCTATTTGGCTGGTGGATCTCTAGACTAAATTTGCATAAAACCAATTTTGTCCTATGAGTCAAGATTTTATCTCAAGGGTTTAAATTTTTAAAGGGTCGAAATAACCCCCAAATACTACATAGTTGCAAGTTATGTAGCACTGGGCGCAATTCAACAAAGTTGGAACCTCAGGCACCACCACCCCTCGGAGTGTATGGTCCTTAGTTCCGGCCTAGGGTTTCTAGACAAAATTTTAATAATTCAGAATCGGTGATGAGATTATTCCGTACATTCCATGTCTAGAGACTCAATTGTCCATAACCGAGGACACGGCTAATCGATTAGTTTTGACACCTTGCAAGGGTTGTGCACTTTCACCTTACGATTCATTTTATGCCCATACATAAAATGAAACGAGACCTTTTAGAGGAGAGGGCAACTAACTGGCAAGATCCTTTCCCAACCTATAATTCATCTACCACCATCTTCTTGCACACAAGTTGCACTCCCACATCTAATCAGTCAAGACAGAGCCCATAATGTCATAAGGTTGCACTGGAAGTACACTAAGCATGGAAGACATAGCCATCTCTTTGTTCCTGGGTGGCAATCCACAAGTGAGCGCCCAGGCGAAGACAACTACACAAATCCTGGGTGGATAGCCAGGTGTGTAGCCCTGGGTAGCCACTCAACATCGCCTCCATCATCAAACCAATCCACCCAGGTGTTTCATTTTAGTCGAAGTTCTTAATTTGTTCACAAAACACTTTTCAAGTGATCTTAGCATGGCATCAAAATTCAAGGTATTTAGCATCCTAACAGGTGGGGTTTGAGGGATAGCTACACACTACTAGGATTTAAGCATTTGATAAAACAGTTGAATAAAACACCTATCATGCATACTACAAGAGGTGAATATACTAATGCATAAATAAAATAGGTAGGGGATATGTGTGTCACTTGCCTTGGTAATAGCTTGCACACTCACAACAGTTACAATAGTAGCCTTGCTCCTCTTCACAATCTATTCAATCCAAACAATCAAGCAATCAATAACCTAGTTCTAATGACAATCATAGACATGTATGCATGTGTGCTTGTATGCAAATGATATTTTAATTTCACACACTATGTGTGAAAAGGTTGTAAAGATGGAACAAGAGGTTTTTGAAAACAAGTGTGGTGTTAAAAAGGGTTTTAATAAATAATTAACAAGGTAATAACAAAAGTGTATTTGATGCAATAAGATAGCACTCTAAAAGGGTTAGGTTCTGGTTGGTACTGTCCTGCAAAAATAAGTTTGAGCTACAACTGGTTAGGTGACAGTAACTTGAAGCCACTGCAAGTGGTTTCACTCAAAAATAGTTTTTAGAAAACAAATGGTGAAGAAAATAGTGATTTGAACATATTTAACAATAGCAAGTTTGTGCACGTCTTAAGTTTGAAAACTTTTGCTTCTTGTGTGTTCTAAATGTTCCAAGGATTCCATAGACTACAAATTTGTAGCATTTGGACTCACAGAACAAAAGTTATGAATTTATTATGAAAACAAGGGTTTGATTCAGATCTGATGATGGATTCGAATTGAACCCATAAAATAACAAGTTTTATTGCAGTATTGGATTCTACACATCCTAAGGATTCCAACGAGGTATCATTTGCAATTTTTGGTTAAGTATTTTATTTTCTGTTGATTTTACAAGATCTGCAACAAAACAAGGATTTGAATTCGAATTTGAATTCGGTTTGACTGGATTGACCAGGGGCTGACTGGCCCGGGGCGACGTGGCGCGACGCCATTGGTCGATACCGATTCGGTAAGGAGATCTAATTTCGGCCGTCGGATTTGGATCTGAGGGATGTGGGTGTTCAGCGGGGGATTGCTCACCGGCGTGAAGATTTTCCGGCGAGGTGGTACTGTAGCTCGTCGTCGGCGAGGTTCCAGCGAGCGGTGATGGCGATGAAGTAGCAGACGAGGTTCAGCAGACGACGGCGATCTCGAATTTGTGGTCGGCGAGGACTTGCGCTTCCAGGGGCGACGGCGTTGCGCGGCTGGAGACGACGGCGGCCTCGGTGATCGTCGGCGTGCTCGAAATACTGCGAGAAAAAGCGGGGTGAGGGTGTTACTCGATGCACCCGAGAGAGGGGAGAAGGTTAGGAGGTTCGAGAGGGAAGGGGGAGGCTGGACCGCGTCGGAATCGGCGGTGACTGGCGGCAGCACCTGCGAGCTCCGGTGGTGAAATCCAGCAGCCTGGCGGCTTCTTCTTCAGAGAGAAAAGGGAGGGGCGAGAGAGGTGAGCTGGGGCTTTATAGGGGCGGGCTTGGTGGCCAGTTAAGGCGCCAGTAACGCCGGGGAGTAATCGCCGGCGAGCGTTACTGGGAGTGAAGAGAGGGGAGTGATTGACGGGGGTGATGACAGGTGGGTCCGGGCTGTCGGAGAGAGAGAGAGGGAAAGTTGGGTTGGGTCGGCTCGGGGCAAGTTGGGCCGATTGGCTTCCCGGGTGCGGCCCAGTTGGGCTCCTGGCCTCTTTCTTTTTTATTTTTTTATTTTTCCTCTGCTTTCCTTTTCTTTTATTCTGGATTTCTGTTTTGAGTTTTGAAAGAGTTCTTCTATTCAGATTTAAATGAATTCAAAACTGACCACTTATGGTCCTTAAGAAGTGTGTTCAGAAACTATAAACCGGAGGTTTTGTAATAGTGTCGAAGAAGAAATAATTTGTGAGAACTTTGAATATAGAGTCCAAATAATTAGGAAGTTATGATTATCTTCCCACTATTTGGTTTTCAAAAGGAATTTATTAGAGAGCAAAGATAAAATAGCTCCATAATAATGGAACTTATTTTTAAATACTTTCTTTCTGAAATCTTTTGTTTCTAAGATTTGGGCAAAAAGGCAATTGGTAACCCTATTCTAGGAAAGATCATGATTCAAAACCTTGGATAAGATCTTGAAATGCAATATGCCATGAATGCATGATGAAAATTTTAATTTTGAAAAATCTGGGATGTTACATAATATTGAAGGCTTGATCTCCATCACAATGAAGGAAATCTCCTTCTGCAGTAGCATCCAAAGCATATCTATAACGAAGAGAAAGTCCAAAGTAAAAGCTACTAAGAAGCAAACTCAAAGTCATTTTAGGTTCAGTTTTTCCATGCCAATCATAAATTCTAGACCAAGCTTCTTTAAAGCTTTCCTCATCTTTCTGCTTAAAAGTAAAAATCATGTCCTCGGGAGACATAGTGGTAGCAACTGAACTAGACATAATAAACTAAAGTAAAGAAATAACAACTACCAAGGATTCTAATTTTTTTGGGTTTTTGATAAAAAGCAATGCAGGTAAAATAAATAAAGTAAAGAAAAACAATAACAAAGTAAAGGATGTGTGTGCGAAAAACTCCCCTCGCAGAAGTCTTCTCTTCCTCCCCGGCAACGGCGCCAGAAAATTAGCTGCTACTGATTGATGGCGCCCAGAAAATTAGCTGCTGGTGCCAAGTTGATGTGAAGCAGACTGTCCTTGTGCGTGGTGAATAACCAGCCCGTTGGGAACCCCAAGAGGAAGGTATGATGAGTATAGCAGCTAGTCTTCCCTCAGTTAAAGAAACCAAGGTTTAATATGGATCAGGAGAGAAGGGACAAACGACTGAAGGTGATGCGGAACCTACACACACACAAACAAATACTTTGTTCCCAAATTACGATGAGGTTGTCAATCTCACTGGTTTGCTTGAAACAAAGGTTATGAGCGTATCGAGTGGAAAACAATATAGTATGCGAGTAAAGTAAACAGTACGAGTAAAGTAAACAGGTGATAGCAATATGATGGAAATAGGACCGGGGTCCACAGTTCACTAGTGGTCTCTCTCCATAGATAAATAACACATGCTGGGTAAACAAATTACAGTTGGGCAATTGATAGAATAAAGATAAACGTGATATGTCAAGAAGATCACTATGAGATTTACTCTGGGCATTACAACAAAATACATAGACCGCCATCCAACTGCATCTATGACTAATAATCCACTCCCAGGGATATCAATCCGAACACCCTAGAAGTATTAAGTTGCGAACAACAGATAATTGCATTAAGCAAAGTGTGTAATGTAAACAAAGCATATGCCCTTGAGCATATGAATGTTGTTTTCTCCCTAGTAGCAACAGCACATCTACCACCTTAGAGGTTTCTGTCACTCCCCCAGGTGAAATAGAGGCATGAACCCACTATCGAGCATAAATACCCCCTCTTGGAGTCACTAGCAACTACTCGGCCAAGATAGCTACTAACAACGGAGAGCATGCATGATCATAAACAACATAGAGATAACAAAAGATAATATTCAGTACAGCAACTTAATCATAAACACCAATATTCATCGGATCCCAATAAACCAAACATGTAGAATTACATAACGGTGATCTCAATCATGTAGGGCAGCTCATGAGATCTAAACATGAAGCACATGGTGGAGAAGACAACCATCTAGCTACTGCTATGGACCCATAGTCCAAGGTAGACTACTCACTCATCGCTCCGGAGGCAAGCATGGCGATGAAGAAGACCTCCGGTGGCGATTCCCCTCTCCGGCAGGGTGCCGGGAAGAGCTTCTGGACCCTCCCGATCTTCGGGTCGACAGTGGCGGCGGATCGCGATGTGTTCTGGAAAATTGATCGGGTACTTAGGTTTTTTCCGTCGAGGGGTCTTTATAGGCAAAGGGGCGTCGTCAGAGGGGGAGCCAGGCGCCCTCACACGGGGCCCGCACAGCCAGGGGCCTGGCCGTGCCGCCCCTGCGTGTGGGGCCCTGGTGGCCCCCCTCCGACTCTCCTTTGGATCTCTGGAAGCTTCCGGGAAAAATAAGACTTCAGGAACTTGTTTCGTCCAATTCCGAGAATATTTCCTGTGTATCACTCTGAAACACAAAAACAGCAGAAAACAGGGAACTGGCACTGTGGCAACTCGTTAATAGGTTAGTTCCGGAAAATGCATAAAAGTGCCACTAAGTGTAACGAAACAATAGGCAAATGGTGTAAAAACAAGCATGGAGCATCAAAAATTATAGATACATTGGAGATGTATCACTCACGAGATCTAAACATGAAGCACATGGTGGAGAAGACAACCATCTAGCTACTGCTATGGACCCATAGTCCAAGGTAGACTACTCACTCATCGCGCCGGAGGCAAGCATGGTGATGAAGACCTCTGGTGGCGATTCCCCTCTCCGGCAGGGTGCCAGGAAGAGCTTCTGGACCCTCCCGATCTCGGGTTGACGACGGCGGTGGATCGCGATGTGTTTCTAGAAAAGTGATCGGGTGTTTAGGTTTTTCCCGTTGGGGGGTCTTTATAGGTGAAGGGGAGGCGTCAGAAGTGGACCAGGGGGCCCTCACCATAGGTCGGCGTGGCCAGGCCCCGGGTCGCGCCCCCTGGTGGTGAGGCCACCTCCTGGCTCCTTTCTGTCTCCTCTTCGGTTCTCTGGAAGCTTCGGTAAATTTCTGAATGTTCGGCTTTTGTTTCATCCAATTTCTGAATGTTCGGCTTTTGTTTCATCCAATTCCGAGAATATTTCCTGTGTAACTTTCCTAAAACACAAAAACAGCAATGAGAGCTCAAAGCCGGTAAGTACCATAATTTTTGAAGGTTATAAAACTTGCAATCACTGCTTCCCCTTTGTTTTTGTGTTTCAGAAGTGATACACAGGAAATATTCTCGGAATTGGACGAAACAAAAGCCAGAAGTCCTACTTTTCTCGGGAGCATCCAGACATCCGAAGAGAGGAAGGAGAGGGGCCAGAGGCCACCCTCACAAGGGGCTGGCGCGGCCCAGGCCCTGGCCGCGCCACCCCTATGTGAGGAGCCCCTGGCTGCCCTCTCGCGACGCCCCTTCGCCTATAAGAAGCCTCGGGACGGAAAAACCTAAGCCCCCGATCAGATTTCCAGAAAGAGTTCCGTAGCTCCGCCGCCGCCACCGACGAATTTCGGGGGACAGAAGTCTCTGTTCCGGCACCCTGCCGGGACGGGGAAGTGCCCCCGAAGCCATCTCCATCGGTCTCCATCGCCGTCTTCGCCGTCTCCATCGACCTCACCGCCATCTCCATCAACCTTGCTGTCTCCTATGACGAGGAGGGAGTAGTTCATCCCCGGGGCTGAGGGCTCTACCGGTAGCTATGTGGTTCACCTCTCTCTCCCATGATGTGATCTTTATGTGATCGTGAGCTTTGTATCATGTTGAACAAGTACAAGTTATTATTCAGATATTTTGTGTACTCTAGTGATATTATTAAAGTAATCTATTCCTCCTGTTATGGTGTAACGGTGACAGTGCGTGCATCATGGTGGTACTTGGTTTAGGCTACGATTGTGATCCCTTGTGGATTATGAGAATAATTATTGCTATGATAGTTTGAGTGATTTATTCCTCTTTTCATGGTGTAAAGGTGTGAGTGTGTGCACCGTGTTAGTACTTGGTCTAAGTTGCAATGATTTCTATCTTGAATTGTGATCTGATTTGGATATCTCGATGAGTGGTGTTTGTCGAGTACTTGATGAACTTTAAGGGGTGCTTCCGTAGCCACTACACAGTGATTAGTGTTATTCAATAGGAGAGTAATTTAGAGTACCTTATCAAGAGAAGTTACTTGTTCATTCATGTTATATTGTTGGGAGTGTGTCCACTAGTGAAAGTATGATCCCTAGGCCTTGTTTCCAAGCTTTGCACACCGTTTACTTGCTATTTTGTTACTTGTTTGCTCGCAGCGATATTTATTTCATACCACAGTTACTACTTATAATCATCTATACCACTTGTATTTCACTATCTCTTCGCCGAACTAGTGCACCTATACATCTGACAAGTGTATTGGGTGTGTTGGGGACACAAGAGACTTTCTGTATCGTAATTGCAGGGTTGCTTGAGAGGGATAGCTTTGACCTCTAACCTCCCTGAGTTCGATAAACCTTGGGTGATCCACTTAAGGGAAACTTGCTGCTGTTCTACAAACCTCTGCACTTGGAGGCCCAACAAGTGTCTACAAGAATAGAAGTGCGTAGACATCAAGCTCTTTTCTGGCGCCATTGCCGGGGAGGTAAGGTAAAAGGTACTCTCATCTTCCTGTGTGAGTACTCGGAGTTATTTCCTTTAGATTCTGCAATTACATCTTTTTGTTTCTTGTTTTTATTTTCACTAGTTAGGCTTCATGGAAAACAAAGAGTTCTGTAGTCTTTTTCCTGAGTTTAGATATGAAGTGTTTGAAGAGAAAATTGAAAAACCTTTGGAGCTTAATTTGCATGCTAATAGTGTTGTTAGTATGAACTCTTTGAACACCATTATTGCTAATGCTATGGAAAAGTCTAAGCTTGGGGAAGCTAGTTTTGATGAAAATGATCTTTTTAGTTCCCCAGCTTTAGTGGAGAAAGTTTGCTCTGATGATATTTTATCTCCCCTATGTGATGTTCCTTCTTATGATGATATGTTTGATGAGTATGCTTTGCGACATAGTAGTTCTCTAGCTTGTGATGATGGGTATAATATTTTCAGTTCACCTACTTTTGAGGAGAAAATTAGTTATGATTACAATATGCCTCCTATTTTTGATGATTATGGTGATGAGAATAATTATTCTGTTGAATCTGCTCCTACTACTATTGTTCATGTAGGGAGTATTAATTCTTTTATGCATGTGGCTCATGATAGGGATGCTTTATGTGATAGTTCTATTGTTAATTCTATTCATGATGCTACTGAAAGTTATTATGAGAGAGGGAAACATGGTTTGATGGATCTCAACAATATTGAGTTTCCCCTCTTTGTGTTACATTTCTTAAAGTTGTACTTGTTTTGCCTTCCTATGCTTTTTGCTTTGCGCTTTCATGACTTGTCTCTTTACAAGACTATTTTTCATAGTAAGTGGTTTAGATTTAAATGTGTTTCATACATTCTTTTTGATGCTCTCTATTGCTTCAAGTTCTTATATGGCGCCTTTGCCTCAAGCTTTTATATGGCGCCCACGTGAGCATCTTTGCAAATTACTGCGCCTAGCTCAAAGGCGTTAAAGAAAAGCACTCTTGGGAGATAACCCATTGTTTATTTTCAGTACCTTTTCTTTTATTTGAGTCTTGGAAGTTATTACTACTGTAATAACCGCTCCTTATCTTGTTTATTTCGTTTTTGTGCCAAGAGAAGCCTCTAATTTGAGTGAGGTAAAGATTTGGGGTTATTGCTGTCCTGAAACTGTTTTCGGTGCTGCACCGTAAAAATTCGTGAAAATTCTCTGTTTATCTTTTGGACCTACGATTTCTTGTGCATATGCCCCAGGTTATATCCAAACTTTTCTTAGTTGAACACTTTTTGATTTGAGCAACAGAAAATCCCTCAAAAATTCGACCTTTGTCAGCTGTTCAGTTTTGACAGATTCCTGCCAATATTTGTGTTTGCCGCTTTATCGCTTTCTTTTTGAGTTCTTTTGATCATGGAACTTTTGGGGAAGTTGCTACAGTAGTTTATACTTTATATGTGGTGGTTTTGTGTTGAAACCTGAAGCAAAAAGGGTTGAATATATTTTATGCTTACACTAATGTTGCTAATAGATTTGTGTTTAGTTTTGTATGAAGGAAGTTTTCAAGTGTAGGGATTGGAGAATGATGAGATGAGATGAAGAATGGACAAAAGCTCAAGCTTGGGGATGCCCATGCATCACCCCAAGAAATATCCAAGAAGTACAAGCGTCAAAGCTTGGGGATGCCCCCGAGGCACCCCTTCTTCATCGGCAAAAATCAGGTCACCTTTCAAAACACTATATTTTTATTGCTTCATGCACTATGTGTTTTTCTTGGAGCGTCAGTTATTTTAGTTTTCTTAGTTGTTTAGGTTTGTTTGTTTGCTGCAATAAATGGTTAGATCACATCATGTTTCTTTTGGAGGAGATGAACTCGTTTTCATTTGCTAAGAACACTCAGTTTTTCACTCTTATCGTTCACCGAGTGTTCTTCTTTTTCTGCTACTGCTTTTGGTTTTCGTTTTTGCCTTGATTTGCGTTCAGATCTTGCCATATCTTTTCATCAAGGTGTATTTTTGCCTCTGGTCTTCATTGGTTTTCATCAAAAGAGGTGTTTATAAAAATTTCAAATGGTGTTGGAAAAGAGAAAAAGCTTTGTGCAAAATAGTGGTACAAGAAGGAGCTTGTGTAGACTGCGGCTTAGGCTTTTTCATGTCATGCTTGATGCCTTTTTGATAGTATGCTTAGTGGTTTTGCTGTAGCATGACTTGTCTCAAATAACTGAGATTGCTTAATGAGCCTTTGAAAAAAATCATGCGTTGTTTTTATTGTATGGAAGCATTATTTTGGTTTTCTCCTTGATGCTTTATTTGGGTTGACTTGGCGCATGCTCACACATGTTAGACTCTTACAAAGTCGCCATTAGCCTTCATGATCATTTAGTTTTTGACTTTTGATGCCATCGTATGCTTCTTTTAATGTCGCTTTGTCGCTTTGCATGATTATGGCCATTATTGCTCTCTTAGTTGGTCGCTCCTAGTCTTTTGCTAGCCCTCACCTTGTACTGAGTATGAGCTCTACTCGTGCATCCAACTCCTAAAAGCCAAGTTTACCATTGTGTCCACCATACATACCTACTAGCAATTTGCTATTCCAAGTAAATTTGACTTGCTTTTATATTCTCTTCAAATTAAACTCTTACCAGTGTTATGCGAAACTCGGTTAGTAAAGCTCTCACGAACCGGAAGGCACACTTTACTTTTTCCTGTTCTTAAAATTTTGACATTGTGGTCTTTTATGTTGAGTTGTTATGCTTGCAAGTTGTAAGTTGGATTCTAGCCCAGCCATGCTGTCATGGGGCAAGCTTTCAACATTGCACTTCTTTTTGAGTTGATATCGTGATCTTTTGTTTATGGATGCCCGCTGTGTGAAATGAATTGGGAATCTTGTAGGGATCATGGAGTTTGTATATGTGTTAGGGAAACGCCAAGCCGCCAATCTAAGCCATGCATAATTCATGGTGGAAATTTGCAGCATACCCATGGTGAGAGATGTCGAGGTGTTCATTGTCTGCTTGTCCTGTCATTTTGGTGTGGGCTTGTTCCATGTCATCGGGCACGGAGGTACCCCATTGGCGGTTCTCAAAGATATGCATATACTTACAATGACAAGAGCCTTGCTTGGGACTCTAAGTAAATTAGCATGGTTTGGGTACTCGTATTCACGGGACACGAGGTTTTCAACTTATGATTTGTCAAGCGTATGCATCATAATTGTTCTCGCATTAACTTTAACCATTCAAGATGCTTATGATGGGGGCAATGAGAGCTCAAAGCCGGTAAGTACCATAATTTTTGAAGGTTATAAAACTTGCAATCACTGCTTCCCTCTGCGAAGGGCCTTTCTTTTACTTTTATGTTGAGTCACCACCTTCTTTCTTTATGCACCATGAAGAGAGCATAGTTGTCATTCTTAGTGTGATATGCATTGTCCCAAAGTTCATTGATTGACTCTTATTGTTGGTTTCACTTGTTCTTAAATTATTTGTATCTAGTCGCCCTCTTAAACTTTGAGGTGTCCTATGCATTTATGTTTTGCTCTCTTTGAAGGACAAGCTGAAAACCATTTGTATGTTTTTCCTTATGATTTGAACACACGTTTGACTTTCATTGTTTCATTATCATGATCTTTTGTTTGTGTACATTTACATGTTTACAACATGGTTGCTAAGTTCTTATTGTCATAATTATATCTTTCATGCCCATGTTTTAAGTTCTATTGATCCCAGCTCACCAATGCTTACATATATGATCAAGATTGTGTAGGTGCATGTCACCTCAAAAATTATTCTTTTGTTATCACTTACCTACTCGAGGACGAGCAGGAGTTAAGCTTGGGGATGCTTGATACGTCTCAAACGTATCTATAATTTTTGATGCTCCATGCTTGTTTTTACACCATTTGCATATTGTTTCGTTACACTTAGTGGCACTTTTATGCATTTTCCGGAACTAACCTATTAACAAGTGCCACAGTGCCAGTTTCCTGTTTTCTGCTGTTTTTGTGTTTCAGAAGTGATACATAGGAAATATTCTCGGAATTGGACGAAACAAAAGCCAGAAGTCCTACTTTTCTCGGGAGCATCCAGACATCCGAAGAGAGGAAGGAGAGGGGCCAGAGGCCACCCTCACAAGGGGCTGGCGCGGCCACCCTCACAAGGGGCTGGCGCGGCCCAGGCCCTGGCCGCGCCACCCCTATGTGAGGAGCCCCTGGCCGCCCTCTCGCGACGCCCCTTCGCCTATAAGAAGCCTCGGGACGGAAAAACCTAAGCCCCCAATCAGATTTCCAGAAAGAGTTCCGTTGCTCCGCCGCCGCCACCGACGAATTTCGGGGGACAGAAGTCTCTGTTCCGGCACCCTGCCTGGACGGGGAAGTGCCCCCGGAGCCATCTCCATCGGTCTCCATCGCCGTCTTCGCCGTCTCCATCGACCTCACCGCCATCTCCATCAACCTTGCTGTCTCCTATGATGAGGAGGGAGTAGTTCATCCCCGGGGCTGAGGGCTCTACCGGTAGCTATGTGGTTCACCTCTCTCTCCCATGATGTGATCTTTATGTGATCGTGAGCTTTGTATCATGTTGAACAAGTACAAGTTATTATTCAGATATTTTGTGTACTCTAGTGATATTATTAAAGTAATCTATTCCTCCTGTTATGGTGTAACGGTGACAGTGCGTGCATCATGGTGGTACTTGGTTTAGGCTACGATTGTGATCCCTTGTGGATTATGAGAATAATTGTTGCTATGATAGTTTGAGTGATTTATTCCTCCTTTCATGGTGTAAAGGTGTGAGTGTGTGCACCGTGTTAGTACTTGGTCTAAGTTGCAATGATTTCTATCTTGAATTGTGATCTGATTTGGATATCTCTATGAGTGGTGTTTGTCAAGTACTTGATGAACTTTAAGGGGTGCTTCCGTAGCCACTACACAGTGATTAGTGTTATTCAATAGGAGAGTAATTTAGAGTACCTTAGCAAGAGAAGTTACTTGTTCATTCATGTTATATTGTTGGGAGTGTGTCCACTAGTGAAAGTATGATCCCTAGGCCTTGTTTCCAAGCTTTGCACACCGTTTACTTGCTATTTTGTTACTTGTTTGCTCGCAGCGATATTTATCTCATACCACAGTTACTACTTATAATCATCTATACCACTTGTATTTCACTATCTCTTCGCCGAACTAGTGCACCTATACATCTGACAAGTGTATTGGGTGTGTTGGGGACACAAGAGACTTTCTGTATCGTAATTGCAGGGTTGCTTGAGAGGGATAGCTTTGACCTCTAACCTCCCTGAGTTCGATAAACCTTGGGTGATCCACTTAAGGGAAACTTGCTGCTGTTCTACAAACCTCTGCACTTGGAGGCCCAACAAGTGTCTACAAGAATAGAAGTGCGTAGACATCAGAGCATCAAAAATTATATATACGTTTGAGACGTATCAGCATCCCCAAGATTAACTCATGCTCGTCCTCGAGTAGGTAAGTGATAACAAAAGAAATAATTTTTGAGGTGACATGCACCTACACAATCTTGATCATATATGTAAGCATTGTGTGCTGGGATCAAAAGAACTTAAAACATGGGCATGAAAGATATAATATTGATAGAAGAAACTTAGCAACCATGTTATAACATGAAGAAGAACACAAACAAAAGATCATAAAAATGAAACAATGAAAGTCAAACGTGTGTTCAAATCATATGGAAAAAACATACAAATGGTTTTCAGCTTGTCCTTCATGAGAGAGCAAAACATAAATGCATAGGACACCTTCAAGTTTAAGAGGGCGACTAGATACAAGTAATTTAAGAACAAGTGAAACCAATATCATGAATCAATCAATGAAAACTTTGGGACAATGCACATTATACTCAGAATGACAACTATGCTCTCTTAGACGGTGCATAAAGGTAGAAGGTGGTGACTCAACATAAAAGTAAAAGAAAGGCCCTTCGCGGAGGGAAGCAGTGATTAAATATGTGCTAGAGCTTTTCATTTGTAAAACAGAGAGATAAAACTTGGGTTTTGAGAGGTGGTTGCTTTTGTCAACGACTGGCAATGGGGTTCTTACTATCTTCCATACAAAAATGAAGCAAGTTTTTGAGAGAGAGATTGGCACTTTTGTGCTCTTTTATAAAGCTTGGCACTCCTCCCCACCTTTTTTCCTTTCTCAAACCATGGCTAACCGATTCCATCGGGTGCCCACCAACATTCACATACCATGGAGGAGTGCCTTTTTTCTTTCTTTTTCCTTTTTTTCTTTTTGGAATGAGAAATATGGAAGATAGCAAATCTGACCACTACGTTCCCATGAGCTGAAAACAGTGTCACAAAACAAGAACTATTTTGAAGGTTTTTTTTGAAAGGTAGCACATGAAAATTTACTTGGAATGGCTTACAAATACCATGCATAGGAATTTATAGTGGACACAATGGCAAACTTGGTTTTTAGGAGTTGGATTCACGAGTAGAGCTCATACTCAGTACAAAATGAGGGCTAGCAAAAGACTGGGAGCGACCAACTAAGAGAGCAATAACGGCCATAATCTTGCAAAGCGACAAAGCGACATTAAAAGAAGCATAAGATGGCATCAAAAGTCAAAAACTAAATGATCATAGAGGCAATGGCGACTTTGTATGAGTCTAACATGTGTGAGCATGCACCAAGTCAATCCAAATAAAGCATCAAGGAGAAAACCAAAATAATGCTTCCAAACAATTAAAACAATGCATGATTTTTTCAAAGGCTCATTAAGCAATGTCAGTCATTTGAGACAAGTCATGCTACAGCAAAACCACTAAGCATGCTATCAAAAAGGCATGAAGCATGACATGCAAAAGCCTAGGCCACAGTCTACACAAGCTCCTTCTTGTACCACTTTTTTACATAAAGCTTTTTCTCTTTTCCAACACCATTCGAACTTTTTTAAACAACTATTTTGATGAAAACCAACATGGACCAGAGGCAAAAATACACCTTAATGTAAAGATATAACAAGATCTGAACACAAATCAAGGCAAAAATCGAAAACTAAATGCAGTTCTAGAAAATGAGAACACTCGTTGGAACGATAAGAGTGAAAAACGGAGTGTTCTTGGCAAATGAAAAGCAAGGCAACTTCTCCAAAAGAAATTTGTTGGTGTCCAACCATTTATTGCAGCAAACAAAACTAAACTAAACTGAAAACTAAAACAACTGACGCTCCAAGAAAAACGCATAATGCATGAAGCAATAAAAAATATAGTGTGTTGAAAGGTGACCTAATTTTTGCCGATGAAGAAGGGGTGCCTCGGGGGCATCCCCAAGCTTTGACGCTTGTACCTCTTGGATATTTCTTGGGGTGCGTGGGCATCCCCAATCTTGAGCTTTTGACCATTCTTTAACTCATCTCATCATTCTCCGATCCCTACACTTGAAAACTTCCTTCATACAAAACTAAACACAAATCTATTAGCAACATTAGTGTAAGCATAACATTGAATCAACCCTTTTTGCTTCAGGTTTCAACTCAAAACCACCACATATAAAGTATATACTACTGTAGCAACTTCCCCAAAAGTTCCGTTATCAAAAGAACTCAAAAGGAAAGTGATCAAGCGGCAAACACAAATATTGGCAGAAATCTATCAAAACAGAACAGCTGACAAAGGTCGAATTTGTAGAGGGTTTTATGTTGCTCAAATCAAAAATTATTAAACTAATGAAAGTTTGGATATAACCTGGGGCATATGCACAAGAAATCGCAGGTCCAAAAGATATACAGAGAATTTTTGCGAATTTTTATGGTGCAGCACTGAAAACTGTTTCAGGACAGCAACATCCCCAAATCTTACCTCACTCAAATTAGAGGCTTCTCTTGGCACAAAAACGAAAAAAAATGATAAGGAGAGGTCATTACAGTAGTAATAACTTCCAAGACTCAAATAAAAGAAAAAGAACTGAATGTAAATACATTGGGTTATCTCCCAAGAGTGCTTTTCTTTAACGCCTTTGAGCTAGGCGCAGAAAGTGCGAATCAAGTAATATCAAGTGATTCATTAAGATCAACTGCAGAAGTCTTTTCAATAAGGAATTGTATTTCATCCACATAAGTTTTCGGAGACCCCTTGTGATCACGCTTTGGTTCACTCAAATCACTAAAAAGATTTTTGGGACAGATCCAATCAAAATTATTTTCAAAAGCTTCATACAATCCCAAGAGTTTGCTAGGTATTGGTATTTCGGTTCCTTCATTGTTTGTACTAACAACCTTTATAGGTGAGCTGAGTTTATTAAAGCGCTTAAGAACTTTCCTAGCTTCAATGGCAACATCTTTAAATTCTATGCGCAAAGTTTCCAAGATAAAAGCTTTTTTTTCAGGATCCTCAATATCATGAAGCTTAAGAAACATGTGTTGCATAAAAGGATTAAGGCTAGCAAACCTAGCTTCCAACATGTGAATTAAATAAGCAGAAGCAACTTCATAACTAGGAGCAAGCTCAGCCAAAGACTTTTCCTCAGCATCTTTATGCATACTAATATGATTAAAGAACTCCTCAATGTTACTTTTTCCAATAATTGAACCACTACCTACTGAGAGGTCCTCCAAAACGTACTTAGGGAACAACATAATGAACTAAAAGTAAAGAAATAACAACTATAAAGGAAACTAATTTTTTTGTGTTTTTGATAAAATGAAACAAGTAAAAATAAAGTAAAAGAAAAACTTAAAACAAAGTAAAGGATGTGCGTGCGAAACTCCCCTTGCAAAAGTATTCTTTTTCCCCGGCAACGGCGCCAGAAAAGAGTCTTGATGCATCACAGTGTGTTGATGTAAATCACCGTCCAGTTGGGAACCCCAAGAGGAAGGTATAATGAGTACAACAGCAAGCTTTTCCCTTAGTAAGAAACCAAGGTTTATCGTATCCAGGAAAATGCCAAACTCCAGAAGGTGATGCTGACTAGCCTACTAACACTCCAACAAGGGCACCGTTTACAACACTTGTTGACACGTCTTCAACTAGTAGCAATGCGGAACCTGCACACAATGATGTCTACGCACTTCTATTCTTGTAGACACTTGTTGGGCCTCCAAGTGCAGAGGTTTGTAGAACAGCAGCAAGTTTCCCTTAAGTGGATCACCCAAGGTTTATCGAACTCAGGGAGGTTAGAGGTCAAAGCTATCCATCTCAAGCAACCCTGCAATTACGATACAGAAAGTCTCTTGTGTCCCCAACACACCCAATACACTTGTCAAATGTATAGGTGCACTAGTTCAGCGAAGAGATAGTAAAATACAAGTGGTATGGATGATTATAAGTAGCAAACGTGATATAAAATAAATATCGCTGCGAGCAAACAAGTAACAAAACAGCAAGTAAACGGTGTGCAAAGCTTGGAAACAAGGCCTAGGGATCATACTTTCACTAGTGGACACACTCCCAACAATATAACATGACTGAACAAATAACTTCTCTGTGCTAAGGTACTCTAAATTACTCTCCTATTGAATAACACTAATCATTGTGTAGTGGCTACAGAAGCACCCCTTAAAGTTCATCAAGTACTTGACAAACACCACTCATAGCGATACCCAAATCAGATCACAACTCAAGATAGAAATCATTGCAACTTAAACCAAGTACTAACACGGTGCACACACTGTCAACATTACACCATGAAAGGAGGAATAGATCACTCAAACTATCATAGCAATAATTATTCTCATAATCCACAAGAGATCACAATCATAGCCTAAACCAAGTACCACCATGATGCACGCACTGTCACTGTTACACCATAGCAGGAGGAATAGATTACTTTAATAACATTGCTAGAGTACACAAAATATCTGAATAATAACATGTACTTGTTCAACATGATACAAAGCTCACGATCACATAAAGATCACATCATGGGAGAGAGAGGTGAACCACATAGCTACCGGTAGAGCCCTCAGCCCCGGGGATGAACTACTCCCTCCTCATCATAGGAGACAACAAGGTTGATGGAGATGGCGGTGAGGTCGATGGAGACGGCGGAGACGGCGATGGAGACCGATGGAGATGGCTCCGGGGGCACTTCCCCGTCCCGGCAGGGTGCCGGAACAGAGACTTCTGTCCCCCAAAATTCGTCGACGGTGGCGGCGGAGCTGCGGAACTGCTTCTGGAAATCTGATCGGGGGCTTAGGTTTTTCCGTCCCGAGGCTTCTTATAGGCGAAGGGGCGATGTCAGGGGGTGGACCAGGCGCCCACACACGGGCCCCGCGCGGCCAAGGGGCTGGCCGCACCAGGCATGTGTCTGGGGCCCTGGTGGCCCCCTCTGACACCTCTTCGGATGTCTGGAAGCTTCCCCTTGATTTAAGACTTCAGGAACTTGTTTCGTCCAATTCCGAGAATATTTCCTGTGTATCACTTCTGAAACACAAAACAGCAGAAAACAGGGAACTGGCACTGTGGCACTTCGTCAATAGGTTAGTTCCGGAAAATGCATAAAAGTGCCACTAAGTGTAACGAAACAATATGCAAATGGTGTAAAAACAAGCATGGAGCATCAAAAATTATAGATACGTTTGAGACGTATCAAGCATCCCCAAGCTTAACTCCTGCTCGTCCTCGAGTAGGTAAGTGATAACAAAAGAATAATTTTTTTGAGGTGACATGCACCTACACAATCTTGATCATATATATATAAGCATTTGTGAGCTGGGCTCATAAGAACTTAAAACACAGGCATGAAGATATAATCATGACAATAAGAACTTAGCGACCATGTTGTAAACATGCAAATGAACACAAACAAAAGATCATGAAAATGAAACAATGAAAGTCAAACGTGTGTTCAAATCATAAGGAAAAACATACAAATGGTTTTCAGCTTGTCCTTCAAAGAGAGCAAAACATAAATGCATAGGACACCTCAAAGTTTAAGAGGGCGACTAGATACAAATAATTTAAGAACAAGTGAAACCAACAATATGAATCAATCAATGAACTTTGGGACAATGCATATCACACTAAGAATGACAACTATGCTCTCTTAACGATGCATAAAGGAAGAAGGTGGTGACTCAACATAAAAGTAAAAGAAAGGCCCTTCGCAGAGGGAAGCAGTGATTGCAAGTTTTATAACCTTCAAAAATTATGGTACTTACCGGCTTTGAGCTCTCATTGCCCCCATCATAAGCATCTTGAATGGTTAAAGTTAATGCAAGAACAATTATGATGCATATGCTTGACAAATCATAAGTTGAAAACCTCGTGTCCCGTGAATACGAGTACCCAAACCATGCTACTTTACTTAGAGTCCCAATCAAGGCTCTTGTCATTGTAAGTATATGCATATCATTGAGAACTGCCAATGGGGTACCTCCGTGCCCGATGACATGGAACAAGCCCACACCAAAATGACAGGACAAGCAGACAATGAACACCTCGACATCTCTTTTATTTGCTATATTGTTTAGCTTTTTATTGTGAGATGCGTCGTCGAATGTTCACCATGGGTATGCTGCAAATTTCCACCATGAATTATGCATGGCTTAGATTGGCGGCCCGGCGTTTCCCTAACACATATACAAACTCCATGATCCCTACAAGATTCCCAATTCATTTCACACAGCCGGCATCCATAAACAAAAGATCACGATATCAACTCAAAAAGAAGTGCAATGTTGAAAGCTTGCCCCATGACAGCATGGCTGGGCTAGAATCCAACTTACAACTTGCAAGCATAACAACTCAACATAAAAGACCACAATGTCAAAATTTTAAGAACAGGAAAAAGTAAAGTGTGCCTTCCGGTTCGTGAGAGCTTTACTAACCGAATTTCGCATAACACTGGTAAGAGTTTAATTTGAAGAGAATATAAAAGCAAGTCAAATTTACTTGGAATAGCAAATTGCTAGTAGGTATGTATGGTGGACACTTTGGAAAACTTTGGCTTTTAGGAGTTGGATGCACGAGTAGAGCTCATACTCAGTACAAGGCGAGGGCTAGCAAAAGACTGGGAGCGACCAACTAAGAGAACAATAATGGCCATAATCATGCAAAGCGACAAAGCGACATTAAAAGAAGCATACGATGGTATCAAAAGTCAAAAACTAAATGATCATGAAGGCTAATGGCGACTTTGTAAGAGTCTAACATGTGTGAGCATGCGCCAAGTCAACCCAAATAAAGCATCAAGGAGAAAACCAAAATAATGCTTCCATACAATAAAAACAACGCATGATTTTTTTCAAAGGCTCATTAAGCAATCTCAGTTATTCGAGACAAGTCATGCTACAGTAAAACCACTAAGCATACTATCAAAAAGACATCAAGCATGACATGAAAAAGCCTAAGCCGCAGTCTACACAAGCTCCTTCTTGTACCACTTTTTTGCATAAAGCTTTTTCTCTTTTCCAACACCATTTGAAATTTTTATAAACACCTCTTTTGATGAAAACCAATAAAGATCAGAGGCAAAAATACACCTTGATGAAAGGATATGACAAGATCTGAATGCATATCAAGGCGAAAACAAAAACCAAAAGCAGTAGCAGAAAAAGAAGAACACTCGTTGAAACGATAAGAGTGAAAAACTGAGTGTTCTTAGCAAATGAGAACGAGTTCATCTCCTCAAAAAGAAACATGATGTGATCTAACCATTTATTGCAGCAAACAAACAAACTAAACAAACTAAGAAAACTAAAACAACTGACGCTCCAAGAAAAACACATAGTGCATGAAGCAATAAAAATATAGTGTTTTGAAAGGTGACCTGATTTTTGCCGATGAAGAAGGGGTGCCTCGGGGGCATCCCCAAGCTTTGACACTTGTACTTCTTGAATATTTCTTGGGGTGATGCGTGGGCATCCCCAAGCTTGAGCTCTTGTCCATTCTTCAACACATCTCATCATTCTCCAATCCCTACACTTGAAAACTTCCTTCATACAAAACTAAACACAATTCTATTAGCAACATTAGTGTAAGCATAAAATATATTCAACCTCTTTTAGCTTCAGGTTTCAACCCAAAACCACCAAATATAAAGTATATACTACTGTAGCAACTTCCACAAGAGTTCTATGATAAAAAAGAACTCAAAAGAAAGCGATAAAGTGGCAAAAACAAATATTGGCAGAAATCTGTCAAAACTGAATAGCTGACAAAGGTCGAATTTTGGAGGGATTTTCTGTTGCTCAAATCAAAAAGTGTTCAACTAACGAAAGTTTGGATATAACCTGGGGCATATGCACAAGAAATCGCAGGTCCAAAAGATATACAGAGAATTTATACGAATTTTTACGGTGCAGCACCGAAAACTGTTTCAGGACAGCAACATCCCCAAATCTTACCTCACTCGAATTAGAGGCTTCTCTTGGCACAAAAACGAAATAAACAAGATAAGGAGCGGTCATTACAGTAGTAATGACTTCCAAGACTCAAATAAAAGAAAAAGTACTGAAAGTAAAACATTGGGTTATCTCCCAAGAGTGCTTTTCTTTAACGCCTTTGAGCTAGGCGCAGTAATTTGCAAAGATGCTCATGTGGGTGCCATATGAGAGCTTGAGGCAAAGGCGCCATATAGGAAATTAAAGCAATAGAGAGCATCAAAAAGGAAATATGGAACACATTTAAATCTAAACCACTTCCTATGAAAAATAGTCTTGTAAAGAGACAAGTCATGAAAGCGCAAAGCAAAAAGCATAGGAAGGCAAAACAAGTACAACTTCAAGAATTACAACATAAAGAGGGGAAACTCAATATTGTTGAGATCCATCAAACCATGTTTCCCTCTCTCATAATAACTTTCAGTAGCATGATGAATAGAATTAACAACATAACTATCAAATAAAGCATCCCTATCATGAGCCACATGCATAAAAGGATTAATACTCCCCACATGAACAATAGTAGTAGGAGCAGATTCAACAGAATAATTATTCTCATCATCATAATCATCAAAGACAGGAGGCATATTGTAATCATAACTAATTTTATCCTGAATAGTAGGTGAACTGAAAATATTATACTCATCATCACAAGCTAGAGAACTACTATGTCGCAAAGCATACTCATCAAACATATCATCATAAGAAGGAACATGGATAGCACTAATGGTACAACAATTATTAACCTTAGAATTGGTACCAAAAAGGTTTTCAATATCAAAAGTAGAGTGCTTTTCCCAATCATGATCACTAACATAAGTAATAGGCATAGGAACATCATCCCAATCAGAATTATCATAATCTATAGCAGGATCATAAAGCTTAAGGGAAGATACCGTATCCTCTCGCCTTTTACTCCTCTTCTTCTTCTTCTTCTTACTCTTCTTACTCTCTCCTTTAGGAGGGAGAGACTTGAAGGGCATCTTCTCCACATATTCTGGTTTGCTAACAGGAACAACAGAAGAAACTTTGGAGGATTCCTCCTCTTTATTAATAAGATCGAAACATCTATTAGTCCTATCATAGCTTGGCAAAACATCATGCTTAATAAGATCTTGTAAGTAAGTATTCGCTAGGCAATCTTTAGCACAATAGAGATGACAACCAAGAAGGGTGCTATTAATATCAACATCATTTATGTCAACCAAAGAAAGCTTTCTAGATATCTCGTCACAATTCAAAAACAAAGTAAGCTCATCATGCTGATTGAGAGTAATCTTATCATCACAATACAAATCTGCGGTACTCGTTCGATTAATTGGGCATTGAAAATTAAAGTGACCTTTTTCACCGCAAAATTCACAAAGAAAAGGATAAAGCTCACAAACCCAATCGCCAAGCACATCTAGATCCTTGAGCCACATGCTGGTTTCTTCATTTGCGTGGGTGATGCAATAATCTTCCTTGTTGTAACTCTGTTCACAAGGTATATGTATTCCGCAAAAATTAACATGCTTATAAGAAATAGTACTTTTAGAAGTTTGAGCATGTTTATTGCAATCATCAATAACAATATCACTTTCTATGCAAGTGTCCTTAAAAGGTTCATGATACACGTCCCCATTTCCTTTAGGAACATTCAGATGGGAAGCAAAGGCTTTAAAGCAATCAACCATAATTTGAGGATCAAGACCATATTTAGCACTAAGCTCTTGAAAATCAGCAGTTTCAGCGAAAGACTTAATGCAATCAAACTCATAATTCATACCTGATCCTTTACCTTTGTCGCTATCCCAACCTTCAATATTGTTTTGAATTGTTTCAAGCAGACCCCACTTGGTGTTGACATCCTTGCTTGTGAAAGACCCATCAAAGCATGCATCTAGATAGTCCTTGTAATATCCTGAAAGCCTTGCATAAAAATTATTAATAACAATATTACGAGGAAGATCATGAATAGGACATTTATGCATTAGTAACTTCAATCTTCCCCACGCTTGGGCAATGCTTTCTCCCTCATGAGGCCAAAAATTATATATCTGATTACGATCTTTATGAATCTCACTTGGAGGATAGAATTTAGAATAAAAGAGAGGTACAATTTCCTCCCAGCCAATAGATGGACCATCTTCAAGCAGCCGATACCATTCCTCAGCTCTGCCTTTCAGTGATAAAGAGAATAGCTTCTTCTTAACTTGGTTCATTGAAATACCCGCACACTGGAACAACTCGCATAATTCATGTATAAAAAGCAAATGATCACCAGGATGGACAGTTCCATCTCCAAAATAGCAGTTATCCATAACACGCCTAACAATTTTCATAGGTATTTCAAAAGGATGAGGAGCACAAGCATCATTAGAAACATCACATATGGGAGATAAAATATCATCAGAGAAAACTTTCTCCACTAAAGCTAGGGGACTAAAAATATCATACTCAACAAAACCAGCTTCCCCAAGCTTAGACTTTTCTATAGCATTAGCATTAACAGTATTCAAAGCATTAGTACTAATAACATTGCTATGCGAAATAGGCTCCAAAGGATTTTCAATTTTCTCATCAAATCTAAACTCAGAAAAAAGACTAAAGAACTCTTTATTTTCCATTAAGCCTAACTAGTGAAAATAAAAACAAGAAACAAAAAGATGTAATTGCAGAATCTAAAGGAAATAACTCCGAGCACTCACACAGGAGGATGCGAGTACCTTTTACCTTACCTCCCCGGTAACGGCGCCAGAAAAGAGCTTGATGTCTACGCACTTCTATTCTTGTAGACACTTGTTGGGCCTCCAAGTGCAGAGGTTTGTAGAACAGCAGCAAGTTTCCCTTAAGTGGATCACCCAAGGTTTATCGAACTCAGGGAGGTTAGAGGTCAAAGCTATCCCTCTCAAGCAACCCTGCAATTACGATACAGAAAGTCTCTTGTGTCCCCAACACACCCAATACACTTGTAACAACTCAGAATTTGTAACCCAACTCTTATTAAATAAAGAGTCAAAAATTGGACCCAAATAAAACTTTTTCTTCAATATTGCATGCATACATGTATTCTCTTTATTTGTATTTCTATGATTTTATGTGTGTTCTTTTTTGCTTGAGCATTGGTTAAACAATTCTAAGTGAACCAATAGAAACAACTAAGAAAGATATTAGGAACCAAAAGAACCAAAAATAAAAATAGGTAAGAAAGAGATAAAGTTAATATGATCTAGAAACTGTTAATGACTACACCACTTTGAGCCCTTAGATTAAGAAATCTACAGCTCACCTGCAGGTTTAACCTTTTAGTTGAGCTTAACCAAGTCATGGACTAACTCAACCAACAAAGAGCTACCAAAATTTCAAACCAGAACACCACTCAAACTTGAGCCAAAGTTTGAATCTGAAACAGAAACCATTTCAAATTTGAAATATAAATTTTTGCAAAACTCATTATTTCTCCAGAACAAAAATATGCCAGGGTACCTTATCCAATATGATGAGCACCCAAAGTGGCAAATTTGAAAAATTCGAATTTTGAGTTCTTGGAAGCATTTCGTCGAACACTGGCAGCAGGAATTTAAATCAAACCAAACTTCACTGTGCTGCACTGCTCGAGCTCGGCCAAGTGCTGTAGCCATGCTCTCTGGCCTCGCCTCGGTCGAGTCCAGCACCCCCAGGCCCGACCCAGGCCGTGAGAAGAGGAGGGAGAAGGAGAAACGCACCCAGGACCCCCTCCCAGGAACCCACTGTCCCGCGCGATGCCGACCGTCTGGAAGGCGCCAGAGGAGACCCACAGCGCCCCGCAGCCGAGTCGACACCAGCCCAGCACCACCCCGAGGCCGCCGTGACCGGAGCGAGCTTGCAACGCCGCCAGGACCCCCGCCGCGTCGAGCTTCTGGTCGCCTTGCTCCCGGCCACTTGAGACTATAAATACCCCCTCCGATCAAACGAAGCAACGCACCTCACTCCCCTCTACCTCCCAGACATCGCCGCTTACTCCCTCGTGCCCTAGTTCGCCGTAGCCGACCTCGCCGGCGCAGTACTGGACGGGCGGAGCGCCGCCACGTCCGACCACCTGGAGGCCAGCTTCTGCAGGGAATCGGAGGAGGAGGAGCAACGCAGCCGATCCCGATCATCGCCGTCGAGTTTCGCTTCCTCTACGCCCCGCCGTCGCCGTCGAACGCCGTCGCTGCTCGCAGGTGAGATCTCGCCCGTGCCGAGGAAGAAGAAAGACCCTGAGCCGTTGGATCGCGATCGGACGATAGCATACCGATTCGGGTTTCGTAATTAGATCTGACATCGCGACCCCACCTGTCAGCACCCTTTTATTTTTCCCAGCCGACGCGAAACGTTTTCTGGGCCAGGCCCGTTCGGGTTTCGTTCGGAATAGGCCCAGCTAGTGAAGTTTCGGTCCGAATCGTTTTTAATTAATTCCCGCCCTTTTCTTTTATTTCAAAACTGTTTCAAATGGTATTTTCAAATTCAATTTCCTAGAGTTTTATAAGTCCAAATTTAGCAAATAAATATTCGTTGGAAAGCTTAGAAAATACTCTATCCAATAGTACTGGTTAGATTTCAAAATCAGTTAAGAATAAAATTGGATATGAATAGTGTGACCATAGCTTGTTAAATAATGAAAGATTTCTAGAAAATTATTTAAGCCATCAAAAATCATGAAAATTAAAATGTGAACTCACTAATGACCCCTCTTACTATTAGTCAACACTAATCTACCCAAACCATATTAGTGTGATCATTTAGACCCTAACCCAAACCTATTTGTTAGCAAAAAAATGATACAGCCCTAATGCACACTTAGAATTAATTGCCCTCTTTACCCATTTCACTTAGTGGATCATTCCCACTTAAACTTGCCCTAGTAACCCTAAATCAACCCCAATGCTGCACAAGTGAACCACTTATGCTACTTAGTAAAGAATCTAGCTTGCACACTTGAAGAAAACTTAGAAGAAAGACTTACAATCCAACACCATAACAATGCAACATGAATGCTTTGGTTAACAAACAAAGATGTGTGCTTGGTGTGTTGTTAGCTTGGTGAAGTGATGGTGTGCTTTGTGTTTATTCGTTATTAGACGCTAGTGTTGCCGAGGAGGATATTGGAGGGGATTATTATTATCAAGAAGAAGAAGAGAACCCCGGACACTTTGCCAACCAAGGCAAGCCATCTTTTGATTCATACTCCCACTACCTAGTTTTAATATTGCATTCTACTTGTTTTAAGTAAATTGCATGATTGAATTGCTAGAGTAGAATGATAGAAGTAAATTGCATGATTGAATTGCTAGAGTAGAATGATAGAAGCATATTGATGTCTTGGTTATCAAGAGCATCAAGCTGAGTTTATCCAACCATAGTAGTAGTACTATCACTCAATGTAGTGCTTAGTCGCTAATAAAAGTTGAGGCTATCTCTGGAGGAACCCCATTTGAAAGGTGGTGACTTGACATTGAAACTTGAAATGGGAGATTGCTCCTACATGATGGCCTTCTGAAAGAAAATAATCTTGACTAAGAACTATGAAATGTATTTCTCAATTGACAATGAGTGATGTACATGGGTGCCAATTATACCGTACAACCACGTTACCCCTATATGGGAAGGGGCTAAATCCGTAGCTTGTTTATCTTAGTATGGGAGGTCTTGCATAAAATCTTCATGGAAGGACTCCACGGGCGGATACTTCTTGACCAAGTGGTTTCCACTAACCCGGTACCCGGGATGGGCAGAACTAGAGGCGCCGGAGCGGGAATTCCGTATCCCGGGCTCTAGGGAAGGATCCTATACTAGGATGAGCAAGTGAAAGACTTTGTTTGATTATCTGAAAGCCGCATACCTTTGTGTATAGCGAACCGTGGATTTCTCCCGGCAGATGTATCGAATCTTGTGGGTAAAGTGTACCCCTCTGCAGAGGTTTCAAACTATTCGAATAGCCGAGTCCTCGGTCATGGACGGTTGGCAAACTCTACCTGGCTTTTGTCAAGAATAAAAATAACAAGGGTGAACCTAGTGAATGACATGAACTTGAATTGACATGACTTGACCTTGATCTTGACACATTGAAGTTCCTCGTTAGAATGAACTTAGAGAACTAAACCTCTTTTCTACAAATGAGCATTCTTGGGAAATAAAACGAGCTTTTGCAAATCAACTTAGTGCTTAGTCCACTATACCCAACCTTGCATATCTACTTCATCTTTCCATTTACAAGATGGTTTGCGAGTGCATCCAATGTACTCACGGCTGTGTCCCTGGCTATCAACTTGGCCAGACTATGGGGAGGAATACCAGGAGGAAGGGTATGAAGAAGAGTACCAGAACTAAGCTCGTCTCCGTGAGTCGCCATTTGCCTGTAGGGAGAAGGCATGGGCCGAAGACGTTATTTCCGCTGCTATATTGTGTTGTAATATGACTTGGTCTATATGACCATTGTATTTGACTCATCGTATTGTAATGTCTATGGAACTGGTTACCAACTACGTTATGTATATCGCAACAATGATTCTGGGATTGCGGTGGAATACATAACGGGCACTTCGAATTTGTTATCAAATTTGAGGTCGCCACAAGTTGGTATCAGAGCCTAGGCTGACCATAGGAGACCTTAGTTAGAATGGGCGTTAAAACAAAACCTTGATAAAAGAAAGATACAAGAACGGTTGCAAAAATTGCTTAGTCTTTCCTCTCTAGTTACAAAGTTTTATACATACTTCAGTTTTAGCTTACTTAAAATTTTGCACACTTGAGTTGATCACTAACTTGAACTAATTTAAAATTTTGTAGATGGCCCTGGTATTCACTGAGCAGTACCAGTTGGGCCAAGGTGGCAGCCTTTGTTTCGAGCGCGACCTCACCACTTTGACCTTGTTCCTGAACCGTTTGTACCCGGAGTTCAAGGGAGCCGTGCTCAATGAGCACCCGGATGGAGAGCTACGGTGGATCATCCGAGCTAGTTGCCGTGGCAAGAAGGGGATGTTGGGTTCTCCAAGGGTCAAGTTTGAGCTTGTGGAGAACACTTGGGCCGATGGTTTGGTCCGAGCGATGCAGGAGATGCACGCCCGCTTATGCGGACTGCACGTTGAGGAGGTTCAGGGAGGACGCTTCAAGGACTTTGCTCGGCGTGATGCGGATGGGCGTCCCGCAAACATGCCCGGGCAGAATGAGCCGAGTACCTACATCGACCACATGGACTTCTTGCTGTACTCCACTCAGCAGGAGGCCGACCGTGCCCGTACTAGGGCCAACCTCGAGCACGTTGCACTGGTGGAAGCAAGGAGCACTATCAGGATTCTTGCAAAGGAGCGCAAGAGCCTTCGTCGCCAGCGCGATGAGAAGGAACAGGACCTTGAGGAGTTGAAGGCCAATGTGGCGGAGTTGACTGCGTACATTGAGAGTCTTGAGGATCACCTTGGTGAGGAGGAAGGCATTGATCTCCGCAAGGAGGATAATGCCCTCATTAGTGATGAGGATGACTTCATGGAGGACCTTGATGATCCGGAGGATGGTGGTCACAATGGATTCATTGTGAGTGACGAGGAGGAAGACCCCGAGGAGCCCGCTGTTTAGATCCGAGATCCACGTGTTATCTAGCTATGAGTTCCACTTTATGATCACTTCGTGTAGGTGTGAGTTGTATCCCCCTCTCTAGTAGACGAGTCACAATGGTTTGATGTAAACCATTTGTAATGTGTGAACTCGTATGTATGATATGTTTGATGAGTGATGAATGAAATTTGAATTTGGCCTCTAAGGCCTTAGTAAAACAAAATGGCATCATCCATGTACCTTTAAATCTTAGCAAATTAGCTTTTCCCTCTTGTCTTACACACCTTATCTTCAGATGCCGCGAGCACCCCCACCCCCGAACCCGGAAATGGCCGAATTGCTAAGATTGATCATGGAAGACCGGGAAGCAGCCCGAGCTGAGCGCCAAGCCAACTTGGCCACTCTTCAGCAGTTAACCCAGATGGCAACGAGCCACAACAATGGAAATGGCAATGGTGAAGGAGAAAACCATGGCAATGGAGAGCACCGATCCAAGTTAAGGAGTTTCCAGAACACCAACCCTCCTATATTCACTAAGTCCGAAGAGCCCTTAGATGCCGATGATTGGCTTCGTACTATGGAGAACAACTTGGCAGTCGCCGAAGTTGGTGAAAATGAGAAGGTCTTGTATACCACCCACTATCTTGCTGGAGCAGCGAGAGCTTGGTGGGACAGTACCCGTGCAATGCAAGCCCCAGGGTATGTGATGCCTTGGGAGGAGTTCAAGAGCAAGTTTAGCAAAGCCCATGTCCCTATGGGATTGGTTAAAAGGATGAGGGATGAGTTCAGAAATCTGAAGCAAGGTTCCATGTCTGTGGTGGATTACCGTGACAAGTTCCTTACCCTGTCTAGATATGCCCCAGATGACACCAACACCACTGAGAAGAAGCAAGAAAGGTTTCTGGATGGACTTCATGATGAGATGCAATGTGTCTTGGTCAGCATTCCTTTTGCCGACCTGGAGTCATTGGTTGACTCTGCCATTCAGATGGAAGGCAAACTCAAGCAAGCTACCGAGAACCGCAAGCGCCGTATGATGTATCAAGGCAACTCGAGCAACTCGCAGAAGCCAAGGGGAAATGCGCCAATGAGTTTCACCCCTAGACCAATGAGGCCGTCTGCACCTGCTCCGCGTCCCAACTATCCTAACCGCTCACCAGGAAACAACTTCAACCGTGCACCCCCAAGACCTAGTGGCAACAACTTCAACACCAATACTCCAAGGCCAAATGGCGCCCCTATGTTACCCAAGCCTGGTGACAAGTCTGGTGTTACATGTTATGAGTGTGGACAAAAAGGGCACTACTCCAATGAGTGCCCCAAGAAGCTGAATGATACATCCAAGACTACAGCTCCTGCTCAGCAACAGCGCCGTGTGGGAAATGGCAAGAACTATCCACCAAGGAACCAGCCTCACTCTCGAGGCCGTCTGAATCACATGAATGTTGAAGAAGCTCAGGAAGCAACAGACGTCGTGCTTGGTATGTTCCCTGTTAACTCAGTTCTTGCACGAGTTCTGTTTGATTCTGGAGCTTCACACTCATTTGTTACCCAATTATTCGTTGATAAAAGTGGACTTCAACCCACACCCTTGAAAGATGTCATGTCTGTGCAAATTCCCGGGTCAGTAACCAAAGCCAGTTGTACCTGTTTGGCAGTACCCATAGAAATCCATGGGATCTCATTCTTAGCCAGTTTGATTGTGTTAGGAACCAAAGGATTGGAAGTAGTCTTAGGCATGGATTGGATGTCCCAACACCAAGGAATTATAAATTGTGCCAAAAAGACCATCACCATGAGGAGTAGTCATGGAGTTTTCGTAAAGCATGTGTCCGTTAAACCCATTCCGATTCCCAGATGTCATAAGAGTATCTCAGGACCGACTTTGGAGCAAGTCCCCATCGTCTGTGAATACCCGGATGTCTTTCCCGATGAGCTACCCGGAATGCCACCGGATCGGGATATTGAGTTTATCATTGAGCTTATCCCCGGAACTGGATCAATAGCCCAACGACCCTATCGTATGAACCCAGCTGAATTAGTTGAATTGAAGAAGCAATTGGATGACCTCTTGAGCAAAGGATTAATTCAACCAAGTTCTTCTGCTTGGAGGTCACCCGTTCTGTTTGTGGATAAAAGTGACGGTTCTAGCCGACTGTGCACTGATTATCGCAAGCTTAACGATGTGACCATCAAGAACAAGTACCCTCTCCCGAAGATCGAAGATTTGTTTGACCAATTAACTGGAGCAAGAGTATTCTCAAAGATAGATCTTAGAACTGGATACCACCAACTGAAGATCCGTGCAACGGATATCCCCAAAACAGCCTTCACTACCCGATACGGATTGTATGAGTACACCGTAATGTCATTTGGATTGACCAATGCCCCTGCTTATTTCATGAATCTCATGAATAAGGTCTTTATGGAGTTCTTGGATAAGTTTGTTGTTGTCTTCATTGACGACATTCTTATCTACTCCAAATCCGAAGAAGAGCATGCAACCCATCTGAGATTAATTCTAGAAACCCTAAGAGAGCATCAGCTATATGCTAAGTTCAGTAAATGTGAGTTCTGGTTGAAGGAAGTTGGATTCTTAGGCCATGTGCTATCAGCAGGAGGAATATCGGTAGATCCCAAGAAGATCAAATCAGTCATGGAATGGGAAGCCCCTACCACTCAAACGGAAGTTAGAGGTTTTCTCGGATTAGCGGGATATTACCGCAAGTTCGTCGAAGGATTTTCCAGTATTGCCCGTCCGATGACCCAATTGTTGAAGAAGGACAAGAAGTTTGAATGGACCCCTAAGTGTGAAGAGAGTTTTCAAGAACTCAAGAAGCGATTGGTGACCACCCCTGTCCTAACCATGCCCGATATCACCAAGAATTTTGATGTCTATTGCGACGCTTCCAAACTTGGACTTGGTTGCGTACTGATGCAAGAAGGAAAGGTCATAGCTTACCTCTCTAGGCAGCTTAAACCTCATGAAGAAAATTATCCAACCCATGATCTAGAGTTAGCAACCGTGGTTCTAGCTTTGAAGACTTGGAGGCACTATCTGATGGGCAACCGTTGTGAGATCTATTCTGACCACAAGAGTTTGAAGTATATTTTCACCCAGAAGGAGTTGAACATGAGGCAACGGAGATGGATAGAGTTGATCAAGGATTATGATCTGGAAATTCACTATCACCCCGGTAAGGCCAATGTAGTGGCCGATGCGTTGAGTAGAAAGCCGTGTTCGTTGAATATGAGGATCAAGGAAGAGCAACCTATGTTACACCAAGAGTTTGAAAGATTTGGATTGGAACTAGTCAGTCAAGGATTCCTAGCTAACCTTGAGTTTCAACCCACCTTGATGAGCCAAATCAAAGAAGCCCAGAAGGGAAATGAGAGTATTGAAGGAATCAAGCGCAAAATTGGTTCCGGCAAGGTGCCAGGATTTGAAGAAGATGATCAAGGAGTTCTTTGGTACAAAGGCCGTATTTGTGTGCCCGCTGACTCAGAATTGAAGGAAGTAATTATGCAGGAAGCCCATGAGACACCTTACTCCATCCACCCCGGTGGAACTAAGATGTACCAAGATTTGAAGGAACAATTTTGGTGGCATGGAATGAAGCGCGAGATTGCATCGTTTATATCCAAGTGTGATATCTGCCAAAGAGTCAAGGCTGAACATCAACGTCCTGCTGGTTTGCTGCAACCTTTGCAAGTTCCGGAATGGAAGTGGGAATCTGTTGGAATGGATTTCATCACTGGATTTCCAAAGTCTAGCCGTGGAAATGACTCTATTTGGGTCATTGTGGATAGACTAACCAAAGTGGCCCACTTTATTCCTGTCAAGACCACTCATCGCTCAGATCAGCTAGCAGATCTGTACCTATCCAGAATTGTCAGTTTGCATGGAATCCCTAAAACCATTGTTTCTGATCGAGGAACCCAATTCACCTCGAGATTTTGGAAAAGCTTACATCAAGCTTTGGGAACCAAGTTAGCCTTCAGCACCGCTTACCACCCTCAGACTGACGGACAGACTGAAAGAGTAAATCAAATACTTGAAGATATGTTGAGAGCCTGTGTTCTAGCTTATGGAGCTAAGTGGGAAGATTGTCTACCCTTCGCGGAGTTTTCTTACAACAACAGTTATCAAGCCAGTTTGCAAATGGCCCCATTTGAAGCTTTGTACGGAAGAAAGTGTCGAACCCCTCTGAATTGGTCAAAAACCGGAGACAGTAAGATTTTTGGACCAGATATGCTGCAAGAGGCCGAGGAGAAAGTTCGCATAATTCGTGAATACCTCAAGGCAGCCCAATCAAGACAAAAGAGTTATGCCGACAAGAGACGTCGAGAACTGACCTTCCAGATTGGAGATTTTGTTTATCTTAGAGTATCACCTCTCAAGGGAATGCAAAGATTCCAAGTAAAAGGAAAACTTGCCCCAAGATATATTGGACCCTTCAAGATACTAGACCGCAGAGGAGAAGTGTCTTATCAGTTGGAAATGCCCCCTGAATTGTCTGAAGTACACGATGTCTTTCACGTGTCGTTACTTCGGAAATGTCTTGAAGTTCCGGAGAAGCCCGAAGTCTTCAAGAATATTGATCACCGGTCTGTGGACATCAACAAGGACTTGACCTATCGTGAAATGCCTATCCGTATCCTTGAGGAAGCTTATCGAACCACTCGAACCCGAAGCATCAAATTTCTGAAAGTTCAGTGGAGTAATCACACCGAAGAGGAAGCCACTTGGGAACGAGAAGATTACCTTCAGAAAGAATTTCCCAATCTTTTCAGTTCTTAGTTAGTGAATCTCGGGGACGAGATTCTTTTTAAGGGGGGAAGATTGTAACAACTCAGAATTTGTAACCCAACTCTTATTAAATAAAGAGTCAAAAATTGGACCCAAATAAAACTTTTTCTTCAATATTGCATGCATACATGTATTCTCTTTATTTGTATTTCTATGATTTTATGTGTGTTCTTTTTTGCTTGAGCATTGGTTAAACAATTCTAAGTGAACCAATAGAAACAACTAAGAAAGATATTAGGAACCAAAAGAACCAAAAATAAAAATAGGTAAGAAAGAGATAAAGTTAATATGATCTAGAAACTGTTAATGACTACACCACTTTGAGCCCTTAGATTAAGAAATCTACAGCTCACCTGCAGGTTTAACCTTTTAGTTGAGCTTAACCAAGTCATGGACTAACTCAACCAACAAAGAGCTACCAAAATTTCAAACCAGAACACCACTCAAACTTGAGCCAAAGTTTGAATCTGAAACAGAAACCATTTCAAATTTGAAATATAAATTTTTGCAAAACTCATTATTTCTCCAGAACAAAAATATGCCAGGGTACCTTATCCAATATGATGAGCACCCAAAGTGGCAAATTTGAAAAATTCGAATTTTGAGTTCTTGGAAGCATTTCGTCGAACACTGGCAGCAGGAATTTAAATCAAACCAAACTTCACTGTGCTGCACTGCTCGAGCTCGGCCAAGTGCTGTAGCCATGCTCTCTGGCCTCGCCTCGGTCGAGTCCAGCACCCCCAGGCCCGACCCAGGCCGTGAGAAGAGGAGGGAGAAGGAGAAACGCACCCAGGACCCCCTCCCAGGAACCCACTGTCCCGCGCGATGCCGACCGTCTGGAAGGCGCCAGAGGAGACCCACAGCGCCCCGCAGCCGAGTCGACACCAGCCCAGCACCACCCCGAGGCCGCCGTGACCGGAGCGAGCTTGCAACGCCGCCAGGACCCCCGCCGCGTCGAGCTTCTGGTCGCCTTGCTCCCGGCCACTTGAGACTATAAATACCCCCTCCGATCAAACGAAGCAACGCACCTCACTCCCCTCTACCTCCCAGACATCGCCGCTTACTCCCTCGTGCCCTAGTTCGCCGTAGCCGACCTCGCCGGCGCAGTACTGGACGGGCGGAGCGCCGCCACGTCCGACCACCTGGAGGCCAGCTTCTGCAGGGAATCGGAGGAGGAGGAGCAACGCAGCCGATCCCGATCATCGCCGTCGAGTTTCGCTTCCTCTACGCCCCGCCGTCGCCGTCGAACGCCGTCGCTGCTCGCAGGTGAGATCTCGCCCGTGCTGAGGAAGAAGAAAGACCCTGAGCCGTTGGATCGCGATCGGACGATAGCATACCGATTCGGGTTTCGTAATTAGATCTGACATCGCGACCCCACCTGTCAGCACCCTTTTATTTTTCCCAGCCGACGCGAAACGTTTTCTGGGCCAGGCCCGTTCGGGTTTCGTTCGGAATAGGCCCAGCTAGTGAAGTTTCGGTCCGAATCGTTTTTAATTAATTCCCGCCCTTTTCTTTTATTTCAAAACTGTTTCAAATGGTATTTTCAAATTCAATTTCCTAGAGTTTTATAAGTCCAAATTTAGCAAATAAATATTCGTTGGAAAGCTTAGAAAATACTCTATCCAATAGTACTGGTTAGATTTCAAAATCAGTTAAGAATAAAATTGGATATGAATAGTGTGACCATAGCTTGTTAAATAATGAAAGATTTCTAGAAAATTATTTAAGCCATCAAAAATCATGAAAATTAAAATGTGAACTCACTAATGACCCCTCTTACTATTAGTCAACACTAATCTACCCAAACCATATTAGTGTGATCATTTAGACCCTAACCCAAACCTATTTGTTAGCAAAAAAATGATACAGCCCTAATGCACACTTAGAATTAATTGCCCTCTTTACCCATTTCACTTAGTGGATCATTCCCACTTAAACTTGCCCTAGTAACCCTAAATCAACCCCAATGCTGCACAAGTGAACCACTTATGCTACTTAGTAAAGAATCTAGCTTGCACACTTGAAGAAAACTTAGAAGAAAGACTTACAATCCAACACCATAACAATGCAACATGAATGCTTTGGTTAACAAACAAAGATGTGTGCTTGGTGTGTTGTTAGCTTGGTGAAGTGATGGTGTGCTTTGTGTTTATTCGTTATTAGACGCTAGTGTTGCCGAGGAGGATATTGGAGGGGATTATTATTATCAAGAAGAAGAAGAGAACCCCGGACACTTTGCCAACCAAGGCAAGCCATCTTTTGATTCATACTCCCACTACCTAGTTTTAATATTGCATTCTACTTGTTTTAAGTAAATTGCATGATTGAATTGCTAGAGTAGAATGATAGAAGTAAATTGCATGATTGAATTGCTAGAGTAGAATGATAGAAGCATATTGATGTCTTGGTTATCAAGAGCATCAAGCTGAGTTTATCCAACCATAGTAGTAGTACTATCACTCAATGTAGTGCTTAGTCGCTAATAAAAGTTGAGGCTATCTCTGGAGGAACCCCATTTGAAAGGTGGTGACTTGACATTGAAACTTGAAATGGGAGATTGCTCCTACATGATGGCCTTCTGAAAGAAAATAATCTTGACTAAGAACTATGAAATGTATTTCTCAATTGACAACGAGTGATGTACATGGGTGCCAATTATACCGTACAACCACGTTACCCCTATATGGGAAGGGGCTAAATCCGTAGCTTGTTTATCTTAGTATGGGAGGTCTTGCATAAAATCTTCATGGAAGGACTCCACGGGCGGATACTTCTTGACCAAGTGGTTTCCACTAACCCGGTACCCGGGATGGGCAGAACTAGAGGCGCCGGAGCGGGAATTCCGTATCTCGGGCTCTAGGGAAGGATCCTATACTAGGATGAGCAAGTGAAAGACTTTGTTTGATTATCTGAAAGCCGCATACCTTTGTGTATAGCGAACCGTGGATTTCTCCCGGCAGATGTATCGAATCTTGTGGGTAAAGTGTACCCCTCTGCAGAGGTTTCAAACTATTCGAATAGCCGAGTCCTCGGTCATGGACGGTTGGCAAACTCTACCTGGCTTTTGTCAAGAATAAAAATAACAAGGGTGAACCTGGTGAATGACATGAACTTGAATTGACATGACTTGACCTTGATCTTGACACATTGAAGTTCCTTGTTAGAATGAACTTAGAGAACTAAACCTCTTTTCTACAAATGAGCATTCTTGGGAAATAAAACTAGCTTTTGCAAATCAACTTAGTGCTTAGTCCACTATACCCAACCTTGCATATCTACTTCATCTTTCCATTTACAAGATGGTTTGCGAGTGCATCCAATGTACTCACGGCTGTGTCCCTGGCTATCAACTTGGCCAGACTATGGGGAGGAATACCAGGAGGAAGGGTATGAAGAAGAGTACCAGAACTAAGCTCGTCTCCGTGAGTCGCCATTTGCCTGTAGGGAGAAGGCATGGGCCGAAGACGTTATTTCCGCTGCTATATTGTGTTGTAATATGACTTGGTCTATATGACCATTGTATTTGACTCATCGTATTGTAATGTCTATGGAACTGGTTACCAACTACGTTATGTATATCGCAACAATGATTCTGGGATTGCGGTGGAATACATAACGGGCACTTCGAATTTGTTATCAAATTTGAGGTCGCCACAACACTTGTCAAATGTATAGGTGCACTAGTTCAGCGAAGAGATAGTAAAATACAAGTGGTATGGATGATTATAAGTAGCAAACGTGATATAAAATAAATATTGCTGCGAGCAAACAAGTAACAAAACAACAAGTAAACGGTGTGCAAAGCTTGGAAACAAGGCCTAGGGATCATACTTTCACTAGTGGACACACTCCCAACAATATAACATGACTGAACAAATAACTTCTCTGTGCTAAGGTACTCTAAATTACTCTCCTATTGAATAACACTAATCATTGTGTAGTGGCTACAGAAGCACCCCTTAAAGTTCATCAAGTACTTGACAAACACCACTCATAGCGATACCCAAATCAGATCACAACTCAAGATAGAAATCATTGCAACTTAAACCAAGTACTAACACGGTGCACACACTGTCAACATTACACCATGAAAGGAGGAATAGATCACTCAAACTATCATAGCAATAATTATTCTCATAATCCACAAGAGATCACAATCATAGCCTAAACCAAGTACCACCATGATGCACGCACTGTCACTGTTACACCATAGCAGGAGGAATAGATTACTTTAATAACATTGCTAGAGTACACAAAATATCTGAATAATAACATGTACTTGTTCAACATGATACAAAGCTCACGATCACATAAAGATCACATCATGGGAGAGAGAGGTGAACCACATAGCTACCGGTAGAGCCCTCAGCCCCGGGGATGAACTACTCCCTCCTCATCATAGGAGACAGCAAGGTTGATGGAGATGGCGGTGAGGTCGATGGAGACGGCGGAGACGGCGATGGAGACCGATGGAGATGGCTCCGGGGGCACTTCCCCGTCCCGGCAGGGTGCCGGAACAGAGACTTCTGTCCCCCGAAATTCGTCGACGGTGGCGGCGGAGCTGTGGAACTGCTTCTGGAAATCTGATCGGGGGCTTAGGTTTTTCCGTCCCGAGGCTTCTTATAGGCGAAGGGGCGATGTCAGGGGGTGGACCAGGCGCCCACACACGGGCCCCGCGCGGCCAAGGGGCTAGCCGCGCCAGGCATGTGTCTGGGGCCCTGGTGGCCCCCCTCTGACACCTCTTCGGATGTCTGGAAGCTTCCCCTTGATTTAAGACTTCAGGAACTTGTTTCGTCCAATTCCGAGAATATTTCCTGTGTATCACTTCTGAAACACAAAAATAGCAGAAAACAGGGAACTGGCACTGTGGCACTTCGTCAATAGGTTAGTTCCAGAAAATGCATAAAAGTGCCACTAAGTGTAACGAAACAATATGCAAATGGTGTAAAAACAAGCATGGAGCATCAAAAATTATAGATACGTTTGAGACGTATCACACAACACAACCAAATACTTTGTTCCCAACTTACGATGAGGTTGTCAATCTCACCAGTTTGCTTGAAACAAAGGGTATGAGCTTATCAAGTGGAAAGCAATAGTAATACGCGAGAAAGTAAACAGTGCGAGTAAAGTAAACATGTGATAGCAATATAAAGGGAATAGGACTGGGGTCCACAGTTCACTAGTGGTGTCTCTCCATAAGATAAATAACGCATGCTGGGTAAATAAATTACAGTTGGGCAATTGATAGAATAAAGATAATGTGCATATGTCGAGAGGATCACTATGAGATTTACTCTGGGAAGTACAACAAGATACATAGACCGCCATCCAACTGCATCTATGACTAATAATCCACTTGTGGCGAATCAATCCGAGAACTCCACAAGTATTAAGTTGCGAACAACAGATAACTGCATTAAGCAAAGTGTGTAATGTAAACAAAGCATATGCCCTTGGACATATGAATGTTGTTTTCTCCCTAGTGGCAACAGCACATCTACAACCTTAGAGGTTTCTGTCACTCCCCAGATTAAATAGAGGCATGAACCCACTATCGAACATAAATACCCCCTCTTGGAGTCACTAGCAACTACTCGGCCAAGATAGCTACTAACAATGGAGAGCATGCAAGATCATAAACAACATAGAGATAACATAAGATAATATTCAGCACATCAACTCAATCATAACACCAATATTCATCGGATCCCAACAAACACAACATGTAGAATTACATAATGGTGATCTCGATCATGTAAGTCAGCTCATGAGATCTAAACATGAAGCACATGGTGGAGAAGTGTAACACCCATGAAATTTATAACAAATTCGAGGTGCCCGTTATGTAATCCATCACAATCCTAGAATCATTGTTGTGATTTACATAACATATTTGATATCACAGTCACATCCATTAATACTAAATAAAAGGGATTACAAAGGTGGTCATACAGACCAAACCTTACATTTCATCAATACGCAGCGGAATAACACTTCGGGTCCATATCGTCAAGCTTCAACCGCACAGGCAAAGCCGACATTAGGAAACGAGCCTAATTCGCAAAGTCGTCAAGGAGTCCTTCCTTCTTGATCTTGCTCCTTCAAGTCTGGCCAAGTTAATAGCCAGGGACAGAGCCATGAGTACATTGAATGCACTCGCAAACCATCTTATAAATAAATGCAAAGGCAAATGCATGGCTCATATAGTGGACTATAGCTCTAAGTTTATTTGCAAAATGCTAGCTTTATTTCCCAAGAGAGTTCATTAAAAGAGAAGAAAATTTAATTCTCTACATTAGAACTAAAGAGGAACTTCAAGTGTTGGTCACCTTCACTGTTCAAGTCAAATCATTCACCAAGTTCACCGTAAGTTGTTATCATTCTTGACAAAAGTCAAGTACAGCTTGCCAACTGTCCATGACCGCGGACGCGGCTATTCGAATAGTTTTGAAACCTCTACAGAGGAGTACACTTTACCCACAAGATTCGCTACATCTGCCGAGAGAAATCCATGGATCGTCATACACCAAGTATGCGAGGTTCAGATAATCAAACAAACTCTTTCACTTGTTCACTCTAGTATAGGATCCTTTCCTAGAGCCCGAGACACGGACATCTCCATTTCGGCGTCTCTAGTTTTGCCCATTACAGGATGCTGTATGAATGGATGAATCCACCCGGTTCGGAAGTACCCGCGCATGGCGCACTTCTATAAAGGATGATACAAGGTATCCCATACTAGGGCAAACAAGCTACGGACTAAGCCCCTTCCCATTTAGGGGTAGTGTGGTCGTACTGTATGGTTGGCTCACATAGTACATCACTTATTATCATTTCAAAAATACATTCCATAGTCCTTAGTCAAGATTATTTTCTTTCATAAATACATCATGTATGAGTAGTCTCCCATTCGAGCTTTCAAGTTCAAGTCACCACTTCCAACAGGGTTCCCCTATAGATGACTTCAATCTTATTAGCGACTAAGCAACTACTATGAGTGATGCTACAACTAAGGAGGTGTCGGATAAACTCAGCTTGATACTCTTGCTAAGCAAGATATCACTACACAACTATCATTCTAAAGTAGTAATTCAATCATGCAATTTACTTAAAAACAAATAGAATGCAATAGGAAAACTAGGCATTTGGGTATGATTCAAAAGATGGCTTGCCTTGGTTGGCAAAGTGTCCGGGGTAGTCTTCTTTTTCATGATAAAATCCTCCCTCAAGATCTTCTTCCGCAACACTAGCGTCTATTAACGATAAACAAAATTATACACAATCACTAAACAAGCACAAACAACACTTCAAGCATGCATAGGTGTTGTCAACAGAGGTAAAAACATCTAACACTAATTTAGGTTGGTTTTCCTTCATTTCTATTATTTTTAAATAGGTGTGCAAGTTTGAGTTTCTAATTACTACCATGTAGTATTAAATTTCCAAATACCTTCTACAAGTCCACATGGACTACAATCAATACCTACAGATAGGTATTTGGAAATGGGGTTTAACAATAAGGGTTCCATAAAAATTTCGATTATAGATTTGAGTTTAATAAAATCCTATATGGCAAATGCTTATTTAACCATATGGGCAAATAGCATTTGATTTAAAAGGTTCAAAAATGAAATCTAATGCTATAGGCAGATGGGTATCACTCATTGTGAATTTTTAGAGTTGGATTCAAGTCGATATGATTTTTTGTTGATTTGATAAAAAGATTCTAAGATTGAAAACCTCCTTATTTGCTATTTTTGCTACAATCACTATGTAATTCTAATTGGGTTAAAACCACTTCTAATGGATTGCCAATGTTCTAAGGTTTCCAGAACATATTCATATGTTAAATTTGAATCTATAGATATCCGGGAAAATTAAGTCTAAGACAGCATCTGAAAACTATTTCTAAAATTTGCCAAACCTAATAACCCTTTTTTTTAACCTGGGCCAGACACACGGACTGAGCTGGGCCAGCCCACTAGGCTGCATACTGGCGGGTGGCAAGAGAAAAATAACAAAATCTGGCCTGCCTGCGGGCCCGACTTGTCAGACTTAACCGAATCGGTACGCGAGGTCTTCTTCCTCGTCTCGACACGATACTCACCGGCGTTCTGCAGAGAAGAGGGCGGCGATGGGGGGCAGCGTAGAGGAAGTGAGCTCGACGTTGGGGAAGCAGAAAAGTTTGCAGTGGCTCGGCTCATCCACCTCCCGCCGTCCGTTCCTCCAACGGCGGCCGGACGCGGTGGCGCCGCCCGCGCTCCGAACCTCGCCGGTCGCCGACGGCTACAGCTACCGAGAGAGAGATGGGGAGGGAGATGATGTCTGGGAGGTTGCTGGGGATGGTGTGAGCTCGATGGTGTGCTCTGAGGCCCCTTTTAAAGGCCAGAGAGGGGAGGGGAGCGGGGTGTCCAGTATGGGCTTAGGTTAGGGTTTCTGAGCGCGTTCCTGTGGCCATAGTGGTTCTGGAAGGGCATGGGCTTGTCCGGCGGAGCTGTGGTGATGTAGGGAGCTTAGTGGCTCAGTAGGGTGATGAGGGGAGTAGTCAAACGGCAGGGGCGCAGGAGGTGACCGGCGGTGACTTTCTTCGTCACCACTCCGTTGGGACTCGGTGCAGGAAGGCCAGGGCGTGGGCGGAGGACGTTGAGGCAACGCAGGGCACGGACTCGGCGAGTGTGGGCATGCAGGGGATGGGCTGAGCTCTCCTGTTGAGCAATAGTGGCCACAAGTGGTCTGGGACGCCGACCAGGTGTTTGACTAAATGCCCGCGAGAGGCAAAGTTTCAAAATTTGAAATTTTTCCACTTGGGTTCTGTTCAGTAGTAGATAAGGATCCTAGGCATATGCTGGTTTGGTCCAGAGATGATGGTTTGGTTGAAAAAGAAATAGATATTGGAATGGTCTCTGTAAAGGATTCAAAGTTTGGTAAGATTTTAAATGGTGTTTGGAAATGTTTCGGGTTCCACACTTTCCAGTAATCCAAAGTACATAACTTGTACTAGTTAATAGTGAAGAAAAGCATCATGGTTTTGTTCACTGATTTCTTATTCCAGAGGGGTAAAGTAGGCTAGTCAATATTATCCTGCGGATCATTTTCTTAGCCTTTCTATTTAGGGTTTTGAAGTTTTTGCTATTTCTCTAGGTTTTTATTCTTTCCTTGGTGATTGTTTGACTTTAGTTACCTTAGGAGGTTTCTATAAGGTTTGGCATGCATTCATGCAAGATTTAAATATGTAGAAAACCATTTCAATTAATAAATATTTTATAAACAAAGGTTTCTTTTGGGACTTAAAAACTTAGACAAGAACTCATTTGGGGGTTTTCAAAGGTTTTGAAAAAATAAGTTTTCAAAATGTTGATTCCAATATTTTTGGAAACATCAACTTGAGAACATACTAGTTTGAAAATAGGATCTTTTTTTTACTCTTTTATAACAAAGCTAGTTTTCTTGAAATACAATTTTACTATCTTTCCAGTTAATGGTTTTCAAAAATTAGGATCAAAGGATTGAATTTAAAACCTTTCTCATACTCTTTTTATTTGAAGCATGGGAGCAAGTGCTCAATTTCACAAGTTTTAAAAGATAAGAAATTAATCTTGTATTTAAAATAAAAGTTTTTGTTGTCTCCAAAATTTGGTATTTTAATAAATCCATTTATTTCTATTTCCCAAAAAATTGGGTTGTTACAATCTTCCCCCCTTAAAAAGAATCTCGTCCCGAGATTCACAACTTAAGGTTGACATTGAGAGAGATGGAGAAATGAGATCACTAGGTAAGAGTGGATAAGTGGATGTTTATTCCTATGGAAATAAGGATTGTGTACACCCAAAATGTGATGAGGCCATACGGGCCAAAACACATCTTCATAAAGCACATACAATTGCAAGAATCAATCACACCTTTAAAAAGAAAATATTTTTGGGTTAAACCATAGGATTTCATTAAAAAGGGTCTTGGGAATTACATGTCTCGCTCTTGATTTACAAAGAAATAAACAAGCCTACTAGTCCCAAACTATGGTGACTGAGGCTTCTTCTTGGCTTGGATCCACACACTTGATTCAACTTGCTCTTACTAACTTTATGGCTATGAGCAACTTCGGAGTTCTTGGTGGCTTGTCCTTGATGTTCTTTTCTCTGTGCCTTTAGGTTGAAAAATTATTTCATGGTATTCTGGGAAGGTTGCTTTCTTCGTATGCGGACGTTGGGATTGTAGACTCCTTTAGCACTATCTTCAATAATTATGGGGTTTTGGATACCTGTGATAGGTGGTGGGTGCAAGGTTAAGCTTCTTTGGGCACTCATTTGAGTAGTGCCCCTTGATACCGTACTCCCAGCAGACAATGTTGACCTTCTGCTGTTGTATAAGATCTTCAAGCTTTCTGCTGGCCTGGACCACATGTGCTGCTAGTTGAAAATTGTTTGGCTGGATCTTGGATATAGCTAACACCAAGTAGTTGATGGGACAGTTGGCTGGAACATGGGTACTACTCTCAAATTGGAAACAAGTGATATGACTTGTAGGGCATTCTCCAAATGGATGGTTGTCTTCGCAGTTGGGATAGTTGCCGGGGCACTGGCTGGCTTGATGACCTTTTTCTCCACAATGGCTACAAGCCTTCTTCTTTAGGTGATCTAGACTTGAAACCTTTTTATTGGGGCATAAACGGGCAACATGGCATGTTTCTCCACATGCATAACATATTGGTTGAGTGTAAACATTTCCTAGGTCCCTTATTGGAATCTGCTTTAGGTGGGACTTCCTTTGGTACTCTCGGGCAATTCCATTGAGGTGAAACTCAAAATCTGAGTTGGCTTTACCGCGGTTAGTACATAGCTTAAATGGCGAGCTTCCAAGCATTGGATGCATGTTCAGGATTACGCTCTGCAATAGAGGAGTGGACAAAGTTTTCATAAAGTTTCTCATAGACTTTGTATATATTTTTGGGCTTATGTTGGGCTAGAAAAGCCAAAACATTTTTGAATAGATAAATTGTTGGGATGGCTGCTACATGTTGACGGATGGCATATGAGCAACACCTCTCCAAATAAATCAATTATTCAAACACACAAGGTACTAAGCACACTTAGTAATCGTGAGGTAAGGGTAGCTCAATCAAAACAACCGAGCATGTCCTATAAGTTCTATGGGCCAGGGTTGCTAAGATCTTCATCAGTTATGATCTCTCTTGATTTGCTCTTGAAATCTTTGTCTCACAGGGTTGACTCTGGTTGGATGATTTCTGGATCAGGTGAAGAGACTCTCTTTCGATGGCAGCCATCGTAGTTGACATCCAAGGTTGAAGTCTTGAAAAATATTGAGTCCCTAATCTTTTGATCCAAAAGTCCTTCGGTCATAGGTTGGTCTATCGTCCATAGCATATATTTGAAGTACATGAGGAATAGAGTAAAACAAATCTTAAAAAAATTGTAATCAAAGAGGTTCATAAAAAAATTCTTTGTCAAAATATTTTGAGAGCATAAGTGGAGAGTATAAGATATTTCAAGTGAATAAGATGACGGTATAAGATTGGCTTTGGATACCAAAGCAAATAAGTTTCTTTTGTAGAAATAAGTGTTTGACAAAATATCACTTTCTTAGCTAACGACCATACTAACTAAGGTCTCCTAAGGTCATGATAGTCCTGATACCAAACTTGTGATATCAGAGATATCATTTTCTAAAGACCATGCTAACTAGGGTTTCCTAGAGTCAGCCTAGGCTCTGATACCAACTTGTAACAACCACGAATTTATAACAAATTCCAAGTGCCCGTTATGTAATCCATCACAATCCTAGAATCATTATTGTGATGTACATAACATAGTTGATATCATCGTCATAGCTATTAATAGTAAATAAAAGGGATTACATAGGTGGTCATACAGACCAAACCTTACATTTCATCAATACGCAGCGGAATAACACTTCGGGTCCATATCGTCAAGCTTCAACCGCATAGGCAAAGCCGACAGTAGGAAACGAGCCTAATTCGCAAAGTCGTCAATGAGTCCTTCCTTCTTGATCTTGCTCCTTCAAGTCTAGCCAAGTTAATAGCCAGGGACAGAGCCATGAGTACATTGAATGCACTCGCAAACCATCTTATAAATAAATGCAAAGGGAAATGCACAGCTCATATAGTGGACTATAGCTCTAAGTTTATTTGCAAAATGCTAGCTTTATTTCCCAAGAGAGTTCATTAAAAGAGAAGAAAATTTAATTCTCTACATTAGAACTAAAGAGGAACTTCAAGTGTTGGTCACCTTCACTGTTCAAGTCAAATCATTCACCAAGTTCACCATAAGTTGTTATCATTCTTGACAAAAGTCAAGTACAGCTTGCCAACTGTCCATGACCGCGGACATGGCTATTCGAATAGTTTTGAAACCTCTGCAGAGGGTTACACTTTACCCGCAAGATTCGATACATCTGCCGGGAGAAATCCACGGATCGTCATACACCAAGTATGCGAGGTTCAGATAATCAAACAAACTCTTTCACTTGTTCACTCTAGTATAGGATCCTTTCCTAGAGCCCGAGACACGGACATCTCCGTTTTGGCATCTCTAGTTTTGCCCGTTACAGGATGCTGTATGAATGGATGAATCCACCCGGTTCGGAAGTACCCACGCACGGCGCACTTCTATAAAGGATGATACAAGGTATCCCATACTAGGGCAAACAAGCTACGGACTAAGCCCCTTCCCATTTAGGGGTAGTGTGGTCATACTGTATGGTTGGCTCACATAGTACATCACTTATTATCATTTCAAAATACATTCCATAGTCCTTAGTCAAGATTATTTTCTTTCAGAAATACATCATGTATGAGTAGTCTCCCATTCGAGCTTTCAAGTTCAAGTCACCACTTCCAACAGGGTTCCCCTATAGATGACTTCAATCTTATTAGCGACTAAGCAACTACTATGAGTGATGCTACAACTAAGGAGGTGTCGGATAAACTCAGCTTGATACTCTTGCTAAGCAAGATATCACTACACAACTATCATTCTAAAGTAGCAATTCAATCATGCAATTTACTTAAAAACAAATCGAATGCAATAGGAAAACTAGGCATCTGGGTATGATTCAAAAGATGGCTTGCCTTGGTTGGCAAAGTGTCCGGGGTAGTCTTCTTCTTCATGATAAAATCCTCCCTCAAGATCTTCTTCCGCAACACTAGTGTCTATTAATGATAAACAAAATGCGCATAATCACTAAACAAGCACAAACAACACTTCAAGCATGCATAGGTGTTGTCAACAGAGGTAAAAACATCTAACACTAATTTAGGTTGGTTTTCCTTCATTTCTATTATTTTTAAATAGGTGTGCAAGTTTGAGTTTCTAATTACTACCATGTAGTATTAAATTTCCAAATACCTTCTACAAGTCCACATGGACTACGATCAATACCTACATATAGGTATTTGGAAATGGGGTTTAACAATAAGGGTTCCATAAAAATTTTGATTATAGATTTGAGTTTAATAAAATCCTATATGGCAAATGCTTATTTAACCATATGGGTAAATAGCATTTGATTTAAAAGGTTCAAAAATGAAATCTAATGCTATAGGTAGATGGGTATCACTCATTGTGAATTTTTAGAGTTGGATTCAAGTCGATATGAATTTTTGTTGATTTGATAAAAAGATTCTAAGATTGAAAACCTCCTTATTTGTTATTTTTGCTACAATCACTATGTAAATCTAATTGGGTTAAAACCACTTCTAATGGATTGCCAATGTTCTAAGGTTTCCAGAACATATTCATATGTTAAATTTGAATCTATCGATCTCCTGGAAAATTAAGTCTAAGACAACATCTGAAAACTATTTCTAAAATTTGCCAAACCTAATAACCCTTTTTTTTAACCTGGGCCGGACACATGGACTGAGCTGGGCTGGCCCACTAGGCTGCATGCTGGCGGGTGGCAAGGGAAAAATAACAAAATCTGGCCTGCCAACGGGCCCGACTTGTCAGACTTAACCAAATCGGTACGCGGGGTCTTCTTCCTCGTCTTGACACGATACTCACCGGCGTTCTGCAGAGAAGAGGGCGGCGATGGGGGGCAGCATAGAGGAAGCGAGCTCGACGTTGGGGAAGCAGAAAATTTCGCAGCAGCTCGGCTCGTCCGCCTCCCGCCGTCCGTTCCTCCAACGGCGGCCGGACGCGGTGGCGCCGCCCGCGCTCCGAACCTCGCTGGTCGTCGATGGCTACGACTACCGAGAGAGAGATGGGGAGGGAGATGATGTCTAGGAGGTTGCTGGGGATGGTGTGAGCTCGATGGTATGCTCTGAGGCCCCTTTTAAAGGCTAGAGAGGGGAGGGGAGCAGGGTGTCCAGTATGGGCTCGGGTTAGGGTTTCCGAGCACGTTCCCGTGGCCACAGTGGTTCTGGAAGGGCATGGGCTTGTCCGGCGGAGCTGTGGTGACGTAGGGAGCTTAGTGGCTCAGCAGGGTGATGAGGGGAGCAGTGGAATGGCAAGGGCGCAGGAGGTGACTGGCGGTGACTTTCTTCGTCGCCACTCCATCGGGACTCGGCACAGGAAGGCCAGGGCATAGGCGGAGGACGTTGAGGCGACGCAGGGCACGGACTCGGCGAGTGTGGGCGTGCAGGGGATGGGCTGAGCTCTCCTGTTGAGCAATAGTGGCCACGAGTGGTCTGGGACACTGACCAGGTGTTTGACTAAATGCCCGCGAGAGACAAAGTTTCAAAATTTGAAAATTTTCCACTTGGGTTCTATTCAGTAGTAGATAAGGATCCTAGGCATATACTGGTTTGGTCCAGAGATGATGGTTTGGTTGAAAAAGAAATAGATATTGGAATGGTCTCTGTAAATGATTCAAAGTAGTCAAAATATGCTAAGATTTTAAATGGTGTTTGAAAATGTTTCGTGTTCCACACTTTGCAGTAATCCAAAGTACATAACTTGTACTAGTTAATAGTGAAGAAAAGCATCATGGTTTTGTTCACTGATTTCTTATTCCAGAGGGGTAAAATAGGCTAGTCAATATTATCCTGCAGATCATTTTCTTGGCCTTTCTATTTAGGGTTTTGAAGTTTTTGCTATTTCTCTAGGTTTTTATTCTTTCCTTGGTGATTGTTTGACTTTAGTTACCTTAGGAGGTTTCTATAAGGTTTGGCGTGCATACATGCAAGATTTAAATATGTAGAAAACCATTTCAATTAATAAATATTTTATAAACAAAGGTTTCTTTTGGGACTTAAAAACTTAGACAAGAACTCATTTGGGGGTTTTCAAAGGTTTTGAAAAAATAAGTTTTCAAAATGTTGATTCCAATATTTTTGGAAACATCAACTTGAGAACATACTAGTTTGAAAATAGGATCTTTTTTTTACTCTTTTATAACAAAGCTAGTTTTCTTGAAATACGATTTTACTATCTTTCCAGTTAATGGTTTTCAAAAATTAGGATCAAAGGATTGAATTTAAAACCTTTCTCATACTCTTTTTATTTGAAGCATGGGAGCAAATGCTCAATTTCACAAGTTTTAAAAGATAAGAAATTAATCTTGTATTTAAAATAAAAGTTTTTGTTGTCTCCAAAATTTGGTATTTTAATAAATCCATTTATTTCTATTTCCCAAAAATTTGGGTTGTTACAAGAAGACAACCATCTAGCTATTGCTATAGACCCATAGTCCAAGGTAGACTACTCACGCATCGCACCGGAGGCAAGCATGGCGATGAAGAAGACCTCCGGTGGTGATTCCCCTCTCCAGTAGGGTGCTGGAAAGAGCTTTTGGACCCTCCCGATCTCGGGTCGATGACGGTGGCGGATCGCGATGTGTTTTTGGAAAAGTGATCGGGTGTTTAGGTTTTTCCTGTCGGGGGGTCTTTATAGGCGAAGGGGCGGCGTCAGAAGTGGACCAGGGGGCCCTCACCATAGGGTGGCGTGGCCAGGCCCTGGGCCGCGCCCCCTAGTGGTGAGGCCGCCTCCTGGCTCCTTTCTGTCTCCTCTTTGGTTCTCTAGAAGCTTCGGTAAATTTCCGGATGTTCGGCTTTTGTTTCATCCAATTCCGAGAATATTTCCTGTGTAACTTTTCTGAAACACAAAAATAGCAGAAAATAGGGAACTGGCACTGTGGCATCTCGTTAATAGGTTAGTTCCGGAAAATGCATAAAAATGCCATGAAGTGTAACGAAACACTAAGCAAATGGTGTAAAAACAAGCATGGAGCATCAAAAATTATAGATATGTTTGAGACGTATCACCTGCGTGGCATTATCGAGCTTGGTCATGTGACCAGTTGTAAGTTTATTATTCGTTAATGTAATGGATGATGTCATTCTGTTATCAACTCGGATATGTGGATTCACGACACACTGATCATGGGATCATGAATTGTATGCATATCGGGTATTCCGGATGAGAAATCCGGGGTCCCCACATACATAAAATGAGACAAGATCTTTCAGAAAAAGCATTCAACCAAATAGATCTGACCGTACCCAAAACCATCCTCTGTCAGTACCCATGGATGAACCCTTAATCGTACTCAATCAAGACAGAGCCCATAATGTCATAAGGCTGCATTGGAAGTACTTTAATCATGGAAGCCATATTAATCTCTTTAATCCTGAGTGGCCATCCCAAGTAGTATCCTGAGTACACATCCTTTAAGAGGCATGTGCCCCAGAACCCACCTTCTTTAACCATCCTCTTTCAAATCCACTCCACCCAGGTAGTTCATTTTAGTTGAAGTTGTTAATTTATTCACAAAACAACTTTAACACGTGATCATAGCATAGCATCAACAATCAAGTATTTTAGCATCCTACCAAGGTGAAGTTTGAGGTTGGCTACTCACTACTAGGATCTAGCATTTTGTAAAACAAGCTTTCAACTCCACCTATCATGCATACTACTGAAAACACTAATGCAGTAGTAAAAGTAGGTAGAAGATATGTGTGTCACTTGCCTTTTTGAAGATCACGATATTTTCACTTCTCTCAACTAAGCTCGTAGTTCTTTGCACAAACTATAGCACAAAACAACATACCATAAACATACAATACAAACACAACCAAACAAGGCATACAATTGAAAAGGGTTTGTTCAACAATTTGGATTTATTAAGATACTATGATAAGAGATATGGCAAAAGATTATGAGTTGTGAGATATGGCTTTTGAGAACTTAGTTGGGAAAAGGTCAATATGATTGGAAAGAATTGGCTAAGGAAGACATAATTGATGTAGTCTTTAGGCTTTACCAAGGCATGAGTAAAATCTTGAAATGACTGATGTGAATTAAATCACACAAGTGTCAAATAGTGCAACAACAATACTATTGAATAAGTGTGACAACAATTACTCATAAATAGTATGCACTACAATTAGGCTTTGGGTATAGATTCATGAAGCATTGAGTTACTCAATTAACTCATTTGTTAATTTAATAGTTCAACACATAGGAACAAGATTAAGTGAGCACAAGATTGAATATGAATGGATGGTAATTGGGAACATGGCTCAAGGATTTATTGAACAACTTAGAGTAAGAACATGTGCTATGGTATTTGATTATAATCAACACCATGCTAGCAAGAGTAGATTCTAGAATTGCAATGTATTTCACACTATACTCAAATAACACAATTGAAATTTGAATAGGTGTGAATTAGATATGATGGACTAGATAGACTTGATATGGTTCAAGGTGGTCTCAAGATAATCTTTGATAGATATGACATGAGCCAAGATGTTGTTTAGATGACATTGATGAACATGTATGATCATAAGATTTAATATTGCTGAAAAGAAATAGAATAATTCATTGAAGGAAATTACTCAAATTCTCTCATTTGAATTTGAACAATGGTGAAATATTTCAAGAAAATTTAGAGGTGATACTACTGGTTACCTTGCAGTAAAACAAAGCCACTGCAATTGGAATCATTCTAAGATAAGTTTTAGAATTCAAACTATGTTTAAATTAGTGATTTGGATAGATTTGAATGCACAAAGTGTGTGCACGTATCAACTTTGTTGTTTCTTGATCCTATGATGTTCTACATGATTAGAGGATTCCAAAGACTACAAATTTGTAATTTTTGGATGCACAGAACAAAAGATATGAATTAAACAAGCTAACAGAAGGGTTTGATTCAATTTGAATATAAATTCAATCCAAATACGGAAACTATGTAAGATTATTTTACTAATGGATTCTACACATTACAAGGTTTCCAATGGTATATTATTTGTAATTTTTCGAGTTAGGAATGAAAAGATATGAATTTCCAAAGATTTGGTTCAAATCAGATTCAAATTTCTATTTTAAATCGAGTTAGATCTGAGAGCTGACACGTGGCTGTTTCCTATTGGCTCGTACCGGTTCGGTCGGATCGTGGTGCGTTGGATTAAAATAGATCTGGACTTCCCAGATGGATCTGTACCCCTTCGATTAAGTGATCTATTAGGATCACTGGATCACGATCGGACGGTCGGGATTAAAGGAGAGAGAGCTCACCGGGCTAGGTTAGGTTTCCGATGAGGAACTGCGTGCAGGTCGTGGTCTCCGGCGATGATGCAACAGGTTCTGGACGACGGCGAGGCTACGACGGGCTTCAGGACGACACGGCGACATCATTCGTTTGATCGACGTCCTTGATTGCATCCAGACAAGGGAGAGGAAGGCGACTGGAGGCGGTATGGCGGCGGTGCGCTTCGGGTTCAAGAGGGCTAGCTCGATCTGGAGCAAAATTGAGCAGAACAAAATTATCAGAAGAAGCGCCTGAGCAAAAGAAGAAGTTTGGGAGAAGAAGGAGGGCGCGGGAGTGCCAGACTTCATCGGAATCGACGGAGAGGGGCGGCAGTGTCTCCAAGGTTCCGTCGAGAAATTTGACGCATCGAGGAAACTTTCGCGAGTGAGAAGAAAAGGGGCGAGGGAGGAGTCCTGGGGGTATTTATATGCGCCTCCTTTCGTGCGAAAGGGGCTAGGGTTCGCACTGAATCGGTGATGGACGGCCAGGGAGGAGTCAGGCTTGGGAGGGACGGCATCCAGGGAAGAAGAGGATACTAACCGGTGGGGCCACCCGGTCAGCGAGGGGGAAAAGGCCGCGACGTACCCTTTCGGGATGGCGCGTTGCTGGGCCTCGGGCCGAATCTGGGGCTGGGTCGAATTGGTTCCCCTGGCCTTTTCTCTTTTCTTTATTTCTTTTTCCTTTTTTTTCTGGATTTCTGATTTGTTTTAAATTCTTTTGCAAATTTGGTTCAAACAAATTCCTAGGACCTTCAAATATTCACTGCACTGTTTTAAACCATTCAGAAACATGTTTTTAAAACAAAATATGATTTTGGGTAAATCGTTATATTTAAGCAAGGAAGCTTTGCTTGCATAACATGAAATACGAATTAGGGTTTGATAAATAAACCTTTTTAGAATTAGCAAAAAATACTTTATAAAATATCATTTGAAAATTCACTCTCAAATAAAGTTTTGAAGGGCAATCTTTAGTAAACACAATACACATTTGTGGCTCATTCCTTTGCAAGCAAGCTTGCATAAGTTTGAGTAAAAGAAGAAAATAATATTTTGATGGTTGGTTTTCTCAAAGAAGTTCTTCAAGAAATAATTAGAAAGTTTGAAATAGTTTTATATTAAAGCTTTTAAATAATACATAAAATTAAAAGTTTTAAATTCCTGTGAAAATTCAGTCAACACTAGCAAAGCAAAAGCAAAAAAATTACCCCAAAATTTGGTAAAACCTTGGGATGTTACTCTAAGCTGAATCAAAATCTTGGCTAGACAATGAAATGGGGGAGGAAAGTATCCTTCTGCTTCTATAAATTATTGTAGAGAGGAGGGCTAAAATATGCAAATAAAGAAATAAAAAACGGAAGAATTTAAGCAATCTAATAAACTCAAAACTGAAAAATACTACATGGCCGATTAACATACAAAAGGAAGCTAAATACACCCACAATATTGTACCACTAATGTATTCGCGATGCTAAATGTCGTATACTATAGAGCATTGGCTCTATCAAGAGGTAACTAAGGTCGATAGCCCCAGGGTTCTGTAAAATGGCATGAAAAAAATGAATATCCGGGTTTCAAGTAGTGCTATTATGCATTACATCGACCGACAAAGAGAATAGTGATTACTGCAAGCTTTACATCAAATTTGAAATATATATTTTGGACTAGTTAATGAATTACCAGAAAGCATAAGTATAAATAATCAACTCATACAAGTAATTGTGTAGCCTGAACGCACCAACACATCCCGGAGAATGATACATATTGCAGGCATAATTTTTAAAGAAAACCTAGGCACTTCGAAAAGAAGAATGAAATGGAGTCACAAAATTGAATCTCGGCAATGAGCAATGATTCACACCCAGATATGGACTAATTAAGAAAAGCATACATTCCCTCTATTCATGGGTACGCTAACCATAGAAATCTCCTCCAATTATTGTTTTGTACATAAAGGTTATATTGCCATGCTTATCTTCATAAGTTTGCAATGTATATTAATTTTTTTGGCCTGCCCAAAGCATATATTTAAACTCAAAAAATACTATAACCAGATAATAGCATAAGTTTCAGGGATCAGTTTCAAGTGAATAATGCAACATACCTAAACTGCGCTCCCCATTGTACTAAAGAAAAATAAGAGTAACTTGGATAAGATAAAAGTTATCAAAGAATAAAAATGGATATTGCCAATTTCATCTTACAGTAGGAGATACGGCTATTATATGTGCAACAAATGTGCAATGCATAAAGAGATCAGAGGAACATAATCTAAGAAAGAAGCAATTAACGTAGCAGCCCATCATATATTGTGCAACATAGGCACGAAAAAGGATCGTATTTCCTGGTCCTAGGTACTCCCTCCGATCGGAAATAACTGTCGGCAATTTTGTACTAGCTTGGTACAAAGTTTATACTAAGTGCCCGACAGTTATTTCCGATCGGAGGGAGTACTATTTATCATCTACGAATGAACGCAAGCAAGTTTGACAATGGCAGAAACAGACATGAATAGGCAGCATATTTCTAAATGGTGGCAGGCATCTACTATTTAGAAGTAAAATGTTTACCTATCATATATAAGCAAAGAAAGTGCATCATATATAAAGTTGGCCTAATAAATATACCACGTGCAAATACTCAATTTTTCATGAGCCAGACCGACATCCTAAACATATCTAGTCTCCAAAATAGGGAAATACATCTCCACAATTGCATATGCTCTGAACATCCTATATTTATATTTTCCAATACACATATTCAATCATTTATCCTCCATTAGCTTCTCACACGTTGTTGAACACCCAGATCCTTTCAACAGTTATGCACAATTGCTTTAAACACATGGATACTATTTATGTACAGTACAATGCAACTGCATAGAGACCATCCAAATGGATAAGAACTATAGCAGAATCACATGGAATTTACATGCAAAAGAACTATAGAAATTTAGTGGACAATACAAATAGTACAACTCATCAGCTGAAGCCCAATTAACACCATGAGCACAAGCATTAAGAACAGAAAGGGACAACCACTAACTAAGCAAATAGCCAAGATCATCAACACCATAGCCCCCATGTTTCCGTCAGTCAAAAATGGATGGTCGGACACCCCAGAGGGAGAGAAAGTATAAAGAAAAACTCGCCTAAACCATGCGCTACAGTCTCCCGTTTACCTTTAATCTCGCCATCCCACCAATAGAAACATCTCCAGCCTTGAGGGTAGTTCTGTTTTTTCTCAGCAGCCAGATAATTCACACAGACATCTCCTGAACTGAACAAACAGAAATGATGCTTGTATTGAATTGCATTTTGCTCACAAATGAAAATATATAAGGAAATGCAAATAATTGATATCAAAGTAAAGATATACCTTACTGTACATGAATTAGGAAATTGGCAGGAGTTCATACTGATCAAGCTACCAAGCTTTGTGTGTAAGATTTTAATCCCTGCGCTGGCCACAACATCAGTCTAGAGTGATGATAGTACAACTTTAAAAGATTTGGTCTTGTAGTTAAATGATAGTGATAAGTAGCTTTTTCTAGGTTATTACATCATCCAAAGCATGCAATATATGCACTAAGATATGAGATGACGTGTAAAACAAACCTTGGTGGCTCGTACTCTATAAGAAACAAAGGAAATTCGGTCTGAAAACCTACTTTTCCCACATGTCAAAAAAATCCAATTCAGAGTAAACCATAATCATAGGTGACAAGGGTACAGCTATTAAGGCCCGTTATCTTAGTACCCCTGGGGCCCAAGAGTTAGGTCAGAGCATAGATGTAATCAAAATATAAGATGATATCGTATATAGATATTGTAATTTGTATTGAACCCGACCGGATCCTCGAGACCCGGCCACCTATATATAGGGGACGGGAGAGGCCGGCCAGGGACAGATTGAGATTGAGCCAATTGATTACCAGCTTATTCTAACCACGCATCACGTTTTGCCTAGTTTGTCTGATCTTTTACCTTCGAGTTCATCTGACGCCCTCTTCCCCCGATCCTAAGTCCTTCATCTAGGACATTTGTTGAGTTAACCCTCGTCAATTGGCTCCGACCGTGGGGAGCTTGGGCGTTGGAATCATGAATTCGACGGCTTTTTCGCTTTCAGCCAATAGCAACTCGAAAATCGACGAAAATCAGGTCACCTCTACAGCTGTAGATTTTCAACCTCATCCACCAACCCTTACTCCGGTCTTCACAAACTTAGATCAGGAGATGGGTTTGACGATCGGAAGCCTCAACTTTCGCGTTGGATCTTTGGGAATAACTCGCCTCTCAGATCCAACAAAATCGGGTCCGTCGGCAGAGAAAATTGCGTCCACAGTGATGTCAGAATCATCGGTTGGCTCTTCCAGCGAGGTAAACTCACCGGTTAGCTTCACACCGATGGAGAATATAGGATACACAACTGAAGAACTCAACGAAATCATGAATAATCTCGACTTAGGAGAGCCACCGAGGGACTTCATGATGTGCCGCAATAGCACCTCAGACAAGTCCACAGATACATGGAAAACATGATTAGAACTTCATGAAGATGACCAAACGATCTTCTCAAGTTTCAGCAGCAAAATCAACCACTAGTACAAAGTGTTCGCAATCATAGGAGACAACTCATAAGAATTTGACGACAACAACAATCAAATACTTAACCCAGCAAATATAACTAGAGGAGCAAACCACTTGGCAGAAGGAGATACCGCATATTCCTTGGCAACCAGAGTAAAAGTTCGACTATCAGCTGATGAATAGAACATAATAAAAGCAGCAATCAATAGTGGCGCCGCCATCCCAGTAGATGCAAGCAAAGATGTACTTTCAGGTTACCACTATGCCTTACATTGAGAAGCAAGACAGCTGGCAAAAGACAGAAGCGAAATAAGGAAAAGGAGGGAATCAGTAAGCGCAGCAAGCAAAGCTATGCACGAAGCACGCATCAACGCGTCATATACAAACAGCAGAAGGCACAACAGGCATGGTGATACGTCTCCAACGTATCTATAATTTTTGATGCTCCATGCTTGTTTTTACACCATTTGCCTACTGTTTCGTTACACTTCATGGCACTTTTATGCATTTTCCGGAACTAACCTACTAACAAGTTGCCACAGTGCCAGATCCCTGTTTTCTGCTGTTTTTGTGTTTCAGAAGTGCTACACAGGAAATATTCTCAGAATTGGACGAAACAAGTTCCTGAAGTCTTATTTTCCCGGAAGCTTCCAGAGATTCGAAGAGGAGTTGGAGGGGGGCCACGAGGGCCCCACACACCAGGGCGGCGTGGCCTGGACCCTGGCCACGCCCCCTATGTGTGAGGTCTCCTTGGTCCACCTCTGACGCTGCCCCTTCGCCTATAAAGACCCCCGGACGGAAAAAACCTAAGTACCCGATCAATTTTCCAGAAACACATCGCGATCCGCCGCCGTCGTCGACCCGAGATCGGGAGGGTCCAAAAGCTCTTCCCGGCACCCTGCCGGAGAGGGGAATCGCCACCAGAGGTCTTCTTCATCGCCATGCTTGCCTCCGGAGCGATGAGTGAGTAGTCTACCTTGGACTATGGGTCCATAGCAGTAGCTAGATGGTTGTCCTCTCCACCATGTGCTTCATGTTTAGATCTCATGAGCTGCCCTACATGATTGAGATCACCGTTATGTAATTCTACATGTTTGGTTTGTTGGGATCCGATGAATATTGGTGTTATGATTGAGTTGCTATACTTAAATATATCTTATGTTATCTCTATGTTGTATATGATCTTGCATGCTCTCCGTTGTTAGTAGCTATCTTGGCCGAGTAGTTGCTAGTGACTCCAAGAGGGGGTATTGATGCTCGATAGTGGGTTCATGCCTCTATTTAACCTGGGGGAGTGACAGAAACCTCTAAGGTTGTAGATGTGCTGTTGCTACTAGGGAGAAAACAACATTCATATGCTTAAGGGCATATGCTTTGTTTACATTACACACTTTGCTTAATGCAATTATCTTTTGTTCGCAACTTAATACTCATGGGGTGTTCGGACGATATCCCCGTGAGTGGATTATTAGTCATAGATGCAGTTGGATGGCGGTCTATGAATTTTGTTGTAATGCCCAGAGTAAATCGCATAGTGATCTTCTTGACATATCACGTTTATCTTTATTCTATCAATTGCCCAACTGTAATTTGTTTACCCAGCATGTGTTATTTATCTTATGGAGAGACACCACTAGTAAACTGTGGACCCCGGTCTTATTTCCATCATATTGCTATCACCTGTTTACTTTACTCGCACTATTTACTTTACTCGCATACTTTCACTGCTTTCCACTCGATACGCTCATACCCTTTGTTTCAAGCAAACCGGTGAGATTGACAATCTCATCGCAAGTTGGGAACAAAGTATTTGGTTGTGTTGTGTGCAGGTTCCACGTTGCTGCTCGCAAAGCAAAGCTTGGACGAGGCGCCATATATAAATTGTCCAGAGCTGTCGCGAAGCTTGCAAGCATCACCTTTAGTCGTTTGTCTCTCCTCTCCTGATCGACATACCTTGGTTTCTTAACTGAGGGAAAACCTTGCTGCTGTATTCATCACACCTTCCTCTTGGGGTTCCCAACGGGCTGGATATTCAACTAGGCACCAACTCTTTTTTGGCGCCATCAACCAGCAATCAAGCTCTTTTTTGGCGCCGTTGCTGGGGAGGAAGTAGAAGACTTCTGCGAGGGGAGTTTTTCGCACGCACAGCCTTTACTTTGTTATTGTTTTGCTTTACTTTATTTATTTTACCTGCATCATTTTATCAAAAACCCAAAAAAATAGAATCCTTGGTAGTTGTTATTTCTTTACTTTAGTTCATCATGTTGTTCCCTAAGTATGTTTTGGAGGACCTCTCTGTAGGTAGTGGTTCAATTATTGGGAAAGATAACATTGAGGAGTTCTTTAATGACATTAGTATGCATAAAGAAGTTGAGAAAAAGTCTTTAGTTGAGCTAGCTCCTAGTATTGAAGTTGCTTCTGCTTATTTAATTCACATGTTGGAAGCTAGGTTTGCTAGTCTTAATCCCTTTTTGCAATACATGTTCCTTGAGCTTCATGAAATTGAAGATCCTGAAAAGAAAGCTTTCATTTTGGAAACTATGCGCTTAGAATTTAAAGATGTTGCCAATGAGGCTAGAAAAGTTTTTAAGAAATTCAATAAGCTTGGCTCACATGTAACGGTTGTTGGCACACCCAATGATTTTAGAGTGTCAATACCTTATAAACTTTCAGGAATACATGATGTTTGGGAAAATAATTCTAGTTGGATTTGTCCTGAAAATCCTTTTGATGAAAGTAGTGTACCAAAGCGTGATCATAAAGGATCTTCAAAAACTCATTTGGACATAATTCCTTGCATTGTTGAAAAGACTCCTATTGTGGATCCCGATGCTTCTTTCATAATTACTTCATCTCTTGATGTTACTTGATTCGCAATTTTCTGCGCCTAGCTCAAAGGCGTTAAAGAAAAGCACTCTTGGGAGATAACCCATTGTTTTATTTTCAGTATTTTTTCTTTTATTTGAGTCTTGGAAGTCATTACTACTGTAATGACCTCTCCTTATCTTTTTATTTCATTGGTGTGTCAAGAGAAGCCTCTAATTTGAGTGAGGTAAGATTTGGGGATGTTGCTGTCCTGAAACTGTTTTTGGTGCTGCACCGTAAAAATTTGTATAAATTCTCTGTATATCTTTTGGACCTGCGATTTCTTGTGCATATGCCCCAGGTTGTATCCAAACTTTCATTAGTTGTACACTTTTTTATTTGAGTAACAGAAAATACCTTAAAAATTCGGCCTTTGTCAGCTGTTCTGTTTTGACAGATTTCTGCCAATATTTGTGTTTGCCGCTTTATCACTTTCTTTTGAGTTCTTTTGATCACGGAACTTTTGGGGAAGTTGCTACAGTGGTATATGCTATATATGTGGTGGTTTTGGGTTGAAACCTGAAGCAAAAAGAGGTTGATTATATGTTATGCTACACTAATGTTGCTAATAGATTTGTGTTTAGTTTTGTATGAAGGAAGTTTTTAAGTGTAGGGATTGGAGAATGATGAGATGAGTTGAATAATGGACAAAAGCTCAAGCTTGGGGATGCCCATGCATCACCCCAAGAAATATCCAAGAAATACAAGCGTCAAAGCTTGGGGATGCCCCCAAGGCACCCCTTCTTCATCGGCAAAAATCAGGTCACCTTTCAAGACACTATATTTTTATTGCTTCATGCACTATGTGTTTTTCTTGGAGCATCAGTTGTTTTAGTTTTATTAGTTAGTTTAGTTTTGTTTTCTGTAATAAATAGTTGGACCCAACAAATTTTCTTTGGAAAAGTTACCTTGCTTTTCATTTGCCAAGAACGCTCTAGTTTTCACTCTTATCAAAAACCGAGTGTTCTTCTTTTTCTGCTACTGCTTTTGGTTTTCGTTTTCGCCTTGATTTGTATTCAGACCTTGTCATATCTCTTCATCAAGGTGTATTTTTGCCTCTGATCTTTATTGGTTTTCATCAAAAGAGGTGTCTTAAAAAATTTCAAATGGTGTTGGAAAAGAGAAAAAGCTTTATGCAAAAAAGTGGTACAAGAAGGAGCTTGTGTAGACTGCGGCTTAGGCTTTTTCATGTCATGCTTGATGTCTTTTTGATAGTATGCTTAGTGGTTTTGCTGTAGCATGACTTGTCTCAAATAACTAAGATTGCTTAATGAGCCTTTGAAAAAATCATGCGTTGTTTTTATTGTATGGAAGCATTATTTTGGTTTTCTCCTTGATGCTTTATATGGGTTGACTTGGCACATGCTCTCACATGTTAGACTCATACAAAGTCGCCAATAGCCTCTATGATCATTTAGTTTTTGACTTTTGATGCTATCTTATGCTTCTTTTAATGTCGCTTTGTCGCTTTGCATGATTATGGCCATTATTGCTCTCTTAGTTGGTCGCTCCCAGTCTTTTGCTAGCCCTCGCCTTGTACTGAGTATGAGCTCTACTCGTGCATCCAACTCCTAAAAACCAAGTTTTTCCAAAGTGTCCACCATACATACCTATTAGCAATTTGCTATTCCAAAGTAAATTTGACTTGCTTTTATTTTCTCTTCAAATTAAACTCTTACCAGTGTTATGCAAAAATTGGTCCGTAAAGCTCTCACGAAACGGAAGGCACACTTTACTTTTTCCTGTTCTTAAAAATTTGACATTGTGGTCTCTTATGTTGAGTTGTTATGCTTGCAAGTTGTAAGTTGGAGACTAGCCCAACCATGCTGTCATGGGGCAAGCTTTCAACATTGCACTTCTATTTGAGTTGATATCGTGATCTTTTGTTTATGGATGACCGCGGTGTGAAATGAATTGGGAATCTTGTGGGGATCATGGAGTTTGTATATGTGTTAGGGAAACGCCTGGGCCGCCAATCTAAGCCATGCATAATTCATGGTGGAAATTTGCAGCATGCCCATAGTGGACATTCGACGACGCATCTCAAAATAAAAAGCTATACAATTGGTAAATAAAAGAGATGTCGAGGTGTTCATTGTCTGCTTGTCCTGTCATTTTGATGTGGGCTTGTTCCATGTCATCGGGCACGGAGGTACCCCATTGGTGGTTCTCGATGATACATATATACTTACAATGACAAGAGCCTTGCTTGGGACGCTAAGTTGAGTAGCATGAGATTTGGGTAATCGTATTCATGGGACACGAGGTTTTCAACTTATGATTTGTCAAGCATATGCATCATAATTGTTCTTGCATTAACTCTAACCATTCAAGATGCTTATGATGGGGGCAATGAGAGCTCAAAGCCGGTAAGTAACATAATTTTTGAAGGTCTATAAAACTTGCAATCACTACTTCCCTCCGCGAAGGGCCTTTCTTCTACTTTTATGTTGAGTCACCACCTTCTATCTTTATGCACCATTAAGAGAGCATAGTTGTCATTCTTAGTATAATGTGCATTGCCCCAAAGTTTTCATTGATTGATTCATATTGTTGGTTTCACTTGTTCTTAAATTATTTGTATCTAGTCGCCCTCTTAAACTTGAAGGTGTCCTATACATTTATGTTTTGCTCTCTATGAAGGACAAGCTGAAAACCATTTGTATGTTTTTCCTTAGGATTTGAACACATGTTTGACTTTCATTGTTTCATTTTCATGATCTTTTGTTTGTGTTCATTTTCATGTTATAACATGGTTGTTAAGTTTCTTCTGTCAAGATTATGTCTTTCATGCCCATGTTTTAAGTTCTTTTGATCCCAGCTCACAATGCTTACATATATGATCAAGATTGTGTAGGTGCATGTCACCTCAAAAATTATTCTTTTGTTATCACTTACCTACTCGAGGATGAGCAGGAGTTAAGCTTGGGGATGCTTGATACGTCTCCAACGTATCTATAATTTTTGATGCTCCATGCTTGTTTTTACACCATTTGCCTACTGTTTCGTTACACTTCGTGGCACTTTTATGCATTTTCTGGAACTAACCTACTAACAAGTTGCCACAGTGCCAGTTCCCTGTTTTCTGCTATTTTTGTGTTTTAGAAGTGCTACACAGGAAATATTCTCAGAATTGGACGAAACAAGTTCCTGAAGTCTTATTTTTCCCGGAAGCTTCCAGAGATCCGAAGAGGAGTTGGAGGGGGGCCACGAGGGCCCCACACACCAGGGTAGCGCGGCCTGGCCCCTGGCTGCGCCCCCTATGTGTGAGGTCTCCTCGGTCCACCTCTGACGCTGCCCCTTCGCCTCTAAAGACCCCCCGACGGAAAAAACCTAAGTACCTGATCAATTTTCCAGAAACACATCGCGATCCGCCGCTGTCGTCGACCCGAGATCGGGAGGGTCCAGAAGCTCTTCCCGGCACCCTGCCGGAGAGGGGAATCACCACCGGAGGTCTTCTTCATCGCCATGCTTGCCTCCGGAGCCATGAGTGAGTAGTCTACCTTGGACTATGGGTCCATAGCAGTAGCTAGATGGTTGTCCTCTCCACCATGTGCTTCATGTTTAGATCTCATGAGTTGCCCTACATGATTGAGATCACCGTTATGTAATTCTACATGTTTGGTTTGTTGGGATCCGATGAATATTGGTGTTATGATTGAGTTGCTATACTGAAATATATCTTATGTTATCTCTGTTGTTTATGATCTTGCATGCTCTCCGTTGTTAGTAGCTATCTTGGCCGAGTAGTTGCTAGTGACTCCAAGAGGGGGTATTTATGCTCGATAGTAGGTTCATGCCTCTATTTAACCTAGGGGAGTGACAGATACCTCTAAGGTTGTAGATGTGCTGTTGCTACTAGGGAGAAAACAACATTCATATGCTCAAGGGCATATGCTTTGTTTACATTACACACTTTGCTTAATGCAATTATCTGTTATTCGCAACTTAATACTCATGGGGTGTTTGGACGATATCCCCGTGAGTGGATTATTAGTAATAGATGTAGTTGGATGGCGGTCTATGTATTTTGTTGTAATGCCCACAGTAAATCGCATAGTGATCTTCTTGACATATCACGTTTATCTTTATTCTATCAATTGCCCAACTGTAATTTGTTTACCCAGCATGTGTTATTTATCTTATGGAGAGACACCACTAGTGAACTATGGACCCCGGTCCTATTTCCATCATATTGCTATCACCTGTTTCCTTTACTCGCACTGTTTACTTTACTCGCATACTTTCACTGCTTTCCACTCGATACGCTCATACCCTTTGTTTCAAGCAAACCGGTGAGATTGACAACCTCATCGCAAGTTGGGAACTTGGTTGTGTTGTGTGCAGGTTCTACGTTGCTGCTCGCAAAGCAAAGCTTGGACGAGGCGCCATATATAAATTGTCCGGAGCTGTCGCGAAGCTTGCAAGCATCACCTTCAGTCATTTGTCTCTCCTCTCCTGATCGACATACCTTGGTTTCTTAACTGAGGGAAAACCTTGCTGCTGTATTCATCACACCTTCCTCTTGGGGTTCCCAACGGGCCGGACATTCAACTAGGCACCAACTCTTTTCTAGCGCCATCAACCAGCAATCACACAGCTTGCGAGTGGAGAATCTTGAGCATTATGATAGAAGAAATCTCTCCAGAAACCTTGACTCATCTTTCTTATCAGTTGATGAGCAAGGCAACATCATGCCAAGGACACCCGAAGCAGCACTGGTAGCAGCACAAGCATATCTGTTCACTACACAGCCAAACCGAGGGGACCCGAGAGAACACATGCATCGGGCAGCATTGCAAGGATTAAGATTAGTAGGAAACAAGTTGACAGCCAAATAAGAGGAAACACGTCGCAATGAAGGTACACAAAAACCTACGCGATGAGGGGTTAACTCGACAAATGTCCTAGATGAAGGACTTAGGATCGGGGAGATAGGGCGCTGGATGAACTCGAAGGTAAAGTTAGTCGAAAATAGGTGTGTGTCGAAAGTAAACTTGGGTGTTCAACCTGGCTTGCTTTCAATCTGGCCTACACCGTCCCCTCCTGGCCCTTATATATAGGTGGCCAGGTCTCGAGGATCGGGTAGGGTCCGATTCAGATTACAATATCGACATACGGTAAAGACTCGTATTCGACTATCATTACAATTGGGCCTAGCTTAACGGGCCTCAGGGGTACTCAACATATGGGTTCTATTAACTATACCCTTGTCAGTTGCCCCTGAGATTCTACCAGAATTGCAGATTCGGGTTGAATCTCTTAATCTTTATATCTTCGACTTGATCAATTCTTTGACTTCTTCTTATCTTCAAATCTTCGACTTGGTCTTTCGACTTATGTTCATGATAATTTGCTCGCAAGGGGTCTTGATGAACAAGCCTGACAACTCTGACGGATCAAGAGGTCAGTTAACTGCCGGAACAGATACTTGTCACCTACTTCAAATTCAATCCCCTTGGACTTGAATTCGGGATACCGGTCAAACCCACTCTTTTGCCGCATTTAGGACTTACAAAGAATGAATCCCAGTGATTCTCAGGGTACCTAGTGCGTCCACCAGGATTTTCTTCACGCCGTAGATACGGATACATACCAGCAGAGCGCATCCATGTGCGTATACCAGGCCACACAGGACGGATCCCGGGGTCTTACCTTCGTGACAAGTCACGGCATTCGAGTTGCATTGCGATAACGTAACTCGAGAATCTCATGTCGCAGTCAAATTTTGACTGAAAATATTCGGGTTTCTATAACCATAAAACTCGCTCCCGATGGGAGTAACACTTTTGCACAATGCTTTACCAAGAAATATCGTCGGGTGCGCGCTCAGCGCTCCCGATGGGAGTAGCCCCTGAGGGTATGTTTGAATACTTGTAGACAAGCATAGGCTCAAAAATTCACTTTGTCTTCTTCCTTGTAATATTTCCTGGTTATAAGCCCCCGAGTCCAAGGCGAGGTTTCCGTATCATGCGACCACAATCTCCTCTTCTTGTTTTTTCTCTTTGGTATTATCGTCTACTGTGTGCAGAATTTAACTCCTGTTGTAAAATATGTTTACGGGCCTTGCTTTAGCACGGGTGCCCGATATCACGTGCTTATAAATAAAGCACCTGCAAGGGTAAAAAACCCTAATCAGATTCCTCCTCCGCCGCATCATCTTCTCCCTCCATCTAGGGTTTTCTTAGCTTCTTCCTTTGTCCATATGGCTGACGCAGATGGTTCTCGTCTGAACCTTGGCTCTCCGGTGGCGCCACGAGGTCGAGGTCGCCCTCGTGGAAGCAAGAACAAGAACAACACAACTCTAGCCGCCGCAGGATCTTCATCGGCTGCTTCGGTTAAGCGCCGCCCCGGTCGCCCACCTGGGAGCAAAAATAAGCCCAAGATGACTGGTGCTTCCCCAGGTCCAAGCGCTCCTACTCCTACTGTTCCCACTGCTCCTCCTAGAATCTTTTCCTTCTTTTGCATTGCTATGGCACAGTGCCGCGAGATTCAGCGGCTGCCGCTGAATTTCACCAAGTTCATGGATGGGCGGGAACTGCGGGAAGCGGTTCTCTGTGAACAGTCTGGCAGTGGGACTCCATACGAGGTGGAGGTTTTGTACGATGGCGACAGCGAGCAGTACTTTAAGGGTGGCTGGTCACAGTTTGCAGAAGACCACGACATCCACCAAGGCTTCTTCATGGCCTTTGACTTCCACATCGGCACGTCGAAGTTTGACGTGAAGATCTATGACAGCACCTTGTGCCAGAAGAAGTATGAAGCTGAAGTCCATTTCCATTAGACTCTACCTTTTATGTAATTTCGTTTGATAATGTCCTTGCTGCCATGTTATCTGCAATGAATATTCGTACTTTACTTTGATGGTTTTACTAGTACCCTGAAAACAAGTCACTTGTTCTGAGGTATGCTTGAGATATATCGGGTTCTTTGCGAACCAATTAGTATGAAGAATATCGGGTTCTTTTGTGAACCAAATTGTTTGAGTATTTATCGGGTTGTCTGTACAACCTTATAGCGAAAAAGATCTCCAAGTCGCGATAAAAATTCCTTTCGTACGACCTGAGGGTTGAAGCCCCCGAGCGGAGAAGTAGAAATACTTTGTACAACTTTGTCGAGTTCAACCCAAAGAACCCGACCTATGGCCTCATGTTCTGGGTTCAGAAGGTGAACTCGAGTTTAATTATACCACTAGATGTAGTCTACGCGTAGAAATGTCGTAGCTGCTCTGCATTCCACGGATTGCTCTCATCTTTTCCCGTCTTCTTGTCTTGTAGTCGATATGCTCCTCCTAGTATTACTTCTGTGACGATGTAGGGTCCCACCCAAGGGGACTCCAATTTGCCATGGCTATCTTGCCTGAGTCGCAAAACTAGGTCTCCCACCATGAAGGATCGTGGACGAACTCGACTACTGTGGTAGTTTCATAGGCTCTGTTGATACTGCGTGGCTCTTTCTAATGCCTTATCCCTTGCTTCATCTAGTGCATCGACATCGTTTTGCAGTGCTTCTGTTGATGTTGTCTCGTCGTATGCCGTCACTCTTGGGGCCTCATGTGTAACTTCGACTGGAAGTACGGCTTCTGCGCCATGGACCAGGAAGAAAGGAGTTTCTTGAGTTGCTGCGTTAGGCGTAGTCCTTAAGCTCCAAAGAATGGAGGGCAATTCTTCTACCCAAGCGCTCTTGGCTTTCTCGAGAGGTGCTAAAAGCCTCTTTTTTATCCCACTACATATCAGGCCGTTGGCTTTTTCGACTTGCCCATTTGTCTTTGGGTGCGCCACAGATGCGAATTTGAGCTTGATCCCTAGTCCTTCGCAATAACTCTTGAATTCCTTTGAAGTGAAGTTTGTTCCGTTGTCTGTGATTATGCTATATGGTACACCAAAACGGAATACTATCAACTTGATGAAGCTGATTGCTGCTATCGAATCCTGAGTTGTTACCAGGGCCGCTTCCACCCACTTGGTAAATTTATCGACTGCCACTAGCATGTAAACATGCCCTCCTGGCCAAGATTTGTGCAACTTCCCCACCATATCGAGGCCCCATTGCGCAAAGGGCTAGGACAATTGTATCATTTGTAGCTCTGCTGCTGGTGCATGCGGTCTAGATGCAAATCTTTGACACGCTTCACACTTTCGAACTATATCTTTTGCGTCTTCGATGGCTGTTAGCCAATAAAATCCTGCTCGGAAAGCCTTTGCTGCTATTGCTCTGCTGCTAGCGTGATGGCCGCACACTCCACCGTGTATGTCTTGTAGTATTGTTCATCCTTCCTGGGGTGTTACACAACGCTGCAAAACGCCGGTAATACTCTTCTTGTATAATTTCCCCTGCAACACGACAAACGCCTTCGATCTTCGAGTTATCCTCTTGGCCTCCACTACATCTTCTGGTAATTGTTTATTTATCATGTATGCAAGGTATGGCTGCATCCATGTTTCTTCTATCATCATGACCTCCTCTGGCTCTGACGGAGCCCCCGAATCTGCTGCAGTAGTCGAGCTTTTCCCGCTTTTTATTGATCTTTCTTCTATTTCTTCCCAAAATACTTCGGACGGCACGGGTAAACACTGTGACCCGATATTTGCTAAATTGTCGGCTTCTTCATTACTATTTCTGCTTATGTGCGAGACTTCGCATCCGTCGAATGTTCCTTTGAGATAATGATATAAATTCTTGTATGCCATCATGTTGTTACTGATTGTGTCACATCTGTTCATAACTTGCTGTACCACAAGGTTGGAATCTCCAAATATTTTTAGGCGAGTTGCTCCACATGCTTTGGCCATCTTCATTCCGTGCAACAAAGCCTCGTATTCTGCTTCGTTATTGGAAGCCTGTGGAAAGCTCATCCTTAAGACATACTTCAATTTGTCGCCGTGAGGCGATATCAAGACCACTCCTGCGCCTGCGCCTTAAACTCTCTTAGAACCGTCGAAGTACATTGTCCAAACACTGGATAAGTCTGGTGGTCCCGTGCTTTGGAGCTCCAGCCACTCTGCCGTAAAATCTGGCAAGACTTGCGACTTGATCGCCTTCCTTTTCTCGTACGTGATGTCCATGGGAGATAACTCGATTCCCCACAAAGAGACACGTCCTGTTGCTGAAGGGTTGTTCAATATGTTTGATAGTGGTGCTTCATTGACCGCTATAATTGGATGCACCGCAAAGTACTGTCGCAGTTTTCGTGCAGTTGTGAAAACACTATATGCAAGTTTCTGATAATGCGGGTACCTCTGTTTTGTCGGGGACAACACTTCACTGATGAAATACACCGGCCTCTGGACGCCATGGGCTTTTCCTTCTTCGCTTCTTTTGACTACTAATACTGTGCTCACCACCTGATGGGTTGCGGCGATGTAGAGTAGCAGTGGTTCTTTTTCTTTTGGTGCGACCAGCACTGGCGGTGTGGAAAGCACTTTTTTCAGCTGTGCAAAAGCTGCGTCTGCTTCTTCCGTCCATTCAAATTTATCATCTGACTTCTTCATAAGTGCATAGAAAGGAAGCGTTTTTTCTCCCAATCGAGCAACGAAACGACTTAAGGCCGCGACGCACCCTGCAAGTTTCTGTATGTTGTGTAGTTTCGTGGGTTTCCCCATTGTCAAAATTGCTTGAATCTTCTCTGGGTTCGCCTCTATTCCTCATGCTGATACCAGGAACCCTAAAAGTTGTCCTGCTGATACACTGAAGGAACACTTTGTCGGGTTAAGCTTAAGCTTGTACCTGCTCAGGTTGTCGAAGGTTTCTGTCAAGTCGCTGATTAGAGATTTCTCCTCTCTTGTGGTGATGACTACATCATCAATATAGACTTGGATGTTGCGCCCTATTTGGCTTCCGAGGAAATTTTGCATCATCCGTTGATAAGTTGCTCCTGCATTTTTTAGACCGAACGACATCACTTGGTAGCAAAACACTCCATATGGTGTAATGAAGGCCGTTTTTTCTTCGTCTTCTTTCTTCAATTTAATCTGATTGTAACCAGAATATGCGTCCAAAAATGAAAGCCTTGCGCATCCCGCTGTTGAATCGATTATCTGATAGATGCGGGGTAGAGGGAAGGAATCCTTTGGACAATGCTTATTGAGAGATGTGTAGTCGACACATACTCTTTGTACGTCTGTGTTCTTCTTGGGTACTATGACTAGGTTCGACACCCAACTCGAAGTTTTGATTTCTCTGATAAATCCGGCATTTTCTAGCCTGTGCAACTCTGATGCTATCGCCTTCCTCTTAGGTTCATCAAATTGTCGTAATGGCTGCTTGACTGGCTTTGCCTTGGGATCTACATTTAATGCATGCTCGACGAGTTCCCTGGGAACCCCTGGCATGTCTGATGGACACCAGGCGAAGATTTCCCAGCGCTCATAGAGGAACTCGACGAGCGCGCTTTCCTATGCGGGATCCAAGTTCACCACAATTGATGTTGTCTTGTTTGCATCTATAGGGTGGACTTGGATTTTCTTCGAGTCCTGAGACGTGTCGAAAGCCTGATCTGGCAGGGATCGTCCAACGTCGGGTAGTACATTATGATCCGTTTCTCCTTTTAACCTCTCGTATTCCGCTGTCATGCCGAAGGTTTGCGCCATCCTGTTGAATTCTCTGTCGCATGTGTTGGCTACTTCAAAGCTCCCTTGTACTGTGATTGTTCCTTTGGGTCCTGGAATTTTTAACATAAGATACGCGTAGTGTGGTACTGCCATGAATTTTGCAAATGCTGGGCGCCCCAGGATTGCATGGTATTGTGACGGCCAGTCCATAACTTCGAATTCCAGCTTCTCTCTTCGGTAGTTGCCGCTACTGCCAAAGCAGACATCAAGTTCTATTCTTCCCAAAGGGTAGTTTGCGGCTCCTGGTACTATTCCATGGAAGGAGCAATCTGTTGGCTTCAGACTCGACAGCGAGATGCACATTGCCTTTAGGGTTCTAGCATATATTAAGTTTATGCCACTCCCTGCATCCATGAACACTCTTTCGATGTCGTACCCTCCTATTTGCGCCTTTAGAACCATAGGCGAGTGGCCTGGCCTGGGAACTTTCTTCGGGTGGTCTGCTCTGCTGAACTTGACTGATTGGTCTGACCACCGTAGGTACTCTGTGGTAGCTGGTGGTGATGATATTGCTAGGTTTACTTGCCTGGATATGCTTTTTCGCTCCTTCTTTGACCTGGGCACCGGTTGAATCATGGCTGATATGTAAACTTTTGACTCTAGGTGCCTTGCTAGCCTTTGCATTTGATATCCTTGACTTCTGTGTTGTTCTCCTTGCCTTCCTCCTTGGCTTGAGCCCATGGCACTTTGCAGCCTTAGGAATGTTCTACAATCCTTCATCTGATGATTTGAAACTCTTTTCCTGTCGAGATATGCGTAGTGGATTCGACAAGGTCCGTATAGCATGTCCTTGGCCGAAGGACCGGAGTATCTCGACTTTTCTACTCTTTTTGCTTGAAACCTCCCACTGTCATATCCTTCCTCTTCTTCTATTACGTAGCCCGTGGCTACTTGACTTCGCCTTTCTTGGTTAGCCCTGCTGCGGTATCGTCTCCTCTGTCTGCTTATTCTGTCGACTTCTGGTGAACGTCCTCTTTTGTTATTGTATGCGTCTTCTCCATCTGCGAATTTGTTGACTTGTTCCATTAACTCGGCTACTGTCGTAGGTCTTGTTCTTCCTATTTTTTCCACGAGATCTGAGCGACGAAGTCCGGCCGAAAAGGCGTCTATTGCCCGTTCGTCGGAGACGTCCTCTGCTGAATTTTTGATTATGCTCTAGCGTTGTATATAGGAACGTAGAGTTTCGCCTTTCCTCTGTACGCATGCCTTAACTTCCTCCAGTGATGCCGGGTGCTTGTAAGTTGAACAAAAATTTCTTGCGAATTGACTTTCGAGTTCCCCCCAACTTCTGATGGATTCGTTGGGTAAGGTATTCAACCAGGACCGTGCTGCGCCGGTGAGGTGTAGCTGCAAACTTTGCATTGCAGTCGCCTTTGTTCCCCCTAATATCTGTACTGCCTGCAGATAGTCTGATAACCATAGGGTAGGTTCTTGCGACCCGTCATACTTATGCTGGTCGTGTGGCAGTTTGAATCCTTTGGGTACCCGCGTTTTGCGAACCCTGCGGGTAAAGCATAACGCACCCATCTCTTTATCGTCGTCTTCATAATTCTCTTCCCTCCAAGCATGACGTGACTTGTTTACTCGAGCTTGCGCTATTATATTTCTTGCGTCCTCTTTCCTCTTCTGTCGCCTTCCCTCTTCTGATGACTCGCTGTACTCGTTATCTGCGAAGTTGTATCTGAACTTCTCCTTTTGATTTTCCTTGCAGCTTGTCAACTTTGTCTTTGGGCCTTTTTCCCTGATCTTGCTTTCCACTATTCCAAGGCTTCGTATCGCGGCTCGGTGCATATCTTCTCGCGGGTCCCCAGGTTCTGGCTTTGTAGTTAGTAAATACGCTTGTGCTGCTACCAATGCTGCTTCTGGCGTTTCTTGTATGAAGTCGTCTTCCTCCTCTTCTAGCTGTGGGGTAGGGCTCCTAGAGTACCTTTCTTCTCTGCTACGCACCGTCACCCCTCTATTGTGCTTTGGGTCTCCGTGCCTTTCTCTGCTGTACTCTGAATCTTCACTGTAGTCTTCCCAGTACTCCTCCCTTGATATACTGTTATTATCTTGAAAAACCATGTCTCTTTCTTCCCGTAGTTTCTTCCGGTGTTGGTATAATGCATACTGATAGCCCATTAGAAATTCTCTTCTCGATCCTTCGGGTACTTCTGTACCATGATTGATAGCTGATTTGATCATTCTCCATTCGCCAGCTGAAACGTGGACTTTCTCTTTTTCCTTTTTGTTGTGTTCTTTCATTTTGTCGACTTTCCTGTCGACCTTTTTACTTCCTTTGCTGTTGTTTTCCTCTTCTGCTTCGGTGATAATAACGCATAACTGATGTACTTTGGAGACGCCGCTGCTTCCCACGGCGAAGTCCTTTGCGTTGTTGTGCGTCTGGCACGCTCTTTCTTCTGAGTCAAAATTTTCCCGAATTTTGTCGCTTTCTGCGATTGGTGCTTTGTCGAAGCTGACCGGCGAGTTTACCTCGCTGGAAGAGTCTTCTGATGATTCCCACGTTTCCTCTGTTTCGGGCTTGTTTGCCGACAGATCTGATTTCGTCAAATCCGAGAGGCAGGATGAACCCGACGGTCCGATGAGGATGTTTAAACTTCCGATTGTCAGCTCCATCTCTTGATTTCCGTCGACTTCTGTACTGCTGTTGGCTAAAAACGAAAAAGCCGTCGAATTCATGATTCCAACGCCCAAGGTCCCCACGATCGGCGCCAATTGACGAGGGGTTAACTCGACAAATGTCCTAGATGAAGGACTTAGGATCGGGGAGATAGGGCGCTGGATGAACTCGAAGGTAAAGTTAGTCGAAAATAGGTGTGTGTCGAAAGTAAACTTGGGTGTTCAACCTGGCTTGCTTTCAATCTGGCCTACACCGTCCCCTCTTGGCCCTTATATATAGGTGGCCAGGTCTCAAGGATCGGGTAGGGTCCGATTCAGATTACAATATCGACATACGGTAAAGACTCGTATTCGACTATCATTACAATTGGGCCTAGCTTAACGGGCCTCAGGGGTACTCAACATATGGGTTCTATTAACTATACCCTTGTCACTAGGTCACCACGCCGTCACAATAGTCCTCGGCACAGGAGCAGGAGTCGACGATCCAGGTCACTGTCACCAAAACGATACAACAGCCCAAGGCACGGAGGAACCCAAAGATCCAAGTCTCATAGGAAAGTGTACGACTACGAAGACAATGAAAAAGAGATGGGAGCACCATGCTTTACTCGCAGAGTTCGTTGCACTCCCATACCCAAAGGATTCAAACTATCCCATGATCAGCAGAAATATGACGGATCTCAGGAGCCACAGTCATGGATCTCAGACTATCTACAAGCTGTAAGGATACTAGGGGGCTCAAAAAGACAGCAATGCAAAGTCTGCAGCTCCACCTCACCAGCGCGGCACAGTCATGGTTAGGCAAGCTAGAGAGAAACAATCGGAAGCTGAGATGAACTCACAAGGCAGTTCACAAGCAACTTTAATTCAACTTACAAGCGACCAACATCAAAAGTATAAGTCAAAGCTTGCACGCAGCAGCGCAGCGATTCACTTTGATCATACATACAATGGTGCAGCATTATCAAAAACTCTGCAGTGGATGTTTCAGACGAAAGAGCAATTCCAGCCAAGAGGATCACGGGAATACAATCAGTCACCGAATGATTGCGTAAATGTTATCACATGCGTGTGCACATTATCTCGGAGGGTGAGAATGCCCCCAAAACATGTGTGTGTCCACATGTTGTGTACACAAAGTGTTATTGGATCGAATTTTGAAGCCACGGGTGTGTCCGCTACACGCGTGCACATGCGCTGACGGTGCTTACGGTGAAACCCTAACCCGCTGCACGTGCGCAGTCTACCCTTGGATGGTGGCACGTCGTTGGGCTTTGGTTAGGTTGGTCTACCCCCTAGATTTCTCTTGACGGTGGCACGCTGGGGGCTAGTATGTTTCTTTTGCTTTGGTTAGGTCATATGTACATGGGAAGCAAAGGTATGCCCATGCTTACCACAAGATTCCCCCCGGTTGAACCAACGCGGGAGTTTCCACCTCCAGGTCAGGGACCGAACCATAGGTATATGTGGAAGGTCACACCGGGGACCTAGCTATTGCATCTCCCTACCCACCAACACACATGCACACATATTTTAGGTCCACATGCATGCTTTGGGGTGGGTTTCATCTCCCTGAAGTCCGATCTATGGTGAAACCCTAGCCCGCTGCACCCGCGTGGTCTACCCCTAGATTTCTCCATACAGCGGCACGCCGATGGGATAGTGTGTTTCTTTGACTTTGGTTAGGTCATATGTACATGGAAAGCAAAGGTTTTGCCATGCATGGCCCTCAAAGCCCGTTCTACAGTGAAACCCTAGCTCGCTACCCATGCGGTCTACCCCCCAGATTTCTCTGGATGGCGGCACACCGGGGGGGCTAGTATGTTTCTTTTGCTTTGGTTAGGTCATATGTACATGGGAAGCAAAGGTATGCCCATGCTTACAACAAGATTCTTCCCGGTTGAACCGACGCGGGAGTTTCCACCTCCAGGTCAGGGACCAAACCATAGGTATTCCTGAAACTCCAAGAAGTAGCAGGAAATAAACAAGTCGAGGCAAGGAGGCAAGGTTACGACGGAAATACAAACAATGCAACTCCAACAAATCAGCAAGCAACCAACAAAGCAGCACAAGGACAAGGTTAGCCAAATCAAGGAAACGAAAATGAGGGAGGATATATCCCATCCAAAGGACACATCACCGCAATGATACAACCAGTATGAAGTTGCACAAAGAGGAGAAAAGCACCTCTCAGCAAGTTAACCTAGCAATAACATCGCCTCCAGTAACTACAGAGTACCTGCACTGGTCCGAGCAGCCATAGAATTCAACAGATAAGACCACCCAATAACAGTACCTCGGCCAGGCAACGTACCTCTGGTACTTGATGGCGCGGTGATGAATAGTGCCAGAGAACTTGTTGGCGTGTAGTTGATGAAGTAAATGACCGGCCAGTTGGGAACCCCAAGAGAAGGTTTTGATGAATATAGCAGCAAGTTTTCCCTTAGTACGAAACCAAGGTATGTCAATCCTGTAGGAAAAAGCCAATACTCCAGAAGGTGATGCTTGCTAGCTTCGCGACAGCTTCGGACAATTTATAGGGCGCCTCGTCCAGTGCTTTGCTTTGCCAGCTGGAATGTGGAACCTACACACAACACAACCAAATACTTTGCTCCCAACTTACGAGGAGGTTGTCAATCTCACCGGTTTGCTGTAAACAAAGGAATGAGCGTATCGAGTGGAAAGCAATAGTAGTATGCGAATAAAGTAAACAGTGCGAGTAAAGTAAACAGGTGATAGCAATGTAAAGGAAATAGGACCGGTGACAGGGGTATAGATAATAGAGCCCGTCAGTTGAGTACCCCTGAGGCCCGTTAGACTAGGCCCAATTATAATACTAGTCGAAATACGAGTTCATGTCGTATGTCGCTATTGTAATCTATATCGGATCCCACCCGATCCTCGAGACCTGGCCACCTATATATAGGGGCCAGAAGGGGATGGTGTGGGACAGATTGAAAGCAAGCCAGGTTTACACCCACGTCTACTTTCGATAGCCACCTTGTTTGACTGATTTTACCTTTGAGTTCATCCGACGCCCTGTCTCCCCGATCCTAAGTCCTTCATCTAGGACATTTGTCGAGTTAACCCCTCATCAATTGGCGCCGACCGTGGGGACCCTAGGCGTTGGAATCATGAATTCGACGGCTTTTTCGCTTTTAGCCAATTGCAGTCCAGAAGCCGGCGAAAACAAAAAGATGGAGTTGACATTTGGAAGTCTGAGCTTCTATGTTGGGCCTTCGGGTTCAACTTGTCTTTCGAATCCGGCGAAATCGGGTCCGTCGACAAGTAAAACCGAAATAATTGCCAAATCTGGATCATTTGTAGGCTCTTCTAGTGAGGCAAACTCGCCAGTCGGTCTAACAGCAACAGAAAATCTATAGGAAAAATTCGAGGAACCCGACGAAATCGGGCGAAAAATCATCGCGGAAGCAGCAATGGACGAGCCATGCGACAAGTCAACGGATTTCGCCAGCGGAAGCAGCGGCGTCTCCAGAAGCGTACACCAGTTATGCGTCATCATCACTGAAGCAACAGAAGAGTAAAACAATCACGCATGCAATAAGGAGATCGACACGCAAGTCGACAAATTAAGGAGCAATGGCAAGAAAGAAAAGGAGAAAGTCCATGTTTCCGCTGGAGAGTGGAGGATGATCATGTCAGCTATCAACCACGGGACTGATGTACCCACAGATTCCAGAAGAGAAGTTCTAATGGGATATCAATACGTGCTGCACCAACGCAGAAAGAAGTTAAGGCAGGAAAGAGACATGATTATGAGAAGCCCAGATTACAACAGCGCATCAAGTGGAGGATATTGGGGTGAATATAGCGATTCATCAGAGTCCAGCATGGAGAGGCACAGAGACCCGAAGCACAGCAGAAGGACAACAGCATGGACAGTATAAGAAAGCCACATAAAAAGCCCAAGCATGAATCAACCAGAGGAGGAAAAAGAATTCGTGCAAGAAACACCAGAAGCAGCATTAGTAGCAGCACAAGCATACCTACTAACCACGCAACCTAAGCCTGGAGACCCGTGGGAACACATGCACCAAGCCGCGATACGAAGCCTCGGGTTGGTGGAAGACAAGCTGAGGGGAAATTTTCCAGAGAAAAATTCGACTCACCATAAGGAAAAGCAAAAAGAAGAGATCAAGCGCAAATCTTCACAGAACGAAACTAGCGACTCATCAGAAGACAAGAAACACCAAAAGAGGAAGGAGGATGCAAGGAACATAATAGCACAAGCAAGAGTAAACAACTCGCGTTATGCGTGGAGGGAAGAAAACTACGAGGACAACGAGAAAGAGATGGGCGCGCTATGCTTTACCCGCAGGGTTCGCAAAATGCGAGTACCCAAAGGATTCAAATTGCCACATGATCAAGAAAAATATGATGGGTCGCAAGAACCAACTCTATGGTTGTCAGATTACCGACAAGCAGTACAAATACTTGGGGGAATGAGAGCAATGACAATGCAAAGTTTGCAGTTACACCTCACCGGCGCAGCGTGGTCTTGGTTAAATACTCTACCCAACGATTCCATCGGAAGTTGGGGGGAACTAGAGAGTCAATTCGCAAGAAATTTCCGCTCAATGTACAAACAACCAGCGTCGTTGGAAGAAGTTAAGTCATGCGTACAGAGGAGAGACGAAACTCTACGCTCTTATATACGACGCTGGAGTGTCATTAAAAATTCTGCAGAAGACATCTCCGATGAAAGAGCAATATACGCCTTTTCAGCCGGACTTCGTCATTCAGACCTTGTTGAAGAGATAGGAAGAATAAAGCCAAGAACAGTTTCAGAACTAATGGAAATATCCAACAGATTTGCCGATGGAGAAGATGCGTACAACAACAAAAGGGGATGTTCACCGGAAGTCGATAAAACAAGCAGGCAAAGGCGACGATACCGCAACGGCGACAATCACGGAAGGCAAAATCAGATAGCCGCGGGATACGATGGAAGGAATGAGGAAGGCTACGAAAGCAAAGGGTTTCAAGCAAAAGATAGCAGGGGAAAGGAGAAACCAAGGTACTTGGGTCCCTCGGCAGAAGATATGCTATATGGTCCTTGTCGCATTCATTATGCGTACCTAGATGGGAAAAGAGTTTCCAACCACCAGATGAAAGATTGTAGAACCTTCCTAAGGTTGCAAAACGCCATGAATTCAAGCCAAGGAACACGACAGGGAGGCAAGGGAACAGCTCAAGGATATCAAATGCAGCGACTCGCAAAACAGCTGGAGTCAAAGGTATATATATCAACAATGATTCAACCAGTACCAAAGTCAAAGAAAGAAAGGAAGAGCATATCTCGACAGGTCAACTTGGCAATATCGTCACCACCAGCTACTACAGAGTACTTGTAGTGATCCGATCAACCAGTCAGATTTAGCAGAGCGGACCACCCGAGGAAAGTTCCCAGGCCAGGGCACACCCCAATGGTACTAAAGGCGCAAATAGGGGGATACGACATCAGGAGAGTATTCATGGATGCAGGAAGCGGCATAAACCTAATATATGCAAGAACTCTGAGGGCAATGTGCATCTCATTGGATAGCCTAAAACCCACAGATTGTTCTTTCCACGGGATAGTATCGGGGAGTGCAAATTACCCTCTCGGAAAAATAGAGCTCGACGTTTGTTTCGGTGATAGCAGCAATTATCGGAAAGAGAAGCTAGAATTCGAAGTCATGGACTGGCCTTCACAATATCATGCAATCCTGGGGCGTCCAGCATTTGCAAAATTCATGGCAGTACCCCACTACGTGTATCTTACGCTAAAAATTCTAGGTCCCAGAGGAACAATCACAGTTCAGGGCAGCTTCGAAGTATCTAACACCTGTGACAAGGAATTCAACAAGTTGGCGCAAACCTTTGGCATGACAGCAGAATACGCAAGGCTGAAAGGTGAAACCGACCATAATGTACTACCCGACATCGGTCGATCCCTGCCAGACCAGGCTTTCGATGCAACTCAAGACTCGAAGAAAATCCAGGTCCACCCCACGGACCCGAACAAGACTACCTCTATAGCAGTAAATCTGGATCCCACATAGGAAAGCGCACTTTTCGAGTTCCTCCGTGAGCGCTGGGAAATCTTCGCCTGGTGTCCTTCAGACATGCCAGGGGTTCCCAGGGAACTCGTTGAGCATGCACTAAACGTCGATCCCAAAGCAAAGCCAGTCAAACAATCATTGAGAAGATTCGATGAACCCAAAAGGAAAACAATAGCTTCCAAGCTACACAGACTCGAAAACACAGGGTTCATCCAAGAAATCAAAACATTAACTTGGGTATCCAATCTAGTCATAGTACCCAAGAAAAACACCGATGTGCAAAGAGTGTGTGTCGACTATACGTCTCTCAACAAGCACTGTCCAAAGGATCCCATCCCTCTACCTCGCATCGATCAGATAATTGACTCGACAGCAGGGTGCGCAAGGCTTTCCTTCCTGGATGCATACTCTGGTTACAACCAAATCAAGCTGAAGAAAGAAGATGAGGAAAAAACAGCTTTCATAACACCTTATGGCGTGTTCTGCTACCAAAGGATGATGCAAAATTGCCTCGGAAGTCAAATAGGACGAAATATTCAAGTCTACATCGACGACGTGGTCATTACAACAAGAAAAGAAGAGTCACCAATCAGTGATTTAGCAGAGACCTTCGACAACTCAAATAGGTACAAGCTCAAGCTTAACCCGACAAAATGTTCTTTTGGGGTATCTGCAGGACAACTCTTGGGATTCCCGGTATCCGCAAGAGGAATAGAGGCGAACCCAGAAAAGATCCAAGTGATATTAACGACGGGTAAGCCCACAAAGCTGCACGATGTACAGAAGCTCGTAGGACGCGTCGCGGCACTAAGTCGATTCGTTGCAAGACTAGGAGAAAAAGCGCTCCCTTTCTATGCGTTGATGAAAAAATTAGACGACAAATTTGAGTGGACAGAAGAAGCAGACACAGCCTTCGCACAACTGAAAAAAGTGCTTTCCACAACACCGGTGTTGGTTGCACCAAAAGAAAAGGAGCCACTACTACTATATATCGCAGCCACACATCAAGTGGTGAGCAAAGTATTAGTAGTCGAAAGAAGTGAATAAGGAAAAGCTCATGAAGTCCAACGACCAGTATATTTTGTCAGCGAGGTATTATCTCCGACGAAACAAAGGTACCGCACTATCAGAAACTCGCATACAGCGTATTCACAACAGCACGAAAACTATGGCAATATTTTCCGGTCCACCCAATCATAGTGGTCAACGAAGCACCACTATCCAATATATTGAACAACCCTTCAGCAACAGGACGTGTCTCTTTATGGGGAATCGAGCTATCTCCCCTAGACATCACGTATGAAAAGCGAAAGGCGATTGCTACTCCAAGTTGATGTGGGAGCAAACTATCCTTGTGCGTGGTGATGACCAGCCCGTTGGGAACCCCAAGAGGAAGGTATGATGAGTGTAGCGGCTAGTTTTCCCTCAGTTAAGAAACCAAGGTTTAATGTCGATCTTGAAGAAGAGAGACGGTGACGACTGAAGGTGTTTGTGGAACCTGCACACACACAAACAAGTACTTTGTTCCCAACTTGCGATGAGGTTGTCAATCTCACCGGTTTGCTTGAAACAAAGGTTATGAGTGTATCGAGTGGAAAACAGTAGTAATATGCTAGTAAAGTAAACAGTGCGGGAAAAGTAAACAGGTGATTACAATATGATTAAAATAGGACCGGGGTCCACAGTTCACTAGTGGTGTCTCTCCATAGATAAATAACATGCTGGGTAAACAAATTACAGTTGGGCAATTGATAGAATAAAGATAACGTGATATGTCAAGAAGATCACTATGAGATTCACTCTGGGCATTACAACAAAATACATAGACCGCCATCCAACTGCATCTATGACTAATAATCCACCCCCGGGGATATCATCCGAACACCCTAGAAGTATTAAGTTGCGAACAACAGATAATTGCATTAAGCAAAGTGTGTAATGTAAACAAAGCATATGCCCTTGAGCATATGAATGTTGTTTTCTCCCTAGTAGCAACAGCACATCTACCACCTTAGAGGTTTCTGTCACTCCCCCAGGTGAAATAGAGACATGAACCCACTATCGAGCATAAATACCCCCTCTTGGAGTCACTAGCAACTACTCGGCCAAGATAGCCACTAACAACGGAGAGCATGCAAGATCATAAACAACATAGAGATAACAAAAGATATAATTCAGTACAGCAACTTATTCATAAACACCAATATTCATTGGATCCCAACAAACCAACATCATAGTATTACATAACGGTGATCTCAATCATGTAGGGCAGCTCATGAGATCTAAACATGAAGCACATGGTGGAGAAGACAACCATCTAGCTACTGCTACGGACCCATAGTCCAAGGTAGACTACTCACTCATCGCTCCGGAGGCAAGCATGGCGATGAAGAAGACCTCCGGTGGCGATTCCCCTCTCCGGCAGGGTGCCGGGAAGAGCTTCTGGACCCTCCCGATCTTCGGGTCGACGGCGGCGGCGGATCGCGATGTATTTTGGAAAACTGATCGGGCACTTAGGTTTTTCTCGTCAGGGGGTATATATAGGCGAAAGGACGATGTCAGAGGGGGTCCCACGCCCCCTCACACAGGGCTAGCGCGGCCAGGGGGGTGGCCGCGCCGCCCCTGTGTCTGGGGCCCACGTGGCCCCTCTCCATCAGGTCTTCGGATGTTTGGGAGCTCCCCGGTGAAATATGACTTCAGGAACTTGTTTCGTCCAATTCCGAGAATATTTCCTGTGTATCACTTCTGAAACACAAAAACAGCAGAAAACAGGAAACTGGCACTGTGGCACTTCGTTAATAGGTTAGTTCCGGAAAATGCATAAAAATGCCACTAAGTGTAACGAAACAATAGGCAAATGGTGTAAAACAAAGCATGGAGCATCAAAAATTATAGATACGTTTGAGACGTATCAAGCATCCCCAAGCTTAACTCGTGCTCGTCCTCGAGTAGGTAAGTGATAACAAAAGAATAATTTTTGAGGTGACATGCACCTACACAATCTTGATCATATATGTAAGCATTGATGAGCTGGGATCAATAGAACTTAAAACATGGGCATGAAAGATATAATCATGACAATAAGAACTTAGCAACCATGTTGTAAACATGCAAATGAACACAAACAAAAGATCATGATAATGAAACAATGAAAGTCAAACGTGTGTTCAAATCATAAGGAAAAACATACAAAAGGTTTTCAGCTTGTCCTTCAAAGAGAGCAAAACATAAATGCATTAGGACACCTCAAAGTTTAAGAGGGCGACTAGATACAAATAATTTAAGAACAAGTGAAACCAACAATATGAATCAATCAATGAACTTTGGGACAATGCATATCACACTAAGAATGACAACTATGCTCTCTTAAACGGTGCATAAAGAAAGAAGGTGGTGACTCAACATAAAAGTAAAAGAAAGGCCCTTCGCAGAGGGAAGCAGTGATTTAAACATGTGCTAGAGCTTTTCATTTGTAAAACAGAGATAAAACTTGATTTTGAGAGGTGGTTGTCTTTGTCAACGACTGGCAATGGGGTTCTTACTATCTTCCATACAAAAAATAAAGCAAGTTTTTGAGAGAGAGACTGGCACTTCGTGCTCTTTTTATAAAACTTGGCACTCCTCCCCACCTTTTCCTTTCACATACCATGGCTAACCGATTCCATCGGGTGCCCACCAACGTTCACATTCATTGGAGGAGTGCCTTTTTTTTCTCTTTTTTTTTTCTTTTTGGAATAAACAATATGGAAGATAGCAAATCCGACCACTACGTCCCCATGAGCTGAAAACAGTGTCACAAAACGAGAAGTATTTTGAAGGTTTTTGAAAGGTAGCACACGAAAATTTTACTTTGGAATGGCTTACAAATACCATGCATAGGAATTTATAGTGGACACAATGGCAAACTTGGCTTTTTAGAAGTTGGATGCACGAGTAGAGCTCATACTCAGTACAAGGTGAGGGCTAGCAAAAGACTGGGAGCGACCAACTAAGAGAGCAATAATGGCCATAATCATGCAAAGCGACAAAGCGACATTAAAAGAAGCATACAATGGCATCAAAAGTCAAAAACTAAATGATCATGAAGGCTAATGGCGACTTTGGAAGAGTCTAACATGTGTGAGCATGCGCCAAGTCAACCCAAATAAAGCATCAAGGAGAAAACCAAAATAATGCTTCCATACAATAAAAACAACGCATGATTTTTTCAAAGGCTCATTAAGCAATCTCAGTTATTTGAGACAAGTCATGCTACAGCAAAACCACTAAGCATACTATCAAAAAGACATCAAGCATGACATGAAAAAGCCTAAGCCGCGGTCTACACAAGCTCCTTCTTGTACCACTATTTTGCACAAAGCTTTTTCTCTTTTCCAACACCATTTGAAATTTTTAAAGACACCTCTTTTGATGAAAACCAATAAAGATCAGAGGCAAAAATACACCTTGATGAAAAGATATGACAAGATCTGAACGCATATCAAGGCGAAAACGAAAACCAAAAGCAGTAGCAGAAAAACTAGAATGCTCGATTAATAAGAGTGAAAACTAGAGCATCCTTTGCAAATGAAAACGAGTAACTTCTCCAAAAGGAAATTTGTTGGGGTCCAACCATTTATTGCAGCAAACAAACAAACTAAACAAACTAAGAAAACTAAAACAACTGACGCTCCAAGAAAAACACATAGTGCATGAAGCAATAAAAATATAGTGTTTTGAAAGGTGACCTGATTTTTGCCGATGAAGAAGGGGTGCCTCGGGGGCATCCCCAAGCTTTGACGCTTGTACTTCTTGGATATTTCTTGGGGTGATGCATGGGCATCCCCAAGCTTGAGCTTTTGTCCATTCTTCAACTCATCTCATCATTCTCCAATCCCTACACTTGAAAACTTCCTTCATACAAAACTAAACACAATTCTATTATTAGCAACATTAGTGTAAGCATAAAATATATTCAACCTCTTTTAGCTTCAGGTTTCAACCCAAAACCACCACATATAAAGTATGTACTACTGTAGCAACTTCCACAAGAGTTCCATGATCAAAAAGAACTCAAAAGAAAGCGATAAAGTGGCAAAAACAAATATTGGCAGAAATCTGTCAAAACTGGACAGCTGATTATGGACGAATTTTTGAGGGATTTTCCGTTGCTCAAATCAAAAAGTGTTAAACTAAGAAAAGTTTGGATATAACCTGGGGCATATGAACAAGAAATCGCAGGTCCAAAAGATAAACAGAGAATTTTCACGAATTTTTACGGTGCAGCACCGAAAACAGTTTCAGGACAGCAATAACCCCAAATCTTTACCTCACTCAAATTAGAGGCTTCTCTTGGCACAAAAACGAAATAAACAAGATAAGGAGCGGTCATTACAGTAGTAATGACTTCCAAGACTCAAGAAAAAGAAAAAGTACTGAAAAGTAAACAATGGGTTATCTCCCAAGAGTGCTTTTCTTTAACGCCTTTGAGCTAGGCGCAGAAAATTGCGAATCAAGTAATATCAAGTGATGAAGCATCAAGCTCATAATTTGCTCTAAGAATAGAGTCAAAAAGTAATTTCTTTCTTTTCCTAGGGAAGTGTTCCATACCTTTCTTTAGTGGGAATTGATACTTGATAGTGCCTTCCCTCATATCAATGATAGCACCTACAGTTCGAAGAAAGGGTCTTACCAAAATAATAGGACATGAAGCATGGCATTCAACGTCCATAACAAGAAAATCAACAGGAACAAGGTTATTGTTAACCACAATAAGAACATCATTAATTCTTCCCAAAGGTTTCTTTTTAGCAACATCAGCAATAGGAACATCAAAATAACACTTTTCAAGCGGTGGTAAATCAAGCATGTCATAAATCTTTCTAGGCATGATGGAAATACTAGCACCTAGATCACATAAAGCATGGCAATCATAACCATTAACATGCATATCAATGATGGGTTCCCAACCATCTTCTAACTTCTTGGGAACAGAGGCTTTTTGCTTCAACTTTTCATCCCTAATCTTTATGAGAGCATTGGTAATATGCTTAGTAAAAGCAATATTTAAAGAACTAGCATTGGGAGTCAAAGCAAGCTTTTGCAAGAACAAAATAACTTCAGATATATTGCAGCCATCAACATCAAAATCATTAAAAGAAATAGAGCTATCATCTCCCACACTCTGAAAAATTTTAGCACTCTTTTGAGAAAAAGTTTTGGCAGTTTTAGGCTTTTTAGCACAAGGAGTGGGAGTTTTCTCTACACCAATCAAAGTAAGAGGATTGCTATCAGTAGGAGCAACATCATTAGAGGTAGTAATAGTACATACCTTCATCTCTCTAGCCATCTCATCTTCTCTTTCCCACCTGGCATGCAATTCCGCTAACAATCTAATATTTCTATCAATTCCAACTTGGGTAGCATTAGCGGCAGCAACAATATTGCTCACATTCACATCATTAGGAAACACTTTTAGTTTCAGAAGTTCAACATCATGAGCAAGGCTATCAACTTTAGAAGCAAGAATATCAATTTTGCCTAACTTTTCCTCAACAGACTTATTAAAAGCAGTTTGTTTACCGATGAAGTCCTTGAGCATTACCTCAAGCTCGGAGGGCGCGGCCCTAGTGTTGTTGTAGGAATTACCATAAGAGTTACCATAACCATTACCATTGGTAGAAGGATACGGCCTATAATTGTTACTAGCAAAATTGTTCCTATAAGCATTGTTGTTAAAATTGTTATTTCTAATGAAATTCACATCAACTTGCTCTTCTTGAGCAACCAGAGAGGCCAAAGGAACATTATTAGGATCAACATGAGTCCTATCATTAGCAAGCATAGCCATAATTGTATCAATCTTATCACTCAAGGAAGAGGTTTCCTCAACAGAATTTACCTTCTTACCTTGTGGAGCTCTCTCGGTGTGCCATTTGGAATAATTTACCATCATGTTGTCGAGTAGCTTTGATGCGGCGCCCAAAGTAAGGGACATAAAAGTGCCTCCAGCAGCTGAATCAAGTAGGTTCCTTGAAGAAAAATTCAGTCCTGCATAAAAAGTTTGGATAATCATCCAAGTAGTCAGTCCATGAGTGGGGCAATTCTTTATCATAGATTTCATTCTTTCCCAAGCTTGAGCAACATGTTCATTATCAAACTGAGTAAACTTCATAATATTGCTACGCAACGATATAATCTTAGCAGGAGGATAATATCTACCAATAAAAGCATCCTTACACTTAGCCCATGAATCAATACTATTCTTAGTCAAAGACAGCAACCAATCTTTAGCCTTTCCTCTCAAAGAAAAAGGAAACAACTTGAGCTTAATAATATCACTATCAACATCCTTATATTTCTGCATCTCACATAGCTCAACAAAATTGTTGAGATGAGCTGCAGCATCTTCAGTACTAGCACCAGAAAATTGCTCTTTCATAACAAGGTTCAATAAAGCAGGCTTGATCTCATAAAAAGTAGTAGCAGGAACAGGTGGTGCAATAGGTGTGCAGATAAAATCACTATTGTTCGTGCTAGCAAAGTCACACAACTTGGTGTTTTCAGGAGTACCCATTTCAGCAAAACAAAAGTAAACAAGTAAAAACAGCTACCAAGGATTCTAATTTTTTTGGGTTTTTGATAAAAAGCAATGCAGGTAAAATAAAATAAAGTAAAGCAAAACAAATAACAAAGCAAAGTATGTGTGTGCGAAGAACTCCCCTTGCAGAAGTCTTCTCTCTTCCCCGGCAACGGCGCCAGAAAATAAGCTGCTACTCCAAGTTGATGTGGGAGCAAACTATCCTTGTGCGTGGTGATGACCAGCCCGTTGGGAACCCCAAGAGGAAGGTATGATGAGTGTAGCGGCTAGTTTTCCCTCAGTTAAGAAACCAAGGTTTAATGTCGATCTTGAAGAAGAGAGACGGTGACGACTGAAGGTGTTTGTGGAACCTGCACACACACAAACAAGTACTTTGTTCCCAACTTGCGATGAGGTTGTCAATCTCACCGGTTTGCTTGAAACAAAGGTTATGAGTGTATCGAGTGGAAAACAGTAGTAATATGCTAGTAAAGTAAACAGTGCGGGAAAAGTAAACAGGTGATTACAATATGATTAAAATAGGACCGGGGTCCACAGTTCACTAGTGGTGTCTCTCCATAGATAAATAACATGCTGGGTAAACAAATTACAGTTGGGCAATTGATAGAATAAAGATAACGTGATATGTCAAGAAGATCACTATGAGATTCACTCTGGGCATTACAACAAAATACATAGACCGCCATCCAACTGCATCTATGACTAATAATCCACCCCCGGGGATATCATCCGAACACCCTAGAAGTATTAAGTTGCGAACAACAGATAATTACATTAAGCAAAGTGTGTAATGTAAACAAAGCATATGCCCTTGAGCATATGAATGTTGTTTTCTCCCTAGTAGAAACAGCACATCTACCACCTTAGAGGTTTCTGTCACTCCCCCAGGTGAAATAGAGACATGAACCCACTATCGAGCATAAATACCCCCTCTTGGAGTCACTAGCAACTACTCGGCCAAGATAGCCACTAACAACGGAGAGCATGCAAGATCATAAACAACATAGAGATAACAAAAGATATAATTCAGTACAGCAACTTATTCATAAACACCAATATTCATCGGATCCCAACAAACCAACATCATAGTATTACATAACGGTGATCTCAATCATGTAGGGCAGCTCATGAGATCTAAACATGAAGTACATGGTGGAGAAGACAACCATCTAGCTACTGCTACGGACCCATAGTCCAAGGTAGACTACTCACTCATCGCTCCGGAGGCAAGCATGGTGATGAAGAAGACCTCCGGTGGCGATTCCCCTCTCCGGCAGGGTGCCGGGAAGAGCTTCTGGACCCTCCCGATCTTCGGGTCGACGGCGGCTGTAACACCCCACTTTTTGTAACCCTGTTTAAGTTGAGTTTGGTAATGCAAAAATGAGGGCCAACAAAAACTTTTTGAGCAAACCTCTGGAAATATGTTTCTTGCTTGTTTGTCTTGGTTGTTATGTTAATGATGTCTGCTCGAGTTGCTTATTGAACACCTTTATGAACCAACACAACCCTTGTGCCCTTGTGATCATGCTGTTATTTATGCTTCTAGCTATTTTACAAAACCATTATCTTGGCAAACTCTCCTTTGTATTCGAATTATTTCCTTTATCCAAATAAGCGCCAAGATTTATTTTCTTGAGACAGAGCTTTTATGAAAACTAAGTATTTACAAAATTATCTGGACCTACAAAGTAGAGTGGTCCCCCTAATTTTCAAACTTTTACTTTGTTGATATGTATAAAAGGATTTCAAACACCTTTGAGAAGACCTTACAAAGGAGATGTTTATGTCTCCATTTGTTTCTAAAACTATCTACCAAAGCCTTACTCCGTTATTTGAAACTCTTCTCTACTTGACCATGGCATGATCACTGAGCACTAGTTCAATCATTGTTTCTGATAATGCTAGATTAGCTGCAAATGATTGACCTTGTGTGGTGAGTTGACTTTGTGTGACTGTTTGACTTTGACGAGTTGTTTGTGTGTAGATATAATCCTCATACAGGCCTGTGGCCTAACCTTTTCAAATCTCATTCAATTTATATTTTTTTTTGTCCTATATAAGTTATTTCCACTCTATCTTTCAAATCAAACCTATCTTGTTATTTTCATCTCAGTCCTGAATTCCTAACTCTAATGCCTTAGTCTTATCATGAGATATTAGGAGCTCCATTTTGTGGGATCTTAAGACAATTCAAACTAGCCCAAGGGAAGCACCCCTGGTGTTATTATAATCATCTACATCCCACCTTAGAAGTCTCCTCTCAGTTTTCTCAAAATATTTTCTGGCAGCCATTTTATCAAACACCTAGTGTGTAGACTATCTTAGTGTCTGTTAATAGATTCAATTTTCCAACACCTATATTAAGCTCATCTATTCTATACATGGCAATGTACCTTCCTAGAACTCATATTTGGCATGTGTTCTTCTATTCCTTCCATTGCCACCTGGTCATTTGAAGTCATTTGCTACTTGCTCTAATCCTGTTTCTGACCCTAATCAAATCACTGACCATTTGACTATTATTGTATGCACTTTTGCTCCTACTTCTAGATTTCGAAATTAATGGTTCAGAGGCCATTCTTTGACCTATTCCCCTTCCTCTTGATCTACTCTAACTATCTATGCACTTGCATGTGCATCTTGACGTATGTCTCCTATTTATATGACTAGGTTTTGAACCCTAGTCAAAAACTAATTTCACCTTCTAGTTTTCCTTGACCCTCTTGATAATTAATCAACACTCATCATAAAATCTCTCCATGAATTCATTTCCTCTCTTCTAGCATTTGGAAATGTTATTCTTGCAAAATATCACTTTTTTTCCATCAAGACTAACTATTCCTCTATTACATCTTTCTTGCTTAACAAAATGCATATGATTGGTAGCTATGTTATTTCATGCAGCTTTTCTTCTCATCAAGCATTTTATAATCTCCTACCATGTTCTCTTATTCCTATAGGACCCTTTGGACTCAAAAAACCTAGTGGTGCATCTCCACATTTTCAAAATCTTGTCTCAAGTAGAATAGTGCAATGTTATCAGATTGCACTTTTTGCAATTCTTTTTAACCACATCCCATTGCTGTTTCAGCAAAATTAGGGCATGTTCGTGATCCTCAAGACTTCTACTCCTAGTGCCAGCAAGGTTTTATCAAAATGGTTTCCCCTAGCTTGCTTGTTCAAGGCTGTTTTGAGGTCTAGCTAATAATAGCAAAATCTGGTAAAAACTGAGTTTTCTGCCAGGTCTTTTTCTGTTAAAAGATTCTGACTTTGGAGCCTCACCATTTGTATCTACAATTCAGTTTTTGCCCAAACTTTTGTACCAATCTCATCTACATGACCTCTACTAACTAACCCTACCTTTTCCCTAGCTTTTAGAAGCCATCTAACCACTAGTTCAAGCAAGGTTTGTGAGCACCACAGAAATCTGTTTTGGCACTGTTAAAAAGTTGATAATTTGGCAGTTTGTGTTAAGCAACCCCTCCTGCACCCTTGGCCATGGACTACATTTTGTTGTGCACCTAAACCAGTACTTTTAAGCCCCACAAACCATTCTCAATTTGGAGCAACCTGGCTTGTTCAAATGTTGGTGTTCTGAACCCTATGCAATGTTCTGCCTATAGACCATTTTCCATCATCAAAACCATTCTAAATCTTTCCCAATTAGCCAACCCTTACCCTGACCACCCCTGCAGACCCACCACCCTCTGGTCGACATGTACTGTAGCAGCCCCTCTCTTTTGTCCCCTAGTGTTTGGAGGGAGAAGGAGAGAAGAAAGGTCAACAAGAAACTTTGCCCATCATTTAAAAATGGTGCTGCAGCCCACCCTCTGTTCCCAGCCGACCAGGGCATCCAATAGGACCCTCTCACCCTCCCCACCGTCCTCCTAGACCAACCAGAGCCCCTCCATAGACCCCACCTTGCCCAAACCGACCTAACATACTCCTCCTCGATTTATAACTCCCCTGGATCCTCCAGCCCCTCTCTGAACCTCCATTTGGTTCCCACACCAACACCTTGCCCTCCCAGAACACCCAGAACCACCCCATGGCCTCTAACAGAGGAGAAGAAAGCAAACCCTAAAATTTGTATGCATGAAAGAGGGGACGAATGCCTCGGATCCAGACGCTCTCCTTCCTATATTTCTGCTTGCTTGCACTCCCCTAGGCCGTAGCTAACAAACCCTACCCTTTTCTTGGTCCAGGGACGCCGGAGTCGAGCTCCCTGCAAGCCCCGAGGTGGAGCTCACCATGGCCGACATGCAGATCCGCCTCCCGGGGACCAATCCGCCGCTGCCGCCCCTCTCCGAGCTCGCCGTCGTGCACCGTGCCACCCCATCACCTCCTCGTCGCCGGGAAAAGCCTCCAGGTGAGCCGCCGCCTCCGCCTGGACCCGGCTAGGGTTTCCTCCCTGTTGCCCCGGCCAGAGGAAGGAGATGAAGCCGGGCCGTCGATCTTAATTAGATCGGACGGCCGGCGTCTCCCCGTACCGGTTCGGCCTCCCGCGTGGCTGATCGGAGGGCCCGAGCGGTCAGCGCTTTGGGCCGGCGCCCGCGCGCCCCTGTGCCGATTTTTGGGCCGGCCTAGCGCTGTGTCGCCCTGGCCCGTTAGATCCGGCCCGCGCTTCTTTTTTTTTATAGAAATATCCTGTTAACTATTTTTTTCCAGATCTGCAAGCTTTGTTAAATCATAGAATATTCCCTGTAAATGCATTCTGGGTGATTCAAGTTCCTGTGAGTAGCTTAACTAGTTAACTTTCAGATGGCATAGGTCTCGTAGCTCTAGGAGTGCTGTAGATAGAAAGATATTTATTGATGTGTTATTAGCTTATTTTCCACACTTAATTCCTTAGATGGAGTTTTGTGTACTGAAAATGAGTGAATCCAATTTCTAGAGGTAGCTTGAAGTTATGTCTTGCTTGACTCACTGGTTTTGCTATTTTAGGGCTTGTAATCTTGCAGTAGTAATTAAAATGGCATAGGATGTATTTAAGGTTAGAAAAATCATCACTTGCAGTAGAATTAGAATTTGGTGTTGAATCCAACTTTGTTGGATCATGCTCTTGAATAGCTTTCCAGAGCACTTTACCTCATATTTTTCTGAGATTCAGAGAATATATGGGGATTATTTTGGTGCCCTAGTGTTATTCTCTTATTGTTAAATTCATAGGAAATAGACCACACCTTGTTTTTTTCAATAAATCCAACTTTGGTAGTTTCTTAAGATTGTTGTCAACTTGCAATATTGATTGGTGTGCTGTTTGGTTCACTGGATGCCTGCATGCTTGCATTGGTTGCTAAGTGGTGGTGTTCACATCAACTTAAGAAACCCTAGTATCTAGTAGGCTTAACTTGTTAATTAAGAACCTTTAAAACTTTGTTTGTTTTCTAAACTTGTTTGCTTCTGATACTCTTTGATAGGATGGTATGAGTGCTAAAATGCTTGTGGCTTGTGTATGCATGTATGCTTATTGGGTGCTTTTATTTTTCCGGCGATAGAATCGAACGAGGAGTGTACCGAGGAGGGAGGAATCTTTGTTTATCAAGAAGAAGAAGATCAGGGACAAGCCACCCAAGGCAAGCCATCTATCTTGATGCATATCTGAATCCTAATTACACCTGCTGCATGTCTCTTACTGCTTTATTCTAAAAGTGCATGTTTTTAGTTGCTATACTCCTTGTAGCAATTTATTGTTGGCTTAAGCTCCACAAGCCACTTGTTATCATCCTTCGAGATGACCCCGTTGAACACCTATCATTACCCTTATGAGTAGGGATTTGCTGAATAGCAGCAAAGCCGTTGGAAAACCTCTAGTGGAGCCAAAAACTCTAGGATTGGGAAACACTCTGGAAAATGATTTTTAAAGGAGTTTTTGAAAACCCTGGAGTAGTATCTACTCCACTGAAATGTTTACTAAAGGGTTTTTGGGACAAAATGGAAAATGGGTTATGAAGGGAAGGAAGTTGGTGACTTTCTAAAGAAAAGACATTGGTGATTACGTACTCACCCGGGGCAATTTAATCCGTGCAACCACATTACCCCGGTATGGGACGGGGCTTAGTTTGAAGTTTATCTGCCTTGGTACGGGGTGCCTCACACTATATAAGGGTCTGGAGGACCCCGGAATCCGGGTTGTCGCAATTGATGGGCAACAGTGTAGCGGGCCCGCCAATAGGCTACCCGTCCGGAAGACACTTGGGTTTCTCCCGCCGTGGCACTGGAACTACGCTCGGCAGAGGTAGACGGCCAGGGTTTGCCGGGGATGTATACTCCACAGGGTAGGCGCCCGTGGTAAGGTGGGTAGATGGAAGGCTATGATCGATTATCCGAAACCCGCATACTCGTGTATGACGGACCGTGGTGGTATCCCGGCGGATTTATCGGATGGTGTGGGTAAAGTGTACAACCTCTGCAGAGTGTAAATCTATTCGAATAGCCGAGTCCTCGGTCATGGACGGTTGAACTGGCTGTTGCCTAACCCAATGTCAAGTTTTGGTTTTACAAGAATGTTTTCGGGAAAAATGGAGAAAGGTGCTGGACGAAGTACTCGGAGGGTACTGCCGTGGCACGTGCTTGGTTTCAGAGTACTTGGAGGGTACTGCCGAAGGTGGAAAGTGGTCATGTGTGATTGACCGGAACTAATTTGGAGGGTGGTCATGTTTGATTGACCCCCGGCCCTTCTCTTGAAAATGAGTTCCCCCTTTCGTAGAGCTTTTTCTAAAGATGCTTTACCAAACTCTTCTTTAATAAGGATATAGAGATGTCGTATGACACGCTATATCGACACAAGAAATTGTCTAGATAGGAAAAACTAGATTAGAGCCTTTCTCCTTGCTACAGCCAAACTGCATATTTGTCCTCTCCCTTTTAGATGGTTTGCGAGTACAATTCAAATGTACTCACGGCTTTGTCCCTGGCTATTAACTTGGCCAGTTTATGAAGACTTTGAAGACGATGGTGAGGAATTCGACGACGCCTGTGCGAACTAGGAACGTCTCCCAGTCAGTTGCCTGTAGGGTAGTAGGCATGACGTGGGTCATCAACGCTGCTTGGTATCCGCTGCTTAGTTTGTAAACTTGCCCTGCGTGGCATTATCAGTCTTGGTCGTGTGACCAATTGTAAGCCTTTATATTCGGTACTGTAATGGATGATGTAACTTTGATATCAGCTCGGTTATGTGGACTCACGACATACTGATCATGGGATCGTGAGTTGTATGCATAACGGGAATTCCGGGTGGTAAACCGGGGTCCCCACAGAGTTGGTATCAGAGCCATCCTGACTGTAGGAGACCTTAGTTAGCATGGGCGTTAGATAGGAAAGTAATACTTGCTAAAACTATTTGCCAAGGGTTACTTCGTCTAAGTATCCAATAGTATGGCTTATACCCTTCTCACCTCTTCAAAACTGCTAATCTTATCTCTCTGTTCTCCAAGGTTTTCACCGCTTTTACTATCTCATCTTATCCCCTTCAAAATATAAATACTGGACGTTGTACCCCGAATAGACCTAAAGTTTAGCAGCACATGATGGAGCAACTACTCGGAAGGACGTCTTCAAGCCACTCCAGTTAAAAAAAGGAAGGATCATGTGAACAAATATTTTGCCTTTGGTTCACACCAATGGCTCTGTCAAGATACTAACCTTGATCCTCCCTGGACTTGCACTTTTGCATGTCGTCAAGGACCAAGTACTTAGTTGCTTGACTAGTATTTATTAGGTCTGTCAGGTGTGTATGCCACCAATGGAACACTTCAGCAATCCCTCTGAAATCTCACAACCATGTGATGTGATACAAGAAGACTTACAACAGTGCACTCCCCAAGTCAACATCAACGACTCAACAACACTACAACTTCATCACCAACTGGCATCAATTTTCTGCTGAAGCGAGAGTCAAGGAGAATGAAGGCATCAACAACTATGACCACCATGACCCTAGGACGAATAGGACTAAACCCAAATATCGTGTGTTGTCAGGCATCTTTGGTACTTGAGGTACCTCATGTGATTTCTATGGTTGTTTGTTGATTGCCTTGTCTGCTCTTGATAGTGTGTGCAATTGTCGGTGTGCTTCTTAAATGTGTAATTTTACCTTGTGCTTGTGGCCTCTCGGCCTTCAACATCATCTTTCGTGTAACACTCTGATTTGAAAACCTCTTTAAAAAGTGTTTCCCATCTCATCTGTTTATGTCAGCTCGAGTAGTGTAGATAAGTTAAAAGTAAAACACTAACCCTAAAACTCGATAATAGTGGAGTATAAATCCTCTCGCCACTCTTATCCAAGATCCGATGCGGAAATTTTTGCTACGAGCTTCAAGCTTCGTCAACACCTCTCTACAACGACAAGGAAGCAGAAGATAGACCCGCCTGTACTACAAAGGACTTCTAGAAGACAAAGACATCACTAACCGGGATCATCTAACCATAATTCTAGATTTTGCTAACATTGACGATGCTCTCTTAGCACCCCAACGCTTGCTAAACTTCTAACAAGCCGACTAACATTGAGCATTGTAGTATCAAAGACACGCCTAACTTTTGTAATTCAAGATGTTATCGCTACTTGAAGCCCGAAGACTCACGCGCTTGATCTTCACGGAGCAAATGGAAGGGTGAAGGCCCTCCAAAATTAGGCGGTCAATGTCGACTCCACCCTTAGGGGACATCAATGAAGGTAGCAACGAGAAGAAGTGAAGACTTTTCTAACTAACTCAATCACTTGTTCAAATTTTGACGGGTTTGAAACCAATACTGACTTATACCACAAGTAGAAATCCACGTGAAGATTTCTCGGAAGATGAAGTCGACTCAAGGTATCCCAATATACCTCAAGATTCTCAAGGCTACAGGAAGGAAGATCTTCAATAGTCCCCACCAACCGGAAGACAATAAGGAATAAATCGTTGACTACTAGAAGACACATCATTGGTGGTACACCGCCACCTGAAGTGTTTTTAGCTCAATCACAAGATGACCTAGGAGAATGGTTCCATTAGGACTAACCTAAGCCTTGGTAGTTAGGAAGTGTGGGAGACTAAGTTGATAAAAGTCCGATGTGCCTATCAAGACCGAAGCATAGATGCTCTCTTCTACTGTCTGCAAGAGCGAGATAAAAGGCCTACGCCAACATCAAGCTTCAAGGCACGACTCCAAGATATGAAGATTCCATCAAGCTACGCAAGGGAAGAAGCGACTCCAAGCCAACAAGAGCTACCCGAGAAGCCTCGACTCTTCAAGACCTCAATCGCGAGTTGAAACCCTTCTAACTCTTGTAGGATCCTTTTTGGACATACTAGATAGCTTGGCCCCACTAACCTTAAAAGGTGTCTCGGCACGGTTTCGACAAGGTACTTTCGGCAACATCAACTCTTCAGCCATCAACTGCAGCAAGTGAAGCCGATCTACATCTTCGGCAAGAGCAAGCCTTCGATGCAGCTCAAAGTATCATCAAAAAGTTGGAAGAGCAACCTTTCGAAGTCTAACTCTAACCTAGTCTCTTCACCTCTCTAGTACCACACTTAGGAATCTCGGGACGAGATTCTGTTTAAGGGGGGAAGAGCTGTAACACCCCACTTTTTGTAACCCTGTTTAAGTTGAGTTTGGTAATGCAAAAATGAGGGCCAACAAAAACTTTTTGAGCAAACCTCTGGAAATATGTTTCTTGCTTGTTTGTCTTGGTTGTTATGTTAATGATGTCTGCTCGAGTTGCTTATTGAACACCTTTATGAACCAACACAACCCTTGTGCCCTTGTGATCATGCTGTTATTTATGCTTCTAGCTATTTTACAAAACCATTATCTTGGCAAACTCTCCTTTGTATTCGAATTATTTCCTTTATCCAAATAAGCGCCAAGATTTATTTTCTTGAGACAGAGCTTTTATGAAAACTAAGTATTTACAAAATTATCTGGACCTACAAAGTAGAGTGGTCCCCCTAATTTTCAAACTTTTACTTTGTTGATATGTATAAAAGGATTTCAAACACCTTTGAGAAGACCTTACAAAGGAGATGTTTATGTCTCCATTTGTTTCTAAAACTATCTACCAAAGCCTTACTCCGTTATTTGAAACTCTTCTCTACTTGACCATGGCATGATAACTGAGCACTAGTTCAATCATTGTTTCTGATAATGCTAGATTAGCTGCAAATGATTGACCTTGTGTGGTGAGTTGACTTTGTGTGACTGTTTGACTTTGACGAGTTGTTTGTGTGTAGATATAATCCTCATACAGGCCTGTGGCCTAACCTTTTCAAATCTCATTCAATTTATATTTTTTTTTGTCCTATATAAGTTATTTCCACTCTATCTTTCAAATCAAACCTATCTTGTTATTTTCATCTCAGTCCTGAATTCCTAACTCTAATGCCTTAGTCTTATCATGAGATATTAGGAGCTCCATTTTGTGGGATCTTAAGACAATTCAAACTAGCCCAAGGGAAGCACCCCTGGTGTTATTATAATCATCTACATCCCACCTTAGAAGTCTCCTCTCAGTTTTCTCAAAATATTTTCTGGCAGCCATTTTATCAAACACCTAGTGTGTAGACTATCTTAGTGTCTGTTAATAGATTCAATTTTCCAACACCTATATTAAGCTCATCTATTCTATCAATGGCAATGTACCTTCCTAGAACTCATATTTGGCATGTGTTCTTCTATTCCTTCCATTGCCACCTGGTCATTTGAAGTCATTTGCTACTTGCTCTAATCCTGTTTCTGACCCTAATCAAATCACTGACCATTTGACTATTATCGTATGCACTTTTGCTCCTACTTCTAGATTTCGAAATTAATGGTTCAGAGGCCATTCTTTGACCTATTCCCCTTCCTCTTGATCTACTCTAACTATCTATGCACTTGCATGTGCATCTTGACGTATGTCTCCTATTTATATGACTAGGTTTTGAACCCTAGTCAAAAACTAATTTCACCTTCTAGTTTTCCTTGACCCTCTTGATAATTAATCAACACTCATCATAAAATCTCTCCATGAATTCATTTCCTCTCTTCTAGCATTTGGAAATGTTATTCTTGCAAAATATCACTTTTTTTCCATCAAGACTAACTATTCCTCTATTACATCTTTCTTGCTTAACAAAATGCATATGATTGGTAGCTATGTTATTTCATGCATCTTTTCTTCTCATCAAGCATTTTATAATCTCCTACCATGTTCTCTTATTCCTATAGGACCCTTTGGACTCAAAAACCCTAGTGGTGCATCTCCACATTTTCAAAATCTTGTCTCAAGTAGAATAGTGCAATGTTATCAGATTGCACTTTTTGCAATTCTTTTTAACCACATCCCATTGCTGTTTCAGCAAAATTAGGGCATGTTCGTGATCCTCAAGACTTCTACTCCTAGTGCCAGCAAGGTTTTATCAAAATGGTTTCCCCTAGCTTGCTTGTTCAAGGCTGTTTTGAGGTCTAGCTAATAATAGCAAAATCTGGTAAAAACTGAGTTTTCTGCCAGGTCTTTTTCTGTTAAAAGATTCTGACTTTGGAGCCTCACCATTTGTATCTACAATTCAGTTTTTGCCCAAACTTTTGTACCAATCTCATCTACATGACCTCTACTAACTAACCCTACCTTTTCCCTAGCTTTTAGAAGCCATCTAACCACTAGTTCAAGCAAGGTTTGTGAGCACCACAGAAATCTGTTTTGGCACTGTTAAAAAGTTGATACTTTGGCAGTTTGTGTTAAGCAACCCCTCCTGCACCCTTGGCCATGGACTACATTTTGTTGTGCACCTAAACCAGTACTTTTAAGCCCCACAAACCATTCTCAATTTGGAGCAACCTGGCTTGTTCAAATGTTGGTGTTCTGAACCCTATGCAATGTTCTGCCTATAGACCATTTTCCATCATCAAAACCATTCTAAATCTTTCCCAATTAGCCAACCCTTACCCTGACCACCCCTGCAGACCCACCACCCTCTGGTCGACATGTACTGTAGCAGCCCCTCTCTTTTGTCCCCTAGTGTTTGGAGGGAGAAGGAGAGAAGAAAGGTCAACAAGAAACTTTGCCCATCATTTAAAAATGGTGCTGCAGCCCACCCTCTGTTCCCAGCCGACCAGGGCATCCAATAGGACCCTCTCACCCTCCCCACCATCCTCCTAGACCAACCAGAGCCCCTCCATAGACCCCACCTTGCCCAAACCGACCTAACATACTCCTCCTCGATTTATAACTCCCCTGGATCCTCCAGCCCCTCTCTGAACCTCCATTTGGTTCCCACACCAACACCTTGCCCTCCCAGAACACCCAGAACCACCCCATGGCCTCTAACAGAGGAGAAGAAAGCAAACCCTAAAATTTGTATGCATGAAAGAGGGGACGAATGCCTCGGATCCAGACGCTCTCCTTCCTATATTTCTGCTTGCTTGCACTCCCCTAGGCCGTAGCTAACAAACCCTACCCTTTTCTTGGTCCAGGGACGCCGGAGTCGAGCTCCCTGCAAGCCCCGAGGTGGAGCTCACCATGGCCGACATGCAGATCCGCCTCCCGGGGACCAATCCGCCGCTGCCGCCCCTCTCCGAGCTCGCCGTCGTGCACCGTGCCACCCCATCACCTCCTCGTCGCCGGGAAAAGCCTCCAGGTGAGCCGCCGCCTCCGCCTGGACCCGGCTAGGGTTTCCTCCCTGTTGCCCCGGCCAGAGGAAGGAGATGAAGCCGGGCCGTCGATCTTAATTAGATCGGACGGCCGGCGTCTCCCCGTACCGGTTCGGCCTCCCGCGTGGCTGACCGGAGGGCCCGAGCGGTCAGCGCTTTGGGCTGGCGCCCGCGCGCCCCTGTGCCGATTTTTGGGCCGGCCTGGCGCTGTGTCGCCCTGGCCCGTTAGATCCGGCCCGCGCTTCTTTTTTTTTTAGAAATATCCTGTTAACTATTTTTTTTCCAGATCTGCAAGCTTTGTTAAATCATAGAATATTCCCTGTAAATGCATTCTGGGTGATTCAAGTTCCTGTGAGTAGCTTAACTAGTTAACTTTTAGATGGCATAGGTCTCGTAGCTCTAGGAGTGCTGTAGATAGAAAGATATTTATTGATGTGTTATTAGCTTATTTTCCACACTTAATTCCTTAGATGGAGTTTTGTGTACTGAAAATGAGTGAATCCAATTTCTAGAGGTAGCTTGAAGTTATGTCTTGCTTGACTCACTGGTTTTGCTATTTTAGGGCTTGTAATCTTGCAGTAGTAATTAAAATGGCATAGGATGTATTTAAGGTTAGAAAAATCATCACTTGCAGTAGAATTAGAATTTGGTGTTGAATCCAACTTTGTTGGATCATGCTCTTGAATAGCTTTCCAGAGCACTTTACCTCATATTTTTCTGAGATTCAGAGAATATATGGGGATTATTTTGGTGCCCTAGTGTTATTCTCTTATTGTTAAATTCATAGGAAATAGACCACACCTTGTTTTTTTCAATAAATCCAACTTTGGTAGTTTCTTAAGATTGTTGTCAACTTGGAATATTGATTGGTGTGCTGTTTGGTTCACTGGATGCCTGCATGCTTGCATTGGTTGCTAAGTGGTGGTGTTCACATCAACTTAAGAAACCCTAGTATCTAGTAGGCTTAACTTGTTAATTAAGAACCTTTAAAACTTTGTTTGTTTTCTAAACTTGTTTGCTTCTGATACTCTTTGATAGGATGGTATGAGTGCTGAAATGCTTGTGGCTTGTGTATGCATGTATGCTTATTGGGTGCTTTTATTTTTCCGGCGATAGAATCGAACGAGGAGTGTACTGAGGAGGGAGGAATCTTTGTTTATCAAGAAGAAGAAGATCAGGGACAAGCCACCCAAGGCAAGCCATCTATCTTGATGCATATCTGAATCCTAATTACACCTGCTGCATGTCTCTTACTGCTTTATTCTAAAAGTGCATGTTTTTAGTTGCTATACTCCTTGTAGCAATTTATTGTTGGCTTAAGCTCCACAAGCCACTTGTTATCATCCTTCGAGATGACCCCGTTGAACACCTATCATTACCCTTATGAGTAGGGATTTGCTGAATAGCAGCAAAGCCGTTGGAAAACCTCTAGTGGAGCCAAAAACTCTAGGATTGGGAAACACTCTGGAAAATGATTTTTAAAGGAGTTTTTGAAAACCCTGGAGTAGTATCTACTCCACTGAAATGTTTACTAAAGGATTTTTGGGACAAAATGGAAAATGGGTTATGAAGGGAAGGAAGTTGGTGACTTTCTAAAGAAAAGACATTGGTGATTACGTACTCACCCGGGGCAATTTAATCCGTGCAACCACATTACCCCGGTATGGGACGGGGCTTAGTTTGAAGTTTATCTGCCTTGGTACGGGGTGCCTCACACTATATAAGGGTCTGGAGGACCCCGGAATCCGGGTTGTCGCAATTGATGGGCAACAGTGTAGCGGGCCCGCCAATAGGCTACCCGTCCGGAAGACACTTGGGTTTCTCCCGCCGTGGCACTGGAACTACGCTCGGCAGAGGTAGACGGCCAGGGTTTGCCGGGGATGTATACTCCACAGGGTAGGCGCCCGTGGTAAGGTGGGTAGATGGAAGGCTATGATCGATTATCCGAAACCCGCATACTCGTGTATGACGGACCGTGGTGGTATCCCGGCGGATTTATCGGATGGTGTGGGTAAAGTGTACAACCTCTGCAGAGTGTAAATCTATTCGAATAGCCGAGTCCTCGGTCATGGACGGTTGAACTGGCTGTTGCCTAACCCAATGTCAAGTTTTGGTTTTACAAGAATGTTTTCGGGAAAAATGGAGAAAGGTGCTGGACGAAGTACTCGGAGGGTACTGCCGTGGCACGTGCTTGGTTTCGGAGTACTTGGAGGGTACTGCCGAAGGTGGAAAGTGGTCATGTGTGATTGACCGGAACTAATTTGGAGGGTGGTCATGTTTGATTGACCCCCGGCCCTTCTCTTGAAAATGAGTTCCCCCTTTCCTAGAGCTTTTTCTAAAGATGCTTTACCAAACTCTTCTTTAATAAGGATATAGAGATGTCGTATGACACGCTATATCGACACAAGAAATTGTCTAGATAGGAAAAACTAGATTAGAGCCTTTCTCCTTGCTACAGCCAAACTGCATATTTGTCCTCTCCCTTTTAGATGGTTTGCGAGTACAATTCAAATGTACTCACGGCTTTGTCCCTGGCTATTAACTTGGCCAGTTTATGAAGACTTTGAAGACGATGGTGAGGAATTCGATGACGCCTGTGCAAACTAGGAACGTCTCCCAGTCAGTTGCCTGTAGGGTAGTAGGCATGACGTGGGTCATCAACGCTGCTTGGTATCCGCTGCTTAGTTTGTAAACTTGCCCTGCGTGGCATTATCAGTCTTGGTCGTGTGACCAATTGTAAGCCTTTATATTCGGTACTGTAATGGATGATGTAACTTTGATATCAGCTCGGTTATGTGGACTCACGACATACTGATCATGGGATCGTGAGTTGTATGCATAACGGGAATTCCGGGTGGTAAACCGGGGTCCCCACAGCGGCGGTGGATCGCGATGTATTCTGGAAAACTGATCGGGCACTTAGGTTTTTCTCGTCAGGGGGTATATATAGGCGAAAGGACGATGTCAGAGGGGGTCCCACGCCCCCTCACACAGGGCTAGCGCGGCCAGGGGGGTGGCCGCGCCGCCCCTGTGTCTGGGGCCCACGTGGCCCCTCTCCGTCAGGTCTTCGGATGTTTGGGAGCTCCCCGGTGAAATATGACTTCAGGAACTTGTTTCGTCCAATTCCGAGAATATTTCCTGTGTATCACTTCTGAAACACAAAAACAGCAGAAAACAGGAAACTGGCACTGTGGCACTTCGTTAATAGGTTAGTTCCGGAAAATGCATAAAAATGCCACTAAGTGTAACGAAACAATAGGCAAATGGTGTAAAACAAAGCATGGAGCATCAAAAATTATAGATACGTTTGAGACGTATCAGCGATCAAGTCCCAAATTTTGCCAGATTTCACAGCAGAGTGGTTGGAGTTACAAAACACAGGGCCACCAGATTTATCAAGTGTGTGGACAATGTACTTTGACGGATCAAAAAGAATCCAAGGCGCAGGTGCAGGGGTAGTCCTGATATCACCACAAGGTGACAAGTTGAAATATGTGCTGAGGATGAATTTTCCTCAAGCTTCCAACAATGAAGCCGAATACGAGGTGCTGCTTCATGGGATGAAAATGGCCAAAGCTTGTGGAGCAACTCGACTAAAAATATTTGGAGATTCAAATCTCGTCGTCCAACAAGTGAAGAATAAGTGCGACGCCATCAGCGACAATATGACAGCATACAGAAACTTATATTATTACCTGGAGGGAACATTCGATGGATGCGAAGTTTCGCATGTCAGTAGAGCTAGCAACGAGGAAGCTGACACTTTAGCAAATATCGGGTCCCAGTGCTTACCCATACCACAAGGAGTCTATTGGGAAGAAATCATAGAAAGATCAATAAAAAGCAGCAAAGTTTTGACTACAGGAGAACAAATCCAGAACCAAACAAACGGCTCGGGGGCTGATAATCATGGGACAGCTGAACCCGAAGAAGTCATGATGATCGAGGAAACTTGGATGCAACCATACTTGGTGTACATGGTAAACAAAACACTACCTGAAGATATAGTGCAAGCGAAAAGAATAATACGGCGACCCAAGGCATTCATCGTGATACAAGGAAAACTATACAAGAGAAGTATAACAGGCGTTTTGCAATGATGCGTTACTCGTCAAGAGGGACAAGAAATCTTAAAGGACATCCACGCAGGGGTATGTGGACATCACGCCAGCAGCAGGGCCATTGCAGCCAAAGCCTTTCATGCAGGATTTTATTGGCTCACAGCCATTGAAGACGCGAAAGATATAGTGAGGAAGTGCAAAGCTTGTCAACGTTTTGCATCTCGACCACATGCACTAGCAGCGGAGTTGCAACCAATACCGTTATCTTGGCCCTTCGCACAATGGGGTCTTGACATGGTGGGAAAATTGCACAAATCTTGGCCAGGAGGGCATGTTTAATGCTAGTAGCAGTCGACAAATTCACTAAGTGGGTAGAGGCAGCCCCCGTAACAACTCAAGACTCTACATCGGCAATCAATTTTATCAAGTCAATAGTTTTTTGATTTGGAGTACCACATAGCATCATCCCAGACAATGGGACAAACTTCACATCAAAGGAGTTTAAAAATTGAAATTCGCATCTGTGGCACATCCAAAGACAAACGGGCAAGTCGAGAAAGCCAATGGCTTGATATGCAATGGGATAAAGAAAAGGCTGTTAGCGCCCCTTGAAAAAGCCAAGCACGCCTAGGTAGATGAGCTGCCCTCCGTACTCTGGAGTCTCCAAACCACACCCAATGCAGCTACTCAAGAAACGTCTTTCTTCCTGGTCCATGGTGCAGAAGCCGTTCTTTTTTTTGACACCTTTACCGTAGGGGAAGCCCCTACGGTGTCAATTTTTTTATATATGAATAAAAAGACAAGGAGTCCAAAGTACAAAGGGAATTACAACATGAAGGGAGTGGGGGGGAGGGGTGGTGGGACTACAACCTAGGAGGAAGAAGAGAAATTAAAACAAAGAGTAGAGCAACCAGTCAACAAACTAGGGGTCGAACAAGGGCTGATTTGACCCTAAACTTGTGCAAATAAATATCACTACAAAACCCCACTTTCCATCTGGCAATAGAGGAAGGATGCCCCTCAAAGATGAGTTCATTACGAACTTTCCAGATATTCCAACACGCACAAGCCATGACTTCCAAGAAACAAGGTCCATGGAAGGAATTATTAGCTTCTATGAAATTCAAAGTAAAGTCACCAGAGCTGATCCAGTTGATCCCAATAGAAGTCCAACAGGCCTTAGCAAACTCACAGTCAAAGAAGAGATGATCCCTGGTTTCCAATAACTGAGCATGACATAAGCTGCAATCCGGGCCAGAATCAATGTTCCAGTGTTTTCTCAACATGATGTCACAAGTATTGAGCCTATCCAGCATCAAAGTCCAGAGAAACACTTTCAGCTTCGGCAATGCTTTGGAAGCCCATATTGCATTGAGAGCAATATCTTGAGGCACTTGAGCAAACAGAAAGTTATAGTACTTTGCAGGCTTATATTTCTCACCCCACACAAAAGATCTAGTATCCACTTGCTCATTAGAGATCGTCATGGCATTTACAAGAGTACTCACCTCTTGATACTCCTCATATTCTTCAACTGATAAAGGAAAAGCAAAAACTGCAGCAGCATCATGTGATGAAGCAAAGGAAGCCACCGAAATATCTTCATTGAGGGCATAGGAGAATAACCTAGGATATTTATCACATAGAAGTTCACCATTAGCCCAGAAATCCTTCCAGAAAAGCATAGTTGAGCCATTGCCAATTTTTCAATGTGAGATACTTCTGTAATCGTCCACCAGGGAAAAAATGTCTCTCCACCAAAAAGACCCCCTCTTGGACTTGGCATGTGGAACCTCCTCACCATAAAGTGACCAAACCAAATGTACCCAAGGCACATCTGCTTTTGAGTAGAATTTGTGCAATTGCTTCAGCAATAAGGCTTTGTTTTGGAGTTCTAGATTCAGCACACCAAGTCCACCATGTTTCTTAGGACCAAGCAACAAGGGCATTGACAGAACTAGAATCTTCCTCTTTAGCCCATAGACAGTGTCGGTGTAATGGATACCGGGGTATCCCGGTCCACCTGCTCCTGGGCCCCGTCATCGGCCCATCTTCAGCCCAGGAGATAATCAACAATCTTCGCTTCGGAGAAGACCCTCACGAGGAGGCGCCTCGTGAGGAGAACGACGACAGAAACCGCTAAGGACCAGAAGACCTCCTCACGAGCCCCTGCTGGTGAGGAGAGGAGGTACGCCCACGTCAGCCTAGCACGTTTTCATGCGGAGCAAGAAGGGCAACGGGCAGAAGACCGCGTACCGTCCACGCTACCCCCGACAGGGAGGAGACCAACTTTCTCTGTGCCTGCCCAAAGCGGCACAGTGGCAGTTGGCCACCCCCCTAAATATAGCATGGACGGTGCAGGGCGCCAGAGGAGGACGTCAGCCTCCTCCACCCACTCCTGTGGACCGGCGCCACTACCCTACGAAGACCAAGTCTACAGAAGAACCTAGTCTACAGCTGTCCTCCCTCCTTGGCCGTGTGTGGCAACCCCTTCCCCAAGAAGATAAGGGGAAGGAGGACCTTGGCGCTATAAAAGGAGGGGAGGCCACCCCTTAGAGGGGATCCGGTCTAATCTGAGCTCCGTCGTCTTCAAGCTGCTAGTTGGGCACGCAGGTTCTTCAACCTCTGGCCAGCTAGAGCTTTGTAACCAAGGCCTTGTACTCCTCGCGAGGTGTCGCGTCGTAATACAAGAAGGCAGGAAGTAGGGGTTTTACCTCACCACGAGGGCCCTGAACCTGGGTAAAGCTCGGTCTCCCTCTCTGCAGTGCGTTGCGCGTCCGACAATCGAGGCTTCCGTCACCGTGTTTCGTTGCGATCCAAGATCTCACACGTTCAGCCCCCTGCGTTCGAATCTTCGGGTCCGTCGCGTGGTACCCCGTGTTCTTGCGACACGAAATCCATCGACATTTGGCGCGCCAGGTAGGGGGTTGTGGTGTTTTTTCTTCTAGATCTGCTTCGACATGGCCGACGCCAACGCAAGGCTCGAGCGTCTTCGCCGTCGCAACGCTGCTCGGGGGCAAACCGAGCCCATCTTCCGTCGTCGTGAAGCTTCGGCAGAGGAGGAAGAGGAGGAAGATCTGGAGTCCTCCTACCTCCCGTCTGAGCGGACAAAGCCTTCGCTCTCCTTCACCGCCACCGCTACTTCTCGCGCTCGTTCTGGGAGTCAGTTGTCTCCTGCGCAGGCACTCGCCATGGCGCAGGAGCTGCTGCGTTATCAACCCACCGATGACGGGCGTGAGGGGTGGCGCGCTCGAATCGCCGAGCTCGTCGCCATCGCCAACAAAGACCCGGCCTTGGGAGGAGCCCAGGGCGCGGGTAGCCCAGATCCGGTGGCGGGGCATCGCGCCCCGGGCGCCGGAGATGGGATGGCCCACAAGGCCAAGAGGGTGGTTTCCCGCGCCGCATCTTCGCCGCGCGGGGAGCCCAGCTGCCAGATCGTCCAACGCGCTCCGGAAGACGCACGCGTCTCCCTCGAGCGCCGCCGCGAAAATCATGATCGCGCCATCGATGACATCGGCGAGGCTGGCAAGAACGTCAGGACCCCCGGCGTCCCGATCTACAACCCCGGGTGTCTCGCCCTCACTCGCCAGCAGCGCTACGTCGTCTGGCCTGACAAGTTCAAGCCCGACATCGCCACGCGCTACGACGGGACCACAAATCCTGTCGAATTCCTCCAACTCTACGTCGTCGCCGTCCAGGCTGCGCGTGGAGATCAGCGCGCCATGGCCAATTGGTTCCCCATGGCCCTCAAGGACGCTCCGCGGACTTGGCTCATGAATCTTCCTCACGAATCCGTGACTTCGTGGAAGGATTTATGTCGTCAGTTCGTTGCCAACTTCATGCCCACGTACGAGCGCCCCGCCACCAAGAACGATCTTAAGGCGGTGCGACAGTACAAGGGCGAGACGCTTCGTCAGTACATCCAGCGCTTCAGTCAGATGAGGAACAAGATTCCCAGGATCTCCAACGAGGAGGTCATCTCCGCATTCTCCACGGGCGTCTCCGACGTCAAGATGCGGGAGAAGCTATCCGTGAATGATGAGCTGACTTCCGTCGTCAGGCTCTTCGAGATCGCCGACCGCTGCGCCAAGGCTGAGGAGGGGAGGCTCTTCGTGCACAATCTGCCGGAGGCGCTTCCCCCAAAGCCGAAGTCCAAGGACCCCAAGCGAAAGGAGGCTGCTGCCCTCGCGGCGGAGCCAGATCATAAGCAACGCCGCGGGGACCGCTCCGATCGCGATAAAGGTCGACGTCGCCGCTACTGCCTCATCCACAAGGACACCCACAATACCGAGGATTGTTGGATTGTCCGGAAGTTTCACGAGGAGAACGGTGTCTCCAAGCGTCGTGGGGGTGGCCGCAGCAACGGCAAGAGTGGATCCCGGGGCGATCGCCGCGACGACGACCGCGAGGAAGGTCGCCGCCGTGGGGGTCTGTCTCGAGACGATCCCGAGCCGCTGCCGCTACCCCCACCAGCAAACGATCGTCGGGAGGAGAACCAGGGGGGCTATCAAGAGCCACGAGACTTCGTCGCTTGCCTCCTGGGTGGAGCTCAGGCTCCTCTGTCAAATCGGCGCTTCAAGCAGCTGTCGCGAGAAATCGCGGCGGCACAGCCCAACTTCGGCAGTCGCCTGATGAAGTGGTCGACGTGCAAGATTGGCTTCGACGAGGAGGATCATCCGGCTTCCACAAGGGGCGTGGGCACAATCCCTCTCTTGTGCACGCCGACCATCAACAACGTCGCCGTCAATCGCACTCTCATCGACGGAGGGGCGGGCCTCAACATCATCTCCGTCGAGATCTTCGAAAAAATGCAGGTGCCGTACCACCGGCTCATGCCAACTCGGCCGTTCTTCGGGGTAACCGAAGGATCTACGACGCCAATTGGGCAGGTAAGCCTGCCCGTCACCTTCGGCACCCGGGACAACTACAGGACAGAAAGCCTTGACTTCGACGTTGCCTACATCGCCCTGCCATACAATGCCATCCTCGGCTACCCAGCCTTGGCTAGGTTCATGGCGGCAACGCACCATGGCTTCAACGTCCTCAAGATTCCGGGCGCCAACGGCACGATCACCGTGCGCTGCAATGAGAAGGATGCTCTCCGATCGGTTGAGCATGTCTACCGTGAGGCCGCCTCCATGTTCCCCGCCGACGAAGATCTACTGGAACACTCCGGCGACCTCACGAGGAAAAAGCAGCTCGTATCCCAAGAGCGGGCTGCTGCAAAGAAGGCCTCTCTCGAGCCCAACCCTCTGGGTTCGACAAGGAAGAAGTTCGCCGCCTCTGCATCGCCTACTACAAGCGAGGACCTGGACCATCCCATGATGGACTTGAGCATTGGGGAAGCTGCGGTACCCTTAGGGAGGAGGCCCCAGTTTACCCAAGAGCGCTCGACAACTAAGAAGGTCCCGCTGCAGGCTGGGGGCTGCGAAAACTTCGTCACCATCGGGGCAGGGCTTTCCCCCAAATAGGAAAGCGCGCTCATCACCTTCCTGCGGGCAAATTCTGACATGTTCGCTTGGACTCCGTCGGATATGCCCGGTGTTCCCAGGGAGGTGATCGAGCACCACTTAGCCGTGTGCCCTCAGGCACACCCCGTGAAGCAGAAGACCAGAAAGCAAGCGCAAGAGAAGCAAGACTTCATCGTCAAGGAGATAGAGAAGCTGAAGAAGGCCAAGTTGATACGCGAGGTAGCCCACCCCACCTGGATTGCTAATCCGGTGGTCGTCCCAAAGGCTAACGGCAGTGGGTACCTCTGCGTGGACTTCAGGAGTCTCAACAAGGCCTGTCCCAAGGACCCTTATCCTCTCCCGAGGATAGATCAAATCGTCGACTCCACCGCCGGCTGCGACCTCCTTTGCTTCTTGGATGCTTTCTCCGGCTATCATCAGATCAAGATGGCAAAGGAGGACGAGGAGAAGACCGCCTTCATCACGCCCTGTGGGGTGTACTGCTACGTCTGCATGCCTTTCGGCCTGAAGAACGCAGGAGCCACCTTCCAAAGGCTCATGCGTAAGGCCCTGGGGTCTCAGATGGGAAGGAATGCGGAAGCCTACGTCGACGACATCGTCGTCAAGACCCGCGAGGGTCGCACCTTCATCGAGGATCTGGAGGAAACATTCGTCAACCTGAGGAAGGTAAACATCAAGCTCAACCCCGCCAAGTGCGCCTTTGGCGTACCGTCGGGAAAGCTGTTGGGGTTCCTCGTGTCCAATCGCGGGATAGAGGCGAACCCCGACAAGGTCAAGGCCATCGAAGAGATGCGACCTCCGCGCAATCTTAAGGAAATGCAACGCCTCGCGGGGTGCATGGCAGCCCTGGGGCGCTTCATCGCGAGGAGTGGGGAAAAAGCTTTGCCCTTCTTCAAGCTCATGAAGCGCACCGGCAAGTTCGAGTGGACTCCGAAAGCCGACAAGGCCTTCGCCGAGTTAAAAAGGTACCTCACGAGCCCACCGATCATGGTTGCCCCAACGACTCGCGAGCCCTTGCTACTCTACATCGCGGCAACTCCAAGGACTGCAAGTGCCGTTCTCGTCGCGGAGCGGGACGTCAAGGTAATCGCCAAGGAGGTCACTCCTCCAGGCTCGGGGGCTCCTCACGAGGAAGAGGCCGCTTCACCTCCCGCCCCTCGGGAGGAGCCGCCCGAGGGATCTTCGCCGACCGAGCCGCTCTCTCAGAGCAACGCTCAAAAGCCTCCTGAGGGGGAGCCTTCCGAGGGGGTCGTCAAGGTGCAAAAGCCTGTGTACTTCGTCAGCACGGTACTGCGCGACGCGCGGGAACGCTACACAATGCAGCAAAAGCTGCTCTACACCTTGCTCATCGCCTCGCGGAAGCTACGCCACTACTTCCAGGGTCACCCGATTAAGGTGGTAACCGATCGGCCCCTAAAAACCGTCCTGCGCAACCCCAATGTCACCGGGCGGGTGGCTGAGTGGGTTGTGGAGCTTCAGCCTTTCGAGATCTCCTTCGAAACTACAAAGGTAATCAAGAGCAAGGCTTTGGCCGAGTTCACTGCAGAATGGACTGATCCATTCGTAAACGAGCCTCCAGAGGTGGAGTCGACTCTCCCTGGAGAGGAGCCCCCGGGCCTCTGGGTCATGCACTTCGACGGCGCCTTCAACCTTCCGGGCGCGGGAGCAGGCGCTGTCTTAACCTCTCCCTCGGGAGACAAGCTTTTCTACGCTGTGCAGCTCTGCTTTGGGCCGGAGCACAAGGTCTCCAACAACATCGCGGAGTACGAAGGACTTCTTGCAGGCTTAAGGACTGCGAATGCTTTGGGCATCAAGCGCCTCATCGTTAAAGGAGATTCACAGCTGGTTGTGAATTTCTCCAACAAGAGCTACACTCCAAAGGATGAGCACATGGCGGCTTATCTCGAGGAGCATCGAAAGATGGAAAAACGCTTCCAAGGCTTGGAGCTGAAGCACATCCCGAGAGGAGAAAACGTGGAGGCCGACGAGATCGCCAAGCGCGCTTCTCATCGCCTGGCGCAGCCCGCCGGCGTCTTCGAGGAGCGTCTCTTCAAACCGTGCGCTTCTCCGTCGACATCCGAACCACCTCCTCCTTCCGCTTTGCCGCCACCGCCGGAGCAGGGGGCTCCGGATTGCGGGCCTCCTTCGGGTGACCGCGTCCTCCTGGCATTGGCCCGGCAGGAGGGAGTGGATTGGATCATCGAGCTCAAGGCCTACCTCACCAGCAGCAGGCTTCCTGAGGATGAAGAGGAGGCCGAAAGGATTGTGCGGCAAGCTTCGGGCTACTGCGTCAAGGATGGTGACTTGTACCGGCGTCGCCCAAATGGCGTCGCTCTGAAGTGCATATCTACTCACCAAGGCCAAGAGCTTCTAAGGGACATCCATGCCGGCGAATGTGGGCACCACGCTTCAGCCGCGACTCTAGCTGCGAAGGCATATCGAAGCGGCTTCTACTGGCCTTCGGCGCTCGGAGATGCGTCGGAGATGGTCAAGAGGTGCGAGGCGTGCCAATTCCACGCCAAGCAGATACATCAGCCGGCGCAAGAGCTGCGCACCATCCCACTCACTTGGCCCTTTGCAGTTTGGGGGCTGGACATCCTCGGTCCATTTCCCAGAGCGCAAGGGGGCTATCGCTACCTCTACGTCGCCATCGACAAGTTCACCAAGTGGGTGGAGGTGGAACCGGTGTGCACAATCCCGGCCAGGTCCGCCGTCAAGTTCGTCCGTGGACTGGTCTGTCGCTTTGGTGTGACTAACCGCATAATCACCGACAACGGCAGCCAGTTCACCAGCGGCTTGTTCCGGGAATACTGCGCATCGACCGGCATCAAAATCTGCTTCGCCTCCGTCGCTTACCCCAGGAGCAATGGTCAAGCCGAGCGCGCCAACGCTGAAGTGCTCAAAGGGCTCAAGACGAAAAGCTTCAACGCCAAGCTCGAAGCCTGCGACAAAAAATGGTTAGACAACCTCCAATCCATCTTGTGGTCCATCAGGACTACCGTCACCAAGCCCACCGGAGAAACCCCTTTCTTCCTGGTCTACGGGGCGGAGGCTGTTCTTCCCACCGACGTCAAGTTCGGGTCGCCAAGAGTGCTCGCCTTCGACGAAATTCGCCAAGAGGACCTCATCAAGGACCGCCTCCTTCTGCTCGAAGAAGCTCGGTGCCAAGCCGCGCTCCGCGCCGCGAGGTACCAGCAAGGACTACGCCGCTACCATAGCCGCCATGTTCGAGCAAGAACTCTGGAGGTCGGCGACCTGGTGCTGAGGAGAATACTCTCTCGCGAGGGCCTGCACAAGCTGTCTCCAATGTGGGAAGGACCCTTCAAGGTGACGCATATCGCCAGGCCAGGCTCAGCGCGGCTGGAAACCGCAGAAGGCGTGCCAGTGGGGAACCCGTGGAACATAGCTCATCTGCGAAAGTTCTACCCTTAGGTTCCTCACGAGGAGAAAAAGACCGTTTGCACGGCACTTGTATTAGCTCAATCTGCTCTTAAGCACTGATATTAAGTTAAAGCGCAATATAGCGCCTCTGCTTCAGCATGACATCAAAATGGCATGAAGTCCATTTATTTTCTGTTGTACTCCTCGCGGAAGGGGGCTAGGCACGGTGTCTATGCTGGGGCCTTCGCCCGGAAAACAACAAGCCCGAAAAACCCGAAGGGAGCGAGCTCTGGTCGGGGGCGACGACCCCATTAACGATCACCTCTGGATGCCCATGGTGCTTAGTTCCTCGCGAAGTGCTCCAGAAAATAAAAAATCTTCGAGGAAAAGTCCAAGGTGTGCCCATGGCACCCGCTAAGGACCTACCCCTCATGAGCAACCCTCACGAGGGAGCAAAGACGCGTCGATGCATCAGCATCCGTAGGAAGATTCCCTCTCCCGAGGAAGGCCTAACGTGGCAGGATTATTGAAGACCAAGGCCGCTCCGATAAATCTTGCGAAGGAGACGCAGATCCGGAGGTCCGCGCCAGGCCCTTCACCTCATGAGCAACCCTTGTGAGGTGTCGACGGTCTCTGGGCTCTCTTAAGCGTCGACGTTTTCACGTCCGTGAGGGTCCAGCTTCCCTCAACGACGAGGAAGGCCCCGTGAATCGCCACGCGCGGCAATTTGCTCTTAGCTGCTGGCACAGATAGTGCCGCGCTCCTCCACGACGGAGAAGGTCCCTGTGCCGGTCACAGGGGCATCTTATTCGCCTTTTTTTCGTTTGTTTTATCGATTTGTTTTTCAGTTTTCGGGGATTTGGGGTTTTTTGTTTTCCAACCTTTTCTTCAACTTCTTGTCTCAGGAATCGTCCACTGTGTCATCGACGCCGAACCCGTCCCGAGCTCTGAGGTGGAGGGAGGCTTCCCGTCGATACCTGCAGCTCTCCAGGGCTCTCGAGCAAGCAAATGGCCGGGACAGTGAAGGACAGCAAGATTAAGCAACTGGATTTCATTAAAGCGCCCCCAGAGGGGGAAGGAGCAAAGCACGGCGGGGCATTCCCCGCCGGCAAGGACTACACAACGAAAAGGGGAGGAGACTAGCTCCCCTCCCCAGAAGACTACCGCCCAGGACTTCCTCTTCACTGCGCCGGGAGCTGGGGGTAGGTGCGGCGGACGCCGTCGGCGGTGAAGATCCGCACCATCGCCTCCAGGGTCCCCAGCTTGAAGCGGAAGACGAGGCGGTCGCCGATGCGGAGACGGCAGCCGAGGGCGAAGGGCCTCCAGCGGCCGGAGAGGACAACGTTGCCGGTCGGCCCGAAGAGGATGTCCACAGGCCAGAAGAGATCTGGCCTGCTCTGCTCCCCCAGGGCGATCTCCCCGGTGGCTGGGCCGTGGGCGTGAAGCACCCTCCGGATGGCGTCGGGCAACCGGAGGGAGTTGAAGCCCGGGGCGTCGACGACGACGAGGAGCTCCAAGAATCGGGACCCCGGGGCGACGAGGGGTCCCAGCATCGCCGCCGCCAGGAGGCGCGGAGTGGAGATCAGTCCGTTCACCGGCGGGGCCGGAAGATCTGCAGCAGGGGGAGGGGGGCCCAGGGCGGCCTCCACCTCCCGGAGGGCCCGATCAATGCTCCCCGAGGCGCGGGGAGCAGGCGCCGTCGCCAGCGGCGACGGCGAGTTCAGGGCTCCGCCGCGTGCGGGGCCCCGGAGGGTCAGGGCGCCGGAGGTCCCCGAGGCTAGGCGAATCGCCTTGTTCTGCCTCGGCGCGCCAATGCGCAAGGGGCCCCCGGCGCCGGGGGTCCACTGGGCCGGGACCTTCGCCTTGTTCCCGTTGCCCGGAGGGCGCCCTCGACGCTTCGTTCCGGAGCTTGGACCGGCGGCGGCGGCGGAGTTGGAAGGGTCCATGCTCTCAGGGAAGAAGAAGCAGAAGTGGCACTGGAGGAAGGAGGTGAAGTGCCGACGGTCTCGAGGAGGACCTATTTAAGGGGATCATCCAGCGTCGATGCGTCAAATCCCAGCGCGGGAACCGAAGCGTTGGCGCAGCGCTCTGCAGTCAAGCGACGCATCATTATGATGGATGACGCCTCGGAGACTGTAGCGTCGCCGCCGTTTCGTCTCACCAGCTGCGGCCACGGCACGTGTCCGCAGCCTCTGCATCTTCACATGGTCCTCTGACCGCGCGGTTGACGCGTGCCGTTGGAGGGCCCAGCAGCTTCGGGGGCCCCCGACCCTTCGCTTCCTCAAGAGGGCGCGTTGTGGGCCGGGCTCCCGGGGGCTACTGTCGGTGTAATGGATACCGGGGTATCCCGGTCCACCTGCTCCTGGGCCCCGTCATCGGCCCATCTTCAGCCCAGGAGATAATCAACAATCTTCGCTTCGGAGAAGACCCTCACGAGGAGGCGCCTCGTGAGGAGAACGACGACAGAAACCGCTAAGGACCAGAAGACCTCCTCACGAGCCCCTGCTGGTGAGGAGAGGAGGTACGCCCACGTCAGCCTAGCACGTTTTCGTGCGGAGCAAGAAGGGCAACGGGCAGAAGACCGCATACCGTCCACGCTACCCCCGACAGGGAGGAGACCAACTTTCTCTGTGCCTGCCCAAAGCGGCACAGTGGCAGTTGGCCACCCCCCTAAATATAGCATGGACGGTGCAGGGCGCCAGAGGAGGACGTCAGCCTCCTCCACCCACTCCTGTGGACCGGCGCCACTACCCTACGAAGACCAAGTCTACAGAAGAACCTAGTCTACAGCTGTCCTCCCTCCTTGGCCGTGTGTGGCAACCCCTTCCCCAAGAAGATAAGGGGAAGGAGGACCTTGGCGCTATAAAAGGAGGGGAGGCCACCCCTTAGAGGGGATCCGGTCTAATCTGAGCTCCGTCGTCTTCAAGCTGCTAGTTGGGCACGCAGGTTCTTCAACCTCTGGCCAGCTAGAGCTTTGTAACCAAGGCCTTGTACTCCTCGCGAGGTGTCGCGTCGTAATACAAGAAGGCAGGAAGTAGGGGTTTTACCTCACCACGAGGGCCCTGAACCTGGGTAAAGCTCGGTCTCCCTCTCTGCAGTGCGTTGCGCGTCCGACAATCGAGGCTTCCGTCACCGTGTTTCGTTGCGATCCAAGATCTCACACGTTCAGCCCCCTGCGTTCGAATCTTCGGGTCCGTCGCGTGGTACCCCGTGTTCTTGCGACACGAAATCCATCGACAGACAGTGTCTTTGTGCTCTATTGCAAATATTCAGAATAGTTTTTTGCACCTTGAGAGAACCTATGAAGAAGGATGGGAGAGATGATAGAACCGATCGGACAAAACGACCCCCATATCCCAGGAAACGAGCACTGGCATTGAGACGACGCTCTACCAAGCTGACCAAAGGAGATAAATCCTGCACTGTTGGTTTTGTAATCCCTAAAGGAAGACCCAAATATGTGAAAGGAAGAGAACCAGTTGCGCACCCAAAACTCTGAGCTAAGCTGTGAAGAGATTCATCAGTAATATTGACCGAGACCAAACAAGACTTGGCATAATTCACCCTTAATCTAGTGGCCAGAGAGAAGTCTTCAAGTAGAATCTTGAGAGCAGCAAGCTGAATAGGACATGCTTACAATATCAGAAGAGTGTCGTCGGCATATTGAACAATGGGGAAATCAGTGTTAGGAATGTTCAGAGGCGCATGAAGAGTTCCAGAGTGAAACAACTGATTAACCATTCCTTGCAATAGGTCTAACACACCCACAAACAAAAGTGGAGAAAGAGGAGAAAGAGGATCTCCTTGACGCACACCCCTTCAACAGAAGAATTTCTTACCCGGGACCTCATTAAGGAGCACCTCAGAGGTGCCTGTACTCATAAGCATACTCAACCATGAAAGCCATCTGTCATCACAACCAAAACACTAAAAAACCTTGATAATAGCCTCATGTTCCACTGTATCAAATGCTTTTGCAAAATCAAGCTTCAAGATAACAGTCTCAACCGACCCCTGCTTACAATTATGAATATATTCATAAGCCCAGCCTACACAATCTTGGATATTCCTTGATTTCAAAAAACCATATTGGTTAGTATGCACCAATTTTAGGATTTTGTCTTGAAGTCTATTGGCCAAAATTTTGGTGAGCAATTTGAGACATAAATTGAGCAGGGAGATGGGCCTGAAGTCATTAGGCCCTTCAGGAGCTTGAATTTTGGGGATCAAAGTGATGAAGGAGTTGTTGATGCTTTGGAGATTGACAGAATAGTTCCAAAATTCTTGGCACAATCTATAAAAATCATATTTGATGATAGGCCAACAGATCTTAAGAAATAAACCAGAGAAACCATCCGGCCCAGGGGAACGATCATTTGGCATATGAGACACAACAAGGTTGATTTCTTCAGATGTGAAAGGTCGAGAGAGATCCTGTAAATCTTCCAAATGATTTAAATATGGGCTAAAATCAAAGGAGCTTGCAATAGGGATACTCACTCCCAATCTCTGCTTGAAGGAATGCCAAAGAAGACCAGCCTTTTCATGATGATCCACAGCAATCGAACCATCTTCCCGAGAAAGGGAAGAGATAGTATTTTTTCTATATCTGATTGTCGCCATTGAATGGAAAAAGGAGGTATTTTCATCTCCTAGTTTCGCCCAATGAGCTGTGCAACGTTTTTTCCAATATTCCTGCTTGCATAAAAGCAAGTTCTGATGTTTCCTCTTAACAATATTTCGAAAATTCCTTTCTGAGATATGTAACATTCGTTGCTCCTCAAGCTCATCCATCATCATGATCACTGAGTTACAATTTGTGATGATACCTTTGAGCACCTGAAAAGAAGAGCTCCATTTCCTTAAGCCTTTACGTAATAATTTCAACTTACTTGAAATGCATTTAGCCGCATCCACTGGACAATTAATATCCCAGATGGTTTTAACAACATCTAAAAAACCTGGCATTCTGATCCAATAGTCTTCAAACCGAAAGACCTGAGCTTTAGGAATAGAAGTACCAATAGAGACCACACATGGCACATGATCAGATGTTGGTCTAGCTAGGGGATTTACCATGGTGTTAGGGAAATTTAGAGTCCAAGCAGTGGATGTAAAAAACCAATCTAGCTAGACCATGAGAGGATCGGCCTGCATGTTGCTCCATGTATATGCCCTTCCTTTAATTGGGAGTTCAATAAGACCCAGATAGCTAATAATTTCATTGAATGTAGCAATGTCTGTCATATTAGCCCCATCACGATTTCTATTTTCCACGAAATGATAAAAGTTGAAATTGCCAAGGATTAGCCATAGCTCATCATCACCAATGTTCAAGGAGAAAAGCCAAGCAACAAAATTTTCTCTAGCTACCCCTTCACAAGGGCCATAAACGTTTACCACCACAAAGGATTCAGAAGAAATCAACGAGGTGAATGTTATAGCTAGACCAAAGCACTCTTTGAGGAGTATATGACCCGAGAACAAAGCACCATTCCAAAGGACCAGCAGGCCTCCCAAAGCACCATCTGAAGGAATGAAAGAAAATTTATCAAATCTCTTCGGGGCGAAATTTTTTATAAAGGCAGAATCAAAATTACTACGTTTCGTTTCTTGAAAGCACACGATAGAAGCATTAATTTCTTCTAATTTGCTACGAATAGCCGGCCATTTGATAGGATCATTAATTCCACGGATATTCCAGCTTAAGACAAACCACATACGAGTCTGATTCGTCATAAAGATGTCTGAGTAGGGAAATAAACACACATGACAAGTCTAGATAGATACTTATTACACAAGCATTGCTAAACAGCAGATATAAGTAGTAGACTTAATCAGACTGGGGCTTCATGAGCTGCTCAACTGAGAGCTCAGCTGGATCGATATGGCACTCTTCAATGCCAATACGCTGCATTTCTTCAATTTGGAGCACAGCAGGAGGAGTAGCCTTGGAAGCCTTGGCCTTGGGCTTGCGGGTGTAGTCCAGCATTTGTTCCTTGTACCCTGCATTGTTAAGACAAGTGCAGTAGCACACCATGGACTTTACCAGAGGAGCTTCCAAAGCTATCGCAGTCGAGGAGTTCTTGCGAGGACGGCCACGCTTATGAACAGAAACAGCCATGGAGGAAGAAACTTCACCCTCCGAGGACCCAGCCCAGGAGTCTTGGCTAGCAGGCCCATTGGACGACATAGAGATATCGGCCCACTCCACTTCAGAAGTAGGTGCAAAAACCAGAACACCCTCCTCATTCAAACTCATACAGCGAAAAACCTCATCCCAAATTTTCTTTGGTGGCGAAATAGCTTCCCTGATAGACAGCTTGGCAGCAGAAATCAGAGTTGATTTGGCAGTGACACAACTCAGCAGCAGATTATCTTTTAGCAGAGCAAAGAACTTAGTGGAAGCATTAGCAACATACTCGACAGAAAGATCAGACGGCTCCATGACACAGGGAACAGCAGGCAGTAGAGGCAGCTGGTGATAGATAGCATCATTGAGAAACCTGATTAAAGCAGCAAATGCTCTAGGATTCCAAGAAATAAACTCCAAGGCTGGCTCAGTCGAGAAAGATAGAGGTTCAGGAACCACAATCACAGATTGCACCAAGCGTGAGCTTTCACCATGTTCAAAGACAGAGTAGGATTCAGTAATGCTGTCCACTTCCAGATCTTGGTTTTGGCCACCCACTCGGACGAAAACAAGTGAACCTTCAGATCTACCATTGAGCACATTTTCAGCCGCATCTTCTATCTCAATCAGAGGAGACCAAGTGTCTGGGTCATCAGAGATATTACCCTCTGGCACGACCCCATCAAGCATAGACGGCCCCTCATATCCAGTGAGAGCTCTGAGACTGATGCCTTCATATGGCCAATCTCCCCATTCACCATTGTCCTGAGGTGCTTGAGCAGCATTGGCAGCAATCTCCCAAGGGATATCAGCGTTTTGCTGATTCCAAACCTGTAAGTCAAGTTGCTGCTACTGCATAACCGACAGATAAGGCAGCGAGTAGGGGTGTGGCGAAGCATTCATCGGGGGAACTGGATCTTCATCTCCAACAACCATAGGATTCACATTACGACCATGCAAAACATAGACAGGCACCAACCAAGAACGACCCACCTGATCGAAAACATTTGCAGCACGAGTAATTACCAGATTAAAAGGGACAAGATTGACTGATTTGATTAGGACTTTAACCAGAACTTTAGTCATATCAGCCCTAGGATTATGACATAGATCTAGCCTCCCAAACAACGAAACTGCCTTGTTAACATAGTAATTAGTCTGATAATCTAGAGGGAAATTCAGCATCAACACCCAAGCTTCACGCTCAAAGACAGGGGAACGAACATTAAAGCCTTCATCATGCCTAATGACCGAAAACACATGTTTTTCATCATCCATAACATGCGGACCCGAGGCAATGAGCTGATCTCTGATGGCGGGAGAGGCAAATCTAACCAAACCCACACCAATACTGTAAACCCAGCCCGTCACAGGAGCATTATGATCTCTTTCAAGAATGGTGCAAACCTCAGCAAGTACCTCTGCCTTGTTGATGTCCTCGATCACAGGATCGACCATGATGATCGCATATTCTTCGTGCTGCAGCGGCGGATCACCCACCACCAAGTAGCTCCTCTACACCCGGTCGGCTAGACTTGGCGAAATGGAGACAGGACCTGGCAGGAACCTGAATGGGAGCACGGGGAAGTTGGCCATGGTGGAATCCCCCACCGGTGGCGGGGTAAGGGTGGATGGCGGCGAGGGGGGTGGCAGGGGCAGAGACTGGGTGGGCGGAGTGGTCAAGGGGAAAGAATCTGCAGGGGACAGAGAACCAGCACTAATATCCCCCTATGGCACGACAGAGTTGGAAGCCGAAACGGTAATTGAGGATTTTCCTTTAACCGCCTGATTAACGACCTGATTTGTGTCCTTTTTAATCCATCTCCAGACCGAAGAGGAAGGTGGAATGGCAAGATTAGGATTTGAAATTGATGGCTTGGACACCATTTTTTTTCCAGACTTTTCGGCGAGGGCATACATTGGCCTCATGGATATCAGAATGGCAAGAGCAACGCTTAGGACAAACATGGCCCATCTGGCCCAGGTCTTTACAGCAACGACACCAAATCTCAGAGACACATTCTGATCGAAAGTGGCCTAATTCCAGACAATTGAAACACAAGACATGAGCGGCAGAAGGTTTCTGGGCCCTAAGAAGATTGTCTAAAAAATATCATGAGGGATTCCCCAAATACCAAGCGCCCTTTGAATTTCAAACTCAGAGTGTCCCGCCTGACGGAGATCACGAACGCATTCCAAATTAAAAACCGAGAATTTTGGATCATTAATGAGTCGATCGGACCAATAATTTACCATCCTGAAATTATGTCCTAAAAAGGCTATCGAGGAGAAATTGTCATTAAGACCACCTTGAATGATATCAGAATCAGAAAAATAATAGTTGACCTCACCAACACGCAAAATATGCATCGTGGGTAAATTTGGGGAGGGAACAGCTGACTTAGAAGAAGAACTCTGCTGATCCGATGCACCTGCTATGGGTCTATGAAACTTAAGCTCAAATTTTGATAATTCCATGGCCAAAGTCCCATCAAATGCACTAGCTTTCAAGCTATTCAAAGAATTAGAAATAGGCACAATCTTGGAATTGCATGGCTCCAAAGAATCAAAAGAACCCGAACGGTTCTTGCATGATCAGGACCACTCAGACGCAGCAGGCAACTGATCAAGAGGCAAAAAGCAAGGTGCATATCCATCTCCACGGAAAAGGGAGAAAGAACAGTGAAAATCTGGCCAAGATCTGTCTCTTAGAGAATATATGAAATGACCCACTTTGTTAGAAGCCACTGAGAATCTGAACCTCTTATCACTCAGCTTGGTTACCCAAAAACCAGAAGCATTACCACCCAAACAACATTGCAGAGCAATCGAAACCGATTCTTCTGAGAGAGGGAAGGAAGAGAACAAAAAACACGCAACCAAAAAGAATTCCTTGGTCACCAGAGAGCTGGAGAAATGGACCTGAGAGTTGAACCGACGATGCTCTTGAGCAGCCACGGCAAGGCCGGGCGAAAAATCCCAAAGGAGCATAACATCCATGGCTAAAACCTAGGAGATCCATCAACGCCGGCGAGGAGGAAGGCTAGAAGGTGGGTTGGAGAGGGAGAGGGGGTGGGAGCTCTCCATCCTTGGTCAGTTAGTTCACAGAAGCCGTTCTTCCAGTTGAGATCATCCATGAAGCTCCAAGAATCGCCGCATATGATGAGACAACTTCCACATATGCACTTCAGGATGATGTCGATGCACTCGACGAAGCAAGAGACGTAGCACTAGCTAGAGCTACTCAATATCAGCAAAATCTGCGAAACTACCATAGTGGTCGAGTTCGTCCACGATCTTTCGTGGTGGGAGATCTAGTTCTACGACTCAAGCAAGATAGCCATGGAAAACTTGAGTCCCCATGGGTGGGACCTTACATTGTGACAGAAGTAATACCAGGAGGAGCTTATCGATTACAAGACAAGAAAATGGGGAAAGATGAGAGTAACATGTGCAATGCAGAGCAACTACGGCGGTTCTACACATAGGCAATATAAGGCGACAAATAGTTTTTCGAGTTATGACCCTCTGAACCCAGAACATGAGGCCATGGGTCGGGTTCCTTGGGTCAATTCAAAAATCTGTGTAAATACTTTATTTTCCACTCGGGGGCTCAGACCCTCGAGTCGAACGTAATAATATTAGCGAGTTATCGAGATTTGTGATTCTCTTAGGCATACTACAAGGTTGATTGCAACCCAATATTTCCGAAGCGACATAAATGGAACCCGATAAAATATTACTACGCACACCTCGGAACCATGATTTGTTCCCATGGTCTATTAATAAAGTGAACACATAATCCAGGAACGATTACTTATTACAGATAAAACGAGGAAATACAACTAGGGAAGGAGATTACATAGAGAGAAAACTAATGAAAATGCACTTCGGCTTCATACTCCTTCTGGCACTGGGTGCCATCATAGATTCTCACGTCGAACTTCGACGTGCCAATGTGGAAGTCAAAAGTCATGAAAAAGCCTTGATGGAGGTCATGATCCTCCGCAAACTACGACCAGCCACCCTTGAAGTACTGCTCACCGGCGCCATCGTACCAAACCTCCACTTCATAGGGAGTTCCTCCCCCGGAGTGTTCACAAAGAACCGCTTCTCGCAGTTCTCACCCGTCCATGAACTTGGTGAATTTCAGCGGTAAGCGCTGAATCTCACGGCACTGCGCGCCGACAATGCAGGAAAAGGAATAGATCCTAGGAGGAGAAGTATTAGCAGAAGGAGCACTTGGACCTAGTGTAGTAGATGGCACCTTGATCTTATTTTTACTCCCGGCCGGACGGCCAGGGCGCCGCTTCACTGGAGCAGATGATGACGCCACCAGAGCTGTGGTGGTAGCTTTGTTCTTGCTACCGCGAGGGCGACCGCGGCCCCATTTTTCCACCAGGGCGTCGATGCTTATGCGCGATCCACTTGCATCGGCCATGGAGACAGACGTTGGGAGCGAAAAACCCTAGATGGGATAAGCACAAAGAAGATGATGCGGCAGAGAAAGGAGCTAATGAAAGAGTTAGGGTTTTTACCCTGGCTAAATCTGCTTTATTTATAAGCACGTACTAATGGGCCTCTGGGGAGGCAAGGCCCAAAATACACTTCTGGGTATTTAAAGTGCAAGTAGTACAGAAGAATCAACGTATCAAGGAAAAAAGATGCGTACAAAAAAAAGTGAAGAAAGAACAGGGGATAAGAAAATATCTATAAAAAAGCACAAGTTCACCTCGTCCTTGACTCGGGGGCTTGCGTCATAAGAAGGAGAGAACAATTGAAAAGGCAAATAAAGTCGACAAATATCGCGAGAAGAAATATATGGAACAGGTCTATCTATTTTTCTTGAGCCTATACCCGAAAATTTCGGCTATAGCCTCGGGGGCTACTCCCATCGGGAGCACTGTCGTGCACCCGATAGAAAGAAGTCGACAAAGGAAGGAGAGGAATCGAAGCTGGTGATGAAGAACAAGTTGATGGACAGGAGGTTTAGACATAATTGGTTGCATCTTGTCAGCAAGGAACTTCGGCTACATTGCTGACAAAATGAACATCGATTACTCCCATCGGGAGTTACTCATGAAAGTTAAAAAGATAAACTCGAAAAAGTTTGTATATTGAATCAGTCAAACAAGGCTGCGAAATATAATTCTCGAGTTACGTCATCGCGACAAAACTTGAATGCCATGGTTGAAATATATCATGAAGGTAAGACCCCAGGATCCGTCCTGTGTGGCCCGGTATACGCACATGGATGCGCTCTGCTGGTATGTATCCGTGTCTACAACGCAAAGAAAATCCTGGTGGACGCACTGGGTACCCTAAGAACCACTGGGATTCATTCTTTGTAAGGCCTAAATGCGGCAAAAGAATGGGTTTGACCGGTTTCCCGAATTCAAGTCTAAAGGGGTTGAATTTGGAGTAGGTGGCAAGTATATGTTCCGGTAGTTAACTGGCCTCTTGATCTGTCAGAGTTGTCAGGCTTGTTCATCAAAACCCCTTGCGAGATATTATAATAAAAGATAAGTCGAAAGACCAAGTCGAAGATTTAAAGATCTGAAGAAGTCAAGTATTGATCAAGTTGAAAGAATTGAAGATCTGAGATTCAACCCGAATCTGCAATTCTGGTAGAATCTCGGGGGCTACTGACAGGGGTACAGATAATAGAGCCCGTCAGTTGAGTACCCCTGAGGCCCGTTATACTAGGCCCAATTGTAATACTAGTCGAAATACGAGTTCATGTCGTATGTCACTATTGTAATCTGTATCGGTTCCCACCCGATCCTCGAGACCTGGCCACCTATATATAGGGGCCAGAAGGGGACGGTGTGGGACAGATTGAAAGCAAGCCAGGTTTACACCCACGTCTACTTTTGATAGCCACCTTGTTTGACTGATTTTACCTTCAAGTTCATCCGACGCCCTGTCTCCCTAATCCTAAGTCCTTCATCTAGTACATTTGTCGAGTTAACCCCTCGTCAACCGGGGTCCACAGTTCAATAGTGGTGTCTCTCCATAAGATAAAATAACACATGCTGGGTAAACAAATTATAGTTGGGCAATTGATAGAATAAATACAATGTGCATATGTCGAGAGGATCACTATGAGATTTACTCTGGGCATTACAACAAGATACATAGACCGCCATCCAACTGCATCTATGACTAATAATCCACTTGTGGCGAATCAATCGGAGAACTCCACAAGTATTAAGTTGCAAACAACAGATAACTGCATTAAGCAAAGTGTGTAATGTAAACAAAGCATATGCCCTTGGACATATGAATGTTGTTTTCCCCCTAGTGGCAACAGCACATCTACAACCTTAGAGGTTTCTGTCACTCCCCCAGATTAAAAAGAGGCATGAACCCAACTATCGAGCATAAATACCCCCTCTTGGAGTCACTAGCAACTACTCGGCCAAGATAGCTACTAACAACGGAGAGCATGCAAGATCATAAACAACATAGAGATAACATAAGATAATATTCAGCACATCAACTCAATCATAACACCAATATTCATCGAATCCCAACAAACACAACATGTAGAATTACATAACGGTGATCTCAATCATCTAAGGTAGCTGACAAGATCTAAACATGAAGCACATGGTGGAGAAGACAACCATCTAGCTACTGCTATGGACCCATAGTCCAAGGTAGACTACTCACTCATCGCGCCGGAGGCAAGCATGGCGATGAAGAAAACCTCTGGTGGCGATTTCCCTCTCCGGCAGGGTACCGGGAAGAGCTTCTGGATCCTCCCGATCTCAGGTTGATGACGGCAGCGGATCGTGATGTGTTTCTGGAAAAGTGATCGGGTGTTTAGGTTTTTCCCGTCGGGGGGTCTTTATAGGCAAAGGGGCAGCATCAGAAGTGGACCAGGGGGCCCTCACCATAGGGCGGCGTGGCCAGGCCCTGGGCCGCGCCCCCTGGTGGTGAGGCCACCCTCTGGCTTTGTTCCGTCTCCACTTTGGTTCTCTGGAAGCTTCGGTAAATTTCTGGATGTTCGGCTTTTGTTTTGTCCAATTCCGAGAATATTTCCTGTGTAACTTTTCTGAAACACAAAAACAGCAGAAAATAGGGAAGTGGCACTGTGGCATCTTGTTAATAGGTTAGTTCCGGAAAATGCATAAAAATGCCACGAAGTGTAACGAAACACTAAGCAAATAGTGTAAGAACAAGCATGGAGCATCAAAAATTATAGATACGTTTGAGATGTATCAGCATCCCCAAGCTTAACTCCTGCTCATCCTCGAGTAGGTAAGTGATAACAAAAGAAATAATTTTTTAGGTGACATGTACCTACACAATCTTGACCACATATGTAAGCATTGTGTGCTGGGATCAAAAGAACTTAAAACATGGGCATGAAAGATATAATCTTGATAGAAGAAACTTAGCAACCATGTTATAACATGAAAAAGAACACAAACAAAAGATCATGAAATGAAACAATGAAAGTCAAACGTGTGTTCAAATCATAAGGAAAAACATACAAATGGTTTTCAGCTTGTCCTTCATGAGAGAGCAAAACATAAATGCATAGGACACCTTCAAGTTTAAGAGGGCGACTAGATACAAGTAATTTGAGAACAAGTGAAACCAACATCATGAATCAATCAATGAAAACTTTGGGACAATGCACATTATACTCAGAATGACATCTATGCTCTCTTAGACGGTGCATAAAGATAGAAGGTGGAGACTCAACATAAAAGTAAAAGAAAGGCCCTTCGCGGAGGGAAGCAGTGATTGCGAGTTTTATAAACCTTCAAAAATTATGGTACTTACTAGCTTTGAGCTCTCATTGCCCCCATCATAGGCATTTTGAAAGGTTAAAGTTAATGCGAATACAATTATGAAGCATATGCTTGACAAATCATAAGTTGAAAACCTCGTGTCCCGTGAAGTACGAATACCCAAACCTCATGCTACTCAACTTAGAGTCCCAAGCAAGCTCTTGTCATTGTAAATATATGTGTATCATCGAGAACCGCCAACGGGGTACCTCCTGCCCGATGATATGGAACAAGCCCACATCAAAATGACAAGACAAACAGACAATGAACACCTCGACACCTCTTTTATTTACCATTGGTATAGCTTTTTATTGTGAGATGCGTCGTTGAATGTCCACTATTGGCATGCTGTAAATTTCCACCATGAATGATGCATGGCTTAGATTAGCAGCCCAGGTGTTTCCCTAACACATATATGAACTCCATGATCCCACAAGATTCCCAACTTATTTCACATCGCGAGTATCCATAAATAAAAGATCACGATATCAACTCAAATGAAAGATAGTGCAATGTTGAAAGCTTGCCCCATGACGGCATGTGATGAGGACATCCCTACTACACAGCCATCTCCACCTACTGTTGATGATCCTATTGTTGCTGATCAAGATAAGTCCAATGACGAGATTCAGATTGGACCAATTACTCGAGCCCGTGCAAAGTTGTTACAACAGCAGGTGAACTCACTCCTTGCTGAATCTGATATTTATTGTAACGAGAATTTTATACTGCCTAAGTCTTTGTTTCATATGTATGATCAGGTTCATTGGAGAAGAAGGGGTTCAAGGGAGCGAGGAGATGCAACACATGGAGCACGACGTGGTGATCAAGCAAGAGAGCGCGAGGGAGGAGAGGGAGGCCGGCGCCACAAGCATGGAGAACATCACCACGTGAAGAAGATCAAGTCTGGATGAGCACGAGCACGTGATGGCGCACTAGGACTGCCTACGACATGATGTCTACACGTCTAAGGCGCACTACATACATGGCCTGCGTGCTAAAATTAGGCTGAACCCATATATGGGTCGGTATGTACCCATTTGAGTCGAACCGAGTTAGTTTGGGCCCAAACCAGACATATTTTGGGCCAGGTCTTTGCTGAGGTCGCCCGGCCACCTATAAGTACCCCTGGGCGCTCCCTCAATTAGGGTTAGACCACGTTTAGACTAAAGATTACTTCGTTGAACTGCTGTAAGCATTCATCTGAATTCCTCCGCACCAATTCATCTGGATTTGGTGTTATACTGCTGCAAGTTTAGTGTGATCTGTTGTTCCATTGGGAATCAGTAGATTGCAAACTACCGTTTCGTGGTCGACGGCTACGTGCGCAAGTGTGTGGAGTTGTGAATATCCTACAGTGTTTGAGAGCTGTTGCATTGGCATTAGGGTTCAAGCGAGGAGAGTTCATCGGTGACACCAAGTTATCACCGACAATCATCCGCTGCCATCATCACCATCGCATCGCTCACGAGAAGATCGGGCCACCCCATATCATCTTGGTATCAGATTTCCACGGTTTACTCGGTGAGCATCCACAAATTCATCCCTGCAATTCGTTTTTGTTTTCAGCCCTATCCAGAAAAAGCCAAAAAAAATTAGGGTTCTTAGTTTCTGCCATAGCCTAGATTGCACCATTCTTGAGTTTTAGTCGCTGATCGGTTTTCGCATTTTCTTTCTTCCATCCGTAGGAGTCTAGGTCTAGTAATCTTTTCTGCATCTTAGTTTTACTTTTGGTCGTCTTTTGCATCGCCTGGGATCGTAATCTTCTTCCTTGGTTTGTACAAGCTCAGCCTAGATCTTCCAAATCCGATCGGAAGTAGTCAAAAAAAAAGCAACGAGCGTTTCTTGCAGATCCGATCCTTCGCTGGGAGTCCAGCGTGGCCGATCGCACCGAGCAGATCCGATCTGATTTGAGTTTTTCGCCGTGAGCAGAGCAGTCCCTGGCTCGATCACTGTTTATCCAAAACAAAAACGACAGCAGCCAGCGTGCCTCGCCCTGGGCGCCTAAGCGCGGAGATTGTCTGGGGTTCGGCGCCCCAGCGATCGCGGCTCGCGCGGTAGCTCGCCTGACCGCGGAGGTCGTCTGGCGTCCAGCGCCAGTTTGGGCCTCTTCTTTTTAGGCCCAATTTCGAGTTAGTAAAAAAAATATAGAAAAAAAGGGGACGTGCCTGCACACGCCGCACCTATAAAAAAAGAGACAAACTATTTTGTCCGTTTCGCGTTGCCGTCGCGCTGCCGTGCATTTTCGGCGTCGTATATCTCTGCCGCGACACGTTTTTTGTCGATTTCTCTACCGCGACAGCGTGTTACCACTGTGTCCACATAGCGTCCTTTCTACACGATTTTGCTCGCTTTAGCTACAGCCTGTCTACAGCATCGTGTTAGGAGCTTACCCATACGAGACTAGCTACTTCGTGCTCATCAGGCTGCTGCCGTGTGCGCAATCTTGTGCTTGTTCGTTGAGCCAGTGCTAGCGTCTCTCTTGTGCATTGCAACACGAGCTATTGTGCGTTGTCACTTATATCTCTTGAGCTCTTTTTCAGAGTTGCTTTGCCTCGCTTATCTCCACCGTGTATGTTTCGTGGGTCTTGTCATACGATCAGCACTAGGACTTATTTGCGGTGTACTTAGGATACCATACCTACAGCTCCACCATATATTCCTGGTTTGTCATGTGATCGCTCTTATACCCTCGGTATTCACTTCATCACATCCGTGCACGAGCTTGATACTTCTTTCTGGTACGCACTACTATTCACTTTGGAACGGTAAGATTACCTTTTCTTGTCACTTTTTGAGTGAGTTGTGAGCGGCACCACACGTTTTTGATTTCGTGCACTAATCTACTAATCATGTTTACTAGTGGTTATGATGTGATGCAGGAAAAAGATGGGGATACACGTGTGGTTTGGACAGACTTTGTTGGACTGCGCACTCATCTGGAGGGGGTGTTGGATCGTTCTACTGCCGACGCTGTGACTGCACATCAGCAACTCCAGTTCAAAGTGCAAGGCACCGCAGATACTGTTCAAGCTATGCAAGCTTAGTTCACTACTTTTCAGCATAGCATTGATTAGTTGAACCAATCCCTAGCGGAGCTGCGTCGACCCATGGTATCACCGCCAGTGCAGCCTGCTGCTGACTTTGCTGATGATGACAGTGTCCATGACAATGCCAATCTACTAGGACCCAATGCTCGTGGGCGTGGTTTTGGACAACATGGTCGGCCACCACATGGCCCCGGTGCCCGACGTGTAATACCTGCTGAGGATGATTTTCTAGGGAAGCCAAAGTTCTCGATACCCAGATTTGATGGTGAAGGTGATGTGGAGGATTACCTCACTTGGGAGCTCAAGATCGACAACCTGTGGCGTTTGCATGCTTACACTGAAGATAAGAAGATCAAACTTGCATCCTTAGAATTTGATGGTTATGCCCTGCGTTGGTGGGATAATATTCTATCACAACGATGAGCAGCTCATGAGCTCCCTATTTTGCGATGGACAGAGATGAAGGAAATCATGCAGGCTCGTTTTGTACCCACCAATTATTTGCGTTCAGTTTTTGATAGATTGACACAGCTGAAGCAAGGATTTTTGACAGTTGATGCTTATTACAAGGAGATGGAACTGTTGATGCAGCGATCGTGAGTTCAAGAGTCTAGTCAGATGACTATGCAACGGTTTTTGCACGGACTCAGACTTCCTATCAAGAACATCGTCCGGCATCATACTTACAATGATATGAATCAATTGCTTCACCATGCTATGGAGGCTGAGGCACAGCTTGCTGAAGAGGCGCAACAAAAATCTCGCTTTTCACCTGCCAGTCGATACACTACCAGGGCGCCTTCTAGCCCTGCCCCAGCGCCACTTGAGGGAAATCCTACTCGCCCCTCCTCGTCCACTAGGCCAGCGACCTCTGGAGCTCAGTCCAGATGTCCCGCTACCACACCAGCTGCTAGTTCTGGTTCGAGTGCCTCCGTGACTCGTGCTACTGAGAAACTATGTCATACGTGTGGAGGCAAGGGACACTTTAAAAGAGATTGTCCCAACAACAAAGTGATAGTGGTTACTGAGAACGGATATGAGACCGGAGAAGATGCTGATCCGTTTGGTTCTGATGATGAAGGTGAAGATGCTTATGCTGACTCTTCTCCTATTATTGTTGTCTCTCCACGTACGTTGAGTGTGCAGCCCAATATTGATTCTCAACGCTGCAACCTGTTTCAAACCAAGGCACTAGTTGGTCCCAATAAAGCTTGCAAGGTGATCATTGATGGCGGAAGCTGTCGCAATCTCGCAAGTAAGGAGTTATGTGCCAAGCTGGGTTTGAAATATTTACCTCATCCTAACCCATATTATATTCAGTGGTTAAGTGACAATGGTGAGATGAAGGTAAACTACATGGTACGTGTGAACTTTGAGATAGGGCCATACAAGGATTCTATAGATTTTGATGTGGTTCCTATGATGGTTTGTCATCTCTTGTTGGGTCGGCCATGGCTCTATGATCGACATGTGCAACACAATGGTCGAGCCAATACTTATCACTTGGAGTTCAAGGGCAAGAAAATCAACCTACTGCCTATGTCACCGCAGCAAATTGTTAATGAATCTCGTCAGAAGACTGAAGTGAAACTCGAACAGCCACCTCCACGAGATAATGTAACAGCCGTGAGTGATATAACGAAAAGTGAGGTAGTGCCCAACTTGTTAGTTTTAGCCACCAAAGAAGACATGAGAGAATTTCGTGAGGATCCTACAGCCATGCCTCTTGTGCTCATGTACAAGGGCGAGGTCTTAGTTTCTAACGATATGCAACCTGTTTCTCTTGGTGTCTCCACTGTTTTGCAGGACTTTGATGATGTTTTTCTGGCGGAGGTACCTGCTGGGCTGCCACCATTACGAGGCATTGAGCACTAGATCGACTTGATCCTTGGTGCCTCCTTGCCCAACCGCGCCCCCTACAGGACCAACCCCGACGAAACAAAGGAGATACAAGCACAGGTGCAAGCTCTTCTGGATAAAGGGTACATTCATGTCTCTCTTAGTCAGAAAGGTGTTCCTTTTGTGTGGGGCACAGCCAAAGATCATGCATTTGATGAATTGAAACGTTTGCTTACTTCTGCACCTTTACTTGCATTGCCTGATTTTTCAAAGCAATTTGAAGTTGAATGTGATGCTAGTGGTATAGGCATAGGTGGCGTTTTGATGCAAGAGGGTCGTCCTATAGCTTATTTTTCTGAGAAATTATCTGGTGCTAGACTGAATTATCCTGTTTATGATAAAGAATTGTATGCACTTGTTAGAGTTCTTGAGGTTTGGCAACATTATTTGTGGCCAAAAGAATTTATCATACATTCTGATCATGAAGCTTTGAAATATTTGAAAGCACAATCCAACCTGCATAGGCATCTCGCTAAGTGGGTTGAGTTTATTGAATCTTTTCCGTACATCATTAAACATAAGAAGGGAAAAGATAATGTGGTTGCTGATGCTCTCTCTAAGAAGAATATGTTATTGACACAACTTGATATTAATATTCCTGGTTTAGAGAGTATTTGTGAGCTTTATGCAACTGATCATGATTTTGCTGAACCATATCGTTTGTGTGCTTTGAAAAACGCTTGGGAGAAATATCACATACATGATGGGTTTCTATTTCGAGCTAACAAACTATGTGTTCCGGAGTCGTCTTTGCGTTTGCTCTTATTGCAGGAATCACATGCTGGAGGTTTGATGGGTCACTTTGGGCGTGAGAAGACATTACTCATGCTAGCTGATCACTTCTTTTGGCCCGGGATGAGGCGTGATGTGGACAGGTATGTGCGGCGCTGCATTGTGTGCAACACATCCAAGTCCAAGCTGAAGCCTCACGGTTTGTATACACCACTACCTGCACCTATTACACCATGGGAAGATATTAGTATGGATTTAGTGCTAGGATTGCCAAAAACTAAACATGGTCATGATTCTATATTTGTGGTAGTGGCTAGATTCTCTAAAATGGCACACTTTATTGCATGTCATAAGAGCGACGATGCGTCGCATGTGGCTAACCTATTTTTCAGGGATATCGTACGCTTGCATGGAGTGCCCAAGACTATTGTTTCTGACAGGGACGTCAAGTTCATGAGCTACTTCTGGAAGACCTTATGGGGAAAGCTAGGAACAAAGCTGCTGTTCAGCACTACTTGTCATCCCTAGACTGACGGCCAGACCGAGGTGGTGAATCGAACTTTGTCACAGTTGCTGAGGACAATGATTAAGAAAAATCTGCGAGAGTGGGAAGATTGTTTGCCGCATGTGGAGTTTGCATACAACAGGGCGGTACATTCTACTACTCAGCTTTGTCCGTTTGAGGTGGTGTATGGCTTCAAACCTATTACACCACGTGAAGAAGATCAAGTCTGGATGAGCACGAGCATGTGATGGCGCACTAGGACTGCCTACGACACGATGGCTACATGTCTAAGGCGCGCTACATACATGGCCTGCGTGCTAAAATTAGGCCGACCCCATATATGGGTCAGTATGTACCCGTTTGAGTCGAACCGAGTCAGTTTGGGCCCAAACCAGACATGTTTTGGGCCAGGCCTTTGCTGAGGTCGCCCGGCCACCTATAAGTACCCCTGGGCGCTCCCTCAATTAGGCTTAGACCACATTTAGACTAAAGATTACTTCGTTGAACTGCTGTAAGCATTCATCTGAATTCCTCTGCACCAATTCATCTGGATTTGGTGTTATACTGCTGCAAGTTTAGTGTGATCTGTTGTTCCATTGGGAATCAGTAGATTGCAAACTACCGTTTCGTGGTCGACGGCTACGTGCGCAAGTGTGTGGAGTCGTGAATATCCTATAGGGTTTGAGAGCTGTTGCATTGGCATCAGGGTTCAAGCGAGGAGAGTTCATCGGTGACACCAAGTTATCCCTGACAATCATCCGCTGCCATCATCACCATCGCATCGCTCACGAGAAGATCGGGCCACCCCATATCAGCATGGCTGGGCTAATTTCCTACTTACAACTTGCAAGCATAACAACTCAACATAAGAGAGCCACAATGTCAAATTTTAAAACGAGAAAAGTAAAGTGTGCCATCAGGTTCGTGAGAGCTTTACTGACCAATTTTCGCATAACACCAAAAAGAGTTTAATTTGAACGATATATAAAAGCAAGTCAAATGTACTTTGAAATAGCAAATTGCTAATAGGTATGTATGGTGGACACATTGGAACAACTTGGTTTTTAGGAGTTGGATGCACGAGTAGAGCTCATACTCAGTACAAAATGAGGGCTAGCAAAAGACTGGGAGCGACCAACTAAGAGAGCAATAATGGCCATAATCATGCAAAGCGACAAAGCGACATTAAAAGAAGAAAAAGATGGCATCGAAAGTCAAAAACTAAGTGATCATAGAGGCAATGGAGACTTTGTATGAGTCTAAGATGTATGAGCATGCACCAAGTCAACCCAAATAAAGCATCAAGGAGAAAACCAAAATAATGCTTCCAAATAATTAAAACAACGCATGATTTTTTCAAAGGCTCATTAAGCAATCTCAATCATTTGAGACAATTCATGCTACAGCAAAACCACTAAGCATACTATCAAAAAGACATCAAGGACGACATGCAAAAGCCTAGGCCGCAGTCTACACAAGCTCCTTCTTGTACCACTTTTTTGCATAAATCTTTTTCTCTTTTCCAACACCATTCCAACTTTTTTGAAACAACTCTTTTGATGAAAACCAACATGGACCAGAGGTCAAAATACACCTTGATATAAAGATATAACAAGATCTGAACACAAATCAAGGCGAAAAACAAAAAATAAACACAGTAGCAGAAAAAGAGAACACTCGTTGAAACGATAAGAGTGAAAAACGGAGTGTTCTTGGCAAATGAAAAGCAAGGCAACTTCTCCAAAAGAAATTTGTTGGGGTCCAACCATTTATTGCAGCAAACAAAACTAAAGAAAATTGAAAACTAAAACAACTGACGCTCCAAGAAAAATGCATAGTGCATGAAGCAATAAAAATATAGTGTGTTGAAAGGTGACCTAATTTTTTGCCGATGAAGAAGGGGTGCCTCGGGGGCATCCCCAAGCTTTGATTCTTGTACCTCTTGGATATTTCTTGGGGTGCGTGGGCATCCCCAAGCTTGAGCTTTTGTCCATTCTTCAACTCATCTCATCATTCTCCGATCCCTACACTTGAAAACTTCCTTCATACAAAACTAAACACAATTCTATTAGCAACATTAGTGTAAGCATAACATTGAATTAACCCCTTTTTGCTTCAGGTTTCAACTCAAAACCACCACATATAAAGCATATACTACTGTAGCAACTTCCCTAAAAGTTCCGAGATCAAAAGAACTCAAAAAGAAAGCGATCGAGCGGCAAACACAAATATTGGCAGAAATCTGTCAAAACAGAACAGCTGACAAAGGTCAAATTTTTAGAGGGTTTTCTGTTGCTCAAATCAAAAAGTGTTAAACTAATGAAAGTTTGGATATAACCTGGGGCACATGCACAACAAATCGCAGGTCCAAAAGATGTACAGAGAATTTTTACGGTGCAGCACCGAAAACTGTTTTAGGATAGCAACATCCCCAAATCTTACCTCACTCAAATTAGAGGCTTCTCTTGGCACAAAAACGAAATAAAAATGATAAGGAGAGGTCATTATAGTAGTAATAACTTCCAAGACTCAAATAAAATAAAATAAACTGAAAGTAAATACATTGGGTTATCTCCCAAGAGTGCTTTTCTTTAACGCCTTTGAGCTAGGCGCAGAAAGTGCGAATCAAGTAACATCAAGTGATGAAGCATCAAGCTTATAATTTGCTCTAAGAATAGAGTCAAAAAGTAATTTCTTTCTCTTTCGAGGGAAGTGTTCCATACCTTTCTTGAGTGGGAATTGATATTTGATGGTGCCTTCCCTCATATCAATGATGGCACCTACAGTTCGAAGAAAGGGTCTTCCCAAAATAATAGGACATGAAGCATTGCATTCAACATCCATGACAAGAAAATCAACAGGAATAAGGTTATTGTTAACCATAATAAGAACATCATTAATCCTTCCCAAAGGTTTCTTCTTAGCAACATCAGCAATAGTAACATCATAATAACACTTTTCAAGCGGTGGTAAGTCAAGCATATAATAAATTTTTCTAGGCATAATAGAATACTAGCACCTAGATCACATAAAGCATGGCAATCAAAACCATTAACATGCATATCAATGATGGGTTCCCAACCATCTTCTAACTTCTTTGGAATAGAAGCTTTTTGCTTCAACTTTTCATCCTTAATTTTCATAAGAGCATTGGTAATATGCTTAGTAAAAGCAACATTTATAGAACTAGCATTAGGACTCAAAGCAAGCTTTTGCAAGAACAAAATAACTTCAGATATATTGCAGCCATCAACATCAAAATCATTAAAGGAAATAGAGTTATCATCTCCCACTGACGAGGGTTAGCTCGACAAATGTCCTAGATGAAGGACTTAGGATCGGGGAGATAGGGCGTCGGATGAACTCGAAGGTAAAGTTTAGTCAAAATAGGTGTGTGTCGAAAGTAAACTTGGGTGTTCAACCTGGCTTGCTTTCAATCTGCCCTACACCATCCCCTCCTAGCCCCTATATATAGGTGGCCAGGTCTCGAGGATCGGGTAGGGTACGATACAGATTACAATATTGACATACGGTAAGAACTCGTATTCGACTATCATTACAATTGGGCCTAGCTTATTGGGCCTCAGGGGTACTCAACTAACGGGCTCTATTAACTATACCCTTGTCACCTACACTCCGAAAAATTTCAGCACTCTTTTGAGAAAAAGTTTTAGCAGTTTTAGGCTTTTTAGCACAAGGAGTGGGAGTTTTCTCTACACCAATCAAAGTAAGAGGATTGCTAGCATTTGGAACAACATCATTAGAGGTAGTAATGGTACATACCTTCATCTTTCTAGCCATCTCATCTTCTCTTTCCCACCTGGCATGCAATTCTGCTAGCATCCTAACATTTTCATCAATTCTAACTTGGATAGCATTAGCAGTAGCAAAAGTATTGTCCTCTTTCACATCATTAGGCAACACTTTTAATTTCAGAAGTTCAACATCATGGGCAAGGCTATCAACCTTAGAAGCAAGAATATCAATTTTGCCTAACTTTTCCTCAGCAGACCTGTTAAAAGAAGTTTGCTTACCGATGAAGTCCTTGAGCATTACCTCAAGATCGGAGGGCGCGGCCCTAGTGTTGTTGGAGGAATTACCATAAGTGTTACCATAACCATTACCATTGGTAGAAGGATACGGCCTATAATTGTTACTAGCAAAATTGTTCCTATAAGCATTGTTGTTAAAATTATTATTTCTAATGAAGTTTACATCAACATGCTCTTCTTGAGCAACCAAAGAGGCCAAAGGAACATTATTAGGATCAACATGAGTCCTATCATTAGAAAGCATAAGCATTATAACATCAATCTTATCACTCCAGGAAGAGGTTTTCTCAACAGAGTTTACCTTCTTACCTTGTGGAGCTCTCTCGATGTGCCATTCAGAGAAATTTACCATCATATTGTCGAGAAGCTTTGTTGCGGTGCCCAAGGTAAGGGACATAAAAGTGCCTCCAGCAGCTAAATCCAGTAGGTTCCTTGAAGAAAAATTCAGTCCTGCATAAAAAGTTTGGACAATCATCCAAATAGTCAGTCCATGAGTGGGACAATTCTTTATCATAGATTTCATTCTTTCCCAAGCTTGAGCAACATGTTCATTATCAAACTGGCTAAACTTCATAATATTGCTACGCAAAGCTATAATCTTAGCAGGAGGATAATATCTACCAATAAAAGCATCCTTACACTTAGCCCATGAATCAATACTATTTTTAGGCAAAGACAGCAACCAATCCTTAGCTTTTCCTCTCAAAGAAAAAGGAAACAACTTAAGCTTAATAATATCACTTTCTACATCCTTATATTTTTGCATCTCACATAGCTCAACAAAATTGTTGAGATGAGCTGCAGCATCATCAGTACTAGCACCAGAAAATTGCTCTTTCATAACAAGGTTCAACAAAGCAGGCTTAATCTCATAAAAATTTGCAGCAGGAGCAGGTGGCACAATAGGAGTGCAGATAAAATCACTATTATTAGTGCTAGTAAAATCACACAACTTGGTGTTTTCAGGAGTAGCCATTCTAGCAAAACTAAAAGCAGACAAGTAAAAACAACTATAAGGAAACTAATTTTTTTGTGTTTTTGATAAAACGAAACAAGTAAAAATAAAGTAAAGCAAAACTTAAAACAAAGTAAAGGATGTGCATGCAAAACTCCCCTTGCAGAAGTCTTCTTTTTCCTCCCCGGCAACGGCGCAAGAAAACTTGATTGCGTTTGATGGTGCCAAGTTGATGGGGGAACATGTATTTGATGTAGGAGCTTCTTCTTCTTTAGTCCCCGGCAACGGCGCCAGAAAACTTGTTGATGGCGCGGTGATGAATAGTGCCACAGAACTTGTTGGCGTGTAGTTGATGAAGTAAATGACCGGCCAGTTGGGAACCCCAAGAGAAGGTTTTGATGAATATAGCAGCAAGTTTTCCCTCTGTACGAAACCAAGGTATGTCAATCCAGTAGGAAAAAGCCAATACTCCCGAAGGTGATGCTTGCTAGCTTCGTGACAGCTCCGGAAAATTGATAGGGCGCCTCGTCCAGTGCTTTGCTTTGCCAGCTGCAACGCAGAACCTGCACACAACACAACCAAATACTTTGCTCCCAACTTACGATGAGGTTGTCAATCTCACCGGTTTGCTGTAAACAAAGAAATGAGCGTATCGAGTGGAAAGCAATAGTAGTATGTGAGTAAAGTAAACAGTGCGAGTAAAGTAAACAGGTGATAGTAATGTAAAGGAAATAGGACTGGGGTCCACAGTTCACTAGTGGTGTCTCTCCATAAGATAAAATAACACATGCTGGGTAAACAAATTATAGTTGGGCAATTGATATAATAAAGACAACATGCATACGTCGAGAGGATCACTATGAAATTTACTCTGGGCATTACAACAAGATACATAGACCGCCATCCAACTGCATCTATGACTAATAATCCACTTGTGGCGAATCAATCCGAGAACTCCACAAGTATTAAGTTGCGAACAACAGATAACTGCATTAAGCAAAGTGTGTAATGTAAACAAAGCATATGCCCTTGGACATATGAATGTTGTTTTCCCCCTAGTGGCAACAGCATATCTATAACCTTAGAGGTTTCTGTCACTCCCCCAGATTAAATAGAGGCATGAACCCAACAATCGAGCATAAATACCCCCTCTTGGAGTCACTAGCAACTACTCGGCCAAGATAGCTACTAACAACGGAGAGCATGCAAGATCATAAACAACATAGAGATAACATAACATAATATTCAGCACATCAACTCAATCATAACACCAATATTCATCGGATCCCAACAAACACAACATGTAGAATTACATAATGGTGATCTCAATCATGTAAGATAGCTCACAAGATCTAAACATGAAGCACATGGTGGAGAAGACAACCATCTAGCTACTGCTATGGACCGATAGTCCAAGGTAGACTACTCACTCATCGTGCCGGAGGCAAGCATGGCCATGAAGAAGACCTTCGGTGGCGATTCCCCTCTCCGGCAGGGTGCCGGGAAGAGCTTCTGGACCCTCCCGATCTCAGGTCGACAATGGCGGCGGATCGTGATGTGTTTCTGGAAAAGTGATCGGGTGTTTAGGTTTTTCCCGTCTGGGGGTCTTTATAGGCGAAGGGGCAGCGTCAGAAGTGGACCAGGGGGCCCTCACCATAGGGCGACACGGCCAGGCCCTGGGCCGCGCCCCCTGGTGGTGAGGCCACCCTCTGGCTTTGTTCCGTCTCCTCTTCGGTTCTCTGGAAGCTTCGGTAAATTTCTGGATGTTCGGCTTTTGTTTCGTCCAATTCCGAGAATATTTCCTGTGTAACTTTTCTGAAACACAAAAACAGAAGAAAATAGGGAACTGGCACTGTGGCATCTTGTTAATAGGTTAGTGCCAGAAAATGCATAAAAATGCCACGAAGTGTAACGAAACACTAAGCAAATGGTGTAAAAACAAGCGTGGAGCATCAAAAATTATAGATACGTTTGAGACGTATCAGTACTCAAAGCGCAGATAGGAGGATATGACGTGGAAAGAGTATTCATGTATGCATGAAGTGGGATAAACCTGATATGTTTATTTGCATAAAGCTAATTTTCTTTCCCAAGAGATTTCATTAAGATGTAAGAAAATTTAAGTCTCTAAGTTGAATCTAGGATGGAACCTTAAGTGTTGGTCATTCTCATTAATCAAGTCAAGCTATTTCTATCATGACAAAGGTTAAGTACCGCTAACCCAACTGTCCATGACCACAGACGCGACTATTCGGGTAGTTTTTAACCTCTGTAGAGGGGTACACTTTACCCACAAGACTCAATACATCTGTCGAGAACAATCCCCGGATCGTCATACACCAGTATGCGGGTTTTAGATGATCAAACAAAGTCTTTCACTTACCTACTCTAGTATAGGATCCTTCCCTAGGAGCCCGAGGCACGGCATTCTCCGTTCTGGCACCCCTAGTTTTCCCCGCTATAGAGTGCTGTATGAATGGACGAGTCCACCCGGTTCGGAAGTATAAAGCACATTTTGCACTTCTATAAAGGATGATGCAAAGTATCCTATACTAAGGCAAACAAGTTACGGACTAAGCCCCTTCCAATTTAGGGGTAATGTGGTTGTACGGTATGGTTGGTCCGGCATATACTTCACACCTCATCATTCCAAATTCATTCCATAGGCCTTAGTCATTATTATTCTCTTTCAAATACTCAACTTGGATGAACAATCTCCATCCAAGGGTTTCAAGTTCAATTCCTAACTTTCAGGAGGGCTCCCATCTAAATTCCTTCAGTTTTACTAGCGGCTAAGCAAGCTAGTATAAGTGATGGCTACCACTAAGGGCGGTGTTGGATAAACTTAGTTTGATACTCTTGTTAAGAAAGATATCACTGCACATCTATTGTTCTACTCTAGCAATTCAATCATGCAATTTAATTTGAAAACAAGTAAATATGCAAGTTGGAAATCTAGGTATTCGGTTATGATCCAAAAGATGGCTTGCCTTGGTTGGCAAAGTGTCCGGGATAGTCTCCTTCTTCTTCTTGATAATATCCTTCCTCGGCCTCTTCTTCGGCAACACTAGCGTTTATTAACGGTACATAAGAGATACACACAATCACCACACAAGTACAAACAACTCTCCAAGCATCTACACCAGTTTTCAATAATAGATAGCTATTATCTACACTAACTTGGGTTGACTTCCAAAAGATTTCATATTAATTTTAAATAGGTGTGCAAGTATGAGTTTCTAATTTACTATCAAGAAGGATTAAATTTCCAAATATCTTCGGTATGTACCCAAGTACTAAGACTACTACTCTCAGCTAGATATTTGGAAATGTGGCTTAACAACTTTGGTTTCATAATTTTTCCACATCTTGGTTTTTGTTTCTCCATTTTCTAAAATAACAAATGCCTATTTAACAATATAGGAAAAATAGCATTTTAGTAAAGAGGTTCAAATTTAATCTAATTACACCAACAGATAGATAATGCTATTTAGGAATTATGAGAGTTGGATTTGTGTTAATTTGAATTTTCTTTGATTTGATACAATTTTTCCAAGATTGAAATGCTCCTATTTTGTTATTTTTACTGCAGTCACTATGCAATTCTAAAAGGGTTCAAACCAATTCTAGAAGCTACTTCATTCCCGGAGCTTTCCAAAGAGTATTTACTTGCTAAATTTGGATCTCTAAATCTCTGGGAACCTTAATTCTAAAACTAGGTTAGATCTAGATTTTCTAATTCCAACTCTATACTTTTTTCTTATAGACTGGAAACGGGCCGCACGCCGGAGAGTTACCAGGCCACCCCAACTAGGCTCTCTACAGGCGGAAAAAGAAAAACTGAAGCGGTACGGGGTTTCGTCCTCGCTACAGGAACGATGCTCACCGGCGACTGCAGGGGAACAGGGCGGTGATGGGGAGCGGCATAGAGGAAGCAAAGCTCATCGGCGGGGAAGCAGAAAGGTGGAGGATCGTCTCCTCGTCCACCTGGTACAAGCGGCAGCTCGGGAGGTGGCCGGGAACGCCAGGAAGAAGAGGTGCCCTGGAGCTCCGGCTTGCTCCGGCGAGCTCGGCCAAGGAAACGAGAGAGATTAAGAGGATGTCTGGGAGAGTCGTGTGAGTGGTGCGGTGCTCAGAGTGTGTTCAATGGGTCTATTTATAGCCCGGGGAGGCCGAGCGCGGGGGTGGCCAGTACAGGCTCGGGATGGGGGTCTCCGGCTCTCCCTCGTGGTCACAGTGGTCTTCACGGTGTGGGCTTTGTCTGCGGGTGTCCTGGCGATGCTGAGGGCGTGCTGGCGACGCAGGGTGATGAGAGAAGGAGAGGGGAGTAGTGGTGACCGAGACAATGTCTCCTTCTCCACTCCGTCGAGATTTGGCGCAGAGAGGGTAGGATATGGGAGGAGAGATGTTGAGGCGACGCAGGGCACGAATTCGGGCGAGCGTGGGCGTGCAGGCGTTGCTCGGTGATGAACGACGAGAGGGGGAGCTGTGGTGGCAGGGGACGGCGATCGGCCAATCTTCCCCTCTCTCCCTCATTGGGTCGGGCACAGAGCGGGCAGGGGATGGCGAGAGACACATGGCAACGCAGGTGCGGACTCCCTCGTGCTCGGGCCAGCACGGGATGGGCTTGGTGCACTCCTGGTGAGCAGTGGCAACAAGTGGAGCCAGTGCTGACCAACTGTTCGACAAAATGTCTGAGAGAGACAAAGATTTTGATTTTTAAAATTTTCCACTTGGGTTCTATTCAGTAGTAGATAAGGATCCTAGGCATATGTTGGTTTGGTCCAGAGGTGGTATTTTGCTAAGAATCCTTTGGATTTGGGGAAAGGTCACTTATTCAAATTCAATTTTTGGATTTTTTTTAAATAGGGTGTGCGGGCAAGTTTGAATCCAAACCTTGGAGGTTGAAAAAGTTTATAACTTATTCTTAATTATGGTGTAGAGAACCAGCCATTAATAGATCAAATACTTGATCATGCATGTTGGCAAACTAGGGTAGTCATTAACTTTTTGAAGATCCTATTCTCTTCCCCTTTTCTCTATTTAGGTTTTTAGGGTTCTGTTGCTTTTCTTATTTCTTTTACTGTGGTTGGCTGATTGCTTGACTAAATTTTAAGTCATGCCATCCTACCAATATTTGAACCAAAATGCACACATATGCAAGAATAAAATAATGATAATCAAACACTAAGCACTCAAAATGAAAAGTTTTAATTTACTCAGAAATTTGACCACTTTATTTATTAATAGTTGGAGTACTAATTTTTGGGTCGTTACACGACATTTGCTTCAGCAACCACCAAAACTACAGAAAGGAGAAGCTGGACTTCAAAGTCATGGACTAGCCCTCCCAATACCACACGATCCTCGGGCGACCCGCGTTTTTGTGTTTCATGGTAGTGCCTCACTACACCTACCTGGTACTCGAAATGCCAAGACCTAGAGGAATCATCACAGTAAAAGGAAGCTTCGAGTTGTCAGATATATGCGACAAGGAGTTCCACAAGATGGCACAAACATTTGGAATGATAGCCGAATATGGACAACTCAAAGGAAAAGCATACAAGGAGACCGCAGTGGCTACGAAGCAACCCGAAGGAAACAAAGGAGGCATGGTGGAGCTAGAAGCAAAGAAACCACGAGTACAAGAGGAGGACCCAGTCAAATCTACAACGAATGAATCAAGGACTCTCGCCACCTAGGCGAAAAAACCCTAGCAAGGCAAATATATAGTAGAGTTAGTAAAATAAGGCTATTCAGCCATGAGTTATAAGGGAAAAGACCCTCTCGACGCAGAACATAGGCCATCTGTCGGGTCCCTTAGGCCACCCCTATGTATCTTTACATTCAGTATAATAAATAAAAGACAAGTTCCTCATTCCTTGAGTCTACAAGTTTATTATATCGATGATTCTATGCGGAAAGTATGCGGAGAACACCAAAAAAATTGCGGTAAATGCACAATATACAACAACATAGCGTCTTGAGTACAATTTTCTGATAATAGCATCAGAACAGTCAAAACACTCACGCTCACAAAAATAAAGAAAGCAAATTACAAGGAGCAAATCCTCGGCTATAAATCCACTTGATCTGACAAATCAACAAGGAGGGGATTCAAGTAATGATACTCACGAAAGAAATTAGCATCAGCTTCAAGAAGCTTTGCAATCATCCTTCTCACAGGCTGAAGTGTAGCGTCCATGTGAATCTGCATCGCCACTGATCTGGATCTTTGTGGAGGAGGCAAACCTAGAGACATAGTACTAAAATTCAGCCTTGGATGCCACTTCCATACCCAGCCAAGAGCAAAATTAGCACCTACTGTCAGATTAAGCTCTATAAGCTGATGAATACACTGGCTCATCTTAAAAACTTTGAGTAGCTGGCCAAAACTCTTGGGAAAAGGGTTTCTGGGCAGCATAACAGAAAACATAGTCATCAACGCTCTTCAACAATTATCGACAGCCTCTCCAGCATGTCGACTGCGGTCCTGCAGAAGAACTATGGCACTATGATGATGATCATCGGCCCAGAAAATATTAGTATCTGAAGAAAATTTCTCAAAGGCAGCATTTTGCTCTTGCACTCGACGGTGCTCAGCAACAGGATCCAAGCAAATACTTGGGAAACAAGATTAAAATGAAATCAAAGTAAGAAAAAGATAACAAAGATACCCGAGGGCTCCTGGCAACTTACACTGTAGTTGCTCGCATGCTGCCTCGATGATCTTAGTAATGTAAGTGTCACACTCTTCGAGTTGAACAATTTTCGCCATCAGGATAGACATCTGACTCTCAAGAGAGGACACCTTCTTTAGCAAGCCAAAAGATTTTCCAGCTTGGTCCATGGCAGTTTTAGCATGCCGCTTCAAAAGGGACAGACGACCTTCAAGATCCGCGATCCTTGACAGATGCTCAGTACAACGACTTGGCGAATCATGTCCAGAAGGAACCTCGGAATCTGCTATATTCATGAGCAATGAGCCACGCTCAAGCTCAGGCATTTCGACCTCAGAATCACGCTGGACAAAACAGAATAGGATAACTTCAAATGCAAGACATGTTGAAAGTCATAAATCATAGTACAAAGCATTTACAAGACACTGGACAACAATGTTGTGGGTTACAACAAAAGGAGAATTTCATAGAGAATTATCTAAGAGGACAGGCAAAAGTCTACACCACCTCAGCAGAAGCGAGGTCCGTAGGAGCAGGTGTACTCGATGAAGGCGCGGAAGCTGAAGGCGTAGAAGCCAAAGGCACTAGCGCAGGAAGAATCAGAGACACGAGCTTGGGCGCGTACTCCTTTGCCTTCTTAAAGAATTCCTTCATCTCCGCTGGGCGTCGAGCATAAGAGGAGCCCACCTTCTGTGGTGACCCAGCATACCACTTCATGTTGTAGTATGCAAGTCGTTGACATAACACTCGTGAAGTACCATTTCAAAAATATTACATCCCTCAAAGTGGTACAACAGAAACATTGTGGTCTTTAATCAAACACTAAGTATTACAAGCTATAATGTACAAAGGACTCCAGTTCCTCCTCGGTCCAAAGAGGAACGCTAACAGGTTCACACTTAACACTACAAACCTTAGCTAAGATAGAAAGTAGTAGACTAAACATGATGACCTACTCAAGTCGCTTTATTATATAGTGTTTGGTGTGACTTAAGTTACTATGCTACGGTTCTAGTTGTCGGACTCCTCCTCGCGTCCTTCGCTGATCCCATAGGTGATGGTGTAATCCACGCCTTCAACTCTGCCAGATGGGTCTGGTTCCTCGTAATAGACCTCCTTGATATCTTCTGAGGCTTCTTCAGTCTCCTCGTACTGGCCCTCCGAGTCTAAGCAAGGGTTAAGAGGGAGTGGGGTGAGTAACGAGTGTTACCCAGCAAGTTCATTTTAAAGAATAGTTGTGTTTGATGCACTAGCTATGACCGTGGACTCAAGAGTCCTAGGCCAAATGCAGGTTTTTGTAACCATTTCTTCAAAGGTTAATTTTATTCAGAAAACTATGTCCGTCAGTCTTCACAAGATGACCAGAGCTTCGATGGGCTCCTTTCCTGCCGCGTTCGTAGCTCCTTATCGGAACAGGGAGTATCCTGATACTTTCTTACACTCTGTAGAGGTGGTCACTTGTACCCATAAGAGATCAAAGCCTTGTTGCACATCTGAGCTCAAGCATCGTCCACACTTCCTTGGCGTGGGGCCCAGTCGATGATCCAAGCCAATCACTATCCTTCTCTGCGACCCCGCATACCCACCCTTTTGTAATCCACTGCACCATAGCTGACTTTCCTGGAACAACTATGGTGCTCGAAGCCAACTTTCCTTGAACAATGTAACATCCCAAGAATTTATCAAATTTTGGGGGAAATTTTATGCTTTTGTTTTGCTTGTGTTGATTGAAATTTCACAGGAATTTAAATTTTTTTGAGTTTATTCAAAAACTTTATTAGAAAACTATTTCAAACTTTCTATCATTTCTTGAAGAACTCCTTTGAGAAAAAACCAAATATCAAAATGTTATTTTCTTTCTTTTATTCAAACCTATGCAAGCGTGCTAGCAAAGGAATGAATAACAAAAGTATTATATTTACTAAAAGTTGTTTCTTTCAAAACTATGATGAAGATTGATCTTCAATTATTATTATATAAAATATTATTCTCCTATTTTCAAGGATTATTTTCCAAACCCTAATTCCATTTAGCTTTATGCAAGTAAGGCCATTTGGCTCAATTAAGATTTTTCTTAGAAATCATGTTTATTTTTGAAAACTAGTTTTCTTACTATCTTAAGACATTGTGCTGATTATTAGAAGAATTTAGAAATTTGTTTGACTTGATTTGAAACAAATTTGCAAACGATTTGAATAAATTTGAATTCAAGAAAAGAAAAGGAAAAATAAATAAAGAAAAGAAGAAAGGCCGTGGGGGTCACTTTTGGCCCAGCCCCGGATCGAGCCCGCGGCCCAGATACGCGTTTGCCCGAAAGGGTACCGGCCTCCTCCTCAAACCGACGCTGACACCTAGGCCCCACCTATCAGCTTTGTCCTCCTCTAGCCAAAAGACCTAGGCGAGCACGGCAGTGCCCTCCGCCGTCCATCGTCTCTCCCTCGCGCAACCCTACCCCCTCCTGCAAGAAATCGGGCGGCTATAAATAGCCCTGGAACTCCTCCCTCGCCCCTTTTCTTCTCTCTCGCCCGAGACATCCCCAAGCCAGAGAAATCCCTCATCAGATTTTGATGCATCTGCTGGCATCACCGGTCAAATTCAACGCCATCGGTGAACCTCGCATCCCCTTCTTCCTCCTACTCCCTTCCTTTCCCTCCAGCGCATCTTCCTAACCCTCTCTTCGATTTTTCCTCACAGAGAACCGAGCGCTGCAGCGTCACCCGAAGCTTCACCTGTTCCTGCGTTGCTCCAGCCGCCCTCCTCCTTCTCTGCAGGAAGCAATCGAGGACGCCGACCAAACGATTGAGACCGCCTCGACGCCCTGCATCTCGTCGTAACCTCGCCGTCATCCAGAACCCTTCAAAACGTCGTCGGAGTCATCCACCTGCACGCCCTCGCCGGATTTCTCGTCAGAACCCTAATTCCCCGGTGAGCTCTCTCCCTTGTCTAATCTCGTCCGTCCGATCATGATCCAAGGGCCCCAGACAGATGACTTAACTAAAGGGTACCGATCTATCTGGGATGTCCAGATCTCTTTTAATCTGACGGTCCCAAATTGAGATCCGTCCGAACCGGTACGGACCAATCAAAAACAGCCACGTGTCAGCTTCCGTTATAAAACAGAATTCAAATGAGAATTCGAATCTGATTTCACTCCAACCTTTGAAAGATCATATCTTCCAATCTACAATTTGAAAAATTACAAATACCATTGGAAAGCTTATAAACTGTAGAATCCACTAGAGCAATAAAACTTCATAGTTTCAGTATTCAAATTGAATTCATTTTCAAATTGAGTCAAACCTACCTGTTAACTTGTTTAATTCATATCTTTTGTTCTGTGTATCCAAAAATTACAAATTTGTATTCTTTGGAATCCTCTAATCATGTAGAACATCATAGAATCAAGAAACTTCAAAGTTGATACGTGCAGACACTTTGTGCATTCAAATATATCCAAATCACTAATTAGATCATAATTTGAGTTCTAAAATTTACTTTAGAATGAATCCAATTGCAGTAGCTTTGTTTTACTGCAATCTATTCAGTAGTATCACTTCTTAATTTTCTTGAATCACTTCACCATTATTCAAATTCAAATATGAGGATTTGAGTAAATCCACCATAGAAATAATTCTATATTCTTTACAACATTATTTATTTCAACCATAGTGAATCCTATGATCATACCTATTCACCAATATCATCTAGACAACATCTTGAACCATATCTTGTAAATCTAAATCTTACTTGTCTAGTTCACATGTATTCAGATTGCAATTGTGTTATTTGAGTAAAGTGCGAATACTTCTCAATCATAGATTTTATTTTTTCTACTGATTTAATTCTACCACCATAGCACTTGTTCTTACTTCATGTTGTTCAATGAACCCTTGAACCATATTCATGCCCACTCACTCTTGTTCACTTAATCCTGAATTCATGTGTTGAATTATTCAATTTGCAAATGAGTTAATTGAGTACTTCAATGCTATATGAACTCTTGCCCAATGCCTAAGTGTAATAAATGCTATTTAAGAATAAATGTTGTCACACTTATTCAATAGTATTGTTGTTGCACTATTTGAGACCCATGTGATTTAATTCATATGAGTCATCCCAAATTCATTCACGCTTTAATAAAGCATAAAGACTTCATCAATTATGTCTTGCTTAATCCAATTCTTTCCAATCATTTGATCTTGCCACACAAACTCTCAAATCTCTATGTCCCACAATTCATAATTCATTTGCCATATCTCTTCTATCACAATATCTTAAGAAATCAAAATTATTAAAGTAAACACTTTTCAACTGTTTGTCTTGTTTGATTGTGTTTGTATGGTATGTTTATGTTGTGCTATTTCTGTGTTATAGTTTGTGTGAAGAGCTACGTGCTTAGTTGAGAGAAGTCAAATATCGTATTCTTCAAAAAGGCAAGTGACACACATATTCTCTGCCTATTTTTACTACTGCATTAGTGTTTTCAGTAGTATACATGATAGGTGGAATACTCAATTGTTTTACAACTGCTAGATCCTAGTAGTGAGTAGCTATCCCTGAACCCCACTTGGGTAGGATGCTAAAATACATGAATATTGATGCTATGCTTTGATCACATGTAAAGTTGTTTTGTGAATAAATTAACAACTTCAACTAAAATGAACTACCTAGGTGGAGTGGTTTGATAAGAGGAGGTCAGAGAAGGTGGGTTCTAGGGCACATGCCTCGTAATAGGATGTGTACTCAGGATACTGCTCGGGATGGCCACTTAGGATTAAAGAGATTAATATGGCTTCCATGTTTAGATGTACTTCCAGTGCAGCCTTATGATATTATGGGCTCTGTCTTGATTGAGTAAGATTAAGGGTTCAGCCATGGGTACTGACAGAGGGTGGTAGCAAAATATAGGGGGCACGGTCAGATCTGTTTGGTTGAATGCTTTTTCTGAAAGGTCTTGTCTCATTTTATTTATGGGGGTAAAAGTGATTCTTAAGGTGAAAGTGCACAACCCTTGCAAGGTGTCAAAAATCTAATCGATTAGTCGTGTCCTTGGTTATGGACAATTGAGTCTCTAGTCATGGAATGTTTGGAAGAATCTCATCACCGTATCTGAATGCTTTAAAACTTGATTAGAAACCCTTAGAGGAGCTCAGGATCATGCCCCTAAAAAGGTATGGTTGTTCCAATTTTGTTGAGTTTCGCCCAGAAACTACATACCGGCCAATATTTAATGTATGGGGGTTATTTGACCCTTATCAATTAAAATTTTGAGAAAAAGGTTTTGCAAAGATTGTAGGATAAATTTGGCTTTATGCAAATCAGCCTGTGAGATTGATACGTCTCAAACGTATCTATAATTTCTGATGCTCCATGCTTGTTTTTACACTATTTGCCTTGTGTTTCGTTACACTTTGTGGCGTTTTTATGCGATTTCCAGAACTAACCTACTAACAAGATGCCATTGTGCTAGTTCCCTGTTTTCTGCTGTTTTTGAGTTTCAAAAATGTTACACAGGAAATATTCTCGGAATTGGACGAAACAATTTCTAGAACTCCTATTTTTCCCGGAAGAGGACCGAAGACCGAACGAGAGCCGAAGGGGGGCCAGAGGATGCCCACACCATGAGGGGCACGACCCAGGCCCTGGCCGCGCCCACCTATGGTGAGGCCCCCCTGGTCGCCTCCTGACGACGCCCCTTCGCCTATAAGAAGCCTCCCGACGGAAAACCCGAAAAAAATCAGCGTTTTTCCTAGAACAGTTCCGCAGCTCTGCCGCCGTCGAAGAAACATTTTGGGGGACAGAAGTCTCTATTCCGGCACCCTGCCAGGATGGGGAATTGCCCCCGGAGCCTTCTCCATCGGTCTCCATCACCGTCTCTGCCATCTCCATCGACCTCACCGCCATCTCCATCAACCTTGCTGTCTCCTATGATGAGGAGGGAGTAGTTCTTCCCCGGAGCTGAGGGCTCTACCGGTAGCTATGTGGTTCACCTCTGTCTCCCATGATGTGATCTTTATGTGATCGTGAGCTTTGTATCTAGTTGAATTGGTAGATGTTATTATTCAGATATTATGCTACTCCTATGCTTTATTATTGTACTCTCCGGAGATACCTCGTATCATGGTGTAAAGGTGACTAGTGTGTGCATCATGTGTATCTTTTTGGTTAATGTCTCTATAAAATGTTGGTGTTTGTTGGAACCATCTAGTGCGTTCACGGTGATAGTGTGGGACAATCTAGTTTGGGTACATACGGACTTTGAGGAGTGCTTCGTAACCCTACGCATGATTAGTGTTCATTTTCCATTGGAGAACTGTTTTGAGTTGCATATTGATGATAGTATCTATTGGTTCAATTATGTTATATTAGTTGGGAGTGTGTCCACTAGTGAAAGTATGATCCCTAGGCCTTGTTTCCAAGCTTTGCACACTGTTTCCTTTCAGTTTTGTTACATGTTTGCTTGCAGCGATACTTATTTCAGATTACAGTTACTATTCATAATCATCACTACTACTTGTATTTCACTATCTCTTTGCTGAACTAGTGCACCTATACATTTGACAAGTGTATTGGGTGTGTTGGGGACACAAGAGACTTTCTGTATCGTAATTGCAGGGTTGCTTGAGAGGGATAGTTTTGACCTCTTCCTCCCTGAGTTCGATAAACCTTGGGTGATCCACTTAAGGGAAACTTGCTGCTGCTCTATAAACCTCTGCACTTGGAGGCCCAACACTGTCTATAAGAACAGACGCGTGCATAGACATCAGAGATCCACCAGCCAAATGTCATGTAGTATAGTCTTTTCACAAATGCCACCAAATATATGTCATTTGCCAGTACATTGTTGTACTGACCACTCTGGGGCTGCATATTTAAACGTGCAGGTTTTTATTTGGATAAGGAACGACCAGTAGGATCTCGAGTCTACATTCCAACATGTCTGCTTGTGGCACATGAAGAAGATGGAGGCTCATTGCTACTATGCTTATGTTGTGTACTCGTAAGGTTGAAGACCTATGTAACTGGATTTACGTTGTAATATTGATGCTATTGCAATGATTACTATATTTCGTACGGTGGTGCTATCTACTAATCCAGGGAATGGCACATTAACATAGGAGTTCTGCCTTTAGCAAAAGGTAGGGTGCTACAAACAACTTCGAGTCCCTCCCAGCTGACATTCCTATGACCAGCTGCAGGCCAGTTTCCTACAATCCATCATAGACACCGTGTTTCCGTGGGATGTTAAGGGCTCCCACCCGCTGCATTCACCTACCGAATGCATAGCTTGCTGCATTCACCTTTCAAATGAACAACATGGGCTGGTACATCCATTGATATGCGAAAGGAAGTTGGTACAACTTACTTCTTTGTCCCATTCCAGATCTTATGGTTGACCGTTATTTACGGTGCTTGAATCACTATGACATTTGTTATTAATCCTAGGTGAACTTTGAAATTGCAGTGGGACCTCCACCATCCACATATATCATACCATGGTCCCACTGCCCACCATCCTAGGGAAACAACCATTCTGATTGAAACCACTACTCATATTCATTATGAAAGAAGAACTCTTTACTTTTAATGCAGCAGTGGTATAATATAGTTGCAAGTAATTTGATAAAAATACTCAAGAGGTATGAGCAAGTGATGAACTTGCCTGCAAACTGCAAGGTAGTGCAGTTGAATGTGTTGAAGTGACCCGGGACCTCGGGTTCTGGAAAACAACATCATTGTCTGATAAGGGCAATGGTTAAAGATTAAAATGATGTGAGGCTTTAAGGTGGTGCGTTGTTTATAACCCCATGTGGTGATTCAGTTCCTAAGGTCTTTATATATTATTTTTATGAGTTTAAAGAATATATGTTAGGTCAAATTCATTCAAGAATGACTGTTTATTTATTGTTGAATGAATTTCATAGATTTCTTCTAATTCAATCATTATATTGGTTCCTAAATTTCTCTTGCCTTCACAAGTTTTAAATCATTCAAGAAAAACTTTTGGATATTTTTCTTACTTAATTAAACTTCAAATTTTTAGTGTTTTAGAAATAAGATCCTAAAACTCCATTCAAATTCTTACTAGTGTTCAGAATAATTTACTTCATAAGTCTACTCTTTTTATTTTATTATCTTCAGGTTTCTTGTAAAGGTTTTTCCTAAAAGACTAAAAAATATATATATAACTACTCAGGCTGATTCTGACGGACTTGGACTAGACCTGGCCCGTTCGGTCAGCCCAACACGGCTCGGGTCAAAACCTAGTTTTGACCCAGCCCCTCACTCGCTTGCTCCTCACACGCTCTGTGCACGAGCCTCCCCTGGCGATTCCCCTTGCTCACCTACTACGCCGCCGCTGCTGCTCCCGGCCGGCCACCGGTGGGTTCTAGTGCCGCCACTCACCGGCAAGATTCGGCCTGCTAGTCCTCCTCCCGAGCTTGTACCTGCGCCCCTTGGCATGGTCCCCTCCTTCGCGCTCTGCACGAAACCCTAGCCGTGGCTCGGGCTCATCAACGCGGACACGGTGGTCGCCGGTCTTGGATTTCCCGCCTTCCGGTCTTTGCCTCACTGCAACGCCACCTCATTGACCTAGTTTGTCGACCAGTCCTAGCGCATCTGCACCCACTTTGCTGCCTTCATCGACACGGCTCTCACCTCTAGGTGATGCGGTGATGGTGGTCGTGGTGATGACCTCTCGGTCGTTGCCATGCTCCTGTATCCCCGGTGTCAACGCCGGTTGATACGTCTCAAACGTATCTATAATTTTTGATGCTCCATGCTTTGTTTTATACCATTTGCCTATCGTTTCGTTACACTTAGTGGTACTTTTATATATTTTCCGGAACTAACCTATTAACGAAGTGCCACAGTGCCAGTTTCCTGTTTTCTGCTGTTTTTGTGTTTCAGAAGTGATACACAGGAAATATTCTCGGAATTGGACGAAACAAGTTCCTGAAGTCATATTTTACCGGGGAGCTCCCAAACATCCGAAGACCTGACGGAGGGGGGCCACGTGGCCCCCACACACAGGGGCGGCGCGGCCTGGCCCCTGGCCGCGCCAGCCCCGTGTGAGGCCGCGTGGCTCCACCTCTGACAGCCCCCCCTTCGCCTACATATACCCTCTGACGAGAAAAACCTAAAGGCCCGATCAGTTTTCCAGAATACATCGCGATCCGCCGCCGCCGTCGACCCGAAGATCGGGAGGGTCCAGAAGCTCTTCCCGGCACCCTGCCGGAGAGGGGAATCGCCACCGGAGGTCTTCTTCATCGCCATGCTTGCCTCCGGAGCGATGAGTGAGTAGTCTACCTTGGACTATGGGTCCATAGCAGTAGCTAGATGGTTGTCTTCTCCACCATGTGCTTCATGTTTAGATCTCATGAGCTGCCCTACATGATTGAGATCACCGTTATGTAATACTATGATGTTGGTTTGTTGGGATCCGATGAATATTGGTGTTTATGATTAAGTTGCTGTACTGAATTATATCTTTCGTTATCTCTATGTGGTTTATGATCTTGCATGCTCTCCGTTGTTAGTAGCTATCTTGGCCGAGTAGTTGCTACTGACTCCAAGAGGGGGTATTTATGCTCGATAGTGGGTTCATGTCTCTATTTCACCTGGGGGAGTGACAGAAACCTCTAAGGTGGTAGATGTGCTGTTGCTACTAGGGAGAAAACAACATTCATATGCTCAAGGGCATATGCTTTGTTTACATTACACACTTTGCTTAATGCAATTATCTATTGTTCGCAACTTAATACTTTTGGGGTGTTCGGATGATATCCCCGAGGGTGGATTATTAGTCATAGATGCAGTTGGATGGCGGTCTATGTATTTTGTTGTAATGCCCAGAGTGAATCTCATAGTGATCTTCTTGACATATCACATTATCTTTATTCTATCAATTGCCCAACTGTAATTTGTTTACCCAGCATGTTATTTATCTATGGAGAGACACCACTAGTGAACTGTGGACCCCGGTCCTATTTTAATCGTATTGCAATCACCTGTTTACTTTTCCCGCACTGTTTATTTTACTAGCATATTACTACTGTTTTCCACTCGATACACTCATAACCTTTGTTTCAAGCAAACCGGTGAGATTGACAACCTCATCGCAAGTTGGGAGCAAAGTATTTGTTTGTGTGTGTGCTGGTTCCACGTTGCAGCTAGCAAGCAAAGCTTGGACGAGGCGCCATATATAAATTGTCCGCTGCTGTCGCAAACTAGCAAGCATCACCTTCAGCCGTCACCGTCTCTCTTCTTCAAGAACGATATTAAACCTTGGTTTCTAACTGAGGGAAAACTAGCTGCTATACTCATCACACCTTCCTCTTGGGGTTCCCAACGGGCTGGTCATTCACCACGCATCAAGCTAATTTTCTGGCGCCGTTGCCGGGGAAGAGAGAAGACTTCTGCGAGGGGAGTTCTTCGCACACACATTCTTTACTTTGTTATTTGTTTTGCTTTACTTTATTTATTTTACCCGCATTGCTTTTTATATCAAAAACCCAAAAAAAAATTAGAATCCTTGGTAGTTGTTTTTACTTATCTGCTTTTAGTTTTGTTACAATGAGTAATCCTGAAGTAGAAGTTCATAGTTTCAAGCAACAAGGGGGAGAAAGTTTAAAAGATGCTTGGTACCGTATTAACAATGCTCATCATAGGTGTACCAAAAAGCACTCCACCACAATCCTCCTTCGAAATTTTTATGTTGGTATATCTAGCTGGAATAGGTATGTTCTTGATACTCTTACAGGAGGTAATTTTCTGGGTACTCCCGCGGGAGAAGCATGCACTATAATTGAAAGTTTAGTGGGAGTACCACCTATTCATGTTGCTAAAACTGAGACCACTTTGGAAGAGGTGGTAGAAAAGCTCAGCTCCCTAGAAAAAAGTTTGCCAAGTATCCTAGAAAATGCTAGCCGCAATAGTGAATTAATAGAAAGCATTGGTAAGAGAATTACCATTTTAGAGGCTAGCACTACGCATGACAATCAAAACTTGAGGATTGGTAAACTAGAGGAGTCTATGGAAACTCTTAGTTTGATCTTCTCTTCTCTTAAATTTAAGAAGGAAAAAGTGTTTGTTGGAAAGGAGCAAAAATTTATGTATGTTCCCAAGGTTTCTGCGCTTAAATCTCAACATGTTCTTAAGATTGGTAAGACTCTTAGTTCTACTAAGGGTGACTTGCAGGTTGAATCATCTTCGGGAACCTTCAAAGAGCCTACTGAGGTAACCAGCACTTCATCTATTGATATTACTTGATTCGCAATTTTCTGCGCCTAGCTCAAAGGCGTTAAAAAAAGCACTCTTGGGAGATAACCCATTGTTTACTTTTCAGTACTTTTTCTTTTATTTGAGTCTTGGAAGTCATTACTACTGTAATGACCGCTCCTTATCTTGTTTATTTCGTTTTTGTGCCAAGAGAAGCCTCTAATTTGAGTGAGGTAAAGATTTGGGGATGTTGCTGTCCTGAAACTGTTTTCGGTGCTGCACCGTAAAAATTCGTGAAAATTCTCTGTTTATCTTTTGGACCTGCGATTTCTTGTGCATATGCCCCAGGTTATATCCAAACTTTTCTTAGTTGAACACTTTTTGATTTGAGCAACGGAAAATCCCTCAAAAATTCGTCCATTATCAGCTGTCCAGTTTTGACAGATTTCTGCCAATATTTGTTTTTGCCACTTTATCGCTTTCTTTTGAGTTCTTTTTTATCATGGAACTCTTGTGGAAGTTTCTATAGTAGTATATACTTTATATGTGGTAGTTTTGGGTTGAAACCTGAAGCTAAAAGAGGTTGAATATATTTTATGCTTACACTAATGTTGCTAATAGAATTGTGTTTAGTTTTGTATGAAGGAAGTTTTCAAGTGTAGGGATTGGAGAATGATGAGATGAGTTGAAGAATGGACAAAAGCTCAAGCTTGGGGATGCCCATGCATCACCCCAAGAAATATCCAAGAAGTACAAGCGTCAAAGCTTGGGGATGCCCCCGAGGCACCCCTTCTTCATCGGCAAAAATCAGGTCACCTTTCAAAACACTATATTTTTATTGCTTCATGCACTATGTGTTTTTCTTGGAGCATCAGTTGTTTTAGTTTTCTTAGTTTGTTTAGTTTGTTTGTTTGCTGCAATAAATGGTTGGACCCCAACAAATTTCCTTTGGAGGAGATGTACTCGTTTTCATTTGCAAAGAATGCTCTAGTTTTCACTCTTATTAATCGAGCATTCTACTTTTTCTGCTACTGCTTTTGGTTTTCATTTTCGCCTTGATATGCGTTCAGATCTTGTCATATCTTTTCATCAAGGTGTATTTTTGCCTCTGATCTTTATTGGTTTTCATCAAAAGAGGTGTTTATAAAAATTTCAAATGGTGTTGGAAAAGAGAAAAAGCTTTGTGCAAAATAGTGGTACAAGAAGGAGCTTGTGTAGACTGCGGCTTAGGCTTTTTCATGTCATGCTTGATGTCTTTTTGATAGTATGCTTAGTGGTTTTGCTGTAGCATGACTTGTCTCAAATAACTGAGATTGCTTAATGAGCCTTTGAAAAAAAATCATGCGTTGTTTTTATTGTATGGAAGCATTATTTTGGTTTTCTCCTTGATGCTTTATTTGGGTTGACTTGGCGCATGCTCACACATGTTAGACTCTTCCAAAGTCGCCATTAGCCTTCATGATCATTTAGTTTTTGACTTTTGATGCCATCATATGCTTCTTTTAATGTCGCTTTGTCGCTTTGCATGATTATGGCCATTATTGCTCTCTTAGTTGGTCGCTCCCAGTCTTTTGCTAGCCCTCGCCTTGTACTGAGTATGAGCTCTACTCGTGCATCCAACTCCTAAAAGCCAAGTTTGCCATTGTGTCCACCATACATACCTACTAGCAATTTGCTATTCCAAGTAAATTTGACTTGCTTTTATATTCTCTTCAAATTAAACTCTTACCAGTGTTATGCGAAATTCGGTCAGTAAAGCTCTCACGAACCGGAAGGCACACTTTATTTTTCCTGTTCTTAAAATTTTGACATTGTGGTCTTTTATGTTGAGTTGTTATGCTTGCAAGTTGTAAGTTGGATTCTAGCCCAGCCATGTTGTCATGGGGCAAGCTTTCAACATTGCACTTCCTTTTGAGTTGATATCGTGATCTTTTGTTTATGGATGCCCGCTGTGTGAAATGAATTGGGAATCTTGTAGGGATCATGGAGTTTTTATATGTGTTAGGGAAACGCCGGGCCGCCAATCTAAGCCATGCATAATTCATGGTGGAAATTTGCAGCATACCCATGGTGAACATTCGATGACGCATCTCACAATAAAAAGCTAAACAATATAGCAAATAAAAGAGATGTCGAGGTGTTCATTGTCTGCTTGTCCTGTCATTTTGGTGTGGGCTTGTTCCATGTCATCGGGCACGGAGGTACCCCATTGGCGGTTCTCAATGATATGCATATACTTACAATGACAAGAGCCTTGCTTGGGACTCTAAGTAAACTAGCATGGTTTGGGTACTTGTATTCACGGGACACGAGGTTTTCAACTTATGATTTGTCAAGCATATGCATCATAATTGTTCTCGCATTAACTTTAACCATTCAAGATGCTTATGATGGGGGCAATGAGAGCTCAAAGCCGGTAAGTACCATAATTTTTGAAGGTTATAAAACTTGCAATCACTGCTTCCCTCTGCGAAGGGCCTTTCTTTTACTTTTATGTTGAGTCACCACCTTCTTTCTTTATGCACCATTAAGAGAGCATAGTTGTCATTCTTAGTGTGATATGCATTGTCCCAAGGTTCATTGATTGACTCATATTGTTGGTTTCACTTGTTCTTAAATTACTTGTATCTAGTCGCCCTCTTAAACTTTGAGGTGTCCTATGCATTTATGTTTTGCTCTCTTTGAAGGACAAGCTGAAAACCATTTGTATGTTTTTCCTTATGATTAGAACACACGTTTGACTTTCATTGTTTCATTTTCATGATCTTTTGTTTGTGTTCATGTGCATGTTTACAACATGGTTGCTAAGTTCTTATTGTCATGATTATATCTTTCATGCCCATGTTTTAAGTTCTATTGATCCCAGCTCATCAATGCTTACATATATGATCAAGATTGTGTAGGTGCATGTCACCTCAAAAATTATTCTTTTGTTATCACTCACCTACTCGAGGACGAGCAGGAGTTAAGCTTGGGGATGCTTGATACGTCTCAAACGTATCTATAATTTTTGATGCTCCATGCTTTGTTTTACACCATTTGCCTATCGTTTCGTTACACTTAGTGGTACTTTTATACATTTTCCGGAACTAACCTATTAACGAAGTGCCACAGTGCTAGTTTCCTGTTTTCTGCTGTTTTTGTGTTTCAGAAGTGATACACAGGAAATATTCTCGGAATTGGACGAAACAAGTTCCTGAAGTCATATTTTACCGGGGAGCTCCCAAACATCCGAAGACCTGACGGAGGGGGGCCACGTGGCCCCCACACACAGGGGCGGCGCGGCCTGGCCCCTGGCCGCGCCAGCCCCGTGTGAGGCCGCGTGGCTCCACCTCTGACAGCCCCCCCTTCACCTACATATACCCTCTGACGAGAAAAACCTAAAGGCCCGATCAGTTTTCCAGAATACATCGCGATCCGCCGCCGCCGTCGACCCGAAGATCGGGAGGGTCCAGAAGCTCTTCCCGGCACCCTGCCGGAGAGGGGAATCGCCACTGGAGGTCTTCTTCATCGCCATGCTTGCCTCCAGAGCGATGAGTGAGTAGTCTACCTTGGACTATGGGTCCATAGCAGTAGCTAGATGGTTGTCTTCTCCACCATGTGCTTCATGTTTAGATCTCATGAGCTGCCCTACATGATTGAGATCACCGTTATGTAATACTATGATGTTGGTTTGTTGGGATCCGATGAATATTGGTGTTTATGATTAAGTTGTTGTACTGAATTATATCTTTTGTTATCTCTATGTTGTTTATGATCTTGCATGCTCTCCGTTGTTAGTAGCTATCTTGGCCGAGTAGTTGCTAGTGACTCCAAGAGGGGGTATTTATGCTCGATAGTGGGTTCATGTCTCTATTTCACCTGGGGGAGTGACAGAAACCTCTAAGGTGGTAGATGTGCTGTTGCTACTAGGGAGAAAACAACATTCATATGCTCAAGGGCATATGCTTTGTTTACATTACACACTTTGCTTAATGCAATTATCTGTTGTTCGCAACTTAATACTTCTAGGGTGTTCGGATGATATCGCCGGGGGTGGATTATTAGTCATAGATGCAGTTGGATGGCGGTCTATGTATTTTGTTGTAATGCCCAGAGTGAATCTCATAGTGATCTTCTTGACATACCACGTTATCTTTATTCTATCAATTGCCCAACTGTAATTTGTTTACCCAACATGTTATTTATCTATGGAGAGACACCACTAGTGAACTGTGGACCCCAGTCCTATTTTAATCGTATTGCAATCACCTGTTTACTTTTCCCGCACTGTTTATTTTACTAGCATATTACTACTATTTTCCACTCGATACACTCATAACCTTTGTTTCAAGCAAACCGGTGAGATTGACAACCTCATCGCAAGTTGGGAGCAAAGTATTTGTTTGTGTGTGTGCAGGTTCCACGTTGCAGCTAGCAAGCAAAGCTTGGACGAGGCGCCATATATAAATTGTCCGCTGCTGTCGCAAACTAGCAAGCATCACCTTCAGCCGTCACCGTCTCTCTTCTTCAAGAACGATATTAAACCTTGGTTTCTAACTGAGGGAAAACTAGCTGCTATACTCATCACACCTTCCTCTTGGGGTTCCCAATGGGCTGGTCATTCACCACGCATCACCGGTAGGACGTCGGTTCTGCTGCTGCCGCAACCACGGTTGCGATGACTCGGCTCTGGTGTTCTAAGCGTGACACCCTCAGTGAGCTACTCTACTTCTCTGCCTCTCTACTACTAGCAATGGTGGCCTAGCCATTGAGCCATGGAATAGTTGTGTGGTACTTAGTGGTGCTTGGTACTGCTATACGTTGCTCTTCATGTCCTAATGACTAAGATGGTTTCTTGGTGCAAGCTTTGCTCTTCCTACAATCCTTAAGGCTTAAATCATTTACTTAAAACCTGATGGTTTTCTAAGATAGGCTTCTAGGGCTCTTCGACTAGAAACTCATGTACTGCTAGCTAGTAGGTTCTCAGGTAATCCTTATGATGACACCTACAGGATAGCCACCACTAGCTAGTCAAGTGCTGTAGATGGCTAGTCTAGTTTACTCCCCTAGGCCTTTCTTATTTGGACTAGATGATGATGCCCACCACTGCTCCATTCCACTGGATAGTACAAATAATTGTGTGTATGTGTGAAGAAACATCTTGGCACAGATCCTAGTTGATCTGGGTCGATCGCATGTTGAGCATGTTTTGCTTGAGTTGGTGTGTATAGTTATTGTGGCTCTGCTATTGCAGTAACATGAATTTAGTTTCAGTATTATGAACTGAATGTTATTTCCGTGATGATTTGGAGTGTTAATGTGATTATTTGCCTTGAGCTTGTAAATCTCTGATCTCAGTGATCAATATCACATAGTTGATGTGAGGGTGACATCAAATGGCTGCTTCTTTGCTTATCTGTAATTATTATTGTGGTGCCTCGAATAGAGTGTGCACAATGGATTGCCAAAATGATCTGGTTTGATGTTTCTACTTGCATGATTCTATGCTACTGTGATCCTACTTGGTTGGCCTAGGAGTGATATCCTGGACCCTAAGTAGGTCCAGGTAGCAGGTGCTTTATTTGGTGAATTGGTATGGCATAATTGAACAAGAACAAACACAATACATAAGTGATTTTGTTGCTTCTAAATCTCTGATGGCTGCTATGAATTACCAGATAATGTATATACATGATCTGATATTGGAAATAGGTTGGTGTGTGCAATAAATTCTTGACCCTACTTTGAATAATCCTATAGCTAGACTATTAGACTGATAGGAACATATGCTTGCTTGGTTTTCTTAGCCCTGTCAGTGATGCAAAGCCTGAGGCAACAACAGTTGTGATAGGAACAGAGATTTACACCTGGGCTTTAAAATTCCTATGATGAACTTTGCAGAGCTGCAGTATTGAGGAAAATACATACCATTTTATTCTCCTAGATGATTTTCTAGTTGAAGGGTACTTTGGTGTGTGATCTTATTGGTGTACCTTTATTTCCAGAGATGCTTATGCACAATTGAGAATAGCTAAGGCTTGATCTAGTTGGTTTGGGTGGCAGATCCCTACCTGCTGTCCTATGGGTTTTCTCCTTGTTGTTGATCTGGTTATGTGCTGATATTTATATGAATAAAGTGACCATTGAGTAAATATTGGGACTTTATCCTATGTGGTTCTTGAAGCCTGGATGCTGATAAAACTGGTAAGAATAGAGTCATGCTTGATTTCTTGGCTCTGCCAATGATGCAAAGCCTGAGGCATGATTTTTTTTATAAGAATAGATACTATTTGTGGCTTTATTCTCTTTGATGATTTTGCATAGCACTTCTATGCAAGACTGAGAGCTTTTCCCCTCTCTATACTCCTAGGTGAAAACCTAGTTGAAGTGTAGTGAGGTGTTGGGGTTTTACCTGATGTTTTTTCTTGGGTATGCAATGATGTTTGAACATAGTAATGATTTGGAACTGTTGGGTTGGCTTGCAATACCATACCACTGTCCTAAGCTGGCTGCTAGCAGTGGCTGGCTATGTGGTGTTGAAGATGTTCTAAGTTGCCCTGATAAGCTCCACCTGGAGCTTGCCCTACTCCTCCCAGGTGCCTGGCCTTCTCCTCCTGGATGCTTGCCCTGCACCTCCTGGATGCTCGGCCTGCTCCTCCTTGCTTCAGCTTGATCTTGTTATGTAACCATGTTTACTGTGGTGGTGATTTGTGATTGTGTTTGGGATTGAAATGGCTGAGTTCTTGCGGAATGGTGATGATTTGGGCGTGTTGGTGTGGCTCATGCTTGCTTGCAAAGCAACCAAGGCACTGCACTGTTCCTTTTATAAGACTGAACCTTAGACTAGTGCCTTGACACCTGCCTGGTTACTCTCTACATGCATGTATCGTGTGAGCTGCATGCTTGCCTGCTTGGCCCTCGATGGACTGAGATACTTGCTCCTGTGAGCTGTCTGGTGATAGACTTCACTAGTGAACCTTTCTTTTTAACTGCCACTTGGCAATTGTCTTGCTTGTATGTGTTTGTGTTTGTAGGCATCAAGGGAAAAGAAAGAAAGAAGAAGAAAAGAAGTGATGTAGTTTAGTAATTTTCTTTTGTTCCTTTTATATAATGTAATCTTTTATTTATTTGTAATTCCTTTTTCTTTTTACTATGTAATAATTTCTTTTATTTCAGAATATTGTAAAGACAATGTAATTTGTGTATAATATCAATAAAGCCTAAGTTTTCTCTAGCTTAATATTTATTAAGATTCAATTGTGTATTACAAATTCAAATTCTTATATTCAAAATTTGATTTGAATTTACATTCTTTTATTTGAATTCTTGAATACACATTTTATCCCTTCCCACACTCAATGGATCAAAAGTGATCTTGTCGAACCCTTTCGCACTTCGAGAGTATGCCATTCCTTCCTCGAAGAGAGAGCTCGGTCCCTCTTAGGTTTTAGTATTAAAAAAGCACAAAAAAATCCCATAATTTTGGATGTAATGCACAAAACCCCTTCTACTTTACCCCGTGGTTGTCCTACACGGATGTTACACCTTCTCACAATCCACCTCCTCGCCATGCGACTGGGTCAGAGCAATCGTCTCTTCGACACCTCGTTTCACCGACGAAAGCTTCATCTGAAGGATGGGGTCTTCTAAGGTATCGAATGCTTCAACCAGCTTCCTGAGATTGCCGACAGGCAGCTCATCCTTCTTCTTCGGAAATAACCCGACGAACAGGCGAGGAAGTACATGGCGAGTCCGCTGAAGGATATCTCAAACAATCCTATAGTTCGACTCCAGGACATCAACCGAGTCCAACAAAGGATCTTTGGCACATTCAGGGTGAAGTTTCATAACCTCTCCAAGTTGCTCTGCTGCATCACGAAAATACAAGTAAGCCAATAGAAGCATGTTGACAGGTACAAGTGTAGCAGGATATAAAGGCAAGCCAAAGACCTTACTGCCAACAGATGCGAAAATTGTGTCAAGTCATTCTACGACAGCTCCTTTGCGAGTAGCCTGCTTCTTGGCAACTTCATCCAAAGCCTTCTCAGCCTTGCTAGCGAGGGCGTCTGCTGTCTTAGCATTTTTTTAGCAGAAGTTTTGGCAGTGTTAGCATCCTTGAGGGCTTTAGAAGTGATCTTCCGTTCGGCTTCTAAAGAAGTCACGTGAGTAAGAGCTTCGGCTAGAGCGACTGTAAATAAGGAGGTGATATACAGAAGGTTCAAGCAAAAGGAAAATAGTACAAGAATATAATATGAGAGCAATGGAAGCAAGGGAAGATACCTTTGGATTCATCAGCATCTTTCTGGATCTTAACACAATCAGTGCCAAGAGACAAAAAATCTTTGCATCAAAGGTTGCAAAGCAAAACTATATAAGTACAGCAAATGCAAAAACAAAAAATTAGAATACAAAAAGTTGTGCTTACATTATCAGAAGAAGAAAGAGGTTGGTGCGCCTCAAGAGAAACAGACGTCGAATGCGTCGTCTTCTTGTGTCGTTTTGTGGGTGGCGCACCAACAATCTTTTCCAGGATGTCCCGTGATGGATTTTCCACCACAGTCTCTTCCTGAGAGACCCCTATCGGATCAGTAGAAGTTGTCAAAGGAAGAACCACAGTGGTGGTTTTCTTCGGCTTATCATCATCGCTAAAGAAAAACATTCGAGTTCAAGAACAGGAGAAGCCTAAAATAAGGAAAAGTTGGAAGCAAAAGCCAAATAACTTACAAGTCAAGTAAGTCAAACATAGAAGGGATAGAATCCTTGGAAGCTGTTTGCTCCTGCGGTACATCTTTCGGCTTAGATGTACCCAAAGAAGTTAATCTTCCAGACTCTTTCGCTTCTTCTCTGGACCCTGAGCTTCAGATTCCGCTAGTGGAGGCGACGAAGTGGATTCACTTTCTTCTAGAGAACCTTCGGCTCCATCCCCATCTATATTCTCACAAGCCTTGGGGGCTTCAGAGTCAGCAAGAGCAACTTCAGCATTAATGGGCCCTTCCTCCGGAAGAGGAGGGCGTGAAGCCAGAAACTGGTGATCCTACAACAATGCGAGTACAGAGCATCATTAATGCATAGTCAGGGAAAGAAGAAAAATAAAATATTTCTTCAGGTTATAAATCGCGTACCTGTGGCAAAGAATGAGTGGAGTCGAAGGCAGCAGCTAGACATGCAGGAACTGCTATTTTGGCAGTAAGGGTAGTCAATGATCTCTCCCTCTTCTCGAGATCCTTTTTCTCTGGATCATTTGGAGACACTTGAGAAGGATCATTTGAGCCAGAGTAAGTCCATAATTTGGAAACTCTAGCTTGCAGCGGTTGAATACGTCGCTGAAGGAAAAAACACCATAAGCTGTGTTCCAGTCAGCTCCTTCCCCGCTGCATTCTTGAGCTCCTGGATATGATCCAATAATGGCTTGATACTATTGACTTCAGCATCGAAGGGCAGAGCATCCCATGTAGTCAATTTCGTCAATCTTTTGCTGGCATCAAATGGGGCAAGACCATATTTATCGGATTCAGCCGAATTTTGATCCTTGATATAGAACCACTTGTGTCTCCAACCTTGAACTGACTGGGCCATTTTGAAATCAAGATATTGCAATTCCTATCACACAAAATTGATGGCACCACCAAGCTCAGGAATTTTGCCTTTGGAACCACTAGGGCGCAAGCGAAAGAGGTATTTCGAAAGGACCCAGTGGAGGTCAATGCCCAAAAATGCTTCACATAAAGTGATGAAGCAAGCAATGTGAAGCAGAGAATTTGGCGTGAGCTAATGCAGCTGCACACCGTATACAAATAGAAGCCCACGAAGAAATTCGTGGGCAGGAAGGGAGAAACCACAGAGGAGGAAAGCAAGGAACATCACCCAGAATCCCGCCGGCGGTGAAGGGATAGCCTCGGTGCTAGGGAAGATGATCTCTGCAGACTCTGATAGAAATTGTCGTGGTTTCATCAATAGATCTGCCATAGAGGTAGGGGTATGGCGGTTTGTGGAAGGGGGTGAACACGGAGGAGCGATCCGGGACGGTGGTAGCACAAGTTTACCCAGCTTCAGATCCCGCGACGGTGGCGAGATCCTACGTGCTGCTATAATTCACTATATGGCAACAAGTGCTCGATTACAATGATGAGGTTGGCTGTTTCGCTATGCGATTGGCCGTATGACTAGAACGTGCCTCAAGGGTTGCTCCACGCCGGGCTTATAAAGGCGCCTGGCGTGGGCTACACATTGGTACCGGAGCGGATACAACTTGGAGTCCTAGACTAAGTCCTATGCGTGTACTACAAGGTAACCCGCCATGGGCCTGTCTCCGGATCCGCCATGAACTTGTCTAAGGATCCGCCATAAGCGCCTCCATCCAGTACAGCCAAGGCAACTTCAGCAACTGGGCCGCCCGGTATGGCGAATCCGCCATACCACCCCTGATGGGCCACCCTGGCTTGCTGATTTAGGACTATGTCGCTGGTATACCTATTTGGTATATCCCCAACAGTAGCCCCCAGGAAACTTCAAGATTGTCATCTACATCCGCCATGCATGTTCTTGGTGAGATACTTCCGCCATAGCTCTTCTTCCCTTCTACTGGGATGGCGGTCATTGCTACTCCAAGTTGATGTGGGAGCAAACTATCCTTGTGCGTGGTGATGACCAGCCCGTTGGGAACCCCAAGAGGAAGGTATGATGAGTGTAGCGGCTAGTTTTCCCTCAGTTAAGAAACCAAGGTTTAATGTCGATCTTGAAGAAGAGAGACGGTAACGACTGAAGGTGTTTGTGGAACCTGCACACACACAAACAAGTACTTTGTTCCCAACTTGCGATGAGGTTGTCAATCTCACCGGTTTGCTTGAAACAAAGGTTATGAGTGTATCGAGTGGAAATCAGTAGTAAAATGCTAGTAAAGTAAACAGTGCGGGAAAAGTAAACAGGTGATTGCAATATGATTAAAATAGGACCGGGGTCCACAGTTCACTAGTGGTGTCTCTCCATAGATAAATAACATGCTGGGTAAACAAATTACAGTTGGGCAATTGATAGAATAAAGATAACGTGATATGTCAAGAAGATCACTATGAGATTCACTCTGGGCATTACAACAAAATACATAGACCGCCATCCAACTGCATCTATGACTAATAATCCACCCCCGGGGATATCATCCGAACACCCTAGAAGTATTAAGTTGCGAACAACAGATAATTGCATTAAGCAAAGTGTGTAATGTAAACAAAGCATATGCCCTTGAGCATATGAATGTTGTTTTCTCCCTAGTAGCAACAGCACATCTACCACCTTAGAGGTTTCTGTCACTCCCCCAGGTGAAATAGAGACATGAACCCACTATCGAGCATAAATACCCCCTCTTGGAGTCACTAGCAACTACTCGGCCAAGATAGCCACTAACAACGGAGAGCATGCAAGATCATAAACAACTTAGAGATAACAAAAGATATAATTCAGTACAGCAACTTATTCATAAACACCAATATTCATCGGATCCCAACAAACCAACATCATAGTATTACATAACGGTGATCTCAATCATGTAGGGCAGCTCATGAGATCTAAACATGAAGCACATGGTGGAGAAGACAACCATCTAGCTACTGCTATGGACCCATAGTCCAAGGTAGACTACTCACTCATCACTCCGGAGGCAAGCATGGCGATGAAGAAGACCTCCGCTGGCGATTCCCCTCTCCGGCAGGGTGCCGGGAAGAGCTTCTGGACCCTCCCGATCTTCGGGTCGACGGCGGCGGCGGATCGCGATGTATTCTGGAAAACTGATCGGGCACTTAGGTTTTTCTCGTCAGGGGGTATATATAGGCGAAAGGACGATGTCAGAGGGGGTCCCACGCCCCCTCACACGGGGCTGGCGCGGTCGGGGGGGTGGTCGCGCCGCCCCTGTGTCTGGGGCCCACGTGGCCCCTCTCCGTCAGTTCTTCGGATGTTTGGGAGCTCCCCGGTGAAATATGACTTCAGGAACTTGTTTCGTCCAATTCCAAGAATATTTCCTGTGTATCACTTCTGAAACACAAAAACAGCAGAAAACAGGAAACTGGCACTGTGGCACTTCGTTAATAGGTTAGTTCCGGAAAATGCATAAAAATGCCACTAAGTGTAACGAAACAATAGGCAAATGGTGTAAAACAAAGCATGGAGCATCAAAAATTATAGATACGTTTGAGACGTATCAAGCATCCCCAAGCTTAACTCCTGCTCGTCCTCGAGTAGGTAAGTGATAACAAAAGAATAATTTTTGAGGTGACATGCACCTACACAATCTTGATCATATATGTAAGCATTGATGAGCTGGGATCAATAGAACTTAAAACATGGGCATGAAAGATATAATCATGACAATAAGAACTTAGCAACCATGTTGTAAACATGCAAATGAACACAAACAAAAGATCATGATAATGAAACAATGAAAGTCAAACGTGTGTTCAAATCATAAGGAAAAACATACAAGTGGTTTTCAGCTTGTCCTTCAAAGAGAGCAAAACATAAATGCATAGGACACCTCAAAGTTTAAGAGGGCGACTAGATACAAATAATTTAAGAACAAGTGAAACCAACAATATGAGTCAATCAATGAACCTTGGGACAATGCATATCACACTAAGAATGACAACTATGCTCTCTTAATGGTGCATAAAGAAAGAAGGTGGTGACTCAACATAAAAGTAAAAGAAAGGCCCTTCGCAGAGGGAAGCAGTGATTTAAACATGTGCTAGAGCTTTTCATTTGTAAAACAGAGAGATAAAACTTGATTTTGAGAGGTGGTTGTCTTTGTCAACGACTGGCAATGGGGTTCTTACTATCTTCCATACAAAAATAAAGCAAGTTTTTGAGAGAGAGATTGGCACTTTGGTGCTCTTTTTATAAAACTTGGCACTCCTCCCCACCTTTTCCTTTCACATACCATGGCTAACCGATTCCATCGGGTGCCCACCAACATTCACATTCTTGGAGGAGTGCCTTTTTTTCTTTTTTTTTCTTTTTTTTTCTTTTTGGAATAAACAATATGGAAGATAGCAAATCCGACCACTATGTCCCCATGAGCTGAAAACAGTGTCACAAAACGAGAAGTATTTTGAAGGTTTTTGAAAGGTAGCACACGAAAATTTTACTTTGGAATGGCTTACAAATACCATGCATAGGAATTTATAGAGGACACAATGGCAAACTTGGCTTTTAGGAGTTGGATGCACGAGTAGAGCTCATACTCAGTACAAGGTGAGGGCTAGCAAGAGACTGGGAGCGACCAACTAAGAGAGCAATAATGGCCATAATCATGCAAAGCGACAAAGCGACATTAAATGAAGCATACGATTGCATCAAAAGTCAAAAACTAAATGATCATGAAGGCTAATGGCGACTTTGGAAGAGTCTAACATGTGTGAGCATGCGCCAAGTCAACCCAAATAAAGCATCAAGGAGAAAACCAAAATAATGCTTCCATACAATAAAAACAACGCATGATTTTTTCAAAGGCTCATTAAGCAATCTCAGTTATTTGAGACAAGTCATGCTACAGCAAAACCACTAAGCATACTATCAAAAAGACATCAAGCATGACATGAAAAAGCCTAGGCCGCAGTCTACACAAGCTCCTTCTTGTACCACTTTTTTGCATAAAGCTTTTTCTCTTTTCCAACACCATTTGAAATTTTTAAAGACACCTCTTTTAATGAAAACCAATAAAGTTCAGAGGCAAAAATACACCTTGATGAAAAGATATGACAAGATCTGAATGCATATCAAGGCGAAAACGAAAACCAAAAGCAGTAGCAGAAAAACTAGAATGCTCGATTAATAAGAGTGAAAACTAGAGCATCCTTTGCAAATGAAAACGAGTAACTTCTCCAAAAGGAAATTTGTTGGGGTCCAACCATTTATTGCAGCAAACAAACAAACTAAACAAACTAAGAAAACTAAAACAACTGACGCTCCAAGAAAAACACATAGTGCATGAAGCAATAAAAATATAGTGTTTTGAAAGGTGACCTGATTTTTGCCGATGAAGAAGGGGTGCCTCGGGGGCATCCCCAAGCTTTGACGCTTGTACTTCTTGGATATTTCTTGGGGTGATGCATGCGCATCCCCAAGCTTGAGCTTTTGTCCATTCTTCAACTCATCTCATCATTCTCCAATCCCTACACTTGAAAACTTCCTTCATACAAAACTAAACACAATTCTATTAGCAACATTAGTGTAAGCATAAAATATATTCAACCTCTTTTAGCTTCAGGTTTCAACCCAAAACCACCACATATAAAGTATGTACTACTGTAGCAACTTCCACAAGAGTTCCATGATCAAAAAGAACTCAAAAGAAAGCGATAAAGTGGCAAAAACAAATATTGGCAGAAATCTGTCAAAACTGGACAGCTGATAATGGACGAATTTTTGAGGGATTTTCCGTTGCTCAAATCAAAAAGTGTTCAACTAAGAAAAGTTTGGATATAACCTGGGGCATATGCACAAGAAATCGCAGGTCCAAAAGATAAACAGAGAATTTTCACGAATTTTTACGGTGCAGCACCGAAAACAGTTTCAGGACAGCAATAACCCCAAATCTTTACCTCACCCAAATTAGAGGCTTCTCTTGGCACAAAACCGAAATAAACAAGATAAGGAGCGGTCATTACAGTAGTAATGACTTCCAAGACCCAAGAAAAAGAAAAAGTACTGAAAAGTAAACAATGGGTTATCTCCCAAGAGTGCTTTTCTTTCACGCCTTTGAGCTAGGCGCAGAAAATTGCGAATCAAGTAATATCAAGTGATGAAGCATCAAGCTCATAATTTGCTCTAAGAATAGAGTCAAAAAGTAATTTCTTTCTTTTCCTAGGGAAGTGTTCCATACCTTTCTTTAGTGGGAATTGATACTTGATAGTGCCTTCCCTCATATCAATGATAGCACCTACAGTTCGAAGAAAGGGTCTTCCCAAAATAATAGGACATGAAGCATGGCATTCAACGTCCATAACAAGAAAATCAACGGGAACAAGGTTATTGTTAACCACAATAAGAACATCATTAATTCTTCCCAAAGGTTTCTTCTTAGCAACATCAATAGGAACATCAAAATAACACTTTTCAAGCGGTGGTAAATCAAGCATGTCATAAATCTTTCTAGGCATGATGGAAATACTAGCACCTAGATCACATAAAGCATGGCAATCATAACCATTAACATGCATATCAATGATGGGTTCCCAACCATCTTCTAACTTCTTGGGAACAGAGGCTTTTTGCTTCAACTTTTCATCCCTAATCTTTATGAGAGCATTGGTAATATGCTTAGTAAAAGCAATATTTAAAGAACTAGCATTGGGAGTCAAAGCAAGCTTTTGCAAGAACAAAATAACTTCAGATATATTGCAGCCATCAACATCAAAATCATTAAAAGAAATAGAGCTATCATCTCCCACACTCTGAAAAATTTCAGCACTCTTTTGAGAAAAAGTTTTGGCAGTTTTAGGCTTTTTAGCACAAGGAGTGGGAGTTTTCTCTACACCATTCAAAGTAAGAGGATTGCTATCAGTAGGAGCAACATCATTAGAGTTAGTAATAGTACATACCTTCATCTCTCTAGCCATCTCATCTTCTCTTTCCCACCTGGCATGCAATTCCGCTAACAATCTAATATTTCTATCAATTCCAACTTGGGTAGCATTAGCGGCAGCAACAATATTGCTCACATTCACATCATTAGGAAACACTTTTAGTTTCAGAAGTTCAACATCATGAGCAAGGCTATCAACTATAGAAGCAAGAATATCAATTTTGCCTAACTTTTCCTCAACAGACTTATTAAAAGCAGTTTGTTTACCGATGAAGTCCTTGAGCATTACCTCAAGCTCGGAGGGCGCGGCCCTAGTGTTGTTGTAGGAATTACCATAAGAGTTACCATAACCATTACCATTGGTAGAAGGATACGGCCTATAATTGTTACTAGCAAAATTGTTCCTATAAGCATTGTTGTTAAAATTGTTATTTCTAATGAAATTCACATCAACTTGCTCTTCTTGAGCAACCAGAGAGGCCAAAGGAACATTATTAGGATCAACATGAGTCCTATCATTAGCAAGCATAGCCATAATTGTATCAATCTTATCACTCAAGGAAGAGGTTTCCTCAACAGAATTTACCTTCTTACCTTGTGGAGCTCTCTCGGTGTGCCATTCGGAATAATTTACCATCATGTTGTCGAGTAGCTTTGATGCGGCGCCCAAAGTAAGGGACATAAAAGTGCCTCCAGCAGCTGAATCAAGTAGGTTCCTTGAAGAAAAATTCAGTCCTGCATAAAAAGTTTGGATAATCATCCAAGTAGTCAGTCCATGAGTGGGGCAATTCTTTATCATAGATTTCATTCTTTCCCAATCTTGAGCAACATGTTCATTATCAAACTGAGTAAACTTCATAATATTGCTACGCAACGATATAATCTTAGCAGGAGGATAATATCTACCAATAAAAGCATCCTTACACTTAGCCCATGAATCAATACTATTCTTAGTCAAAGACAGCAACCAATCTTTAGCCTTTCCTCTCAAAGAAAAAGGAAACAACTTGAGCTTAATAATATCACTATCAACATCCTTATATTTCTGCATCTCACATAGCTCAACAAAATTGTTGAGATGAGCTGCAGCATCTTCAGTACTAGCACCAGAAAATTCCTCTTTCAAAACAAGGTTCAATAAAGCAGGCTTGATCTCATAAAAAGTAGTAGCAGGAACAGGTGGTGCAATAGGTGTGCAGATAAAATCACTATTGTTCGTGCTAGCAAAGTCACACAACTTGGTATTTTCAGGAGTACCCATTTCAGCAAAACGAAAGTAAACAAGTAAAAACAGCTACCAAGGATTCTAATTTTTTTTGGGTTTTTGATAAAAAGCAATGCAGGTAAAATAAAATAAAGTAAAGCAAAACAAATAACAAAGCAAAGTATGTGTGTGCGAAGAACTCCCCTCGCAGAAGTCTTCTCTCTTCCCCGGCAACGGCGCCAGAAAATAAGCTGCTACTCCAAGTTGATGTGGGAGCAAACTATCCTTGTGCGTGGTGATGACCAGCCCGTTGGGAACCCCAAGAGGAAGGTATGATGAGTGTAGCGGCTAGTTTTCCCTCAGTTAAGAAACCAAGGTTTAATGTCGATCTTGAAGAAGAGAGACGGTAACGACTGAAGGTGTTTGTGGAACCTGCACACACACAAACAAGTACTTTGTTCCCAACTTGCGATGAGGTTGTCAATCTCACCGGTTTGCTTGAAACAAAGGTTATGAGTGTATCGAGTGGAAATCAGTAGTAAAATGCTAGTAAAGTAAACAGTGCGGGAAAAGTAAACAGGTGATTGCAATATGATTAAAATAGGACCGGGGTCCACAGTTCACTAGTGGTGTCTCTCCATAGATAAATAACATGCTGGGTAAACAAATTACAGTTGGGCAATTGATAGAATAAAGATAACGTGATATGTCAAGAAGATCACTATGAGATTCACTCTGGGCATTACAACAAAATACATAGACCGCCATCCAACTGCATCTATGACTAATAATCCACCCCCGGGGATATCATCCGAACACCCTAGAAGTATTAAGTTGCGAACAACAGATAATTGCATTAAGCAAAGTGTGTAATGTAAACAAAGCATATGCCCTTGAGCATATGAATGTTGTTTTCTCCCTAGTAGCAACAGCACATCTACCACCTTAGAGGTTTCTGTCACTCCCCCAGGTGAAATAGAGACATGAACCCACTATCGAGCATAAATACCCCCTCTTGGAGTCACTAGCAACTACTCGGCCAAGATAGCCACTAACAACGGAGAGCATGCAAGATCATAAACAACATAGAGATAACAAAAGATATAATTCAGTACAGCAACTTATTCATAAACACCAATATTCATCGGATCCCAACAAACCAACATCATAGTATTACATAACGGTGATCTCAATCATGTAGGGCAGCTCATGAGATCTAAACATGAAGCACATGGTGGAGAAGACAACCATCTAGCTACTGCTATGGACCCATAGTCCAAGGTAGACTACTCACTCATCGCTCCGGAGGCAAGCATGGCGATGAAGAAGACCTCCGGTGGCGATTCCCCTCTCCGGCAGGGTGCCGGGAAGAGCTTCTGGACCCTCCCGATCTTCGGGTCAACGGCGGCGGCGGATCGCGATGTATTCTGGAAAACTGATCGGGCACTTAGGTTTTTCTCGTCAGGGGGTATATATAGGCGAAAGGACGATGTTAGAGGGGGTCCCACGCCCCCTCACACGGGGCTGGCGCGGCCGGGGGGGTGGCCGCGCCGCCCCTGTGTCTGGGGCCCACGTGGCCCCTCTCCATCAGTTCTTCGGATGTTTGGGAGCTCCCCGGTGAAATATGACTTCAGGAACTTGTTTCGTCCAATTCCGAGAATATTTCCTGTGTATCACTTCTGAAACACAAAAACAGCAGAAAACAGGAAACTGGCACTGTGGCACTTCGTTAATAGGTTAGTTCCAGAAAATGCATAAAAATGCCACTAAGTGTAACGAAAAAATAGGCAAATGGTGTAAAACAAAGCATGGAGCATCAAAAATTATAGATACGTTTGAGACGTATCAGTCATCTTGATGTTCCTTCTTCCATCTATTAATCCGTCGTAAATAACGGATCAGGCGATGTAGTTATCTTAGCGAGATTTTCGGGATCCATTAGATCATACCGTGAAAATCCGCCATAAATTCCGGCACGCTGTTCCTTCTAGGGCAAGACTTACAGTGCACGCATTGTTTTCACCAAGTTACTTTTTTACCCCTGGACACGTGTCAACGGATTAGGGTTTCTGCGATCCAGACGAGCAATGGTGATGGCGGGCACGAATTTCGAGGCTCGGGGTCTATATATATACCCCGGCCTCTCTCCCCCGGCCGGTCACCCCTCATTCGCCCCCATCGCATTCTCTCTCTTCAGCGCCGCCACAAGAGCTACGTCATCTCCGACGAGCCGCCGCGGAAGATCCTCGCCGCCGGCGACATTTTCCACCGGAAATAGCTTGCTCAAGGACTTCATAGCGAAATCTTCTTTTCAACGCCATGAACCCCGGATCACCTTCCCATCACCATTCCGAGGCTGGGGAGGAGGATTCCCCCCTGCAACAGTTAGCTCAGGGAGCACATCCTGTAATGGCGGATTTAGATCCAGAGGACATCATGTCCGAAGCCGAAGAAGAGATGGCGGAGGGCGAAGCTGAGGAGGAAGATGCCGAAGACGAAGAACAGCAAATCCCCCAGAACCTCCATGGGTACTGGCAGAAATCCCATGTTAAGGACTCTGACGTCCAAACCATGGAAGGCGAGGGCACCATGGCTCCTCAGGCTGAATCTAGATGGCGGACCGTCTTCAAGGCCCCGGTGCCTATCCCTAACCCCTCCGAGATTGTGATGCTCAAATCTCACGTGGAGAGGGGTCTCAGTATGCCTCCATCTCTTTTCTTTACTAATCTTCTAAAATTCTATAGACTGCAGCTCCACCACATATCACCAAACAGCTTGGTGTCTGTGGCGGGCTATGCAGCTTTGTGTGAGGGATATCTCGGGATCCGTCCCAGGGTAGACCTCTTCCAACTTTTCTTCTCCGTGCGGGCCAATTACGAAGATGACGGATCCCTTCGAACCTGCGGAACGGTTTGCTTTCTTCCACGAAGGTCGAAAGAATACCCTTTCATCATGCCTCTGGATTCCGCCATAGGATGGAGAGGATCCTGGTTCTATATGGCGGATAAGCCCGCGCCATCTCAAGCCCGCGGCCTTCCTCCCTTTAAGAACGTAGCTGCTGAATCCCGCGACTCCTGGACGGCTGTCAACGATGAATCCGCCACTCCCTATGTCAAGCTCTTGGCTCAGCGGATCGCCAAGCTATCTGTGGATGGCTTGAAAGGAATCGACACCATCAAATGTCGGATATCCTGGCGGATCCAGCCGCTTCAGCACCGCGATAGCCTGATGCACGAGTATACTAGTGCAAATGATGGCATGCGCTGTTCGGGCCAGGAGCTGGACCCTAAAGTTGTCGAGAAGCGCATCCGTTCTCTGATGAAGTCTCCTAGGAAGAAACCTTTGAAGTTCGGCACGGCTATGTTTGAGAATGGCAGCTGCCCTTTGGTAAGTTCCCTTTCCGCCATAGTACCGTATGATACCTTTATATTTCATAACATTTTTCTTCTTATCAGGTCAAATCGCTTGGTCCTGCACACTTTGCCCATCCCCTTCGCCGCTCCAACATCAGATCTACCGCTAAGGAGGAAGTTGTTCACTCTAGCGGGAACAAAGAGGAGATGGCAGGGAATGTGGATGATACAGCCCATACGATCCAGGAGAAGGCGGTTCCCAAGAAACGGACTGGTAGCGGGAAAACTCGCGGTGGTGGCGGGAAATCTGTTGATTCCCGTCGTTTCGAAGCTCAACGTAGGGCGGAGTTAGAAACGCCATCCGAGAATACCGCTACTATCAATCTGCCCAAGTCAAGGTAACCTTTGGACATCCTCCTCCATTGTTGCTGCTTTCCATCTCTAATCCTCCTTTACTCAGAAGGAAGAAGCCTACTATCAAGGAGCCGTCATCCAAGCGAGCCAAGCCCTCCCCTGCCGCTATTTCGCTCACCCCTGACGTACCAACTCCCTCCTCCGTTTGTATCGATATCGATATGGAGGATGCTGGTGGTCAGTTTGACCCAATGCCAGAAGCCAACCCAACGACTGAAGCTGCGGCTAATGATGTCGTCCAAAGCGAAAAGGCTTCTGGCTCATTTCAGGGTCAAATGGCGGATGCTCCGACGGGGGGCAGTTTATTTTGGAGACAAAAGCAACTTGAGGTCGTCAATCTTATTTCCAGCCAGGAAGATGCCAGCAACCAGCTGTCCAGCGGCATCACCGCTTTTGTTGAGAAAACAGCCACTATGAAGTAGGTATGTACTCCCAGTAGCCCCCGAGCGCCATGGCGGATTTTTAAATTTGATCCGTTATGGGGCTTCAAGAGTGACTTCTGTAAGTTTTTGAATAGCACAGCCCTCGAGCGCTGGTAGGTCACACAGTGCTCTATAGAGAACTTTTTAAATTTCATACTGAGTAGCCCCCGAGCATTATGGCGGATGACTATCCGGCATAAAGCTCTTAGGAAGACAAAAAAATCAGCATAAGTAGCCCCCGAGCATCATGGCAGATTCTATCCATCATGATGCTCTAAGAGTGACTAGAAAATCATCTTGAGTAGCCCCCGAGTGTTATGGCGGATAATTATCCGGCATAAAGCTCTAAGAGTGACTAACACTTCAAATTTATTTTGCCAGAACTACAAGAAGGTGGTAGAGGACCTGGTCCAGGTTGTCAGCTCGCAAGAGAAGGAGCTGGTAACCAAAAGCGCTCTTGTGGCGGACTTGCAGCAACAGCTTGAGAATAGCGGTAATTTACTTAACAAGTTTTAATTCCCTTATGCTTATTCAATCAATGTTGTGCTGATACTTCCGCCATGCAGATGTTGCCAAGCTCAAGTCCACACTTGAGGGGGTGGAGAAGGGCCACGCCATTGCGATGGATGGGCTGCAGGAGCAGCTCCAGAAATCTCTGGCCGCAAACACCCTCCTTGAAGAGCAGCTGAAGGACCAGGAGCGCCAGAATCTCAAGAAGGACAAGGAGATAGAGGATCTCCGCAAAGCCGCCGCTGAATTTGAAAAGCGGCGTGAAGGCTTTAACGAGCTCCTCCATCACTTCCAGGACACCCTTCTAGGTACCATTTCTCCTTATACCGTAAAGTTTTTCAATTTCTGCTATGCCGTGCGTGACGCATCTTCTTTTTCCGCTATGCAGTCGCCTTGGGGCAAGGGGATGTGGATACCGCCGAGGGCTCGCGCATGGCCACCGACGCAGCGAGGAGGGAGCTTGATGGCCTTCTCAACGCTGGTCGCCAGGCGTGCGGGAGCCTACAGATAGCGGGTTCTTCCAACCTCTCCGCCATTGTGCTTACGCAGAAGCTGCTGCTAGTGCCAGGGCTAATGGCGGACTGGAAACAGTCCTCTGCTCGGGGTGGTGCCAGGACAGCTCTAACCTTGGCGAAGGCCCACTACCCTGAGATGGACCTGAACCTGCTCACCTCCGGCATCCCAGAGAGCGGCGAGGATGGTGCGCCGGTGGATGAGGCCGCCATCCGGCAAAGCGTGCTTGGATACGATCAACTGTGTGCCCTTGGCACTCAGTTGAACGTATACTATGAAGCATACGAGCTGCCAGGGTCTCCATCCCAAGCTTCGGCATCAGCCTCCACGGCTACTGTAGGTGGTGATGGCGGTGACGAGGTGTCCTCCAAGGTTCCGCCATCTTCTTAGGACGTGCCCTGCAATATGGCAGGAAAAATACTTTGCATCAATTCGGCCCCTGAGTGGGTCTGTAATTTAAACTTAAACTGCATGTGAATATTTCTGCACTGCGACTGATCTGCCTGTGGCGGATCAGTGGAATGCTTTGGAAGTCTTGCAGCTTGTTTTCATGAAGTGGTTTTATTGTGCAAAGAAACTGCCAGGCCTAGTTTTATGCAACTTGCAGTTTTTGACATGCCCAAAAAACAACACTGAAAAAAAATTCACGCGCAGGATTATGCGATCCGCCATCCGGCTCTCTATGCTTGACTTTTCGTGAGATGGCGAAATCTTCGCACGAACAATCCGCTAGGGCAACGATACTTAATAGCAACCGTCCAAAACCCTGAGCAGATGGCGGCTTAGATCGTCAAAAAGTCACTACTCAGGAATCCACACAGAAAACATCGAATGAAGATCAAAACATAAAAAAGCTATCCGGACCGCTTATGGCGGATTTAAAAAAGATGCAAGTGCAAAGCACAATTCCGCAAAGGGTTCTAGACGATCTAAATGAACAATAAAGGAGGTAAAAGACTCAGAAAAAATCAAGAGTGAACCAAATGCTTTATTTCATTGATCATATAGAGGTGCCTATTACATAGTTAGAGGAGTGCTAAGTGTAGAAAGGACGTTGCTGTGCGATGTTCCATGGACGATCTGTCTCGTCGTAGATATCGTCAGGGTCTCTTCGTTTGCACTTCTTACTGGGTCGTTTATCTAGCTCGCGAATATCAACGAGGTAGTAGGAGCCATTCAGTAGAGCTTTGCTAATGACGAAGGGTCCTTCCCAAGGCGGGGATAGCTTGTGGGACTTCTGCTGTTTGAGGCGTAGCACCAGGTCACCCTCTTTGAACGAGCGTTGGCAAACTCGCCGGCTGTGATAGCGGCGGAGATTCTGCTGGTAGATGGCGGATCTCTGGGCTGCTAGGTCTCGTTCTTCTTCCAGTAGGTCCACAAATAATTGTCTGGACGCTTCTGCATCTTCTTCCTTGTAGGCCTCGACTCTTGGAGAATCGTACTGAACATCACTTGGCAAAATTGCCTCTGCTCCGTAGACTAAGAAGAAAGGGGTAAGGCCAGTTGATCTATTTGGCGTGGTCCATAGACTCCACAGCATAGATGGCAACTCCTCTGCCCAGGCTCCAGCTGCTCTATGTAGCGGTGCTTCTAGGCGTGGCTTGATCCCTGGCATGATTAGTCCGTTGGTCCGCTCAACTTGGCCATTAGACTGTGGATGTGCCACAGATGCTAGGTCATGGCAGATTCCATTGTGATGGCAGTATTCTTCAACTTCTCCTTGAGACAAATTAGTGCCATTGTCGGTGATGATGCTATGTGGGATGCCGAATCTAACCACAATGTCCTTGACAAATTTGAGGGCAGTTTTGCCATCAAGTTTTCTGATGGGCTTAGCTTCCACCCACTTCGTGAATTTGTCTACCGCTACCAGGAGGTGCGTAAATCTCGAAGGTGCTATTTTTAGCGGACCCACCATGTCCAGCCCCCAGACGGCAAAGGGCCAAGTTATAGGAATCGTATGCAGTGCTGTGGCGGGCATATGGGTTTGCTTGGAGTACATCTGGCAACCGTGGTAGAGCTCCACAATACGATCTGTATCTACCTTGGCTGTTGGCCAGTAGAATCCATGGCGGAATGCTTTAGCTACTAGGGATCTGGCGGCGGCGTGATGCCCACATTCGCCTTCTTGGATCTCTCTTAGTATTTCGATTCCATCCACATGGGATATGCACTTCATAAAAACTTCCGAGGTGCTTTGTTTGTAGAGCTGGCCATCTATGATGGTGTACGCTTTGAATCTACGCTCGATTTGTCTTTTTTGGACTTCGTCATCGGGAAGCTTCTTGTTCGTCAGATACTCCAGGTAGGGCTCTACCCATGGCGGATTGCTAGGCAAAACCACCATGACGGGAGAGCTTGCTAGTTCCGGATTTTCTGGATCCACCATCTTTACCGATGGTACGCGCAGATGCTCGAGGAATACGCCTGGCGGAACTGCCTTACGGCTAGATCCTAGTTTGGACAAGGTGTCGGCCGCCATGTTATCTTCTCGTCGTACGTGTTTTATGTCGTAGCCGAGGAAAATTTTGGCCATCTCATCCACTTCGTCTCTATATGCCGCCATGACTTCGTTCTGAGCTTTGTATGTGCCAGCCACCTGCTGAGCAACCAGGTCAGAGTCTCCACAGCACATGATGTGTTGTACGCCGATCTCCTTTGCGACACGTAGCCCATGCAGTAAAGCTTCATATTCCGCGATGTTGTTGGTGGTGGGGAAGTGGATCTGGAGAACGTAGCTTAGCTCATCTCCCTTGGGAGATTTGAGTGTCACTCCAGCCCCCGAGCCGTGTAGCAGCTTTGACCCGTCAAACTGCATCACCCAATGCTCTGGTTCTGGGACGGGCGTAGTTTCCTGTGCTTCCTTCCAATCCGCCATAAATTCCGCCAAAGCCTGGGACTTGATGGCGGTGCGAGGCTTATAGTCGATGTCGAAAGAGGCCAATTCAATGCCCCACTTCGCAACTCGTCCTGTTGCGTCACTGTTGTTGATGATGTCCTTCAGTGGGGCCATGCTCACCACTGTGATCTTATGGTCATAGAAGTAATGCCTCAACTTACGAGAAGCTAGGAAAACTCTGTATGCCAATTTTTGGTAGTGAGGGTAGCGCTGCTTGGATTCCGTCAGGACCTCGCTGACATAGTAGACTGGTCGCTGTACGCCATACTCCTGTGCTTCTTCCTTACGCTCTACCACCATGACGATGCTGACCACCCTGTTAGTTGCCACCATGTATAGTAACATGGGTTCCTGGTCTTCGGGAGCCGCTAGGACTGGTGCAGTGGATAACACTCTCTTCAGATCCTTAAGTGCAGCGTCTGCCTCATCGGTCCAGACGAACTCGTCTGATTTCTTCATCAGCTTGTAGAGTGGCAAAGCCTTCTCACCAAGACGACTGATGAATCTGCTCACTGCTGCCACGCAGCCTGTGAGTCACTGTACATCTTTTAGATCTATGGGCCGGGAGATGTCGAGGATTGCCTTGATCTTCTCCGGGTTAACCTCAATTCCGCGATGGGAGACGATGAATCCTAGAAGTTGTCCAGCTAGCACCCCGAAGACGCACTTCGTGGGGTTAAGCATCATGTTGTACTTCCTAAGATTGTTGAAGGTCTCTTGCAAATCCGCTATAAGGCCATCTTGCTTCTTAGACATAACTGCGATGTCATCCACGTATGCGTGGATGTTTCGTCCGATTTGATCCACCAGGCACTTTTGCATAGTGCGCTGATACGTTGCTCCTGTGTTTTTCAGACCGAATGGCATTGTGACATAGCAATATGTGCCATAAGGTGTTACGAACGACGTAGCGAGCTGATCGGAATTTTTCATCTTGATCTGGTGGTATCCTGAGTAGGCAGCTAAGAAACACAGCAGCTCCGATCCCGCCGTCGAGTCAATGACTTGGTCAATGCGAGGCAAGGGAAAAGGGTCTTTTGGACACGCTTTGTTCAGGCCAGTGTAATCTACACACATGCGCAGAACTTTTGTGTTTTTCTTAGGAACTAGCACCAGATTTGCCACCCACTTAGTATGGATCACTTCCTTGATGAAACCTGCTTTCAATAGCTTGGAAATTTCCTTTGCTATGGCGCGACGCTTTTCATCTCCGAAGCGTCTCATGGCTTGTCTTACTGGCTTCGAGCCAGGAATTATCTGCAGAGCGTGCTCGGTGAGCTCCCTAGGTACACCTATCATGTCAGATGGCTGCCATGCGAAGATGTCCCAGTTCTCATGGAGGAACTCGACGAGCGCGCTTTCCTATTTGGGGGACAAATTTGTCCCAATGGAGGTGGTCTTGGTGGCATCGCCAGAGACAAGTTCCACCTGTTTTGTGTCGACCGTAGGCTTGAAGGTGGGCGGGGAGGCGGAAATCTCCTGCTTGGATGCCGGCATCTCCGCGGGGTTCGTAGCGGCATGAATTTCCTTGAACTCCTCGCCGAAGAAAACTGCCTCCGCGAAGGCGTCTTTGCCATCCTCGCGCTCCTTTGCCTTTCTGAAACTGCCATAAACGGTGATTATGCCATCTAGTCCTGGCATCTTCACCTGATTGTAGATGTAACATGGCCTGGCATGGAAGCTTTGGAAGGCAGGGCGACCGAAGATCACGTGGTATGTGCTTTTGAACGGGACTACCTCAAAGGTTATAGGCTCTTCACGATTATTTTCCTCACTACCGAAGGCGACCTTGAGTGTGATGGACCCGAGGGACTTGGCTTGGCGACCAGGAACCACTCCATAGAAGGTGACCGCGCTATGGCAGAGTTGGGTTTTGGTAAGGCCAAGTTTTGTCAGTGTTTCCACGTACATGATGTTCAGGCTGCTGCCGCCATCCATTAAGCATTTGGAGAACTCGTAGCCATGGATCACAGGGCATACCACCATGGCGTAATATCCCTCTGGGATGTGCTCTGGATGATCATCGCGGCTCCAGTGCACCGGTACCTCGGACCATCGGATGTACTGGCGGATTTTTGGCACGGTGGCGTTGAGGGAGTGCATAGCGGCTCTTTGTGCCTTAGCCGTGGGGGGTCCAAGGAATGTGTGAAAGGCACATTTTTTATCCTTGATTGGGTTACCCTTGCCGGCACCACCCTCTGCCTTTTCGGCGGGTTTGGGCGCAGGGTCTTTGTCCATGTCACTGCCATCCCTGGACTCCTTGTCTTTGTCCGCTTTCCCTTTGCCACGAGGCCGTTGCCGCCGGCTGCACTTGAAGCCAGCTTCTTGATCCGCCTTGAGGTCGTTGACAAACTTGCAGTTCCGGTTGGTGTGATTGCACTTTCCCGAAGCATCACGATGGGCGAAACATGGCATATCGCGGTATTCGTCATAAGACACGGGGGCGGATGGTGCCGAAGCGGGAGTTGCAGAACTCCGCGGCTGGCCACTGCTAATACTGCGTCCCCTACCACGCTGGCTGCTTTCGCCCTTGTCAGCGAAGGTTGTGGCCACCATATCCGGAGCCTGCTGCTCTTCTGGTGGATTCTTTCGTTTGTTGCTGGTATTCCGCTTTCCAGTGTTCTGGATGGCGGAAGCCTTCAGAGATTCGCGGGCGTCGCCGGCAGCGGCCGCGTAATTGCTTGCAATGGTGATCATGGAATTTAGGGTCAGTTTCCCTTCGTTCCTTTCCCGCAACAGGCGGTGGCGGAGCAGTTGGCCTCTCTCCAAACTGTCAATAAACGCGAGGATGGCGGATTCGTCGGTAACCCCTTCACAGGAGTTCTTCATATCTAGCCATCGTGCGAGGGAAGTTCGGGAGGTCTCGTCGTCGGCCCGTCGTCACCGTTGGAGGTCACCAACGTTATGGGGTCTCTTGTAAGTCCCCTCGAAGTTTTCGGTAAACGCAGATTGCATATCGAACCAGGTTTGGATGGAGTTTTCCGCCAAGTCATTGATCCACTGCCTCGCAGTGCCGGATAGCATCAGGGGCAAATAGCGGACAGCGACATTGGGTGATCCCCTGGCGAACTGTACTGCGTTGAAGTAGTCTTGTAGCCAAGTCAAAGGCCTATCGACTCCATTGTACTGGCGGATATTTTTCTCGATCTTGAACCCATGCGGGATGGGCTCATCACGAATCCGTTGTCCAAAGCACATTGGGCCGAGGAAGAAGGCTGTTTGAGACTTGGCAATCTCGTTTAGATGGGTACGGGCGTCGTAGGGCTTCTGGTCTGGCGGATCCTTGCGAGAGTTGCGTGACCTTGCTGGTCCGCCGCCACCACCGCCACTGCCATGGGGGCTCCCTGGTGGGGATGGCGAAGGGTCACGTCGTCGTTTACTCTCGCCATCCTGCGACTGATCTTTGCAGCTATGATGGCTTCCTTCTGTTCTTCGTGGAGATGGATCGTCGTCATGGCGGCGGGAGCCTTGCCCTTTGTCATCGTGGTGGCGAGTGGAGCGATGCTTGTCCTTATCGCCGCCACGGTGCGCGCCATCGTCATGGCGAGATCGGTCCCTTCTCTTGGATCTGCCGTCTCTGCTGGTTTCCCGTCGTGGTGGATCGTCTTTGCGTCCAGCGTCACGGCTTCGTCCTCGCTTGCCATCATTGTCGCGTATGACGATCCCTCCCTTTGGGACTTCGAACGTCTTATACTTTGGTGGCGGCATGTTGGTCTTATGGCGAGGAGCAGCATTGTCTTGTTGGTATCCGTAAGCAGGGTAATTCTTGTGGGGTGGCGATGGATTTCTCTGTGGGCCTTTGCCATTTGGTTTGTCATCGGAGGATATTGGGATGGCGTTCGCCCGGTTGCGAGCTTCTCTTCTTCGGATTTCTGAGGATCCGGTATGAGATTCATTGTCAGGGCGCGTACCATAGTTGCCAGCCCCCCCCCCGAGCTTTAGAGGCAGTGCTGGACCTGCATAGGGCGGGATTAGATTCGAGCCGTCGTGACGATGTAGCCTTCTCCTGCTGCACTAATGCTTTGGTCATCAGTTTCACCGCCGTCTCTAGGGCTGCTGGGCTCTTATTATGCTCCAATAGCTCCTTTGCAGCCACGATATTCTCAATGGGCGTAGCCCTGACTTCATCGCGGTTTTTATCCACGTATGGCGGATTCTTGATGTACATCTTGGCCAGAGTTTCCGCTGTTGGTACGGTGAACTCAAGGTTTCGTACCAGCTGCGGGTCGCCTCCCTCGGTCATCTGGTTCTGGATGAGAGTAACATACTTCTCCTCCATGTTCCTTGCGCGCTTCAGCGTGTCTTGAGCTTTAGCAATATTGCCATCAAGCTGCTGGCCCATCTTCTCGACTCGCTTTGCTTCCTTGAGGAGTGCTCGCCTCTTCTTCTCGAGATCGTTCACATCTCTGACATAGTCAGGGGTGATTGGATCTGCTAGAGTTCCGTAGATGACCTTATCCAGCGGGGTCGTGAAGTCTTCTGGATGCTGGTCCTCGGGGATGGCGGGTTGCAGAGGCCTGGGTCCGCCGTGGATCTCAGGAAGTTGTTCCGTGGCGGGATCGGCGGCTGGTGGTAGGTTACCCTGCTCTTTGCCGGCATCTCCGTCGTGGGCTGCCTGAGATGGCGGATCACCGGTTGTCTGCCCAGCATCATCTCCTTTGTTGGTTACGAACACCTGCTTGGCCGCTGCTTGCTGCTCTTCAAGTGCCTGCTGCGCCAATTCCACCTCGATTTTTCTCATGGCGGCGTCGTAATGGTCAGAATCATAGCCCTTGCTGTCCCAGTCATCCGATTCACCACTTTCGTTAAGTGTCTCAAGGATGGATTCACCTGGGCTATCTTCTCCATTGGAGGTAGATCCTGAAGTGATGCCTGCGAACGCAACAAGGCAGTACCGTGGTGTCTCTAACGCCAGATTACTCCTGGCGGATTCACAGCGGTCTTCCACCACTTCCTCTACCTCTAGGGCGGGCTGGGTGGGATTATTTTAGGTCCGATCTGGGCAACTTGGAAAGTTCCAGGTCAGATGAGTCCTCCTTCGTATCCAGCTCGGAAGCGGTCCGTTTGGGGATTTCAGCCATACCGATCCACCGGAAATTGGTTTCCGTGGCGATGGTAGGGTTTGTCTCTCTAATGAAGATGTGGATATCTCCAATCGGAACGACGGTGAATCAAGCAGGGTCTTCTCTAGCCGGCACCCAGAGGTTATCCGCTGGGACGATGGGGAAGCCGGAATCGTAGAGGACGCGCCCGATGGCGACGGTGTCGCCGATGCCTGCAAAGGCGGATCCCGCCTGGATCCGCGCTCTAGACGCGCTTAGCCCCACGGTGGGCGCCAACTGTCGTGGTTTCGTTAACAGATCTGCCATAGAGGTAGGGGTATGGCGGTTTGTGGAAGGGGGTGACCATGGAGGAGCGATCCGGGATGGTGGTAGCACAAGTTTACCCAGCTTCAGATCCCGCGACGGTGGCGAGATCCTACGTGCTGCTATAATTCACTATATGGCAACAAGTGCTCGATTACAATGATGAGGTTGGCTGTTTCGCTATGCGATTGGCCGTATGACTAGAACGTGCCTCAAGGGCTGCTCCACGCCGGGCTTATAAAGGCGCCTGGCGTGGGCTACACGTTGGTACCGGAGCGGATACAACTTGGAGTCCTAGACTAAGTCCTATGCGTGTACTACAAGGTAACCGGCCATGGGCCTGTCTCCGGATCCGCCATGAACTTGTCTAAGGATCCGCCATAAGCGCCTGCGTCCAGTACCGCCGTGGCAACTTTAGCAACTGGGCCGCCCGGTATGGCGAATCCGCCATACCACCCCTGATGGGCCACCCTGGCTTGCTGATTTAGGACTACGTCGCTGGTATACCTATTTGGTATATCCCCAACAGAAATCCTTCTCTCTTCGCTTTCTTCAGATCCCCATCATCGAAAGCGGAGGGAATCCAGCCCAAAGAGTGCTTCTTCGTCCCCTTTTTTGCCATCCTTGATCAATGCACAACTCTCTTGATGGGCATGCAATGGCGAGGCGCTATGGGGATGCGAGAAAGGGCGAGCACAAGGAAGAAGAAGCAGTGGCGGCGGCGGAGGAGCAATGAACTGGCAAACAGTAAAAGTGAAAAGGGTTTTGATGCGGCATGGTGTTGACGTAGATCACCGTCCAGTTGGGAACCCCAAGAGGAAGGTATGATGAGCACAGTAGCAAATTTTCCCTCAGTAAGAAACCAAGGTTTATCGATCCAGTAGGAAAAAGCCAAACTCTAGAAGGTGATGCTCGCTAGCTTCGTGACACTCCAACAAGGGCGCCATTAACGATACTTATTAGCGCGTCTTCAACTAGTAGCAATGTGGAACCTGCACACAACACAACCAAGAACTTTGCACCCAACTTACGATGAGGTTGTCAATCTCACCGGTTTGCTGTAAACAAAGGAATGAGCGTATCGAGTGGAAAGCAATAGTAGTATGCAAGAAAGTAAACAGTGCGAGTAAAGTAAACAAGTGATAGCAATGTAAAGGAAATTGGACCGGGGTCCATAGTTCACTAGTGGGGTCTCTCCATAAGATAAATAACAACATGCTGGGTAAACAAATTACAGTTGGGCAATTGATAGAATAAAGATAACGTGCATATGTCAAGAGGATCACTATGAGATTTACTCTGGGCATTACAACAAAATACATAGACCGCCATCCAACTGCATCTATGACTAATAATCCACCCATGGGGAATCATCCGAGGACCCCGTGAATATTAAGTTGCGAACAACAGATAATTGCATTAAGCAAAGTGTGTAATGTAAACAAAGCAAATTTCCTTAGACACAAGATTGTTGTTTTCTCCCTAGTGGCAACAGCACATCTACAACCTTAGAGGTTTCTATCACTCCCCCAGATTAAATAGAGGCATGAACCCAACTATCGAGCATAAATATCCCCTTTTGGAGTCACTAGTATCTACTCAGCCAAGATAGCTACTAACAACGGAGATCATGCAAGATCATAAACATCATAGAGATAACATAAGATAAAATTCAGAACATCAACTTAATCATAACACCAATATTCATCGGATCCCAACAAACACAACATGTAGAATTACACAACGGTGATCTCGATCATGTAAGGCAGCTCACGAGATCTAAACATGAAGCACATGGTGGAGAAGACAACCATCTAGCTACTGCTATGGATCCATAGTCCAAGGTAGACTACTCACTCATCACGCCGGAGGCAAGCATGGCACTGAAGAAGACCTCTGGTGGTGATTCCCCTCTCCGACAGGGTGCCGGGAAGAGCTTCTAGACCCTCCCGATCTCGGGTCGACGAGGCGGTGGATCGCGATGTGTTTCTGGAAAATTGATAGGGTGTTTAGGTTTTTCCCGTCGGGGGGTCTTTATAGGCGAAGGGGCAGCGTCAGAGGTGGACCAGGGCGGTCTCACACATGAGGGGCGCGGGCCAGGGGCTGGCCGCGCCACCCTACTGTGTGGCTGGCCCGTGGCACCCCTCCGTCTCCTCTTCGGTCTTCTGGAAGCTTCATTAAATAATAGGAGGTTCGGCTTTTGTTTCATCCAATTCTGAGAATATTTCCTGTGTAACTTTTCTGAAACACAAAAACAGCAGAAAACAGGGAACTAGCACTATGGCATCTTATTAATAGGTTAGTTCCGGAAAATGCATAAAAATGCCACGAAGTGTAACAAAACACTAAGCAAATGGTGTAAGAACAAGCATGGAGCATCAAAAATTATAGATACGTTTGAGACGTATCAAGCATCCCCAAGCTTAACTCCTGCTCATCCTCGAGTAGGTAAGTGATAACAAAGAATAATTTTTGAGGTGACATGCACCAACACAATCTTGATCATCTATGTAAGCATTGAGTGTTGGGATCAAAAGAACTTAAAACATGGGCATGAAAGATATAATCTTGATAGAAGAAACTTAGCAACCATGTTATAACATGACGAAGAACACAAATGAAAGATCATGAAAATGAAACAATGAAAGTCACGTGTGTGTTTCAACCATAAGGAAAAACATAGCAAACGGTTTTCAGCTTGTCCTTCATGGAATAGCAAAACATAAATGCATAGGACACCTTCAAGTTTAAGAGGGTGACTAGATACAAATAATTGAAGAACAAGTGAAACCAAAATCATGAATCAATCAATGATAAACTTTGGGACAATGCACATTATACTAAGAATGACAACTAGACGGTGCATAAAGATAGAAGGTGGTGACTCAACATAAAAGTAACAGAAAGGCCCTTCGCAGAGGAAAGCAGTGATTGTAATTTTTATAAACCTTCAAAAATTATGGTACTTACTAGCTTTGAGCTCTCATTGCCCCCATCATAAGCATCTCGAATGGCTAAAGTTAATGCGAGTACAATTATGAAGCATATGCTTGACAAATCATAAGTTGAAAACCTCGTGTCCCGTGAAGTACGAATACCCAAACCTCATGCTACTTGACTTAGAGTCCCAAGCAAGCTCTTGTCATTGTAAATATATGTGTATCATCGAGAACCGCCAACGGGGTACCTCCTGCCCGATGACATGGAACAAGCCCACATCAAAATGACAAGGCAAACAGACAATGAACACCTCGACATCTCTTTTATTTACCATTGGTATAGCTTTTTATTTTGAGATGCGTCGTCGAATGTCCACTATGGGCATGCTATAAATTCCACCATGAATTATGCATGGCTTAGATTAGCGGCCCAGGCGTTTCTCTAACACATATAAAAACTCCATGATCCTGCAAGATTCCCAACTTATTTCACATCGCGAGTATCCATAAACAAAAGATCACGATATCAACTCAAATAAGAAGTGCAATGTTGAAAGCTTACCCCATGACTGTATGGTTTGGCTAATTTCCAACTTACAACTTGCAAGCATAACAACTCAACTTAAGAGAGCCACAATGTCAAAATTTTAAGAATGAGAAAAGTAAAGTGTGCCATCAGGTTCGTGAGAGCTTTACTGACCAATTTTTGCATAACACCAAAAAGAGTTTAATTTGAAGGATAGATAAAAGCAAGTCAAATGTACTTTGGAATAGAAAATTGCTAATAGGTATGTATGGTGGACACATCGGAACAACTTGGTTTTTAGGAGTTGGATGCACGAGTAGAGCTCATACTCAGTACAAAATGAGGGCTAGCAAAAGACTGGGAGCGACCAACTAAGAGAGCAATAACAGCCATAATCATGCAAAGCGACAAAGCAACATTAAAAGAAGCATAAGATGGCATCAAAAGTCAAAAACTAAATGATCATAGAGGCTTATGGCAACTTTGTATGAGTCTAACATGTGTAAACATGCGCCAAGTCAACCAAATAAAGCATCAAGGAGAAAACCAAATTAATGCTTCCAAATAATAAAAACAACGCATGATTTTTTTCAAAGGCTCATTAAGCAATCTCAGTCATTTGAGACAAGTCATGCTACAGCAAAAATCACTAAGCATACTATCAAAACAACATCAAGCACAACATGCAAAAGCCTAAGCCGTAGTCTACACAAGCTCCTTTTTGTACCACTTTTTTGCATGAAACTTTTTCTCTTTTCCAACACCATTCGAACATTTTTAAAACAACTCTTTTGATGAATATCAACATGGACCAGGTCAAATTACACCTTGATGCAAAGATATAACAAGATCTGAACAAAAATCAAGGCAAAAAATGTAAGCTAAACGTAGTAGCAGAAAAAGAGAACACTCGTTGAACGATAAGAGTGAAAAAGGGAGTGTTCTTGGCAAATGAAAAGCAAGGCAACTTCTCCAAAAGAAATTTGTTGGGGTCCAAGCATTTATTGCAGCAAGAAAAACTAAACAAAACTGAAAACTAAAGTAAGGACGCTCCAAGAAAAATGCATAGTGCATGAAGCAATAAAAATATAGTGTGTTGAAAGGTGACCTGATTTTTGCCGATGAAGAAGGGGTGCCTCGGGGGCATCCCCAAGCTTTGACGGATGTACCTCTTGGATATTTCTTGGGGTGCGTGGGCATCCCCAAGCTTGAGCTTTTGTCCATTCTTCAACTCATCTCATCATTCTCCAATCCTTACACTTGAAACTTCCTTCATACAAAACTCGACACAATTCTATTAGCAACGTTAGTGTAAGCATAATATTGAATCAACCCCTTTTTTGTTCAGATTTCAACTCAAAACCACCACATATAAAGCATATACTACTGTAGCAACTTCCCCAAAAGTTCCGTGATCAAAAGAACACAAAAAGAAAGCGATCGAGAGGCAAACACAAATAGTGGCAGAAATCTGTCAAAACAGAACAGCTGACAAAGGTCGGCGTTTTAGAGGGTTTTCTGTTGCTCAAATCAAAAAGTGTAAATCTAATGAAAGTTCGAATATAACCTGGGGCATATGCACAAGAAATCTCAGGTCAAAAAGATATTCTGAGAATTTTCACGAATTTTTACGGTGCAGCACCGAAATCTGTTTCAGGACAGCAACTTCCCCAAATCTTACCTCACCCAAATTAGAGGTTTCTCTTGGCACAACAACGAAATAAAAATGATAAGGAGAGGTCATTACAGTAGTAATAACTTCCAAGACTCAAATAAAAGAAAAATAACTGAAAGTAAAACATTGGGTTATCTCCCAAGAGTGCTTTTCTTTAACGCCTTTGAGCTAGGTGCAGAAAGTGCGAATCAAGTAATATCAAGCGAAGCATTAGGATCAACGGGCGCCTTACGTCTTCCTTTCTTACCCTTCTTAACTCTAGGAAAGACGTGATTGTTGCAAGGTGGAGTGGTAAATTTTATAGTACCTTTCCCCACATCTATAGTGGCGCCGAGGAGTTTTAGTAGAGACCTTCCAAGCGTGATTTATCCCTTTCCTACACATTCAATAACAAGATAATCAGTAGATATCATTTTTCCTAGGACTTTTGTAAACACTCCTTTAGCTATTCCAACAGGAAATATAGTAGCATTATTAGTAAGACATATTTCTTCTGCTCCCTCAGAAAGCCCCCAAAGATTCAAAGATTCATAAACATCCTTAGGCATAAGACAAAATTCAGACATAATATCACAACGAGCATGAAAAGTTTCACCATTAATAGTAATTTTCACCGTAGGAAACCAACTTGAGGGTCCAGAGTTTATTGGAACATAATCATGATGCACGCACAAAGTACCATAACAATCTTTTAAGCAATTAGTTCGAGTCTCAAGAGTTTTCAATCTATTAAAAATGCTCACAAGATCAGCATCAAAATTAGTTGGAAAGCTATAAACTGTAATCAACTTTTTAATAATATTGAAGGCCTGATCTCCATCGCAATGAAGGAAATCTCCTTCTGCAGTAGCATCCAAAGCATATCTATAACGAAGAGCAAGCCCAAAGTATAAGCAACTAAGAAGCAAACTCAAAGTCATTTTTGGTTCAGTTTTTCCATGTCAATCATAAATTCTAGACCAAGCTTCTTTGAAACTTTCCTCACTCTTTTGTTTGAAAGTGAAGATCATTTCCTCGGGCGACATAGTAGTAGCAACTAAACTAGACATAACAAACAACTATAAAGGAAACTAATTTTTTTGTGTTTTTGATAAAACGATGCAAGCAAAAATAAAGTAAAGCAAAACTAAGACAAAGTAAAGGATGTGCGTGCAAAACTCCCCTTGCAGAAGTCTTCTTTTACCTTGGCAACGGCGCCAGAAAATTAGGTTGATGCGGTACGGTGTTGATGTAGATCACCGTCTAGGTGGGAACCCTAAGAGGAAGGTATGATGAGCACAGTAGCAAATTTTCGCTCAGTAAGAAACCAAGGTTTATCGATCCAGTAGGAAAAAGCCAAACTCCAGAAGGTGATGCTCGCTAGCTTCATGACACTCCAACAACGGCGCCGTTAACAATACTTGTTAGCGCATCTTCAACTAGTAGCAATGTGGAACCTGCACACAACACAACCAAGAACTTTGCTCCCAACTTACGATGAGGTTGTCAATCTCACCGGTTTGCTGTAAACAAAGGAATGAGCGTATCGAGTGGAAAGCAATAGTAGTATGCAAGAAAGTAAACAGTGCGAGTAAAGTAAACAGGTGATAGCAACGTAAAGGAAATTGGACCGGGGTCCATAGTTCACTAGTGGTGTCTCTCCATAAGATAAATAACAACATGCTGGGTAAACAAATTACAGTTGGGCAATTGATAGAATAAAGATAACGTGCATATGTCAAGACGATCACTATGAGATTTACTCTGGGCATTACAACAAAATACATAGACCGCCATCCAACTGCATCTATGACTCATAATCCACCCATGGGGAATCATCCGAGGACCCCGTGAATATTAAGTTGCGAACAACAGATAATTGTATTAAGCAAAGTGTGTAATGTAAACAAAGCAAATGTCCGTAGACACAAGATTGTTGTTTTCTCCCTAGTGGCAACAGCACATCTACAACCTTAGAGGTTTCTATCACTCCCCCAGATTAAATAGAGGCATGAACCCAACTATCGAGCATAAATACCCCCTCTTGGATTCACTAGTATCTACTCGGCCAAGATAGCTACTAACAATGGAGAGCATGCAAGATCATAAACAACATAGAGATAACATAAGATAAAATTCAGAACATCAACTTAATCATAACACCAATATTCATCGGATCCCAACAAACACAACATGTAGAATTACACAACGGTGATCTCGATCATGTAAGGCAGCTCACGAGATCTAAACATGAAGCACATAGTGGAGAAGACAACCATCTAGCTACTGCTATGGACCCATAGTCCAAGGTAGACTACTCACTCATCACGCCGGAGGCAAGCATGGCGATGAAGAAGACCTTCGGTGGCGATTCCCCTCTCTAGCAGGGTGCCGGGAAGAGCTTCTGGACCCTCCCGATCTCGGGTCGACGACAGCGGCGGATCGCGATGTGTTTCTGGAAAATTGATCGGGTGTTTAGGTTTTTCCCGTGGGGGGGTCTTTATAGGCGAAGGGGCAGTGTCAGAGGTGGACCATGGCGGTCTCACACATAGGGGGCGTGGGCCAGGGGCTGGCCGCGCCGCCCTACTGTGTGGCCGGCCCGTGGCCCCCTCCGTCTCCTCTTTGGTCTTCTGGAAGCTTCGTTAAAAAATAGGAGGTTCGGCTTTTGTTTTATCCAATTCCTAGAATATTTCCTATGTAACTTTTCTGAAACACAAAAACAGCAGAAAACAGGGAACTGGCACTATGGCATCTTGTTAATAGGTTAGTTCCGGAAAATGCATAAAAAAGCCAGGAAGTGTAACAAAACACTAAGCAAATGGTGTAAGAACAAGCATTGAGCATCAAAAATTATAGATACGTTTGAGACGTATCAGGTTTCTTCTTAAATAAAGCTTCCGCATGAAGGAATGTGGGCTGCAACATGGCGTGCAAAGTGGAAGCGGCAAGCCCACTAATGGGTAGAAATTTCAGGAAATTACCGCGCTGCCCATGTGCAACGGTCAGCGTCCGGTCAAATTTGCATCTCATAAATACAAGAGACTAATGTGATCATGTTCAATACAAGAGACTAATGAAATGAAGAAAAGCGGACCTTTGGTTGACCCATGGATTTATGATTGGGGGAACCTGCTTCACATCATGTGAGGAATCTGAACAAAAATGTGATTACAATGAATTGTATACATGGTTATAAATACATAAGGAGAGAACTATAGATAAAGGAAGTTTAGGAGGGTCTCCAGGACAGTGCGAGGGAGGATGCAATGGGTACCCTAGTCTGGCTCGTGCTTGTCGAGGACGACCTTGGTGGTCTCACACCGGAGGACAACGGAGAAGACTTCTAGGAGCCATCTTCTTGTTCATCTCTCCATTCCCCCGCCGTTCCACCGTCCCCATCTCAACCCCAGCCCGCAGCACCTCCTAGACTTCCACCTCCGCCTGCTTCTCCTTCCTACAATCGGGCCATGGCGCGCAGCTGCCTTCCCCATCTCATCCATAGTCCACAACACCTCCTTCCACCTCTGCATGCTTATCCTCCCTACAATCGGGCCATGGCGCGCAACAACTACTCCAGCGAGCGTGTGGTGAGCTGGTGGCGGCCAGGGTTTGGGAGGAGAATCGTGGAGGGTGATTGGGAAGAGAGACAGTGACAAGGGTATAGATAATAGAGCCCGTCAGTTGAGTACCCCTGAGGCCCGTTAAGCTAGGCCCAATTGTAATACTAGTTCAAATACGAGTTCATGTCGTATGTCGATATTGTAATCTGTATCGGATCCCACCCGATCCTCGAGACCTGGCCATCTATATATAGGGGGCAGGAGAGGACGGTAAGGGACAGATTGAAAGCAAGCCAGGTTCTACACCCATGTTTACTTTCGATACACACCTTGTTTGACTGATTTTACCTTCGAGTTCATCCGATGCCCTATCTCCCCGATCCTAAGTCCTTCATCTAGGACATTTATCGAGTTAACCCTCGTCAATTGGCGCCGACCGTGGGGACTCTGGGCATTCGAATCATGAATTCGACGGCTTTTTGCTTTTAGCCAATAGCAATCCGGAAGTCGATGAAATCCAGATACCCTTCGGAACCGTCGATTTTCAACCTCACCAGTCAAGTTTCACGCAAGTATTCGATAGCATGGATCAAGATATGGATTGACGATCGGAAGTCTAAACTTTCACGTTGGATCACTAGGTTCGATTCGCCTTTCAGATCCGGCGAAACCGGGTCCGTCGGCAAGTGAACTCAAGACAGTAGCAATGTCGGAATCGTCAGAAGGCTCTTCCAGCGAGGTAAACTCGCCAGTCAGCTTAGCAGAAATAGAAGAAGGAAAAATCGCAGGAGGCGACGAAACCATGGAGAATCTCGACTTAGAAGTTCAACTCGAAGATCTCATGATCTGCCACGACGATACCTTAGACAAATCAACAGACACATGGAAGACAGGATTAGAGCTTTCTGAAGATGACAATTCGATCTTCTCAAGTTCCAATAGCAAACTTGACAATCGATACCCGATACTCGCCATCAGAGGAGACAACTCAGAAGAACTCGACGAAAACAACAATCCAGTGCTCAATCCAGCAAATATAAACAGAGGAGCCAATCATCTAGCAGAAGGAGAAACTGCAGACTCCCTAACAACTAGGGAGAAAGTTCGACTATCAGTCGATGAGTGGAGAACAATCAAGACAGCCGTGGAGCACGGCACGCCAATACCAACAAACTCCAGCAAAAATATGCTTTTGGGGTACCACTACGCCCTAAGGCAGCAGGCGAAGCAACTAGCAAAGGAGAGGATTAAAATACAGAAGAGGAAAGACTCAGCCATTGCAGCAAGCGACGCTGCTCATAGAGCACGTAGTGACACTTCATACACAAACAAAAGGCATCATCGACATGGATCAAGGTTTGAAAACCTTGAGTACTCAGAAAGGCAAAGCATCTCCAAAAACCTCGACTCGTCCTTCCTATCGATCGACAAGCAAGGAAACATTATACCAAAAACTCCTGAAGTAGCACTGGTGGCAGCTCAAGCATACTTACATACAACACGGCCAAATCCAGGAGACCCAAGGGAACATATGCACCGTGCAGCACTAAATGGACTGAAGATGGTAGGCAACAAATTATCAGTAAAAGAAGAGGAGGCATATCGCAAAAAAGGAACCCATAAGCCAAGATCGCCACACCATCACAATAGTCCTCGGCATAGGAGTAGCAGTCGACGATCTAGAACACCATCACTGAGGCGACACAGAAGCCCAAAGTATGGAGGAACCCGAAGATCCAGGTCTCCAAAAAAGACATACGATTACGAAGACGATGAAAAAGAGATGGGGGCATCATGCTTTACCCACTGGGTTCGCACCACGCCAGTACCCAAAGGTTTCAAACTACCCCATGATCAGCAAAAATATGATGGATCCCAGGAGCCACAGTCATGGCTCTCGGATTATTTGCAAGCAGTAAAAATATAGGTAGGAACCAAGGAAACAGCTATGCAAGGTTTGCAATTACACCTCACCGGCGCGGCAAGGTCATGGTTGAGCAAATTATAAAAAGGAACAATTGGAAGCTGGGAAGAGCTCACAAAGCAATTCACGAGTAACTTCAAGTCGACATACAAGTGGCCAGCATCCATAGAAGAAGTTAAAGCCTGTGTACAGCAACGCGGTGAAACATTAAGGGCGTATATTCAAAGATGGGGCATCATCAAAAATTCAGCAGTCAAAGTTTTAGACAAAAGAGCAATAGATGCATTCATAGTTGGGTTAAGGTGAGGAGACCTAGTCGAAGAGATGGGCAGAATCAAGCCGAAAACAGTATCAGATTTAATGGATATAGCAAACAGATTTGCAGATGGGGAAGATGCGTGCAACAACAAGCGGACACGATTGCCAGAGGATGATAGAGGAAACAGATATGGAGGCCAAAGGAGAAGATCCCGCAATTACGATAACTATGGCTCTCACAGCCAAGTAGCCGCAGGATACAAGGATAATAGCTACCAAGGGAACGATCGTAAAAGCTCGGGATATCGTAGCTATGGAAAAGAAGACTACAAAAAGTTTCAGACAAGAGAATCCAGAGAGTGCAACCCATCACCAGAAGATATGCTAAACGGACCATGTCACATACGCTCCGCATTTGTTGATGGGAAACGAGTATCCAGGCACGCAATGAAAGATTGCACAACGTTCTTGAAGCTACAGGAAGCAGCACTAAACAAGAAAGCCGAAGCAAAACGGCAGGGGTATGAAGAAAACACAAGCAACGCGCCTGCAAATCAGCAAGGAAACAATGGAGTTCCTCAAAATCAAGACCAGCCAAGCCAGGGATGCGATGACGACGGAGGCTATGTTCCATCTAAAGGGCACATCACAGCAATGATACAACCTATGCCAAAGTTGAACAAAGAGGAAAAGAGCATAACTCGGCAAGTCAACCTAGCAGTAACCTCACATCCAGCAACAACAGAATATTTACACTGGTCAGAGCAACCCATAGAATTCAGCAGAGATGATCACCCAATAACAGTACCTCGGCCAGGAAACGTGCCTTTGGTACTCAAAGCCCAAATTGGGACTTACGATATCGACAGAGTATTCATGGATGCAGGAAGTGGCATAAATCTTTTATATGCAAATACTTTACGAGCAATGCACATCTCATTGGAGTTCCTGAAACCAACTGATTGTTCCTTTCACAGAATAGTCCCAGGGAGCGCTAACTATCCACTTGGTCGAATAGCACTCAACATTTGCTTCGTAAATCAGCAAAACTACAGAAGAGAGAAACTCGACTTCGAAGTCATGGACTGGCCATCCCAATATCACGCGATCCTCGGTTGACCCGCGTTTTCGCGATTCATGGCAGTACCTCACTATACATACCTGGTACTCAAAATGCCAGGGCCCAAATTAATTATCACAGTTAAAGGGAGCTTCGAACTCTCAGATCTATGCGATAAGGAATTCCACAAGATGGCTCAAAACTTCGGCATGATGGCAAACTATGGAGAACCCAAAGATAAGGCAAAAAAAACTCGACTACAGGAACCGTACAACAACTTGAAGCACACCCAGCAGAGCCGGAGGTGAAGAAACCGTGGGTACAGCCATCAGAACAAGAGAAACCTACAGGAGAAGAAGAGAAGAAGACCTCGGCGGCATAGGCGACAAAGTATGTCAAAAGAATAGAGTAAAAAAATAAGGCTATAAAAGCCACGAGCTGTTCCAGGGCAATGCCCTCTAGATCCAGAACACAGGTCATTGGCCGAATCTCTTGGGTCACCCTATGTATCTTACATTATAAGAATAAATAAAGACAAAGTTCCTCCTATTCGAGTTTACATGTCTTTAAACAAAAACTGCGGCAAATGCACCAAAATAAAACGCTCTGAGAATAATTTCTGACAACAAGGTTAGAAGACATAAACTCTCGCGTTCCATACACAAAGCACATAAGCATCATAACATCAGGTTATCAGAATCGTCTACCCCCAGGGGGTCTAAGTAATGATTCTCGTGGAAAAACGCGGCATCTTCTCACAGCAACCTAGCTATAATCCTTCTGGCGGGTTGCAGGGTAGTGATGTCTACGCACGCGTCTGTTCTTGTAGACAGTGTTGGGCCTCCAAGTGCAGAGGTTTGTAGAACAGCAGCAAGTTTCCCTTAAGTGGATCACCCAAGGTTTATCGAACTCAGGGAGGAAGAGGTCAAAGCTATCCCTCTCAAGCAACCCTGCAATTACGATACAGAAAGTCTCTTGTGTCCCCAACACACCCAATACACTTGTCAGGTGTATAGGTGCACTAGTTTGGCAAAGAGATAGTGAAATACAAGTAGTAGTGATGATTATAAGTAGCAAATGTGATCTGATAAAAATATCGCTGCGAGCAAACATGTAACAAAACAGTAAGTAAACGGTGTGCAATGCTTGGAAACAAGGCCTAGGGATCATACTTTCACTAGTGGACACACTCCCAACAAATATAACATAATTGAACAAATAAATAACTTATCTTCACTATGGTACTCTGAATTACTCTCCTATTGAATAACACTAATCATTGTGTAGGGCTATGAAGCACTCCTTAAAGTTCATCAAGTACTTGACAAACACCACTCATAGAGATATCCAAATCAAATCACAACTCAAGATAAATATTATTGCAACTTAGACCAAGTACTAACACGGTGCACACACTGTCAACATTACACCATGAAAGGAGGAATAGATCACTTCAATACTATCATAGTGATAATTATTCTCATAATCCATAAAAGATCACAATCGTAGCCTAGACCAAGTACCACCATGATGCACGCACTGTCACCGTTACACCATGGTAGGAGGAATAGATTACTTTAATAATACACTAGAGTACACATAATGAAGAAGAGTAACATCTACTTATTCAACATGATACAAAGCTCACGATCATATAAAGATCACATCATGGGAGAGAGAGGTGAACCACATAGCTACCGGTAGAGCCCTCAGCCCCGAGGATGAACTACTCCCTCCTCATCATAGGAGACAGCAAGGTTGATGGATATGGCGGTGAGGTCGATGGAGACAGCGGAGACGGCGATGGAGACCGATGGAGATGGCTCCGGGGGCACTTCCCCGTCCCGGCAGGGTGCCGAAACAGAGACTTCTGTCCCCCGAAATTTGTCGACGGCGGTGGAGCTGCGGAACTCTTTCTGGAAAATTGCCGACTCCCCTAGGGTTTTCCGTCCCGAGGCTTAATATAGGCGAAGGGGCATCGTCAGGGGGCTGCCAGGGGCTCCTCCCACATAGGGGGCGCGGCCAGGGGCTGGGCCGCGCTGCCCTGGTGTGAGGCTGGCCCCTGGCCCCCCTCTGGTTCTCGTTTGGTCCTCGTCCTTCGTCCGGGAAAAATAAGACTTCTGGAACTTGTTTCGTCCAATTCCGAGAATATTTCCTGTGTAGCTTTTCTAAAACACAAAAACAGCAGAAAATAGGGAACTGGCACTGTGGCATCTTGTCAATAGGTTAGTTCCGGAAATCGCATAAAAACGCCACGAAGTATAACGAAACACAAGGCAAATGGTGTAAAAACAAGCATGGAGCATCAAAAATTATAGATACGTTTGAGACATATCAGCATCCCCAAGCTTAACTCCTGCTCATCCTCGAGTAGGTAAGTGATAACAAAAGAAATAATTTTTGAGGTGACATGCACCTACACAATCTTGATCATGTATGTAAGCGTTGTGAGCTGGGATCAAAAGAACTTAAAACATGGGCATGAAAGACATAATCTTGATAGAAGAAACTTAGCAACCATGTTATAACATGAAAAGAAACACAAACAAAAGATAATGAATAATGAAACAATGAAAGTCAAACGTGTGTTCAAATCATATGGAAAAACATAGTAAATGGTTTTCAGCTTGTCCCTCATGGAATAGCAAAACATAAATGCATAGGACACCTTCAAGTTTAAGAGGGTGACTAGATACAAGTAATTTAAGAACAAGTGAAACCATAGTCATGAATCAATTAATGATAAACTTTGGGACAATGCACATTATACTCAGAATGACAACTATGCTCTCTTAGACGGTGCATAAAGATAGAAGGTGGTGACTCAACATAAAAGTAAAAGAAAGGCCCTTCGCGGAGGGAAGCAGTGATTAAACATGTGCTAGAGCTTTTCATTTGTAAAACAGAGAGATAAAAATTGGTTTTGAGAGGTGGTTGTCATTGTCAATGACTGGCAATGGGGTTCTTACTATCTTCCATACAAAAATGAAGCAAGTTTTTGAGAGAGAGATTGGCACTTTTGTGCTCTTTTATAAAGCTTGGCACTCCTCCCCACCTTTTTTCCTTTCTCAAATCATGGTTAACCGATTCCATCGGGTGCCCACCAACATTCACATACCATGGAGGAGTGCCTTTTTTCTTTCTTTCTTTTTTTTCTTTTTGGAATAAGGCAATATGGAAGATAGCAAATCCGACCACTACGTCCCCATGAGCTGAAAACAGTGTCACAAAATGAGAAGTATTTTGAATGTTTTTTTGAAAGGTAGCACATGAAAATTTACTTGGAATGGCTTACAAATACCATGCATAGGAATTTATAGTGGACACAATGGCAAACTTGGTTTTTGGGAGTTGGATGCACGAGTAGAGCTCATACTCAGTACAAAACAAGAGCTAGCAAAAGACTGGGAGCGACCAACTAAGAGAGCAATAATGGCCATAATCATGCAGAGCGACAAAGCAACATTAAAAGAAGCATAAGATGGCATCAAAAGTCAAAAACTAAATGATCATAGAGGCTATAGGTGACTTATTTTTGTAGTCAACATGGTGTAAGCATGCGCCAAGTCAACCCAAATAAAGCATCAAAGGAGAAAACCAAATTAATGCTTCCAAATAATATAAACAACGCATGATTTTTTCAAAGGCTCATTAAGCAATCTCAGTCATTTGAGACAAGTCATGCTACAGCAAAAATCACTAAGCATACTATCAAAATGACATCAAACATGACATGCAAAAGTCTAAGCCACAGTCTAAACAAGCTCCTTCTTGTACCACTTTTTTGCATAAAGCTTTTTCTCTTTTCCAACACCATTAAAATCTTTTTGAGGGAACTCTTTTGAGGAAAACCAACATATACCAGAGGTCCAAATACACCTTGATGCAAAGATAAAACAAGATCTGAACAAAAATCAAGGCAAAAAATGCAAGCTAAACGCAGTAGCAGAAAAAGAGAACACTCGTTGAACGATAAGAGTGAAAACTAGAGTGTTCTTGGCAAATGAAAAGCGAGTTCATCTCCTCCAAAAGAAACATGATGTGATCTAACCATTTATTGCAGCAAACTAAACTAAACTAATACTGAAAACAAAAACAACTGATGCTCCAAAAAAACGCATAGTGCATGAAGCAATAAAAATATAGTGTTTTGAAAGGTGACCTGATTTTTGCCGATGAAGAAGGGGGTGCCTCGGGGGCATCCCCAAGATTTGACGCTTGTACTTCTTGGATATTTCTTGGGGTGATGCATGGGCATCCCCGAGCTTGAGCTTTTGTCCATTCTTCAACTCATCTCATCATTCTCCAATCTCTACACTTGAAAACTTCCTTCATACAAAACTAAACACAAATCTATTAGCAACATTAGTGTAAGCATAACATATAATCAACCTCTTTTGCTTCAGGTTTCAACCCAAAACCACCACATATAAAGTATATACTACTGTATCAACTTCCCCAAAAGTTCCGTGATCAAAAGAACTCAAAAAGAAAGCGATAAAGCGGCAAACACAAATATTGGCAGAAATCTGTCAAAACAGAACAGCTGACAAAGGTCGAATTTTTGAGGTGTTTTCTGTTGCTCAAATCAAAAAGTGTTCAAGTAATGAAAGTTTGGATATAACCTTGGGCATATGCACAAGAAATCGCAGGTCCAAAAGATATACATATAATTTTCACGAATTTTTACGGTGCAGCAACGAAAACTGTTTCAGGACAGCAACATCCCCAAATCTTACCTCACTCAAATTAGAGGCTTCTCTTGGCACAACAACGAAATAAAAAGGATAAGGAGAGTTTATTATAGTAGTAATAACTTCCAAGACTCAAATAAAAGAAAAATTACTGAAAAGTAAAACATTGGGTTATCTCCCAAGAGTGCTTTTCTTTAACGCCTTTGAGCTAGGCGCAGTAATTTGCAAAGATGCTCATGTGGGCGCCATATAAGAGCTTAAGGCAAAGGTGCCATATAGGAACTTAAAGCAATAGAGAGCATCAAAAAGCAAAAGTGAAAGACATTTAAATCTAAACCACTTCCTATGAAAAATAGTCTTGTAAAGAGACAAGTCATGAAAGCGCAAAGCAAAAAGCATAGGAAGGCAAAACAAGTACAACTTCAAGAATTGCAACATAAAGAGGGGAAACTCAATATTGTTGAGATCCATCAAACCATGTTTCCCTCTCTTATAATAACTTTTAGTAGCATCATAAATAGAATTAATAATATAACTATCACATAAAGCTTCCCTATCATGAGCCACATGCGTAAAAGAATTAATACTCCCCACATGAACAATAGTAGTAGGAGCAGATTCAACAAAATAATTATTCTCATCACCATAAGCATCAAAAACAGGAGGCATATTGTAATCATAACTAATTTCCTCCTCAAAAGTAGGTGAACTGAAAATATTATACCTGTCATCATAACCATCATAAACTAGAGGTTTAGTGTCATCACAAGCTAGAGAATAGCTATTTCGCAAAGCATATTCATCAAACATATCATCATAAGAAGGAACATGGACAGTAGTAATGGTACAACAATTATTAACCTTAGAATTGGTACCAAAAAGATTTTCAATATCAAAAGTAGAGTGCTTTTCCCAATCATGATCACTAACATAGGTAACAGGCATAGGAACATCACATAGGGGAGATAAAATATCATCAGAGCAAACTTTCTCCACTAAAGCTGGGGAACTAAAAATATCATGCTTAACAAAACCAGCTTCCCCAAGCTTAGACTTTTCTATAGCATTAGCAATAACGGTGTTCAAAGCATTCATACTAACAACACTATTAGCATGCAAATTAAGCTCCAAAGGTTTTTCAATTTTCTCTTCAAACACTTCATATCTAAACTCAGGAAAAAGACTAAAGAACTCTTTGTTTTCCATTAAGCCTAACTAGTGAAAATAAAAACAAGAAACAAAAAGATGTAATTGCAGAATCTAAAGGAAATAACTCCGAGCACTCACACAGGAGGATGCGAGTACCTTTTACCTTACCTCCCCGGCAACGGCGCCAGAAAAGAGCTTGATGTCTACGCACGCGTCTGTTCTTGTAGACAGTGTTGGGCCTTCAAGTGCAGAGGTTTGTAGAACAACAGCAAGTTTCCCTTAAGTGGATCACCCAAGGTTTATCGAACTCAGGGAGGAAGAGGTCAAAGCTATCCCTCTCAAGCAACCCTGCAATTACGATACAGAAAGTCTCTTGTGTCCCCAACACACCCAATACACTTGTCAGGTGTATAGGTGCACTAGTTTGGCGAAGAGATAGTGAAATACAAGTAGTAGTGATGATTATAAGTAGCAAATGTGATCTGATATAAATATCGCTGCGAGCAAACATGTAACAAAACAGTAAGTAAACGGTGTGCAATGCTTGGAAACAAGGCCTAGGGATCATACTTTCACTAGTGGACACACTCCCAACAAATATAACATAATTGAACAAATAAATAACTTCTCTTCACTGTGGTACTCTGAATTACTCTCCTATTGAATAACACTAATCATTGCGTAGGGCTACGAAGCACTCCTTAAAGTTCATCAAGTACTTGACAAACACCACTCATAGAGATATCCAAATCAAATCACAACTCAAGATAAATATTATTGCAACTTAGACCAAGTACAAACACGGTCACACACTGTCAACATTACACCATGAAAGGAGGAATAGATCACTTCAATACTATCATAGTGATAATTATTCTCATAATCCATAAAAGATCACAATCGTAGCCTAGACCAAGTACCACCATGATGCACGCACTGTCACCGTTACACCATGGCAGGAGGAATAGATTACTTTAATAATACACTAGAGTACACATAATGAAGAAGAGTAACATCTACTTATTCAACATGATACAAAGCTCACGATCACATAAAGATCACATCATGGGAGAGAGAGGTGAACCACATAGCTACCGGTAGAGCCCTCAGCCCCGGGGATGAACTACTCCCTCCTCATCATAGGAGACAGCAAGGTTGATGGAGATGGCGGTGAGGTCGATGGAGACGGCGGAGACGGTGATGGAGACCGATGGAGATGGCTCCAGGGGCACTTCCCCATCCCGGCAGGGTGCCGGAACAGAGACTTCTATCCCCCGAAATTTGTCGACGGTGGCGGCGGAGCTGCGGAACTCTTTCTAGAAAATTGCTGACTCCCCTAGGTTTTTCCGTCTCGAGGCTTAATATAGGCGAAGGGGCGTCGTCAGGGGGCTGCTAGGGGCTCCTCCCACATAGGGGGCGCGGCCAGGGGCTGGGCCGCGCTGCCCTGGTGTGAGGCTGGCCCCTGGCCCCCCTCCGGTTCTCGTTTGGTCCTCATCCTTCGTCCGGGAAAAATAAGACTTCTGGAACTTGTTTCGTCCAATTCTGAGAATATTTCCTATGTAGCTTTTCTGAAACACAAAAACAGCAGAAAATAGGGAACTGGCACTATGGCATCTTGTCAATAGGTTAGTTCCGGAAATCGCATAAAAATGCCACGAAGTGTAACAAAACACAAGGCAAATGGTGTAGAAACAAGCATGGAGCCTCAAAAATTATAGATACGTTTGAGACGTATCAGGTAGCCTCTAGATGAACTCGCAAACTAGCTCCACCTGGAGGATAACTCAATGACATGGAACTATAATTAAGCCGTGGATGCCACTTACGCACCCACCCAAGAGCAAAATTGGCGCCAGCCACCAGGTTGAGCTCTATCAGCCGATGAATTCGCTGACTAGATCTAAAAGTGTCGAGTAGCAGCGGAAAGCTTCCAGGCAGAGGATTGCGAGGAAGCATGACAGAATACATGGTCGTCAGAGATCTTCGACAACCATCAACTGCCTCTCCAATATGCTGAGCACGATCTTGAAGTAACACAATAGCACGATGGCGTCGGGGATCAGACCACAAACTTTTGACTCCCTCTGATGCTTTCTCCAGAGCCGTAATGCGCTCAGAAACCCAACGTGCCTCAGCAACAAAGTCCAGACAAGTACCTGAGATAACAAAAAGTATTAGACAACAATAGTGGAATGAAAGGGAAAAAAAGAAAGGCTGCAAGGAACCTCACATCGCAACATCTCGCAGACAGATTCGATAATACCAATGAGAAAGGAGTCGCATTCTTCGAGATGCACGATTTTGGCCATCAGACCCAACACCTTATCCTCAAGTACGGATATCTGTTTCATAAAGCCGCAAGATTTGCTGGCCTTATCCACAGCAAGCTTCGCCTGGCGTTTCATCAAGGATAAACGACCTTCAAGGTCCGCAATGCTTAGCGAATATTCCTTGCATCGACAAGAAGAGCGAGGAGGTGAAGCAGTTCCGGAGTCAAACATATTGACAGGAGATGGAGCTCGATCACGACCTGACGATCCACCAGCATGCATAGGCTGGAAGCCAAGCAGAAAGAAGAAAACAAAGATCTCAGAAACCCCATTCAAGCCAGACATTTCATAAAAGAAAGGTATTTACAGCGAGTACAAGCCCCTTGACTGGTTCTCGGGCAAAATATAACTAGAAGTTCACTACAACACAAGAAATGAAAACTACAAAGGGAGACTATGTCTACGCCACCTCAGCATCATGCTCCATGGCAGAATTAGGCGTGGCAGAGGTAGCACCAGCATTGGGAGGAGGCATAGATCCACTTGTCACCAGAGTCGAAGAAACTAGCGTAGCAGAGGTCGTAGAAACCGCCGAAGGAGAAATTATGGATACGATGCCTGGTGCATTCTTCTTCATCTTCTCGAAAAAAACCCGCAGCTCCGAAAGAGGTCGACCGCGGGAAGAGCTCACCTTCTCCTAGTTGACCTCTTCGCCATGTGCGTAAGTGAGCGCAATGGCCCCCTCTGCACCTCACTTCATGGAGCGGCCCTTCATAAGAAGGATAGGATCGTCGGGGGTGTCAAAGGCCTTGGCAAGCTTCTTCAAGTCAGTATCTGGCACCTCCGCTCTCTGCTTGGGCCACAACCCGACGAAAATCCGCGCGAGCACGCGGCTAGCCAACTCGAAGATCTCCTGGATAGAAATCTAGTTTGCCTCCAGAAAGTTAACTGCGGCCATGAGAGAATCGTCATCTGGCTGCAAAGATGATGAAGACACCCCAGTATGTTCTACACAACCAAGGAAACAAAAGAAAGAGGAAAAAGCAAACATCAGCAGGCATAAGAGCGGGCAACTCAACAAAGATGGGAAAGGCATGATATTCACCTCCAGCAAGAGCAGACATTTTATTAAGCCGTTCAGTCATGGCATGTTCCCGCTAGATGTGCTCCTTATTAGCATCAGAAAGGGCCTTCTCCGCTTTCCTGGCCCTAGCCAATGCTAATTTAGTGGACTTCTCAGCAATGGTTTTGGCAGCAGTGGCAACATCCCAAGCTTTTCTAAAAGCTTCGAGTTCAGCTTCCAGAGACGAAATGCGAGCATTAGCTGACTCCAAAGCATCTGTAGTTCAAAAAGGGAGAAAAAAGTCGAATAAAGAAGCAAAGAAAGGCACTCAAGACAAGCAAAATATAGGAAAGAAGATTACCCTCAGAAGCCCTCGTAGCTTTCAAATACTCGACACATTCATTGCCCAAAGTGACAAATTTCTTCATCAAGATCTGTCCAGAAAAAACACGTGAGTATGAAGATCACGCAAGGAACAAAAGCAAAAATACCAGGATCACCACGCACATCGTCAGAGGAGCTCGTCGACCTATGGGCCTCAAGGGAAGCACCGGCGTCTGTCAACTTCTTCAAACGCTTGGATCCACGAGTAGCGATGACCTTCTTAACAGGAGCCTTGCGAGCCTTTGGAGACTTCACCACCGGTCAACCTCTTGCAAAGAAGGTTCGTCGGTAGCCATAGTCTCAGCAGAAGGAGCAGTGACAGCATCCCTCTTCGGGTCCTTGTTGTCACTGTAAAGAAAACAAAAGGCAAGAGACTTCACATAAGTCGAAAGGAAGAAAGCAAGTACAAAATAAAAAGCCGAGTTAGCAAAAAACTCACGAGTCCAAGGCGTCGAAAAGTTCTTGCTCGTCTTCTAGAACAAGCGTCTCCCCGGCCACAGTTTTGTGCGCGAAGGCACTCGAAGAAGCGAGCTACTCGACACGTTTCCTCTTCTTTTCAACGCCAAGATCTTCAGAAAGTGCAGGAGGAGGCGACATCATCGAGCTGGTCCCTTCCAGCGAATCTTCGCCTTCATCTCCATCTTGGCTGTCCTCAGCCTCAGGGGCTTCGGAGGCAGCGGAAATAGGCACATTTTGAATGGCCCCTCCCTCTGGGAGAGGAGGGCGAGAAACAAGGGATTGGTGATCCTGAAAGGAAAGCAAGCCGAGAGTTACAAGACAAACAATGATAAGATAAGAAGAAGGCGAATAAAGATAGTAAACATACTGCAGGCAAAGGATGCTCGGAGTCGAAGTATCTAGCGGCCAAATCCGCAATTTTATGATCTTTAGTGAGAGTAGTAAGAGCTCTCACTCGCTTGTCAAGATCCTTCTTCTCCATAAGATCTTCAGATACTTGAGAAGAATCTCCCAAGCCAAAAAATGTCCATAGTTTGGAAAGACGATGCCACAGAGGTTGAACTCGACATTGCAGGAAAAACGCCATGAGTTGAGTACCCAAAAGTGCACCTCCTCTACCGCTCTTTAGCTCTTGGATGCGGGCTAGAAGAGGTTTGATTTCCTCTATCTCAGCTTTCGTGGGAGGCGAATCCCACGAGACCAATTTCTTCACTTCTTTGGAGGCGTCAAAAGGGGCAATGCCGTAGTGGTCAGAGGAAGAGACCTTCCGGTCTTTGATATAAAACCATTTCTTCCTCCAACCTTGTACTGAGGCAGCCATGGAAAACTCTAGGTACTGAGATTCAGCACGGATAGAGACAACAGCCCCGCCTAGTTCAGGCTTTTTTATTAAAGCGACACTAGGGCGGAGCCGAAAGAGGAATTTCCAGAGAAGAAAATAGGGTTCAATCCCCAGAAATGACTCGCAAAGGGTAATAAAACAAGCAATGTGAAGAATCGAGTTTGGTGTGAGCTGGTGAAGCTGCACACCGTACATGAAAAGAAGCCCATGAAGGAACTCGTGGGCAGGGAGAGAAAGACCGCGCAAGAGAAAAGCAAAAAACATCACCCGAAAGCCGCTCGGGGGCTTGGGGATCCGCTCAGTGCTAGGGAAGGTGACCTGATCATCGTCGGAGATGAGGCCATCAGCGTGGGCCTTGTCCAGATCCTCCTGCTTGAAATCAGAAGGCACCCAGCTGGTCGCGGAGTTAGCAGTGTTGCTCTTGCCCATCTTGTTCTTCTGCGCAAGATGCTTGACGCGCATCTACGGCTTGCGCATGGGGGCTGTGCAGGAGCTCAGAGGCGTGCAAGGTTTGCAACAATGGTGGCGGCAGCAGAAGCGAGGAACTGGTAAACAGTAAATTTCCCCACTCTCCCCTTTATATAGCTTCCTGATGAAGGAACGTGGGCTGAGACGTGGCGCAAGGAGCGGAAACGGAGCCCACTAACGGGTAGGGAAATTGTGAAATTACTGCGCTGCCCATGAGTAACGGTCAGCGCCAAAATCAAAATTACACACAGTGTGATTGTATTAATGACATCACGAGAATTCGAGTAAAGGGAAATAAGACTATGACAATGAAAAGTTTGGAGTGACATATCTGCGTATTGATGATAACCAAGGAAGTCGACGAAAAACTGATATGAAAGCTATAGAGGAGTTAAGGAAGAACATTTCACTCTTTGAGTCTATACCCGAAAATATTCGACTATAGCCTCGGGGGCTACTACCATCGGGAGCGCTGAGCGCGCACCCGACGATATTATCATATAAAGCTTCGATCTAATGATTAAGAGTAGGCACAACATATTTGAGCCTATAATCGAAATAAGACTTTTTCGACTATAGCCTCGGGGGCTACTCCCATCGGGAGCGCTGGACGCGCATCCGACGATGTTTTTTCATGAATACTGGAGAGAGGAAGGCGAGAGAAGCTTCAGGAAGCATCATTACTCCCATCGGGAGCGAGTTTTTTATCAATCAAGGTTGAATAAACCCGAATATTTTGTACATTGAAATAGTCAAACAAGGCTATGACATATGATTCTCGAGTTGCGTCATCGCGACAAAACTTGAATGTCGTGGTTGAAATATATCACGAAGGTAAGACCCCAGGATCCGTCTTGTGTGGCCTGGTATACGCACATGGATGCGCTCTGCTAGTACGTATCCATGTCTACGACGTGAAGAAAATCCTGGTGGACGCACTGGGTACCCTGAGAACCACTGGGATTCATTCTTTGTGAGTCCTAAATGCGGCAAAAGAATGGGTTTGACCGGTTTCCCGAATTCAAGTCCAAGGGGATTGAATTTGAAGTAGGTGACAAGTATCTGTTCCGACAGTTAACTGGCCTCTTGATCCGTCAGAGTTGTCAGGCTTGTTCATCAAAACCCCTTGTGAGACATTATAATAAAAAACAAGTTGAAAGTCTAAGTCAAAGATTTGAAGATCTGAAGAAGTCAAGTATTGATCAAGTCGAAGATTTGAAGATCTGAGATTCAACCCGAATCTGCAATTCTGGTAGAATCTCGGGGGCTACTGACAAGGGTATAGATAATAGAGCCCGTCAGTTGAGTACCCCTGAGGCCCGTTAAGCTAGGCCCAATTGTAATACTAGTCGAAATACGAGTTCATGTCATATGTCAATATTGTAATCTGTATCGGATCCCACCCGATCCTCGAGACCTGGCCATCTATATATAGAGGCCAGGAGAGGACGGTAAGGGACAGATTGAAAGCAAGCCAGGTTCTACACCCATGTTTACTTTCGATACACACCTTGTTTGACTGATTTTACCTTCGAGTTCATCTGATGCCCTATCTCCTCGATCCTAAGTCCTTCATCTAGGACAAATGCGGGAGCCAGGAGGGATTGGGCAGCAATGCTAGGGAGGGGATTGGGCACGCGGGGTTAGCCCCGCACATCCTCGCGTACCCCGCAAAAAAATGTGTTGTGAGGCTAAATGATGGGCCCGAAAACGTATGGACCCACTGGCAGAGACCAGTCTCTGGTACGCGCAGCAGTTAGCCAAAATACTATTCACATGGGTAAAATCGTCTTACCACAATTTGATGGTGCGGAAGCAATGTAAAATCTTGATCTGATGGTTCAGAATGCCTAATTTCTGAGGTAACTCCTTGAACCCCCATCAATTTTATACTGCAAGCTTTACATCAAACTTGAAATATATATTTTGGACCAGTTAATTAATTACCAGATAGCATAAGTACAAATAATCAACTCATATAAGTAAATTTGTAGCCTGAACGCACCAACACATACCGGAGAATGATACATATTGCAGGCATAATTTTCAAAGAAAACCTAGGCACTCCGAAAAGAAGAATGAAATGGAGTCACACAATTGAATCTCGGCAATGATTCACACCCAGATATGGACTAATTAAGAAGAGCATACATTCCCTCTGTTCATGGGTACGCTAGCCATAGAAATCTCCTCCAATTATTGTTTTGTACATAAAGGTTATATTGCCATGTTTATCTTCATAAGTTTGCAATGTATATTAAATTTTTTGGCCTGCCCAAAGCATATATTTAAACTCAAGAAATACTATAACCAGATAATAGCAAAAACCTCCTACCAATACAGAAGTTTTAGGAATCAGTTTCAAGTGAAGAATGCAACATACCTAAACTGCGCTCACCATTGTAATAAAGAAAAATAAGAGGAACTTGGATAAGATAAAAGTTATCAAAGAATAAAATTGGATATTGCCAATTTCATCTTACAGTAGGAGGTATGGCTATTATATGTGCAATGAATACATAGATCAGAGGAACATAATCTAAGAAAGAAGCTATTAACGTAGCAGCCCATCATATATTGTGCAACATAGGCACGGATAAGGATCATATTTCCTTGTCCTAGGTACTATTTATCATCTACGAATGAACGCAAGCAAGTTTGACAGTGGCAGAAACAAACATGAATAAGCAGCATATTTCTAAATGGTGGCAGGCATCTACTATTCAGAAGTAAAATGTTTACCTATCATATATAAGCAAAGAAAGTGCATCATATATAAAGTTGGCCTAATAAATATACCACCTGCAAACACTCAATTTTTCATGAGCCAGACCGACATCCTAAACATATCTAGTCTCCAAAATAGGGAAATACATCTGCACAATTGCATATGCTCTGAACATCCTATATTTATATTTTCCAATACACGTATTCAATCATTTATCCTCCATTAGCTTCTCACCCGTTGTTGAACACCCAGATCCTTTCAATAGTTATGCACAATTGCTTTGAACACATGGATACTATTTATGTACAGTACAATGCAACTGCATAGAGACCATCCAAATGGATAAGAACTATAGCAGAATCACATGGAATTTACATGCAAAAGAACTATAGAAGTTTAGTGGACAATACAAATAGTACAACTCATCAGCTGATGCCTAATTAGCACCATGAGCACAAGCATTAAGAACAGAAAGGGACAACCACTAACTAAGCAAATAGCCAAGATCATCAATACCACAGCCCCACGTTCCTGTCAGTCAAAACTCGAGGGTCGGACACCCCAGAGAGCAGAGAAAGTATAAATAAAAACTTGCCTAAACCATGTGCTACAGTCTCCCGTTTACCTTTAATCTCGCCATCCCACCAAAGAAACATCTCCAGCCTTGAGGGTAGTTCCGTTTTTTTGTACACAGCGAGATAATTCACACTGACATCTCCTGAACTGAACAAACAGAAATGATGCTTGTACTGAATTGCATTCTTTTTTTTTTTGCATTCAAAAAAGTTTGAATTGCATGCATTCTGCTCACAAATTAAAATATATAAGGAAATGCATACAATTGATATCAAAGTAAAGATTAAAGAAATACCTTACTATACATGAATTTGGAAATTAGCAGGAGTTCATACTGATCAAGCTACCAAGCTTTGTGCGTAAGATTTTAATCCCAGCGCTGGCCACAACATCAGTCTAGAGTGATGATAGTACAACTTTAAAAGATTTGTTCCTGCAGTTAAATGGTAGTGATGATGTAACACCCCATAACCTTGTTTAAGCAGAGTTTGGTAATGCAAAAATGAGGGCCAACAAAACTTTTTACAACTAGATAAATAAAATAGATTTTTCCAGTATGTTTGCCTAGATCTTTGTGAAAAATCTTGCTTGCAAGAGTGTGGATTGATGAATAAGTTTGTGGACCAACACAATCCTTGTGTTCTTGTGATCATGCCCTCACTCATACTTCTAGCCTTTTTTTATCCAAAACAAAGTAACTTGGCACCTCCTTTATTTTCAAAATGTTTTATTTTCTAAAACAGGAGCCAAGACCTATTTTAAAACAAAAGCTTTACGAAGACTAAGTATTTATAAAACTACAGGGACATAGTGTTATGATCCCACTATTTTACAAAACTACTATTTTATAAACCTCGGTCAGTGGTTTTCAAACACCTTTGGGAAAACTTGGTAAAGGAGATGTTTATGTATCCAATAGTTTTTGAAAGTATTTACAAAAGCTTTCTTCCTTTATTTGAAACTCTTTACAACTTCACCCAGGCATGATCATTTCAGAGTACTTCTTATGTCCTTGTTCTAGTAATGCTAGATTGGTTGCTAATGTTTAGTTCTATGTGATGAGTTGATATGGTGTGATCTTACTTGACTTTAATTAAGTTGCTTGTGTGTAGTTATGATCTACAGGTAGGCCTGTGGCCTAACTCAATCCTTATTTTTTTTTAAACAAAAATTAAATTCTAATGTCTCACCATAAGACATTAGGAGCTCACCCTAAAAAGAGTTATGATGATCAACCTAGCCCAAGAGAAGCGTCAAGGGTGTTATTAATATCATCTCCATCCAACCATAAAGGGTTTCACTCAAATTTAGAAAATCTTTCTTGCATGCATTTCCTCAAACACCTTGTCTGCAGACCTATCTTAACTTCTGTTAGCAGATTCAGTTTCAGACGCTTGTCTTAAGCTCATATACTCTATCCATAAAATGTACTTTCCTAGAACTCATCTTTGACATGTGTTCTTTCATTTCTTCCATTACCACTTGGTCAATTGAGGCCATCTTCTAATTGTTTCAGTCTTGTTTATGAGGCTAATCAAATCACTAACCATTTGACTATTATCAGATGCAGTTTTGCTCACACTCTTAAATTTCGAATTAAATTGTTTAGAGACCATTCTAGGACCTAATCCTATTCCTCTTGACCTGCTCTAACTATCCAAGCACTTGTTGGTGCATTTTAAAGCCTACCGCCCATTTATGTGACCTTGTTTTGAAACCTAGTCAAAACTGTTTTCACTCCTTTTCATTCTCCCTTAATCTTCTTGGTCACATGTCAAGACTCAATATGATTTCTCTCCACAATTCAATTACTGTCTACTAACTTTGGAAATGGTATTCATGCATAATATCACCACTCCTCCATCAAATATAACTATTTCCTTATTCCATCTTTCTCATTTATCGAAATGCATAAAATGGCAACTATGCTATTTCCTATCCTTTTCTTCTCATCAAACATATAGGTAATCTCCTACCATGCTATCTTATTCTTGTAGAATCCCATGGAACCCAAAATCCTAGTTGCTTACTCCCAAAACTATCCAAAGTCTTACCCAAATTAGGATTAGGACCAAACCTTGGAGTCCAAATGTTTGTGGCAAATAGAATTTGCCAAAACCTGGCAAGTGCATAACTAGGATACTTACTTCCCTCTTGACCTATTCTTCCTCATACACTTCTTGGAGAAAATTAAGCTGCGCAAATCCAAATTTGATCTATGCATGCATCAAGTTATATTTTCATCTCTAACTACCTATTCCTAACTATCTCAAATTCTTTTGAAACTCAACCAAACCAACCCCTATGACCACTCCAGCACCCTCACCTATCTCTGGTCGAAATTGTACTATGGCTACAGTGCTCACTCTTGCTAATTGGTTCCGGGAAGGGGGAAGAGAGAAGAAAGGACACATGCATGCCTTGGGCAAAATCTTTGCAAGATCTTGCTCCAAACCACACCATCTATTACAACCAGTAAGTATGCAATTACCTGCACACATGTACCCTCCAAACTGCAGCCTTACCTCTCCCTAGTCCTCTCTCTTTCTGTCTGTTGCCCTAGGACGCCATAGACATGGCCAATTTTCTAAACGACCACCTTTGCCCAAGCCACCGCGCCAATGGACTCATCTGGGTACCCTTGATCCTTCCCGAGCACGCCTATAAGCTTGGACTGATCCTACTAGACGCTATCGACCGTGTTTTGAGGACCAGCACATGGTCGAGCACCTAGCGGGCACTCACTCGACGTCCTCTCCCCGAGCCAACCTAGCGCCCCCGAACCCAAGACCTCGCTAGCGACCGCGCCCCGCGTCCCTTCACTCGTTGGCGCAGCCTCGTATTGTCCCCTTGTTGTTTTCCCCATGTCCCATGCGCCGCCCGCGCTGGCCAGTGCGCGTCGCGCGACACTGCCCACCTCCTCGCTCGCACACTGCCCAACCTATTTGAGTCATTTTTCCATCCCTCACCTCTCTATTTCACCCCAGAACCGACCCAGACCAGACCCCAGCTCCCCCTTTCCTCTCTTCTTCCTTGGCTCCGACCAAGCGCCACCATGGGTGGCACAGCACTGCGAGCTCGAGGCCGGCTTCCTTCCCATTCCTCCTTTCTTCCTCAAAAGAATCTCCTCTGTCTCCTGATACTCACGTCTCTATTCATTTTCCTCAGGACCGTCGGAAACCACGAGTCCATCCTCATCTTCGTCCGCCCGCCGCAGCTCTCCAACAAGCACTACCCTGTGGCCATCCCCTTCGGCCCTGAGGTGCTCCAGGAGATCTGCTACACCATCCTGACGCTCCCCATGCGGTCCGAGCTTCCAGGCGACGTCCACAGCAGCCTGCGGCCAAGCTTCGGTGACCCAAGGTGAAGAACCGCCGTCTTCCTCTATTCCCGCCACCACTTTTTGGTCAGATCGATTTTGGCCATTGGATCTCGATCTGGCGGTGGTTTGACTTTTCTCAGCCGACTCAGCTACTGACGCGCAGGACCCCTCGTCAGTGTCCCGCGTGGCCGCTCCATCACCGACGTTGGTGGCCCACCTGTCAGCGCATCTGGGCGTCGGCTCCCACGCGGTGCAGCGTCAGATGGGCCGGCCCAGTATGGTTGGCCCAGATCAATGTTAAGTCGGCCCGTAAGTTTTTTTCTAGAAACTCTGTTAATCTTTTGATTAACAGATCAGAAACTTGTAAATTGCTCAGAAAATGCTTTGAGCATGCAAATCAAGTGGTTCAAATTTCTGTGGGTTCCTTATTCAAATATCTATCCAATGACATGTGTCCCATGGAAAAATAATTTCTGGAGATTTATCTATATTTAATCTTGTGAATCTGGTTCCATTTCAATCAAAAATCAAAATCTGCAAATATGTGAACCCAAATGAAGCAAACTCAATTTTCACAGATAGGTGGATATTTTTACTTGGATGTGCCACTGGATTGATTTCTCTGTGATGATTGTGCTTAGAGTAGTAATTAATATGCTACAAGAGCTTAGTTTACTTGTTTAATTTACAAATCATGTTTTATGAGTGATTTTGGTGTGATTCCAATTTTCATGGATCTTGTACTGTAACTAGTTGCAATAACTTAGATGGTAGATTTTTATGATTTCCAGAGAATATCTGGGAATTATTTAGGTATTCTAGTCATTGTTGTTACTATAAATTTCATAAGAAACTAACTACATAGTATTTTCGAGTGAATCCAATTTTGATGGACTCGGAAACTCATTACCTACCTACTGGTATGCTGGTTGTGAATTTTAACCAAACTTAGGCACCTGCGTGTTGTTTGGGTTGAAGTAGGGTTTTCTTGTTATATTGAGTAACCCTAGATCAATAGATTTAACTACGTTTTTGAAACTTTGAGTAGTATTCAGAATCTAAACTTGTTTGTTTCTGATGCTTGTTTGGTGTGGAATGGGTGCTGTTGTGGTGTGTGCTATGTGAATGCTTGCATGCTTATATGCTATCATTGTTTACCGGTGCTAGATTTGAACGACACCGAGTGTACCGAGGAACGAGAAGTATTTGAATACCAGGGAGAAGACCAGGGACAAGCTGATCAAGGAAAGACATCTATACTTAATGCATATCTGACCCTATTCACTTAATTTGCATGTTTCATAAAGGTTTATCAAACTGCATGTTTTTATATTGCTATAGTCCTTGTAGCAATTATTTGTTTGCTCAAGCTCCACGAGCCAAATTGTTATCATCCTTAGAGATGACCCCTTTGAACACCTATACAATATCCTTGCTGTAGTGGCTTGATGTTTAGCATCAAAACCTTTGGGAAACTTTTAGTGGAGCCAAAAAACTCTAGGTTGGGAACACTCAAGATGAATTTTCGAAAATGTTTTCAAAAACCTTGGAGTAGTATCTACTCCACTGAAATGTTTATGAAAATGGTTTTACACTTCTGGAGATGGGAAGTAAGGAAAAAGGAGTTGGCGGCTTTTCAAATGACATTGGTGATATCTAGGTATCCACCGGAATAATTAACCCGTGCAACAACATTACCCCGGTATGGGACGGGGATTAGTCCGAAGTTTATCTTCCTTAGTGCGGGGAGTCTCATAACTATATAAGGGTTTGCGGTGTCCGAAAAGTGGAACGCGACACCCCGGAATCCGGGTTGACGCTAATAGTGGGTCAACACATATCACGGCATATCCCGAGCCGCCAAAAGACACTTGGGTTCTCCCGCCGTGGCGTCGGAGTTATGCTCTGAAGGAGGTGCTGCCGGGACGTGCCGGGGAGGTAGACTCCACAGGGTAGACGCCTGTACTAAGGTAGATAGATGGAAGGCTTTGTTCGATTATCCAAGCCCCGCATACTGGCGTATGACGGTCCGTGGTGGTATCTCGGCGGATTTATCGAATTTTGTGGGTAAAGTGTACAACCTCTGCAGAGTGTAAACCTATTCGATTAGCCGAGTCATTGATCATGGACGGTTGGAATGGTCGCTATCTAGCCCAATGTCAGTTTTGGTTTTATAAAAATGTTTTTGAGAAAATGGAGAAGGTGACGGACGGAATACTCAGAGGGTACTGTCGTGGTACGGTTATGGTTCGGAGTACTTGGAGGGTACTTCCGAGGAAAGGGAGGTGGTCATGTATGATTGACCACCGAATCTTTGCTAAATAAATGAGTCCCCCCTTCCCTAGAGAGTTTCCAAAAATCTGATTTTCAAAAAAGTTTTTCAAAATATGTTAGTATAGGACAAACTAGCATAGAGCCTTACCTTGCTACAGCCAAACTGCATGACAACACTTCCTCCTAGATAGTTTGCGAGTACAATTCCAAAATGTACTCATGGCTTTGTCCCTGGCTATTAACTTGGTCAGATTATGGTGAAGAATATGAAGATGATGGTGAGGAGTTTGACGACGCCAGTGCGAACTAGGATCCATCTCCCGGTCAGTCGCATGTAGGGTAGAGGCATGACACGGGTCACCAACGCTACCCTTGTATCCGCTGCTGTGTTAGAAGAACTCACCCTGCGTGGCATTTGAATTTGGCCAAGTGGCCATGTAAGACTATTTGAACTCGTTATGTAATGGATGATGTACTCTGTAATGCCAACTCTGTTATGTGGATTCATGACGGTCTTCCTGGGATCATGAATTGTATGCATAACGGGTATCCCGGATGGTCAGCCGGGGTCCCCACAGAGTTGGTATCAGAGCCATCCTGACTGTAGGAGACCTTAGTTAGCACAGGCGTTAATCAGGAAGGTAGTATTTTGTTAAAAAAGTAATTACAATTTTCTTTATAAAGTTGCCTAAGTTATGGCTTTTATCCTTCTCAGCTATTCAAAACTTCTAATCTTACCTCTCTAATTTTCCAAGGATTTAAAATATTTTACTCTCTTGTCTCATCCACTTCGAATTTAATTAATGGACATTGTACCCCAATTAGACCCGAAGTTTAGCAACACAAGATGAAGCAGAATATTCATTTGTACATCTTCAAATCTCTCCAGATGCAAAAGGAAGAAGAGTGTGGACAAATATTTTGCCTTTGGTTCACACCAACGGCTCTGTCAAGAAGCTGACCTTGTTCCTCCCTGGACCCGCACTTCTGCAGTCGCCAAGGACCAAGAACTTAGTTGCTTGACTAATATTTATTAGGTTTGTCAGGCGAGTATGCCACCAATGGTGCACTTCAGCAATCCCTCTGAAGACCTCACAACCATGTGATGAGATTCGAGAAGACCTGCAACTCTGCACTTCCCAAATCAACATCTATGGCTCAACAACAACTGCCATCAAGTTCTAGCTGGAGCCAGAATCATGGAAAGGAAGGAGTCGGGAACTAGGACCAACCATGACCCTAGGATGAATAGGATAAGCTCAATTGTCTCAGATGAGATACCCCCAACGACCGTGCGTATTAGGCGTTCTCTGGTACATGAAGTATCTCCTATGCTTGATTTGATTGTTTGAAGTTTGCCTTGTGTGTTTCTTGAGTGTGCATCGTTACCTTGTGCTTGTTTTTTTGCCTCCCGGCCTTAACAACCCTCTGGTGTGTAAAACCCGATTAGGAAACCTCTCTAGACTGTGTTTTCCCACTCATCTTTTTATGTCAGCTCGAGTAGCCTAGATAGTTAACGATAAAACACTAACTCTAACCTTGATAATAGTGGATTATAACTCTTCTTGCAACACCTACCCAAGATCCGATGCAACAATTTTTGCTATGTGTTCAAGCTTCATCAAGACCTCTCTACAACGTCAAGGGAGCAGAAGATAGACCCGCTTGGACTACAGAAGATTCCCAGAAGACAATAACTTCACTAACATAAGTTCCATTTTAAAAGGGAGTCCCGCTAACTTTGATGTTACTCTAATAACCCATCTAGCACTGTCTAAACTTCTAACAAGCCAACTAACATGGATCATAGTAGTATCAAAGCCAAGCCTACCCTACGAGGTTCAACCATTTCTTAGCACATGAAGACGAAGGCTCAAATGTTTGATCTCCACTAAAGCAAATGGAAGTCTCGAGCCCCTTCAAGATCCAGCCCTCAACTCGCCTTCACCAAAGAAGAACCTTCATCTATAGCCGAGATGACTCAGAAGAATACTCCAGTTAGGACTAACATATGTCTTGCTAGTTAGGAAGCATAGAGAATTAAGTCTACCGATTTGAAGTACCCGGCAAGACCGAAGCTCAAGCGCCATTATCTACAACCTCTATATCACTCCAATCTCAAGACAAAAGGGTCTGCACCAACATCAATTTGAAGATTCCATCAAGCTACACAAAGAAAGCGACGACTCCCGGCCAACAAGAGCTACCCGAGAAGCCTCAACTTTTCAAGACCTCAGCTACGAGAGATAACCCTCTGACTTTTGTAGAATATTTATGGGCACACTAGATAGCCTAGCCACATTAACCTCAAAAGGCGTCTCGACAAGGTTTTCGTCAAGATACTTCGGCAACATCAACTCTTCAGCCCTCAACTACAGCATGTGAAGACAATCTACATCTTCGATAAAAGCAAGTCTTCTACGCAACTCAAAGTGTCACCGAGAAGGTAGAAGAGAAATCCTTTGAAGCCTAACTCTAACATTAGTCTATACACCTCTCTACTACTACGCTTAGGAATCTCGGGACAAGATTCTTTTTAAGGGGGAAGAGCGGTAACACCCCAATTTTCATAACCTTGTTTAAGCAGAGTTTGGTAATGCAAAAATGAGGGCCAACAAAAACTTTTTGCAACTTGCTACTCGGTGATGATGGCGCCAGAAAAGAGCTGTGGCGTGTAATTGACGTGGGAGCAGTAAGTCCTTGTGCGTGGTGATGACCAGCCCGTTGGGAACCCCAAGAGGAAGGTATGATGAGTGTAGCGGCAAGTTTTCCCTCAGTTAAGAAACCAAGGTTTATCGAACAGGAGAGGAGAGACGGTGACGACTGAAGGTGTTGTGGAACCTGCACACACACAAACAAATACTTTGTTCCCAACTTGCGATGAGGTTGTCAATCTCACCGGTTTGCTTGAAACAAAGCTTATGAGCGTATCGAGTGGAAAACAGTAGAGTATATGCGAGTAAAGTAAACAGTGCGGGAATAGTAAACAGGTGATTGCAATATGATTAAAATAGGACCAGGGTCCACAGTTCACTAGTGGTGTCTCTCCATAGATAAAATAACATGCTGGGTAAACAAATTACAGTTGGGCAATTGATAGAATAAAGATAACGTGATATGTCAAGAAGATCACTATGAGATTTACTCTGGGCATTACAACAAAATACATAGACCGCCATCCAACTGCATCTATGACTAATAATCCACTCCCGGGGATATCATCCGAACACCCTAGAAGTATTAAGTTGCGAACAACAGATAATTGCATTAAGCAAAGTGTGTAATGTAAACAAAGCATATGCCCTTGAGCATATGAATGTTGTTTTCTCCCTAGTAGCAACAGCACATCTACCACCTTAGAGGTTTCTGTCACTCCCCCAGGTGAAATAGAGACATGAACCCACTATCGAGCATATAAATACCCCCTCTTGGAGTCACTAGCAACTACTCGGCCAAGATAGCTACTAACAACGGAGAGCATGCAAGATCATAAACAACATAGAGATAACAAAAGATATAATTTAGTACAGCAACTTAATCATAAACACCAATATTCATCGGATCCCAACAAACCAACATCATAGAATTACATAACAGTGATCTCAATCATGTAGGGCAGCTCATGAGATCTAAACATGAAGCACATGGTGGAGAAGACAACCAACTAGCTACTGCTATGGACCCATAGTCCAAGGTAGACTACTCACTCATCGCTCCGGAGGCAAGCATGGCGATGAAGAAGACCTTCGGTGGCGATTCCCCTCTCCGGCAGGGTGCCGGGAAGAGCTTCTGGACCCTCCCGATCTTCGGGTCGACGGCGGCGGCGGATCGCGATGTGTTCTGGAAATCTGATCGGGTACTTAGGTTTTTCTCGTCGGGGGGTCTTTATAGGCGAAGGGGCGATGTCAGAGGTGGAGCCAGGCTCCCTCACACAGGGGTGGCGCGGCCAGGGGCCAGGCCGCGCCGGCCCTGTGTGTGGGGCCCTGGTGGCCCCTCTCCGTCTCTCCTTCGGATGTCTGGAAGCTTTCGGGAAAAATAAGACTTCAGGAACTTGTTTCATCCAATTCCGAGAATATTTCCTGTGTATCACTTCTGAAACACAAAAACAGCAGAAAACAGGAAACTGGCACTGTGGCGCTTGTTAATAGGTTAGTTCCAGAAAATGCATAAAAGTGCCACTAAGTGTAACGAAACAATAGGCAAATGGTGTAAAAACAAGCATGGAGCATCAAAAATTATAGATACGTTTGAGACGTATCAAGCATCCCCAAGCTTAACTCCTGCTCGTCCTCGAGTAGGTAAGTGATAACAAAAGAATAATTTTTGAGGTGACATGCACCTACACAATCTTGATCATATATGTAAGCATTGGTGAGCTGGGATCAATAGAACTTAAAACATGGGCATGAAAGATATAATCATGACAATAAGAAACTTAGCAACCATGTTGTAAACATGCAAATGAACACAAACAAAAGATCATGATAATGAAACAATGAAAGTCAAACGTGTGTTCAGATCATAAGGAAAAACATACAAAAGGTTTTCAACTTGTCCTTCAAAGAGAGCAAAACATAAATGCATAGGACACCTCAAAGTTTAAGAGGGCGACTAGATACAAATAATTTAAGAACAAGTGAAACCAACAATATGAGTCAATCAATGAACTTTGGGACAATGCATATCACACTAAGAATGACAACTATGCTCTCTTAATGGTGCATAAAGAAAGAAGGTGGTGACTCAACATCAAAAGTAAAAGAAAGGCCCTTCGCAGAGGGAACCAGTGATTGCAAGTTTTATAACCTTCAAAAATTATGGTACTTACCGGCTTTGAGCTCTCATTGCCCCCATCATAAGCATCTTGAATGGTTAAAGTTAATGCGAGAACAATTATGATGCATATGCTTGACAAATCATAAGTTGAAAACCTCGTGTCCCGTGAATACGAGTACCCAAACCTCATGCTACTTTACTTAGAGTCCCAAGCAAGGCTCTTATCATTGTAAATATATGTGTATCATTGAGAACCGCCAATGGGGTACCTCCGTGCCCGATGACATGGAACAAGCCCACACCAAAATGACAGGACAAGCAGACAATGAACACCTCGACATCTCTTTTATTTGCTATATTGTTTAGCTTTTTATTGTGAGATGCATCGTCGAATGTTCACCATGGGTATGCTGCAAATTTCCACCATGAATTATGCATGGCTTAGATTGGCGGCCCGGCGTTTCCCTAACACATATACAAACTCCATGATCCCCACAAGATTCCCAATTCATTTCACACCGCGGGCAACCATAAACAAAAGATCACGATATCAACTCAAATAAGAAGTGCAATGTTGAAAGCTTGCCCCATGACAGCATGGCTGGGCTAGAATCCAACTTACAACTTGCAAGCATAACAACTCAACATAAAAGACCACAATGTCAAATTTTTAAGAACAGGAAAAAATAAAGTGTGCCTTCCGGTTCGTGAGAGCTTTACTGACCGAATTTCGCATAACACTGGTAAGAGTTTAATTTGAAGAGAATATAAAAGCAAGTCAAATTTACTTGGAATAGCAAATTGCTAGTAGGTATGTATGGTGGACACTTTGAAAAACTTTGGCTTTTAGGAGTTGGATGCACGAGTAGAGCTCATACTCAGTACAAGGCGAGGGCTAGCAAAAGACTGGGAGCGACCAACTAAGAGAGCAGTAATGTCCATAATCATGCAAAGCGACAAAGCGACATTAAAAGAAGCATAAGATGGCATCAAAAGTCAAAAACTAAATGATCATGAAGGCTATTGGCAACTTTGTAAGAGTCTAACATGTGTGAGCATGCGCCAAGTCAACCCAAATAAAGCATCAAGGAGAAAACCAAAATAATGCTTCCATACAATAAAAACAACGCATGATTTTTTTTCAAAGGCTCATTAAGCAATCTCAGTTATTTGAGACAAGTCATGCTACAGCAAAACCACTAAGCATACTATCAAAAAGACATCAAGCATGACATGAAAAAGCCTAAGCCGCAGTCTACACAAGCTCCTTCTTGTACCACTATTTTGCACAAAGCTTTTTCTCTTTTCCAACACCATTTGAAATTTTTATAAACACCTCTTTTGATGAAAACCAATAAAGATCAGAGGCAAAAATACACCTTGATGAAGAGATATGACAAGGTCTGAACGCAAATCAAGGCGAAAACGAAAAACAAAAGCAGTAGCAGAAAAAGTAGAACGCTCGATTTTTAATAAGAGTGAAAACTAGAGCGTTCTTTGCAAATGAAAACGAGTACATCTCCTCCAAAGGAAATTTGTTGGGGTCCAACCATTTATTGCAGCAAACAAACAAACTAAACCAACTAAGAAAACTAAAACAACTGACGCTCCAAGAAAAACACATAGTGCATGAAGCAATAAAAATATAGTGTTTTGAAAGGTGACCTGATTTTTGCCGATGAAGAAGGGGTGCCTCGGGGGCATCCCCAAGCTTTGACGCTTGTACTTCTTGGATATTTCTTGGGGTGATGCATGGGCATCCCCAAGCTTGAGCTTTTGTCCATTCTTCAACTCATCTCATCATTCTCCAATCCCTACACTTAAAAACTTCCTTCATACAAAACTAAACACAATTCTATTAGCAACATTAGTGTAAGCATAAAATATATTCAACCTCTTTTAGCTTCAGGTTTCAACCCAAAACTACCACATATAAAGTATATACTACTGTAGCAACTTCCACAAGAGTTTCATGATCAAAAGAACTCAAAAGAAAGTGATAAAGTGGCAAAAACAAATATTGGCAGAAATCTGTCAAAACTGAACAGCTGACAAAGGACGAATTTTTGAGGGATTTTCTGTTGCTCAAATCAAAAAGTGTTCAACTAAGAAAAGTTTGGATATAACCTGGGGCATATGCACAAGAAATCGCAGGTCCAAAAGATAAACAGAGAATTTTCACGAATTTTAACGGTGCAGCACCGAAAACAGTTTCAGGACAGCAACATCCCCAAATCTTTACCTCACTCAAATTAGAGGCTTCTCTTGGCACAAAAACGAAATAAACAAGATAAGGAGCGGTCATTACAGTAGTAATGACTTCCAAGACTCAAATAAAAGAAAAATTACTGAAAGAAAACATTGGGTTATCTCCCAAGAGTGCTTTTCTTTAACGCCTTTGAGCTAGGCGCAGAAAATTGTGAATCAAGTACCTTCAGAAGAAGCATTAAGATCAACAGAAGAGGTCTTGTCAATAAGGCATTGTTTTTAATCCACATAAGTTTTAGAAGACCCTTTGTGATCATGCTTTGGTACACTATTCTCATCAAAAAGATTTTCAGGACAAATCCAGGCAAAATTATTTTCGAAAGCTTCACACAATCCCAAAAGCTTGCAAGGTATAGGTATCTCAGCCCCGTCATCATTTGTACCAATAACCGTTATAGGTGAACCGAGCTTATTAAACTTCTTAAAAACTTTCCTAGCCTCAATTGCAACATCTCAAAATTCTATGCGCAAGGTTTCCAAGATAAAAGCTTTCTTTTCGGGATCCTCAATTTCATGAAGCTTAAGAAACATGTATTGCGTGAAAGGATTAAGACTAGCAAACCTAGCTTCTAACATGTAAACTAAATGAGCAGAAGCAACTTCATAACTAGGAGCTAACTCAACCAAAGACTTTTCCTCAACTTCCTTATGCATACTAATGTGATTAAAGAACTCCTCAATGTTACTTTTGCCAATAATCGAACCACTACCTACTGAGAGGTCCTCCAGAACAAACTTAGGGAACAACATGATAAACTAAAGTAAAGTAAAAACAACTACCAAGGATTCTAATTTTTTTGGGTTTTTGATAAAAAGCAATGCAGGTAAAATAAATAAAGTAAAGCAAAACAAATAACAAAGTAAAGAATGTGTGTGTGCGAAGAACTCCCCTCGCAGAAGTCTTCTCTTCCTCCCCGGCAATGGCGCCAGAAAAATAGCTACTACTCGGTGATGATGGCGCCAGAAAAGAGCTGTGGCGTGTAATTGACGTGGGAGCAGTAAGTCCTTGTGCGTGGTGATGACCAGCCCGTTGGGAACCCCAAGAGGAAGGTATGATGAGTGTAGCGGCAAGTTTTCCCTCAGTTAAGAAACCAAGGTTTATCGAACAGGAGAGGAGAGACGGTGACGACTGAAGGTGTTGTGGAACCTGCACACACACAAACAAATACTTTGTTCCCAACTTGCGATGAGGTTGTCAATCTCACCGGTTTGCTTGAAACAAAGGTTATGAGCGTATCGAGTGGAAAACAGTAGAGTATATGCGAGTAAAGTAAACAGTGCGGGAATAGTAAACAGGTGATTGCAATATGATTAAAATAGGACCGGGGTCCACAGTTCACTAGTGGTGTCTCTCCATAGATAAAATAACATGCTGGGTAAACAAATTACAGTTGGGCAATTGATAGAATAAAGATAACGTGATATGTCAAGAAGATCACTATGAGATTTACTCTGGGCATTACAACAAAATACATAGACCGCCATCCAACTGCATCTATGACTAATAATCCACTCCCGGGGATATCATCCGAACACCCTAGAAGTATTAAGTTGCGAACAACAGATAATTGCATTAAGTAAAGTGTGTAATGTAAACAAAGCATATGCCCTTGAGCATATGAATGTTGTTTTCTCCCTAGTAGCAACAGCACATCTACCACCTTAGAGGTTTCTGTCACTCCCCCAGGTGAAATAGAGACATGAACCCACTATCGAGCATAAATACCCCCTCTTGGAGTCACTAGCAACTACTCGGCCAAGATAGCTACTAACAACGGAGAGCATGCAAGATCATAAACAACATAGAGATAACAAAAGATATAATTCAGTACAGCAACTTAATCATAAACACCAATATTCATCGGATCCCAACAAACCAACATCATAGAATTACATAACGGTGATCTCAATCATGTAGGGCAGCTCATGAGATCTAAACATGAAGCACATGGTGGAGAAGACAACCAACTAGCTACTGCTATGGACCCATAGTCCAAGGTAGACTACTCACTCATCGCTCCGGAGGCAAGCATGGCGATGAAGAAGACCTCCGGTGGCGATTCCCCTCTCCGGCAGGGTGCCGGGAAGAGCTTCTGGACCCTCCCGATCTTCGGGTCGACGGCGGCGGCGGATCACGATGTGTTCTAGAAATCTGATCGGGTACTTAGGTTTTTCTCGTCGGGGGGTCTTTATAGGCGAAGGGGCGATGTCAGAGGTGGAGCCAGGCTCCCTCACACAGGGGTGGCGCGGCCAGGGGCCAGGCCGCGCCGGCCCTGTGTGTGGGGCCCTGGTGGCCCCTCTCCGTCTCTCCTTCGGATGTCTGGAAGCTTCCGGGGAAAATAAGACTTCAGGAACTTGTTTCGTCCAATTCCAAGAATATTTCCTGTGTATCACTTCTGAAACACAAAAACAGCAGAAAACAGGAAACTGGCACTGTGGCGCTTGTTAATAGGTTAGTTCCGGAAAATGCATAAAAGTGCCACTAAGTGTAACGAAACAATAGGCAAATTGTGTAAAAACAAGCATGGAGCATAAAAAATTATAGATACGTTTGAGACGTATCACAACTAGATAAATAAAATAGATTTTTCCAGTATGTTTGCCTAGATCTTTGTGAAAAATCTTGCTTGCAAGAGTGTGGATTGATGAATAAGTTTGTGGACCAACACAATCCTTGTGTTCTTGTGATCATGCCCTCACTCGTACTTCTAGCCTTTTTTATCCAAAACAAAGTAACTTGGCACCTCCTTTATTTTCAAAATGTTTTATTTTCTAAAATAGGAGCCAAGACCTATTTTAAAACAAAAGCTTTACGAAGACTAAGTATTTATAAAACTACAGGGACATAGTGTTATGATCCCACTATTTTACAAAACTACTATTTTATAAACCTCGGTCAGTGGTTTTCAAACACCTTTGGGAAAACTTGGTAAAGGAGATGTTTATGTATCCAATAGTTTTTGAAAGTATTTACAAAAGCTTTCTTCCTTTATTTGAAACTCTTTACAACTTCACCCAGGCATGATCATTTCAGAGTACTTCTTATGTCCTTGTTCTAGTAATGCTAGATTGGTTGCTAATGTTTAGTTCTATGTGATGAGTTGATATGGTGTGATCTTACTTGACTTTAATTAAGTTGCTTGTGTGTAGTTATGATCTACATGTAGGCCTGTGGCCTAACTCAATCCTTATTTTTTTTAAACAAAAATTAAACTCTAATGTCTCACCATAAGACATTAGGAGCTCACCCTAAAAAGAGTTATGATGATCAACCTGGCCCAAGAGAAGTGTCAAGGGTGTTATTAATATCATCTCCATCCAACCATAAAGGGTTTCACTCAAATTTAGAAAATCTTTCTTGCATGCATTTCCTCAAACACCTTGTCTGCAGACCTATCTTCACTTCTGTTAGCAGATTCAGTTTCAGACTCTTGTCTTAAGCTCATATACTCTATCCATAAAATGTACTTTCCTAGAACTCATCTTTGACATGTGTTCTTTCATTTCTTCCATTACCACTTGGTCAATTGAGGCCATCTTCTAATTGTTTCAGTCTTGTTTATGAGGCTAATCAAATCACTGACCATTTGACTATTATCAGATGCAGTTTTGTTCACACTCTTAAATTTCGAATTAAATTGTTTAGAGACCATTCTAGGACCTAATCCTATTCCTCTTGACCTGCTCTAACTATCCAAGCACTTGTTGGTGCATTTTAAAGCCTACCGCCCATTTATGTGACCTTGTTTTGAAACCTAGTAAAAATTGTTTTCACTCCTTTTCATCCTCCCTTAATCTTCTTGGTCACATGTCAAGACTCAATATGATTTCTGTCCACAATTCAATTACAGTCTACGAACTTTGGAAATGTTATTCATGCATAATATCACCACTCCTCCATGAAAAATAACTATTTCCTTATTCCATCTTTCTCATTTATCGAAATGCATAAAATGGCAACTATGCTATTTCTTGTCCTTTTCTTCTCATCAAACATATAGGTAATCTCCTACCATGCTATCTTATTGTTGTAGAATCCCATGGATCCCAAAATCCTAGTTGCTTACTCCCAAAACTATCCAAAGTCTTACCCAAATTAGGATTAGGACCAAACCTTGGAGTGCAAATGTTTGTGGCAAATAGAATTTGCCAAAACCTGGCAAGTGCATAACTAAGATACTTACTGCCCTCTTGTCCTATTCTTCCTCATACACTTCTTGGAGAAAATTAAGCTGCGCAAATCCAAATTTGATCTATGCATGCATCAAGTTATATTTTCATCTCTAGCTACCTACTCCTAACTATCTCAAATTCTTTTGAAACTCAACCAAACCAACCCCTATGACCACTCCAGCACCCTCACCTATCTCTGGTCGAAATTGTACTGTGGCTACAGTGCTTAATCTTGCTAATTGGTTCTGGGAAGGGGGAAGAGAGAAGAAAGGACACATGCATGCCTTGGGCAAAATCTTTGCAAGATCTTGCTCCAAACCACACCATCTATTACAACCAGTAAGTATGCAATTACCTGCACACATGTACCCTCCAAACTGCAGGCTTACCTCTCCCTAGTACTCTCTCTTTCTCTCTGTTGCCCTAGGACGCCATAGACATGGTAAATTTTCTAAACGACCACCTTTGCCCAAGCCACTGCGCCAATGGACTCATCTGGGTACCCTTGATCCTTCCCGAGAATGCCTATGAGCTAGGACTATTCCTACTGGACGCTATCGACCGTGTTCTGAGGACCGGCACATCGACGAGCACCTGGCGGGCATTCACTCGGCGTCCTCTCCCCGAGCCAACCTAGCGCCCCCGAACCCAAGACCTCGCCAGCAACCGCGCCCCGCGTCCCTTCACCCATTGGCGCAACCTCATATTGTCCCCTCGTCATTTTCCCCATGTCCCATGCGCCGCCCGCGCTGTCTAGTGCGCGTCGCGCGACACTGCCCACCTTCGCGCTCGCACACCGCTCAGCCTATTTGAGTCCTTTTTCCATCCTCACCTCTCTATTTCACCCTAGAACCGACCCAGACCAGACCCCAGCTCCCCCTTTCCTCTCTTCTTCCTCAGCTCCGACCAAGCGCCACCATGGGTGTCACAACACTGCGAGCTCGATGCTGGCTTCCTTCCCATTCCTCCTTTCTTCCTCAAAAGAATCTCCTCTGTCTCCTGATACTCACGCCTCTATTCATTTTCCTTAGGACCATCGGAAACCACGAGTCCATCCTCATCTCCATCCGCCCGCTGCAGCTCTCCAACAAGCACTACCCAGTGGCCATCCCCTTCGGCCATGAGGTGCTCCAGGAGATCTGCTACACCATCCTGACGCTCCCCATGCGGTCCGAGCTTCCAGGCGACATCCACAGCAGCCGGCGCCCAAGCTTCGGCGACCCAAGGTGAAGAACCGTCGTCTTCCTCTATTCCCGCCGCCACTTTTTGGTCAGATCGGTTTTGGCCGTTGGATCTCGATCTGGCAGTGGTTTGACTTTTCTCAGCTGACTCAGCTACTGACGCGCAGGACCCCTCGTCAGTGTCTCGTGTGGCCGCTCCATCACCGATGCTGGCGGCCCACCTATCAGCGCGTCTGGGTGTCGGCTCCCGCGCGGTGCAGCGTCAGATGGGCTGGCCCAGTATGGTTGGCCCAGATCAGTGTTAAGTCGGCCCGTAAGTTTTTTTTCTAGAAACTATGTTAATCTTTTGATTGACAGATCTGAATTGCACATAAAATGCTCTCAGCATGCAAATTGAGTGGTTCAAATTTCTGTGGGTTCCTTATTCAAATATCTATCCAATGACATGTGTCCCATGGAAAAATAATTTCTATAGATTTATATATATTTAATCTTGTGAATTTGGTTCCATTTCAATCAAAAATCAAAATATGCAAATATGTGAACCCAAATGAAGCAAACTCAATTTTCATAGATAGGTGGATGTTTTTACTTGGATGTGCCACTGGATTGATTTCTCTGTGATGATTGTGCTTAGAGTAGTAATTAATATGCTACAAGAGCTTAGTTTACTTGTTTAATTTACAAATCATGTTTTATGAGTGATTTTGGTGTGATTCCAATTTTCATGGATCTTGTACTGTAACTAGTTGCAAAAACTCAGATCGTAGATTTTTATGATTTCCAGAGAATATCTAGGAGTTATTTAGGTATTCTAGTCATTGTTGTTACTATAAAATTCATAAGAAAATAACTGCATAGTATTTTTGAGTGAATCCAATTTTGATGGATTCAGAAACTCATTACCTACCTACTGGTATGCTGGTTGTGAATTTTAACCAAACTTAGACACCTGCGTGTTGTTTGGGTTGAAGTAGGGTTTTCTTGTTATATTGAGTAACCCTAGATCAATAGATTTAACTATGTTTTTGAAACTTTGAGTAGTATTCAGAATCTAAACTTGTTTGTTTCTGATGCTTGTTTGGTGTGGAATGTGTGTTGTTGTGGCGTGTGCTTTGTGAATGCTTGCATGCTTATATGCTGTCATTGTTTACCGGCGCTAGATTCAAATGACACCGAGTGTACTGAGGAAGGGGAAGTATTTGAATAGCAGGGAGAAGACCAGGGACAAGCTGATCAAGGCAAGCCATCTATACTTGATGCATATCTGATCACATTCACTTACTTTGCATGTTTCATAAAGGTTTATCAAACTACATGTTTTTATATTGCTATAGTCCTTGTAGCAATTATTTGTTGGCTCAAGCTCCACGAGCCAAATTGTTATCATCCTTAGAGATGGCCCCTTTGAACACCTATTCAATACCCTTGCTGTAGTGGCTTGATGTTTAGCATCAAAACCTTTGGGAAATTTTTAGTGGAGCCAAAAACTCTAGCTTGGGAACACTCAAGATGAATTTTTGAAAGTGTTTTCAAAAACCTTGGAGTAGTATCTACTCCACTGAAATGTTTATGAAAATGGTTTTACACTTCTGGAGACATGAAGTTGGGAAAAAGGAGTTGGTGGCTTTTCAAATGACATTGGTGATCACTAGGTATCCACCGGAACAATTAACCCATGCAACCACATTACCCCGGTATGTGACGGGGCTTAGTCCAAAGTTTATCTTCCTTTGTGCGGGGAGTCTCATAACTATATAAGGGTTCGCGGTGTCCGAAAAGTGGAACGCGACACCCCGGAATCCGGGTTGACGCCAATAGTGGGTCAACACATATCACGACATATCTCGAGCCGCCGGAAGACACTTGGGTTCGCCCGCCATGGCATCGGAGTTACGCTCTGAAGGAGGTGCTGTCGGGATGTGCCGGGGAGGTAGAATCCACAGGGTAGACGCCTGTACTAAGGTTGATAGATGGAAGGCTCTGTTCGATTATCCGAGCCCCGCATACTGGCGTATGACGGTCCGTGGTGGTATCCCGGCGGATTTATCGAATTTTGTGGATAAAGTGTACAACCTCTGCAGAGTGTAGACCTATTCGAATAGCCGAGTCCTCGGTCATGGACGGTTGGAATGGTCGCTATCTAGCCCAATGTCGGTTTTGGTTTTATAAAAATGTTTTCGAGAAAATGGAGAAGGTGACGGACGGAGTACTCGGAGGGTACTGCCGTGGCACGGTTATGCTTCGGAGTACTTGGAGGGTACTGCCGAGGAAAGGGAGGTGGTCATGTATGATTGACCACCGAATCTTTGGTAAATAAATGAGTTCCCCCTTCCCTAGAGAGTTTCCAAAAATCTGTTTTTTAAAAATGTTTTTCAACAAAGATATAGAGATGTCGTATGACATGCTATATCGACAAGAGAAAATATGTTAGTATAGGACAAACTAGCATAGAGCCTTACCTTGCTACAGCCAAACTGCATGACAACACTTCCTCTTAGATGGTTTGCGTGTACAATTACAAAATGTACTCATGGCTTTGTCCCTGGCTATTAACTTGGTCAGATTATGGTGAATAATATGAAGATGATGGTGAGGAGTTCGACGACGCCAGTGCGAACTAGGATCCGTCTCCCGGTCAGTCGCCTGTAGGATAGAAGCATGACACGGGTCACCAACGCTACCCTTGTATCCGCTGCTGTGTTATAAGAACTCGCCGTGCGTGGCATTTGAATTCGGCCAAGTGGCCATGTAAGACTATTTGAACTCGTTATGTAATAGATGATGTACTCTGTAATGCCAACTCTGTTATGTGGATTCACGACGGTCTTCCTGGGATCGTGAATTGTATGCATAACGGGTATCTCGGATGGTAAGTCGGGGTTCCCACAGATGAGTAGCTTGTTCTAGGGTATTACATCATCCAAAGCATGCAATATATGCACTAAGATATGAGATGACGTGTAAAAGAAATCTTGGTGGCTCATACTCTATAAGAAGAAAAGGAAATTGGGTCTGAAAACCTACTTTTCCCACATGTAAAAAAATCCAATTGAGAGTAAACCATAATCATAGGAATCTAGATATTTTGAATAAAAAAATAAGACTTAAAAGTTATGAATGTCAAAGTTCATGGGCAGATTTGTGTCTCATAAATACAAGAGACTAATGTGATCTTGTTCAATACAAGAGACTAATGAAATGAAGAAAAGCAAACCTTTGGCTGACCCATGGATTTATGATTGGGGGAACCTGCTTCACATCATGCGAGGAATCTGAACAAAAACATGGTTACAATGAATTGGATCCATGGTTATATATACACAAGGAGAGAACTATAGATAAAGGAAGTGGAGGAGGGTCTCCAGGACAGTGCGAGGGAGGATGCAATGGGTACCCTAGTCTGGCTCGTGCTTGTCGAGGATGACCTTGGTGGCCTCACACCGGAGGACGACAGAGAAGACTTCCAGGAGCCATCTTCTTGTTCATCTCTCCATTCCACTGCCGTTCCACCTTCCCCATCTCAACCCCAGCCCGCATCACCTCCTACACTTCCACCTTTGCCTGCTTCTCCTCCCTACAATCGGGCCATGGCGCGCAACTGCTGCTCCAGCGAGCGTGTGGTGGGCTAGTGGTGGCTAGGGTTTGGGAGGAGAATCGTGGAAGGTGATCGGGGAGAGAGACAGAAATGGATTAGAGGAGAGATGCGGGAGCAGGGAGGGGATTGGGCAGCAATGCTAGGGAGGGGATTGGGCACGCGGGGTTAGCCCCGCACATCCTCGCGTACCCCGTGAAAAAAAATGCGTTGTGAGGCTAAATGATGGGCCCGAAAACATATGGACCCACTGGTAGAGGTCAGTCTCCGGTACGCGCAGCATTTAGCCAAAATACTATTCACATGGGTAAAGACGTCTTACCACGATTGGACGGTGTAGAAGCAATGTAAAAGCTTGATCTGATGGTTAAGAATGTCTAATTTCTAAGGTAACTCCTTGAATCCCATCAATTATATGTTTAGATGACATCGAAAATTTACTGATGATGCCAAATTTTGCTATACTATTGCAACGTATATGGGCATGTTTCCTAGTGTGAAGCTAATATATCTAGATACTCCTTCTGTTTCAAAATATAAGGTGTTTTAGGCTTGTGAAGCAAATGTATTTAGACACTTTTTAGTGTGTATATTCGAGTAAACCTACACACTAAAAGATGTCTAGATATATTTGTTTCACAATGCTAAATCATCTTATATTTTGAAACAGAGAGAGTATCATTTAGTGTATAGATTCGAGTAAAAGTTGTCTATATATATTTGTTTCACAAAACTAAAACATCTTATATTTTTCTAAATGGAGTAGTAGTAAACACCTAATAAATGAGAAGATAGCTGATAGCCCCCTCTTTCGATAAAGACCCAAGACGGCACGACCTTCCTTCCCGAGGGCGAGCGTGCCTCTACCAACTCTCTCTCCGATGGCGTCCCTCGCCGCCTTACACCCTACCCTCTCCCACGCCCACGCCCACGCCCACCGCCACCCCTCCCATCCCAACCCAACCACCGGCCTCCTCCGTCTCCTTCCTTCGCGCCGACCCCATCGTGGACCCCGCCGGTGGGGGTTCGGCCTCGCCGTTTCCGCCTGCGCCTCCTCCGCCGCGTCACCCTCAGCCGCCGGTCGCTCTGAAGCAGCCTCTTCGCTCGAGCGATGCCTCGCGGCGTCCGCCCCCAGCGCCGTGGCACCCGACGCTGCGCCTCCCCGCTACGCCCCGCCGGCAATGAAGGGTGGGAAACAGTACGGCGCATTCGGCGCCGTCACGCTCGAGAAGGCCAAGCTTGACCTATCCCAGCGCAAGAAGAAAATCATGCCCGAGGTAGCTAACCCTGTTACTACATTTTTAGTCGATATATGAATTGTAAACCAAGTGAATTTCATTGATTGTTGGTTTAGGAAATTGGAGAGATACGTATATTACTTCTTGCTCCTCGTCATTCATTGAATATATATAATATAACATGTTATTGCATATAAATGATTCATGAATCAAGTACCAACTCACTTTCTATCCAGTGGACGAGACACCAAAATAATGGATAAGGAATTGTGATATCCATGGTAGAGATAATCACAGAATCGATACAGGGGAAATTGGATGAGAACCAGAGGATTTCAGCAACAGGAGGAGTGGAGGACGAACAGCGAGATGGGAAAGTTCAGAGTTCTATTTCATTTCTTTTTTCATAATCATAACGCACACCGCCAACAACTCACATATTTATCCACTACACACGCCACCGGTGGGCTCCACCACACAATTACAGTTATAGGGCTTAGTCTCCGTTCTCTGACTGGAAGGTGGGCCCTGCATCGTTCGCCAGGTCATCTTGACCGGGCGTCTCGTTGTCATGCACCTCAGGTGTGGGGTGTATGACACTTGCGACCCTTGAGCAGCTTCCTCCTCCCACAGTGCTGCTTCAGGGTAGCAAGCTCGGACGACGTAGTAGTCCTCCCAGGTTGCACAGCTTGCCCGGACATGCGCCCACTTGATCAACACCTGAGGAGTAGCAGCGTTTCCCTTGCGAACGAGGCGTCGGTGCAGAATCTCTTCTGGTACAGGAGTGACCGTAGAGAGATTCGAAACCGAGGGCAATTCACTGTAAACTGGAGTATAGTTAGCAAGGAATGGTTTAAGCTGGGAGACGTGAAATACCAGATGGATCCTGGCAGTGTCTGGTAACTGGAGCTTGTACGCCACCTTGCCAATGCTCTCAAGTACAGAGAAGGGTCCAAAGTACTTATACGAGAGCTTTGGATACGGACAACTGACCACTGATTGCTGCGCATAAGGTTGCAGTTTGAGCAGTATTTGTTTGCCCACAGCAAATTCTCTCTTAGTGCGATTCTTGTCCGCATATGTTTTCATGCGTTGCTGAGCGCGAAGAAGTTGCGGACGCAGAAGTTCCATCTGGGCTGGGCTTGATACTCCAGTGCTGTTTTCCCCACTGGTGAGTTCTCAGCAACAGTGATGTTTGGCATGTCGCCAAAATTGGGCTCTCTCTGGTACAGTATCTTGAAAGGGGAGCAAACTAACGCAGTATGAAAACTGGTAGTGCCCATTGCTTTGATCAGTTCCTTCCTGAAAATGCTTGTAAATATTGTCTTGATCAGATATAATAGTCAGTGGTACTCCATGTAGTTTCACCACTTGGTCAACGAACAGTTTGGCCACAGTGGCAGCAGTATAAAAGGATATATATGTAATGGAATGAAATGGGAATATTTCGTCAGACGATCGACCACTACCGGAATAGTATTTGCGTGATCAGAAACTGTAAACCTTCAATGAAATCCATAGTAATGTCTTCCCAGGGTGCCTCTGGAGGTTTCAGAGGTTGAAGGAGGCCAGCTGGCTTAGTATGAGGGTGCTTCGCCTGCTGACAGATACCACACAAAATTTTCCACTGCCAGTTTCAAACCATTGCAGTAATAGAGCTGTTTGATACGTTTATAAGTTGCCTGTATCCTTGAGTGGCCTCCCGCCACACTATCATGCAAGGCAGAGATCAACTTGGTCTGTAGTGTTTAGTTCTCTCCAATCACTAATCTGCCCTTGTACTTGATAATGCCATTGTCCAGTGAATAACCCTTGGCATTAGGGGAACAAATGGCCAGTTCCTGTAACAAAGTAGTCACGGCAGAATCAGTAGCATAGGAGTTCAATACCTCCTGAATCCAATCAAGGCGGCAAGAAGAAGCTTGCAGTTCCAGATGGCCCACTCTGGACAGAGAGTCAGCTGCACCATTATCACTGCCTCTTCTGTACTTGGATTCAAATTGCAAACTTCCTAACTTGGCCATGGCTTTCTTCTGGAGTTCTGAAGTAAGATGCTGGTCTGACAGATTGCATAAGCTTTTGTGATCTGTGACAATGACAAAACAGCCCCTTTGTGAATACTTTCTCCACTTATCAATTGCCATGATAACAGCCAAAAACTCTTTTCTCATAAATAGAGAGTTTGGTGTTCTGGACTCCCAGTGCTTTGCTCATGTAGGCAATTGGATGCCCAAGTTGCATGAGGACTGCTCCTACCCAGTTGCACATGCATCTTTCTCAATGGAGAGAGAAAGGAACAGCGAAATTTGGTAGGGCAAGGACATGTATATTTACCATAGCTTGTTGGCTTGCTCGGTCCATTCAAACCCCTTCTTGACCAGGAGCTGAGTAAGTGGCTTGGTGATAATTCCATAATTTTGCACAAACTTTCGATAATAACCTGTGAGACCGAGAAAGCCTCTCAATTCAGTAGCTGATGTAGGAATGGGCCATTTTTACATAGCTGAGGTCTTCTCTCGATCTGTTGCAACTCCAGCTTCTGAAATGATGTGGCCTAGGTACCAAATTTGTATCTGACCGAAGGAGCATTTAGACATCTTGGCAAAGAATTTTGTCTGGCGCAGTTTGTCCAATACTGTGCGCAGGTCCAGCAAATGGTCACTCCAGGAAGGACTATAAATCAGAATATCGTCCAGAAAAATGATGACAAACTTGTGGAAAAAGTGTGCAAACACAGTGTTCATAATGCATTGGAAAGTAGCCGGCGCATTTGTCAACCCAAACGGCATCATGCGGAACTGGAAATGCCTGTGATACGTTTTAAACACAGTCTTTTCCTCGTCTGCTGGACGCATCCTAATCTGATAGTATCCGGCACGGAGATCCAGCTTAGAAAAGAATTTCGTGCCCACCAATTCGTCGAAGAGCTCATTGACCACTGGGAGAGGAAATTTGTTCTTGATCGTTAATTCATTGAGACGTCGATAATCAATACAGAATCTCCATGCTCCGTCCTTCTTCACCAAGAGAACTGGTGAAGCGAAGGGACTCATGTTGGTAATCACACCGGCGGAAAGCATTTCTTGGACTTGACGCTCGATCTCGTCCTTCTGAAGCGAAGAATAACGATCAGGCTGTAGTGTGATTGTGTGATCTAGTTCACGCTGTGGTGGCAGTCTTTGGTTCGTCAAATACATCAGCAAATTCTGTCAGAATTGCTTGCAGGTCAGGGGAGTGATTGTTCTCTGGATTGTCTTCTTTGGTTGTCTCTGGCAGATGATCTAAGAGTGCCAGTGCCCATACTTCATTGCCACTGAGCCATTTGTGCAATTGTTCCACTGAAAGTTCAGTTAACTGACCTTGTTGAGGAGAAACAACACCTTGTAGTGTAATTTGTTGGCCTTGTTGCTTGAAGGAAAAGGATTTCCCTTCCCAATCACACTCCATTTTTCCTTGGCGTTTGAGCCAGTCCATGCCCAAGATGGCATCATACGACCAATATCAAGTATTCTCATGTCAGTGTTGAAACATGTGACTTTGACAGACACTGCTGCTGCTGGTGAGATTTGACTACCAGCTCGTTCTACAAATATCAAGTATTCTCATGTCAGTCCTTGAGTCCACCATGGTAAACCAGAAACATGTGAATCAGACATCATATATTGCCCATTTGCTACTTTGACAGACACTGCTGCTGCTGGTGAGATTTGACTACCAGCTCGTTCTACAAATGATTTGGTCACAAAAGTGTGAGTGCTGCCAGAGTCCACCAACAAAATCATGACTCTCAAAAAAATAGGTTCCAGTGTTTCTGTACCAGCACAGCAGATTGCAGTCATGGGTGTTTCCTGAAGCTACTCAAAGCCTGGACAGCATCATCTGACAAGACCTCCCCAAATTCGCCTACCTCAATAGTCAGTAGCTGGCCTGATCATTTAAACTTATGTTCCTTTGAGTACTTGGTCCCGCATTTGAAACACAAGCCATTAGCACGTCGGAAATCTCTTAACTGACATTCTCTGTTGAAATCATCGTTGTCCTTCAGGCGAGGCCAGTCTGTTTCTGGTGCTGCTGTCAACTGACCTGCATTGCCCACTGGAAGATGCTTAGTAGGTGCTACTGGTCGAGACTTGGGACGATGAGATTCCCCTTCTTCTTGAATGCGTGCCAAGGAAGCTGCCATTGCAATGCTAGTGGGAGCCTGAAGCCTAACAGCACACCGAATGTCATCCTTGAGGCCAAAAACGAACTGAGCAACAAACCAACGTGCACTCAGAGTTTCATCCAGTGGTATCAGATGGTACATACTGTCCTCAAAGGCTAAAGGCAAGCCTGTAGTCCACCACCGTGCCTGTTTGTTTCAACTGCATCAGGCGAGTCATCTGTCCATCGAATTCATCTTCCGCTTAGCCGATGAATACTCCCGGCGTTCTCCCACTTGCGGGTCTTCGGCTGCCTCACGTTCGCCAAGGAGAATGGCCACATCGGCAAGCTCGACGACAAGAGCACTCCGGTAGTATTCATCGGCTAAGCGGAGGGCTCGAAGGCCTACCGCATCCTCGACCCAAAGACACAGCGTGTGCGCACGGCCCGAGATGTTATGTTCAAGAAAGGGCGAGGATGGGCGTGGCATAAGGCGGTGGACGACGGCTCGACTCCGACATACGATGACTTCATTGTCGAGTACATCCATTTCGAGGAAGCTGGGGGAGTAACCAGCTCTTCTTCGCCGAGCATGCCTACCTCAGTCCATGAGTCTTCATCGACCCCGGTGTCTGCTACACCGGCAGCACCACGCTCGCCGACCGCTGCTTCAGCTGCAACAAGTTCTTCGCCGACTCCATCGCAGCCAGCGACGCCACGTACTCCAGCACCAACAACCACTCCTCCGGGCACGCCTATTCCAGCACCAGCTCACGTCAGGCACAGCCCTGGATGCCCTCATCAGCGCAGTACGACACGAATTCAGCTGCCATGAATTCTCCGCCGTTGTCGGTGCGCAGCATGAGCGGTTTGCCGCCGCACTCCGCCTCCGCAGCCTGCGCGCGCCTGATGGCGTTCGCCGCCTCTCCCTTGCCGCCGAGGACCATTACCCACATGTAGCGGGAGAGGTCGTCGACGAGCAGTAGGAAGTAGCGTTGTCCTCCTGGTGTGGCCGGTGTCACCGGGCCACACGAGTCCCGTGTACTAGCTTGTGCCTCTCCTTGGCTCGGAAGCTAGCCTGCTGGGGAAGGGGAGTCGCCTCTGCTTCGTCACCACGCAGACTTCGCAGAACTGCTCCACATGGTCAAGGCACGGCAGGCCTCGCACCATCTCCATGGCGCTGAGCTGCTTCAGGGCCTCGAAGTGGAGGTGCCGGAAGCGTTCGTGCCACTGCCATGCCTCGTTGTCCCAACGAGCAGCGAGACAGAGGGGTTGTGCCACCTGCACGTTGAGGACGTAGAGTCCGTTTGCACCTCTGGTTACCTTGGCAAGAAGGCGTTGATGGCAGTCCCAATTGCGTAGGATCCCATGCTCGATCAGCACGCGTGAGCCATTCTCATCCAGCTGTCCCAAGCTGATGATGGAGTTCCTTAGCGTGGGGATGTAGTTGACACCAATGAGCAGCCTTAATCTCCACGGCGGAGGCATCCCCAAACTTGATGGAGCCTCGCACGTCGGAGTCGAGCTTGGTGAAGAACTCCCGTAGACCGGTCATGTGATGGGTGGCGCCGGTGTCGAGGCACCACCCGTCAGTCTTGTCGTTGCTGGAGCCGTTGCCGAGGAGGGCGTGTGCTTTTGGCTCGTCAAGGTGGAGGAGAGCCGCTGCGGCTGGTGCCGCTGGAGGTAGCTCGATGCTCACATGTGCCATGAGCAGAACCGGCTCCTCCTCCGCCTGTGCGACATGGGCCTAGCCGCGTCATGGCTGGCCCAATGGCCAAGCTGGGTGCAGGTGCGGAAGGTGTCGTCTCGTGCCGGCCTGTGCATGCCGTGGCGCCTCCGCGGGCATCACCCGCGGCACGTTCTCGCGCCCTGGTCTGGGCGTCTTTGCGCGACTTGCCACGCTTGCGACCGCCTGTCGTGGAAGAAGACTCCCCCTTCTTCCTGTCACCTTGGCATGGCAGGCATCCCACTGCTCCCGAGTGAGAAGAAGCTTCCCACCAGTGGTGATGGGCCCCGAGAGAGGCTGTGTCTTGTCGGTGTCAATAACCTTGAGGCGACCTATTGCCTCCTCGATCGACATCGTGGAGAGGTCCAGTAGAGATTCGATCGAGCGAGCCATCTGCTTGTACTTCTCGGGGACGCAACAAAAGAGCTTCTTGATAGCACTCTCCTCGTCGTAGTTGTCGTCGCCGAAGTGCACCAACTTCTACAGCAGCAGAGTGTTGGGACGGAGAGCAAAGTCATCAACGTCCTCACCAAGCCAGGCTCTCGCACTCCTTGCGAAGTGCCTGCAGTGTGGACTTGCGAGCCCAGTCGCTGCCGATGCGTGTCGCAGTGATGGCGTCCCAAGCCTCCTTGGCAGTCCGCTTTCTGGAAAGCGAGAACTGCATCTCGGGCGGGATTGCGGCGATGAGGGCATCCAGCGTCCGTCGATTCTCATGGTGGTTGAGGTCGCCATCCTAGACCGCCTCCCACATGTGCCGCACCTGGAGCTTGATCCTCATGATCATGGCCTACTCAACGTAGTTGGTTTTGGTGAGGGTAGGCCACCCTACACCGGGGCCAACGTCCCTGACCAGGGTCCGGACCCCATAGAGGCTGCGGTCTACGTCGTCTCGGCCGCCGCTGCCGAGCGCGCCTCCTCCGGGAGCGCCACCGCCGTGCGCGCCTCCTTCGGAGCGCCACCGCCGTGCGCGCCTCCTCCAGGAGCGCCACCATCGTGCGCGGGAGCGTTCTTGGCTGCCCACTGCGTCGTCCACTCTTGCTGATTCCCTTGCCAGCTGCTCGAGATCTGCATCGGCGTTGCCGTCAGTAGAAACGGGGCTGTTGGCGCTGCCGCGCAATGCCCCGGCCTCCGCCGCCGCCTCACGTGCTGCATCCACGGCCTATGCTTCCTCCTCAGCTCTGGCTGCTGCCAGCTCCGCTGCTGCCAGCCTCGACGCCCTTGCTGCCACTGCTCGCTCACGCTCCTCTGCCGCGGCGAGTTCGGCCTCCTGCCGACGCCGCGTGCTCGAGGTGACCGAGTGGTGAGAGTGACCTGCGGACATGGCTAGCTATTGGGGGGGCTGCTGTGTGGAGAGAGGGCTCCTTCAAACGAGACGAGCTGCTGCTCGTCTGCACAGAGGGAGAGGAGTGAACAGACGCAGCCGGAGCTGCTGCTACCGGTTGGGGCTGCTGCGAGACCGGTGAAGGAGATGAGCAGGATATGCTCAGGCTACAGGATAACCTGACTCTGATATCACTTGTTAGTCGCTGAATTCTTACTCTCATCGATAGGAGAGGATGACACTAGGAGTTGGGGTAATTTTCTGGTTTATTTCTCACACCATCACACAATGCCATGCCAACCTGAGGGGTTGGGGATACATATTTATGGGCTGCTAGCCAGCCAAGAATATGCCAGATGCTAGTCTAAGATGCTATCCTAAAAAGCTAGTCAAGGGTGCTGTTAGGACAGCCAGTCCTTGATCCTAACAGCCAGTCCTTGATGGACAGCAAAAACCACTATGCAGTGCAGCCACAAGGACACAATGACCATGTGCTGCAGCCCCACACAAGACCACAGTACAGAGACTTATCCATCACAGAATTCTATTTCATTTCTTTTTCATAACGCACACTGCCAACGACTTGCATATTTATCCACTTACAACCACACACGCCACCGGTGGGCTCCACCTCACGATTACAGTTACAGGACTTAGTTGCTGGTGTCTCCGTTCTCTGACTGGAAGGTGGGCCCTGCATCGTTCGCCAGGTCATCTTGACCAGGCGACTCGTTATCATGCACCTCAGGTGTGGGGTGTATGACAGGCATGTTGGGGCGAAGAACCCTGTCCAGTTTTCTCGAGTAATGGCATGTATTTGTGAGGTAGTATAAGTTCCATCGAATAGTATGAGAACATGGGACACGATTTAAGTACCCACTGATGATCCCTGCCCCTTAGTTACCTAACAATACATAATTTTAAGTTACAGTTCACTACGTACCGTAAATTCTGTATTCCAAATAGAAGTAGATCCTTGTGCATTTGGCCTTCGAAGGGATTAACATTTCTACCTGATTGTGGCACATGTTATCTGTTCTGAGAACGTATCATGTACTCCTATTGATGTAGTACTCCCGCTGCACCGTCCAGGTTACAGCCGTTGGATACAGAATTTAGGTATAGGATAGGACAGCAATGCAACTTTCTCCGAAATTAGCAAAAAAGCACTTGACTAAGTACGGAATCCTCCCTGATATTGTCCAAGAAGTGCTGCTCGCCTGCTCCAGTTTGGGAACATAAAGAGCACAAACGATTGCTCCTCCCTTGTTCGGAATAGAAGTAATTGCAAATTCTTGTCCGTGCAACAAAGCTAGGCTAAAAATGAATGAAACTACATTGGGCGTGGGATATTACTTACAGAGGCGTTCAAAATACAAACCAAATTGAGGATCAACCAACCAAAATGTGCATATCTCAGCCAAAATCCAAACCAGACCGTGGTTATGTCAAGAAAATTTCACACCGGTCAAACCACCTCAACCAAGACCGAGCCAGAATTCTCTAAAAAATGAGTCTAGAAGAAGGCCATATGGCTGGCCAGAGCTCGTTTTGATGGCAAGAGGCGTCTTGCATGCGTCAGAACTTGTCTTACAAGCGGAGATTCCGGCGATGATCTCATCAGTGGCAGTGTGGCTCCACCAGATCTAACTACGTCGGGCCAGGATGTGAGGGAGAGGTGCGACCTTGGCTGCAGTGGTGAAATCGGGAATGGGGACAGGACATGAGAAGAGATTTGAGGCAAGGGGAGTGAAAACTGAAATTTAACCTCTTCGCAGGGTGGTTTTGTAAGTCTTCCAATAGAGAATGCTGGGCAATCGCGCAAGTGCCATCACGCCCGTTGCTTAGGCATCCTGTGGCTGTACATGGTCCGGTGCAGTTGGAGTACTCAATGGCCTGGAGTACACGATACGTCCTCTATCTGTTCTTTTTCACGTGGTAAGTACTACTCGTGATTATAAGTAATAGCACTATTCATTGGATTCATCTTTTCCTAGGAATATACTTAAGTTACGATTGTGCACTCATGACCGGATATACCATAGCAGCAGGCTTTGATCTTACTCGTTTAGCCTGCATAGGGTATATCCCTCAATGACATAAAGTAAAACAATTGCCAGGATATTTGTAATTCCTTCCACCACCGTAAGTTTGAGCCACTACTAATACAAAATTACAACTCCATAGTTTGGTTGTTATTGGATTACGCGCACTAATTTTCCATATGGAATATTATATTTTGAGAATTTTCCGTAATTGCTACCATTCATCACGTGCTTCTTTTTGAACATGGCAGCTGGCGACGGGTGGTGGTGGTGGAGATATTGGGAAGAGGATTGGCCATGGTGGTGGTGATGGTGGGGATGATGATGGAGACGATGACGATTACTTCGATGATTCTGATGACGGAGAGGAAGAAAACGGTGGACTTTTTAGGAGGCGTATTGTTATACAGGAGGTGAAATTCGTGATATTTTGAATTCAGAGAAGCTGCATCTAAATCGTGAGAAATATTGGGCTTGTGTGTTGACTACTGCTTTGTCTATTGCAGCTTTTTAATAGAGAGTTCATAGATGCTGTAATGCAAGAGTGGTGCAAAACGATGAGTAATTTACCTGCTGCTCTACGCCAGGCTTACGAGATGGTATATGTTTGTCTTGTTCTTTCTCATTGCGTAATTTGGTATAGGTTTAATATTAGACTAAACATGATATATCAATCTAGGGTTTGGTAAGTTCTGCACAGATGGTGCGATTTTTGTCAATGTTTTCGAGGCCTACACATACAAGGTCCTTTTCACGAGCTCTACCTGGATGGCTAGCCAGAGGTCTTGTTGGAAGGTAACACCCAAATCATTTGCACATATTTTCAAACATGTGTAAGATGTTTGAATTTGGGTGGTAGACATTTATGTTCCTAATCAGGCAGCTTTGTACCCTGGGTACAGCTTTGTGTTCGCATTTTCTCATTAGATCTTAATGGTTAGAATTTTTTTCTCTATAAGTTAATCTTTGTACAATTTTGAGCACAAGTAAATACGAAAGAAACAATAAATATGTAATGCAGAACCCATTGAGGCCTTGTTCGGTTTGCTGAAGATTGAAGTGGACTAAATCCCCTCTTAAGTCAAATCCCCCCAAATCTACACCAATTCACTTGGGGAGTGGATTAACCAAACAAGGCCTGATAAGATAGTTAGCACAGTTGCGGTGAAGGTAGAGCTGGATGCAGATATGTGTCATAATGCAGGCTATAGATCTTCTCAGCTGGTTGCAGTGTAATAACACCTTTTACAAGCTTACAGTCTATCTTGACTAGCTAGGTGCTTGATCTCCATGACCAGATGTGTGAGAGGTGATCTGTCCTGGCCGACATCGGTGACGTCTGCAATCAGCTGGGCAAAGACAGACTCATTGAGCACTAGTAGTGAACTCATTGAAGCGCTGGTGCCAGGCCCTCCATACAAGCACTAAAATCTGCTTCGAGGGTGTTATTACACTGGAGGAGTTGACGGCACACTGAGAAGATGATCTGTCCATCCGTAGCGCTTAGCACCGTTCCAGTCCCCGCTGATCCATCCTCCTCCTTATAGGACCCATCAACATTTAACTTCACCCAACCAGGAGAGGGCTTGTCCCATTTCTTGACCGGCTGACATTAGCACTCACATTTGGAGTTTTAGGCATTAGGCCTGGGTCAGCAGGTTGGCCTTTGCTCATTTTTTAGTTGTTGATAATTCTGAGCTCATATATCTTGGTTTCCATTTGAACTCCACATTTACCTATTAACTAATTTATCCTTGTAAGTTGTCCCATGTGTTGCTGAAGTAAATAATAACTGCTTTAAGTAGATACGATGGGTGACTAGGTTATGCATTTTGAATATTCCTTTATCACCAGTTTCAATTATTATGCTTTTCCCTGTAATGCAGAACACTTGCAGATCCGTCATTCCCACATAAGATGGCTTTTGAGTTCATAGCTACTTTTGCCTCGTCTGTTTGGTGGGAGATGTATATTCGTAAGGAGAGGTATGTTGTACTTATCTGGTATTGAACAGCTCAATTCTTACTACTTCATCTAAACCATGTTACACCTTCAAGTAATCAGGTTTGAGCAAGAATGGGATTTGGCAGTTGTTAATGCTTTGACTGCATCATGTTGCAACCTTGTTGTTCTGGGGCTTCTGGCACCATGCCGTTCATATGGGAGTACATCCCGATTTGACTTCCAAAATGCAATTGAGAAACTTCCTAACAACATGTTTGAGAAGAGTTATCCTCTGAGAGAGTTTGATCTACGGAAACGAATTAATGCATTCCTTTACAAAGCTGCTGAGCTTAGCCTGGTTGGGGTCATTGCTGGATCTGTTCAAGGTGGTCTGTCGAAAGCCCTGTCCGCAAGTAAGGAGGGCAGGTAATTGCAATTAATTATTTGTGTGCCCGTAAAAGCTTTCTTCTATGATTCTCTAATTTATTCCTCATTTCTTTTTGTTAATCCCATCTTAGATTATCGGTGACCCTTCCTTCTGTCAGTACCAATGCCCTTGGTTATGGAGCTTTTCTAGGATTATATGCAAACTTGCGATATCAATTATTGTGTGGTCTAGATCAATATACGGTCAAGCGCTTTGATGTTCTTGGTGTGGCGATCTTCTTTGGTACAGCACTAAGGTATATCTCTACTGACCTTTTCTCTTATAGCATTAGTTTTACATGGAATATCTCTTAGGTGAATGACTTCCTGTTGTTCATTATGCATAATGATAAAAGCCAGTTATACTCCCCTTGTTTCACAGTAGCTTCTCTGTTTGAGTACATGATGGAATTGGATGTTACTTCAGTTTTGTGCTTCCTGGATATGCACACAGGACAGATATTATGAAACAGAGGTGTTCGCTGACTGCTCAGATTAATCTATTGACTAGTAAAGTGCCCGTGCTACGCTACGAAACATAATAAAGCAAATATGGCATACCAATGTTCTGGTTGTGTTTGTTCGCTCAACATTTTTATCAATTGTAGAGTGAGACTAGCAACTAGCTTGAAAGTCAATTGATGTTTGAAGCAACTCGGAACAACCCTATATCAAACCTTGCGCATCTCCATTTTCTGCGGATACCACCCATATATATGTATTCCAACGGAGCACATAATCGCACATCGTTTATTCCATTTTTATGTATTTTATTTATTAATATTTTGTACTCGGTCTAACTCAATATATAAGCCTCCTCGTATTTAAGTCTAAGTTTAAACATCAATTTGACCCTAAAATTAGTTATATGCCAAATAATTATATCAATGGATTTGAATTTTTAATTTTTTTCCAATATTTTTTCTTTGAGCATATAATTTATATTCTTTGGCCAAATTGATTCTCCAAGTTGGACTCGAAATATGAGGAACACTTTTATTAGTAGATGGGGTACTAACTATTAATATGAAATTTCTTTGCATCTGATTCTGGTCTGACGTTACCATCCGTTGGACCACATTGATGCTCTGATGCCATCGAAAACTCCGGACGAGAATTTGTTGTAGGCATAGCACCTCTCCTATTAATTTACATCTCATTGTCAATTGATTAGTAGTCAAGCTTCTAACACAATTTGGACATGTATTTTGATTCATCAACAAGAGTAGCTCTAGTTTAGACATGGATATATACTGTAATTTTAGTTTAGACGTGTCTCGAACTCTCGATTCATTAGCAATCAAACTCCTAAAAAAATCATCAGCAATCCAACTCATTTAAATTGTTATTTGGTTTGTGACATGGCCTAACATATTGTTTAGTGTGTGTAACATGTGTCATGAACTGAAGGAAAAGAACAAATCATTTCCCTGCATAAAAAAAATCTATTATCTGTAAGCCACAAGCCCCATCTCCTTATCTTCTCTTCTGCATTTCAGTAGAGAGATTCACAGATCCAACCGAGCCAATACATGATATGCTGCCCTTCGTTGCGAGTGAAGCAGACGAGCTGCTGGGAGCCTGGTATTTGGCTGCGGCAGCGCCTCATGTTAGACCAAGTTCTTCTCCATTTTTTCTCTTGTTACGGATGCCAGCTCCATGTCTGCTACCCCTCGCCACCGAGCCTGGCACTGCGAGTCTGCGATACTTTGCCTCGGACTGACCTGCCGTCATGCCCTTTGCTGCACGCGAGCTCCTTCCAGCCACCACGACCACTGGATCTGGTCAAGCAGAAGTAGAGCACGGCAGGGCAGCTCAGGATGTTCGTGATACCTTCTCTACCAAATCTCAATACAACGGCGAGAAAGCACGCTCGCGGCAGGCAACCAGATCCTGCGCTGAAGCTGCAGCAGAGCCCACACAACTTCTTCTCTAAGGCTTGCCCCTCTCGTTAGACACCAGTGGCCAAGCCGGTGCCAACCCTTCCACCTCTCCTTCAGGTGAGACAGCGGAGCACGCATGCTGGAAGAAGAAGAGGAAGACGGAGACGCCGAGACGGAGAGAGTTGCCCACCTTCGAGATAGGTACAGGGTAAGAACAATACAAGAACCTCTCTGGGAGGGTTCGCTCACGTGGGTTCGCATGGTCCCACCTCGTCTGAGATGATGCAAAGTGAACGGACGACCAACAACTCGAATTTTTATGAGTAGGTAAGACAATGCATGCCATATTACTATATTACTCTTGTCATAATTATCGTGTTGTTTTAGCCACAGTGAGAGTTTCTAGCTAGGGCATGCGTTGTTTTGGTTTTCCTTTCCCTCTCTGTAGACTGTCTCTTGGCTTCCATTGTTTCATGTCCCAAGGTTTTTAAGCTTGTAAAGCGGTCTGCCTGGGGAGCTTTTCACTTTTAAGTGCTTCAAACGTAAGGTGAGGAGACGCCTTAGAGACTGTTCGGCAGCCCTCCACTCCAGCAATTTGTGTCGCTCCGCTCTGCTCCAGGCAACGAGCGCTCTCCTGATTGAGACGACTCACGGACGAGCGTTCGGCTTGCTCAGAGCCTTAGAGACTGTTCGGCAGCCCTCCACTCCAGCAATTTGTGTCGCTCCGCTCTGCTCCAGGCAACGAGCGCTCTCCTGATTGAGACGACTCACGGACGAGCGTTCAGCTTGCTCAGCTCCGTGGGAGCGTGGGCTGCCAGCCCATTCGAGGCAATGAAGCCCATTCGGTAGTAGCAAGTAACTGCATGATACCCTAAAAAAACTGCTCATCGTGGAAGTCAAGCACGTCCGTGTGGAGCTCCTGGCAGCAGCGCTGGAACAAATTGAACCCTAGGTGGCGGCGGGTGGTTGTTGTGGCGAGCTCTTGGCGGCGGACCGAATTGTACCGGAGGCGGTGGCGGGTGGTCATGGCAGCGAGCTCCTTGCAGCGGGCGTCCTTGAATCAGCTAGGGGAGTGCAAGATGAGCCGGTGAAGCCTTAGATTTGGCGGACACGTGACCGATTCGGCCGGCAGCGCGCTCGAATCAGCCGGCAGCGCAAGCTAGGACCCAAGCGCTCGTTGGTCTGGTTTGTTCGGTGCCTGTTGTCTTTTTTTTTGACATGCGGTGCCTGTTGTTGATAAAGAGGAGAGGAGAGAAATAGAGCGTACCGGTTCGGTTTGGTTACTTGGCGGTGGCAAAAATTGTAATTTTGAGCCGATCTGGATTTCCTTGAATGAGGATCGACGGAAAGGCTGCTCCGCCAATTTGCACTGCGCGCCGGTCCACTCTGCACTTTCAGATCCGTGGAGTTGACCTGTTCGGTGCAGCTTTGCTCGCTCCGGCTGCGGGGAGCCGGAGGGTTGCCGGGCTATTAGACACATAAATATATCATACTGGCAATCAGATAGGATATTTAGTAACTAAATTGAATGTAAGTTCAACACAAGTTCCATAATATTACTCCCTCCGTTTAGAAATATAAGATGTTTTAGCTTTGTGAAGCTAATGTATCTAGACATCTTTTAGTAGCTTCACAAAGCTAAAACATCTTATATTTCTAAACGGAGGGAGTAGAACCTAGAAGTTCGTGGCATAGGCCGCAAATTATCTTGTCAAGATGACGAGAAGACGTTTTTTGAACTTCAGCTTCATCCTTCTCGTCTAAATTTTACTCCATAGCTTTAAACTTACGTGTGGTTTAAGAAGTTGGACATTTCCTTCTTAATATCCGTGGATGCCTCTGGACATTATGCACACCACTGAAACCCCCAGAAAGGTGCAGCTGCAGCTGTCTCACTCCAGCATGGAGACTCTGGCCACACAACGTACAATGGAGTACATCCTTCCTGTCTAAATCTGGCCCAAATGCATACTTCCAAACTGGATTGTCTGATTTAGCTCTCCGCCTAGGATCATTGGACAGATCATAAGCATCAGCAGCCATGGGATGACAGGCATCCAAGCAGAGAGAGGATGGTGGCGAGGAGACACGCCTGCTCTAGAAGAGAAGGAAGCTGGCGGCGTGGATCTGAGCTGCTGAAGTCGCTGGTCACGCCATGCTTGGGAGAGGGCTGCGCCAGAGGAAAAGCTTGGCCAGAGGAGGAAGCTGCTGCAGATCCGGCAGAGGAAGAAGCTGGCCGCCGCCAGAGAGGAGAAAGCTCCTCAATCGTTTCTTGGACTTGCTTGCTCTCTCTCTCTCTCTCTCTCTCTCTCTCTCTCTCTCTCTCTCAATCGTTTCTTGGACTTACCCTGCATGCCCAATTTCCCTCTTTTGCCGCCCCAATTTCTATTCCCCGCCGCCATTGTTCGCTGCTCTGTCCATGGCATCCGGATTGGCCCAGGGTGACGTGCCGACGTCTTAAGCGCCTAATCGATGCCCTGGACCCTCAAGACAGATAAGGCGGATGCCTTACATGAACCCAACACCTCCGAGTCGGAGGGCGTTCCAGCGCCAAAGCGCCGCCTTAAAAACCATGTCTCCATGTTGGTGCTGACAATCTTGTAAGTGAACTTCTTGCTTTTTAAAATGGTATGGAAGGCATTTTCATGTTCTCTAGAAATGCTTTTTTGCGATGAACTACTTGTCGCGCTGGATATCAGTAGCATCATGATGCGTGTTGAGTTTCTGACATTTATAAGATACATTTGGAGATCTGCTTGTGACTATTGGGGTTGTGATAAAGAGTTAGTGAAACAACTCTTTGACGCTGTTTATATGTGCTTGCTTGACGAGCCAGTGATAAACAGAGATTATTGTTGATATTTTTGTAGCATTCTTACCTTGGATGCGGAGTAGATACTAGTAACCAACCATTTGGTGCTGGATCTAAACTAGTCAAACATACTCCCAGGGGTATGTACTCCCACACAGTTAACCGGGCGTAGGTTGATAGCTTGTACCCGTTAAGAGTTTAACCCACCGTTCATGCATGCACTTGATAAGTACTCTGTCACGTGCTAAGTTCCTGAGAGGGTAGTTATGAGATGTGGAAGGTCGAGGGCGAGGGAGTTTGGGCTTCGGCGCCGTTGCGCCGAGGAGGGAGAGATAGGGCTGCGGAGGTAAACTCCCTTTTCTGTGTTTATTAATCGATATCCCCAACAGAGGTGATCGCCAAGCTTTATACATAGCTGGCCCCTAACAGATACGTACTAGGACTCTTATCTTTCCTAACTTACAAGACTTCCAAAACTGAATGACGTGGGAATAAAGTAAACTAAATAAATCTGAAGGAAAGCTAATCTGATTAGGACTCTCCTGCTGCACAGTCCTTTGGCTTGGCACGGCGTGAGTAGTGCTGACCCCACATGACATCACTCCCCCCTCCACCAGCAGCTCGTCCTCGAGCTGAAATGTTGGGTACGTCTTCCTGAACTCTGTGAGGTTTTCCCAAGAAGCTTCAGACGCTGCACTGTCTTTCCACTATACTAGGATCTGCCGAGCACCACAACTGAGGCGGGCCTTCAGTGCCTTCAGAGGTGTAGGAATAACTTTGCCATGGCGAACTTCTGGAAGGAGAGGTGGTGCTGTAGGGGGTTCTCCATGGAAAATCTTGAGCTGACTGACATGGAACACGTCATGAAGACGGGAACGGGGAGGCAGCTGGAGCTGATATGCTACTGGACCAACCTTCTCAGTGATTTTATAGGGTCCATAAAAGCGTGGAGAAAGCTTGCCCCGTGTGACACCTAAAGTTGCCGCTGGACGGTGGTTGAGACGCAGCCAGACCCCACTGTTCAACACTGAAGACAACTTCGCGATGGTTGGCGTCATAAAACTTCTTGTCGCACTGCTGTGCTTGGAGGAGATGATCCCGAACTTCACGGATGAACTCATCACGATCCTTGACGAGAATGTCCACGGCTTGCACACGAGCTTCTCCTGGCTGATAGGAGTGCATTGCAGGTGGATCTCGACCATATACCACCTTAAATGGCGTATCACGAAGCGCTGTTTGGAAGGAAGTGTTATAGCAGTATTCTGCCCAAGGCAGCCACTGTAGCCAAGTGCGTGGTCTGTCACCAGTCATGCAGCGGAGATACATGGCAATAATACGGTTGACAGACTCCGTCTGTCCATCAGACTGTGGGTGAAAAGATGAACTCATGTACAGGTGTACACCGGCCAAGCGAAATAATTCAGACCAAAAATTGCTGGTGAAGACCGGATCTCGATCTGAGACTATGGACTCGGGCAGGCCATGAAGACGGACAATTTCTGTGAAGAAAGCCTGTGCGACCGTTGCAGCAGTGTATGGGTGAGCAAGTGGTATGAAGTGTGCTGCCTTTGAGAAGCGATCCACCACTGACAAAAGCATGGTCTTGCCACGGACTTTGGGAAGACCTTCGATGAAATCCATGGAAATGTCAGCCCACACCTGAGATGGCACCTGAAGGGATTGGAGAAGGCCAGCAGGCAACAAATGCTCAGTCTTGTTGCGCTGACAAACGGTGCAAGCACGAACAAAGTCTTCCACCACAGTACGGTCCCGTGGCACATGAAAATCACGGCGGAGGCGATGCAATGTCTTTTGGATTCCTTCGTGCCCTATGTGTGTGGCTGCCAAGATAGCAGGCATTAAAGGAGAAGTGTGCAACACATGGACCCGGCTGCTGAATGTAATGAGCCCGTCGGTATAACCCCACTTGGCACCTAGCTCACCGGCCTCGAGCTTCTGGCGTAGGGCTATCAAGGTTGGATCAGCCGCTGTTTCAGCCCGCAAATCCTCATAGAGGGTAAATGAGGGAGCTCAGATTGCTAACAATGCACCATGGTCCTCCTCTCGGCGAGAGAGAGCATCTGCCACTCTGTTAAGTTTTCCTGGCCTGAATTCCACGATAAAATCATAGCCGAGTAGCTTGCTAACCCAATTGTGTTGAGGAATTGTCGATAGGCGCTGGTCAAGCAAATACTTGAAGCTGAAGTGATCTGTGCGTACTCGAAACGACCGTCCCCATAGGTATGGCCTCCAATGTCGCACAGCATGGACGAGCCCGATGAGCTCACGCTCGTAAGCTGCCAATTTGGCATGGCTTGCTGCGATCGGTTGGCTGTAGAAAGCCACTGCGCCCTCTCCTTGATGGAGCACTGCTCCAAAACCAGATCCGGAGGCATCACAATCGACGACGAAGGGCTTGGTGAAATCTGGCATGACTGGTGCAGAAGTGAGTGCCTCCTTGAGAGCCTCAAAGGCGCTCGTCGCGGTCCAGCGGTAGCCCTCCTTCTTGAGGAGCTTGGTGAGAGGCGTGGTGATGGAGCCAAAGTCGCGGATGAACTTGCGATAATACCCTGCCAGGCCAAGGAAACCACGAAGTGCACGCACTGTTCGAGGCGTTGGCCAGTCCTTTACTGCCTGAACCTTGGCTGGGTCCATTGCGACCCCTGCCTCGGAGATGACGTGGCCCAAGTATGTCACCTTTGATGCACCAAAGATGCACTTGGAGCGCTTGAGTACAAGTTGGTGTTCCTGCAAGAGTTGAAAAACTGCGCGAACTTGGCGTAAGTGGTCAACCCATGTTGGACTATAAATCAGTATGTCATCAAAAAATACAAGGACAAATTGTCGAAGAAACGGTCGTAGCACGTCGTTCATGAGTGCTTGGAACGTTGCTGGCGCATTGGTAAGGCCGAATGGCATGACCACGAACTCAAACAGCCCTTGATGCGTCCGGAACGCCGTCTTGTGGATGTCATCGTTATGCATCCGGACTTGATGATAACCTGAACGAAGATCCAACTTTGTAAAGAATCGCAACCCACGAAGCTCATCCAGTAGCTCGTCAACCACTGGGATAGGGAACTTGTCCTTCACTGCCCGTTCATTGAGAGCACGGAAATCAATACAAAAACGCCAAGACATGTCTGGTTTCTTCACAAGTAATACTGGAGAGGAGAACTCAGAGTGACTTCGGCGAATCAGTCCGCGTTCCAGCATGTCCGTGCATTGCTTCTCGATCTCATCTTTCTGGATTGTTGGATAACGATACGGACGCACCACCGCTGGAGTAGCACCGGGTAAGAGATGGATGCGGTGGTCGCAGTGCCGGGATGGTGGCAACCCCTGTGGTTCGGCAAACAGGGAAGCAAAATCTTCTAGAAGAGCTGCTAGAAGGTCCTGACCCTCACATGAGGCTGCCCGCGCTCCTGGTGCTGCCTCACCAAACAACGTGACATGGTGATCCTGATGCCAAAAGGTCATGGCCAGTTTGGTGAAGTCCTAGTATATAGGTCCGAGAGATCTCAGCCGCTGTACTCCGAGAACGATATCAAATCCACCAAGGGCAAGTGTATAGCAGTCCACCCAAAACTCCTCTAGTCCAACGTTCAGCGCGAAGTTACGACATACACCATTGCTCATCACCCGGTCACCATTGGCTACGGCAACTCTCATGCCAGGTCGTTGGATGATGTTGATACCAACGCGAGCAGCAGCTTCTTCCGCAACAAAATTGTGTGTCGAGCCTGAGTCGACAAGTGCAAGTAGCTGTACACCGTGTACCATCACCCTAAGCTTCATGGTATTGGCAGAGTTGATGCCAGTAAGGGCGTTTAAGGACACTTCCATATCTGGTGTGTCATCCTCACCACACGTGTCGTCCCCATCAATGTAACACATGAACAGTCGCTTGCAGCGATGCCCTGGAACAAATTGTTCATCACAGTTAAAGCATTGCCCTTTTGTGCGGCGCTCATCCATCTCAGCAGGTGTGAGCCGCTTGAAGGGCCTCCTTCCTGGGAGGATTGGTTTACCACCAGCACCATCTGCAACAGCAACTGGGCGAGGTGGTGGTGCTGGCACAGGCGTAGACGGCCTAGTCAGCAACTTGGAAGGCGCATGTTTGACAGCAGATGTGCCTATCGGTGCCGGTTCAGCATCCCAGCCATCCTCATCTGGCAGGATGCGTTGTTCATAGGCACGGGCGTGCTCCATGGCCTCCTCTAAAGTCGTCGGGTACTTGAGGCCGACGTCGGTGCGGATGGGGTTGCGCAGGCCGGCGACAAAGAGCTCCACCTTGTGCATTGTTGTCAGGTCACAACAGCGAGCAACAAGGGTAAGGAATTTATCCTCATATTCGTCCACTGAACCGAGCTGACGCAGATTTTTTATGCCGCCCAGTTGTGTCCTTTGAATCCTTGGGCCAAAGCGCTTGTTGAGTGCCTTGGTGAAGTCGTCCCAAGGGGGTTCAGCACCGCGCTCAGTAACCAGCTCATGGTACCACAGAATCGCCTTGCCTGTCAGATGGTATGAGGGATGAGGCGAGCCAAGTTCTGCCCTCATCTGATGTCCCCTGTCCTTTAAAAAATTGCTCAACGCGAGTCAACCAGGGCAGCGGATCTTCCTTGCCGTCGTAGACTGGGAATTCCAGTTTGTGAAATTTTGGCATGGCGCCGCCTGACTTGATCTTGGTCCGATCACCATCCTGAGAGCTAGTATCGTCATCACGCTCAACCTGTGTTTTGGCTGGGCGACTGGACGGACCTGAATTTTCCAAGTGAGCAATTGCCAATTGCTGGGCCGCTGCTTGCTCCTTGAGGCTGCTGATATCCGTTTCAATCTGCTCCAGCTTGAGGTTCAGCTTGGCGTCCAAGGTCTCCTCCAGGAGCGTCTTCATGTCAGCAAGAGTAATAGGTGAACCCATCGCAGCAGATGCCGAGCCGAGGATCTGACCTTCTGATACCAAGTTGTCACATGCTAAGTTCCTGAGAGGGTAGTTATGAGATGTGGGAGGTCGAGGGCGAGGGAGTTTGGGCTTCGGCGCCATTGCGCCGAGGAGGGAGAGATAGGGCTGCGGGGGTAAACTCCCTTTTCTGTGTTTATTATCGATATCCCCAACAGAGGTGATCGCCAAGCTTTATAAATAGCTGGCCCCTAACAGATACGTACTAGGACTCTTTATCTTTCCTAACTTACAAGACTTCCAAAACTGAATGACGTGGGAATAAAGTAAACTAAATAAATCTGAAGGAAAGCTAATCTGATTAGGCCTCTCCTGCTGCACAGTCCTTCGGCTTGGCACGGCGTGAGTAGTGCTGACCCCACATGACATACTCCTCCCAAAAAGTAAGGGAGCGGATGAAGCAGTTTCGATTTTGAATGCAACACACATCCGCATGGATTTGTTGGCACGGTTTTAAAAAGTACTGCATCGATTCTTTTTTGCAGTGTGGAACGGTCAGAAGTAGTATGTATCTAATGGTATGAAGTATATGCATATGAAACGGAAGTAGTATATATCGTCCTAGTATTTGGTACATGCAACATATAGTGCTACAAATAACGGATGAGTACTAGTTTTGTAATTACGAGTTTAAACTGTTTCGTGACATGTGCAACATTTTTTTTGTATAAAGTATATACTGTTTTGCCCCAAAAGGAGTATATACTAATTAGCATTAAAAGAAGTATATTTCTATTTTTTTCTTGGCTAGGACTAAAATTACCACTCAAGACATATATACTGATTATTATCCGAATTCCGAACAAGTATATACTCAATTTTTTCAAAAGCAGTATATACCTTTTTTTCAAAAGCAGTATATACCTTTTCTTGAAAAGCAGTATATACCCTTTTTTGAAAAGCGTTATATATACCTTTTCTCTCAATGAAGTATGTTCATCTCAAACATAAATCAAGTACATAGCAAACATGTCGTGTATATATCTGAATATGGTTACATGCAGAAAACAAAGTGTGGTATGTTCATCTGAAAATAGCAGTATATTCTTCTAACCATATGAATACGTTGATTAAAAACAAGAGGTATACCAATTTTAAAGTTGGAGTATACATATACACATACATCCCATTTGATCAGTACTAAGAAACACGACTCAATTGATTGCAAACGATTCAAGCAAGCAAAGGTAGTACTAACTATTCCCATATATTGCTAGAAGTATATAATCTCCCAAAAGAGGTATACATGTATTGGATGTCTACATTTGATCAACATGTTGTTCGCTCTCCCGCCTGTGCAAGTGCATGATACTCGATCGGCAAGAGCAAGCTCGAATAGTAGCCTGGTGCATCAATGGTCACGCGCGCATGTCATAGTCTCCGTCCTCCACCGGCCGCATATGTCTGTCGTCACGTCGAGCTGACGCCGGTCACAACAAGCATCTTGTCGCCACCGTCTCCCTGTTGAGTCGCCGTCATCTCCCTGTTGAGTCGCCGTCGTCTCCCTGTTGAGTCGCCGTCGTCTCCCTGTTGAGTCGCCGTCGTCCGCATGCATCTCGTCTCCGTGGACTCGTCATGTCGAGCCGCCACCGGCCACACACATCTTGTTGTCGTCTTGCCATGTCGAGTCGCCGACTCGCCGTCGTCAGCGCATGCATCTTGTCTCCGTTGTTACCATTTTCACGCTGGACGGCTGCGCCCTAGGCCATCAGGCTGCAAGCATTTTGAAACTAGTCAGCAAGATAGCATTGATACGTTTTGGATGCATGAATATACTTGCTGGATGCATGACAGGTGCTAGATCTAGCCCAATTCAACAAGAGTATCACGTTACAAAATACCTCTTAGACTTGCTGATCAGGAAACTTTCCAATCGAAGCATCAAAATAGCTCATAGATGAGCGTGTCTGAGGCTGTTTAACCATGGCCACCACTCGTCCGTCATCGCCGTCCGCCGGCATCATCTCCGTCATCGTCTTCCGCCAGCCCGAGTAGTCTGGTGAGCAACGGGGGCACTGGCTGTTGGGCTGGTATATAAAGGAGCAAATAGAGCAGATCCCTGATTCCAATCACGTAACAAATTTTCAAAATGAACCATATCTTTGCATGAAGATATGCTCGGCAGTTACTATTTAATTTAATTATATACGTTAAAGGGCGTGGATGCTACGACGACCCGGTACTTTCCAGGGTATTAGGTGCTAGCCTGCTAGGAGTATGTACTCCTAGGTGTACCATTTAGTTTTCCTATATATATATATATATATATATATATATATATATATATATGAGCTTATGTCTAAATACCAAATATGGTCAGTATTTCATTTGTGAATAAGATAGAATCTAGCAATTTGCCTTGAGGGTGAATAATTGGTTGATGCATGACTTAAAACGTGGTTCCCCAAGTTTTAACGCAAAGGCAGTGGCTGTTTCGTGCCATTTACAGGTGAGAGCAAATTAAACATTGGCCTTCTTGATCATTTGAATTGGCCTGTTATTGTTTTGGTCTCGTGGTACCTGTAATTATTAGTTATCTAATGCGTAAATACTAATTCGTTACATCCTTAGCTGGCTTTATATCCGCAGTAACTGCTGAATTTGACCTTGCTATCGATCTGGTATGCCTATTTATCAATGGTTTTGTGTTCATGATGAAGTCCTTCAGTATTTGTACATTAAACATGGAACAATCCTTATTAACTACTCTGAGATTCAAGAACTCAAATTTTATTAATTTTTGTTAACAGAAGCAAAAAAAAAAGTGTGGGTTGCTGAGCTATCCACGGTCTCACCTTTCCTATGTTACCACCATGGCAAATGAGCATTACTGCTGTAATTTAGGTTGCACAATCTTGTTTTATAATTTACTCTAATATTTGAAATTTTCTACTGGTTCACACAAATCTTGGACCCAACTGAAAACTGGTTTTTGTCAGTTATCACCTAACAGTGTTTTTCCTGTTAATTGTTCTCTGTATTTGTTACTCCCTCTGTTCTGTATTAGTTGTTGTTGATTTAGTATTAAATCAGAGACAACTAAAATGAAATGGAGGGAGTACATGCATTCTTTACCCTGAGGAGCTTTGTTTAATTGCAGGAGACACTCGATGTTATTTTGAATTTTTTGTTTTTAATATCTAATCTAAGCACGTATTTTAACTTCTGGTCGAGTACTGTACTAGTTGGCTGTGGTTGGAGTTCAGATGCTGCTGCTTAGCAAACAGCCTATCTGTTATTTTATGGCACGGTGTCAGTCATGAACTTTCCAGTAAAACAGAGAAAAACCTTGAGAGCAACTACTGTTTGTTTCAGATTGAAGAGTAGAGACCAGAAATTTTGTTGCATTTTAGTACTGTAGCCTGGGTGCTTTGGTCTCCATTCTTATGCTTTGCTTAGCAACTCCATCCATTTACTCTATGTGGCAATGCACTGTGCTCTGAACCTCTGGAACTGCTAGAACAATATTTTATGGAGGTTATGTTCTATCATTAAACATGGTCCCATATGTACTGCAGATTGATGAATATTCAGATAGGTGAATCGTCAAGGCGCACATGGCTGGGAGAGGAAGCTGATCCACAATACTCTGATCGATTGTTGAGGTCATACACCAGTCCAGTGCAGGTTACTACTGCTGCGGATCAACAAGAGTCAAGGTGGTTTATATCCAAGGATGCAGTTGTGTCTGGACTTTGTCTTCTTGGCATCAAGCAGGGTGGAGCTGAGGCACAGCTATCCAAGCCCCGACGAAAGAGAGTTGTCCGAAAAAAGATTAGCTCTGGTTGAAAATAATACACCTGCTTGTGCTGGCACAGTTTTGCCTCAGTTCCACTGCGGTACAAAGTATTGCCGAGTGTGAGTAATGTGGAAAGCTATCATTGGGAATCAGCTGTCAGTCTATCTGCATCAAATGGGGGTAGTTGAGAGATTTATGTCCTTGCATTTTGTATGTTTTCTTGATTTCTGATAATAATTGAATCCTCAATTCCTTGCACTGTCCTAAAAGCCAAATCAGGCAAGTTTAGTGGTAGTGCTGTCAGTAATATCTGAGATGAAATTTTGATTTAGGACATGTATGCTTGTAGCTTGAGATAATGTGTTTTTTTTCTTCTCTTGAGTGAAAAGGCTCCTAAAAGGAAGGCTTTGTTGACCTTCCCAGACTATCATCAGGCCTGGATCTCCCGGGGCATCTCTCCTATAAAGGAAGCTGGGCTACCCGGCCATTGAGGCCATTCGCGCGCGCGCAACAACTTGGTCCGTTCGATTCTATCGCCACAGTTCTTTTTCACTGCGTGTTTGATTGGCAGCCGTCAGATGCAGTAACTTCCTTTCTTACTCATTGCTTGTGTGGTTGACACAATGACCCGTGGGTCCAGATGCACGCGGGGCCGACGTATCAGATCCAACGCCTTCTCATCTATGTCGCTCAGCGTAGGAGTTTCGTGGGTGGACAGCGCGGACAGCGCATGGAATTGCTTTCACCGTATGAATTTGCATTTTCTACCGTTCTAATTGTATATGTGGGTCTATGACTGTTGGGCCCAGATATATGTGGGGCCGCTCAATCAGGCAGGAGCTTCTCCTTATCTGCGTGGCTAAAAACTGATGTGCAACTGTCTGCTCACTGCCTGTTCTGCACGTCGCTGAGCTTGCGTGCGCAGTGGGTGGACGACAAGTGGCTTTGGTTTTATGTACGCTCCTTTTTTACCTTTCCTTTACTGCGACTGGGACCTGTATGCATGGGCCCCGCGGGCTGTGAGGGGGTGTGTAGTTCTTCCGCGTAAGGCTGGTACCAATGCATCACACACTCTCACCCCACTATAGCCTCGCCACGTCAGCTTTTACCCTCACTCTCACCTCACTCTCACCCCACGGTGCCAGTGCACGGGCTATAGTGCCAGCTCTCACTTCTCTCTCCTCCACATCAGCTTTTCTCTCTCCTCTCTTTTACAACATTCAAAATAATGCAAGAAAATTATTTTATTCAACTAAAATTGTTACCGATTACATTATTTGAAAAAATTACATAAAAATTTGAAAAAATTACATAAACTAGGCATTAGCCCACACATGCTCAATCAAAAATCAGAGCTCGCCACGTCAGCTAGCCGTTGGCACTACCGCCTCGCTCCCGCCCCGCTATCGCCCGCCTCCCGCCTCGCTCCCGCCCCGCTATCGCCCGCCTCCCGCCCGCCTATCGCCCCGCTCCCGCCCCGCCAACGCCCCGCCCCGCTATCGCCCCGTCGCGCCCCCCTCTCGCCCCCTATCGCCCCGCTAGCGCGGGCGCCGGCCGGGCGATATCGCCCGCTATCGCCGGGCGACGGGGCCGGCGCCCGCCGCTCCGCTACCGCCCGCCTCTCGCCTCTCGCCGGGCGGTAGCGCCCACGCTACCGCCCGCGTTGGCACCAGCCTAAGGGTCTAAACTTTTCCTTTTCTCACGCTGCAAAAGACTGTGCCGAAGACAAATCGTCTGACTTCTGTGGCTGGCCGCTGCTTTCTATTTTCTACCTTGCATCATCGGTTTTACGGTCGCTGAAAGTGGGCCATGTAACAATGGGATCTCGATGTGGGCCGCAGGTGGGCAATGGATGGACAACGCATGGCTTCTTTTCTCTCGAGATCTTGGGCGTGATTGGTGCAGTAGCCAAAAGCTGCTCCCCATGCCCCATCTTGCTTTCCGGTTTGAGCCGCCGCCTCTCCTCCACGCCCTGGCTGGCGGATTGGTTACAGCTGCCGATAGCGTCTCCGCGTCCTGCCTCGCCATCGTCAGCCCGTCCAGATCATATTCCCCGTCACCGTCAGCGCCATGGCGAGCATCTCCTCCAAGTCCAGTCCACGCCGGCACGCCTCCACCCTAGGTCCCCACTGCCGGTGAGGCGACGACGGGTCAGCGGCACAGTTCCTCCGTTGCGTTGAGGACACCTGCTGCCGAGCCGCCCCGGAGCTGACCTTCGGACACGCGGGGATAGGCGGTGGCGACCAGGCCGGCGCGCCTGCGCCATCACTGCCGCGGCTGCTACCTCACGCCCCTCGTCCTCGATGATGAGGTATGCACGGAGAAGAAGGACGACACAGCGGCGGCGCATAGGTTGGCGGCGTGGCGGAGGGCTGGCTGCAGCCAGGTGGGGAGAGGACGAGAGGCCACAATGGAGAGCTTGCCCTTCCTGCCGCCTGCCAGCCTCCCGCTCGCTACCTTCTATTGCTGTCTTGTTACTCGACAACGCCCCCGTCCACTCCCCGCACACAATTGCACATCGAGTCATCGACCCCATCAAACACTATAGAGCCTGCCGCCTCCACAGCCACTACCGTGGACTCCTTAGCGGGGCTGGGGCCGTCGGCAGATCGGCTCGTGTCAATCAGACGGAATGAGAGTCTCACTGTGATCCGTGCGGGCCTGCTGGTGGCGGTGACGAGGATGTCGTCCAGCGCGTGCTGCGGGCACCCAGGAGGAGTGGGCGATTTAGACAAAATTAACCCAAACTTGAAACTATTTTAAAAAATAAACCTTCGCCGAAACTATTTCGAAAAAATAACCCTTTTTTGCGTCGCCACAGGGAGTGGCGAAGCAGATGGACGTGCGTCGCCAGGAGGAGTGGCGAAGCAGATAGTGCTTCGCCACTGAGAGTGGCGAAGCAGACTTGCGTGCTTCGCCACTGAGAGTGGCGAAGCAGACTTGCGTGCTTCGCCACTGAGAGTGGCGAAGCAGATTTTTTTTTTTTTAGGTTTAGGAAAACCGCCCTAGCCCCGAGCTGGCCTCCTCCCTCACTTCCTCCCTCATCTCCAGCAAAGGCGGCTGCTCTCTCTCCCTCACTTTAGGTTATGAAGTATGATGTGTTAGTAAATATTGGCATAGTTACTTATTAATTTTTTTACCTTATTGTTGTTATACCAAAAATAGGTATGGCGAGAATTGTTCATGTTCATCATGTTGACAAGGAAGCATATTTGAAAGGCATAGGTCAACTCAAGGTCACAAGGAGAACGAAGATGTTCAAAATGAGGCTTGGAGGAGAGTGAAGTAACAAGATGCGGCCAAGAAAGTGGAAGAAAGAAAGAGGGAGCTGAAAGAGGAAGCTGAAAAAGAGGAAGCGGAGCGGGAAAGGTGGCAGCAAATGCGGCGGGAACGTATGATGTGGCAGGACAAGCAGCGCGCCAAAGTACTTAAAGAGAAGAGAGAACGAGAAGCGTGTGCGTTGAAGCAGCGCCAGGCTGTTTGGACGGCGCACCTAGCAAGGGAGGACGCAAGGATAAAGAGGGAGAAGAAGGAACTATTTGGGCATGTATTGAACTATTGCATGTGAACCTTGTCGTAATATTTGTGAACCTTGTTATTTCAGACTATGTGTGAACCTTGTGTGATCCCTGTCATTTCGAACTATGTGTGATGCTTGTGAACTATGTGTTGGTGCCGAATTTCTATAAAATTTTGAAATAAGCTCAAAATCAATATGCTAGCTAGAAATCATGCTCAAAATCAATATACAAGCTCGAAATCATATTCGACAAGCTCGAAATCAACATACAAGCTCGAAATCAAGCTCATATCCTAGCAATATATCAAAACACAATATCATATTGGACTAGATCATATATCCAAGCATCAAACTCACAATATCATATATCAAAATATCAGAACACAATATCATATATGAAAACATCAGAACACAATATCATATATCATATATCCAAGCTCCCTCTTTCTTTCTTCCACTTTCTTGGCCGCATCTTGTTACTTCACTCTCCTCCAAGCCTCATTTTGAACATCTTCGTTCTCCTTGTGACCTTGAGTTGACCTATGCCTTTCAAATATGCTTCCTTGTCAACATGATGAACATGAACAATTCTCGCCATACCTATTTTTGGTATAACAACACTTAAGGTAAAAAAAATAATAAGTAACTATGCCAATATTTACTAACACATCATACTTCATAACAAGAAAACCCTAACTCTAACCCTAACGTAACAAGAAAACCCTAACCCTAACCCTAACCCTACCATAACAACAAACCCTAACCTCACAAACCCTTACCCTAACCTACCAATCTACACTCAACTACTTCATACACATCATACAAGCCAACATTGACCAAATTAACAAGAATCAACATTGCAATTTGGGTGAATCAATATTTCTAGGGTTTCCAAGATTTGGGGATTCAAAACCAAATATGCAAATTCCAATGGGTCAAATGAATGGCAAATGATGGAGAGTACCTTAGGAGACTTGGGGAAGGAGAAATCCACGGAGAAAAGCTTCGATTTGAGTGGTTTTGGGTGGGAGGATTGAGAGGGGGAGAGAGAGCAGCCGCCTTTGCTGGAGATGAGGGAGGAAGTGAGGGAGGAGGCCAGCTCGGGGCTAGGGCGGTTTTCCTAGACCTAAAAAAAAAAAAAATTCTGCTTCGCCACTCTCAGTGGCGAAGCACGCAAGTCTGCTTCGCCACTGAGAGTGGCGAAGCACGCAAGTCTGCTTCGCCACTCTCAGTGGCGAAGCACTATCTGCTTCGCCACTCCTCCTGGCGACGCACGTCCATCTGCTTCGCCACTCCCTGTGGCGACGCAAAAAAGGGTTATTTTTTCGAAATAGTTTCGGCGAAGGTTTATTTTTTAAAATAGTTTCAAGTTTGGGTTAATTTTGTCTAAAGCGTCGGAGGAGTGGTCGTGGGGCTATCAGGTGAAACTGGAGGAGGAGCTGTGGCTCAGATGTATGAACGGCTAGGCCGGATCGTGCCAGCATCCTCTCTACCGAAGTGGCTGCCTCCACACGAGTACAGGACGAGGGGACACCGCGCCTCCTACTGGAGGCAAGGCACGTCCTAGACGTGGAGTCACGGGAGCAGCACCGAGGAGCTTATGGCTCAGCTAGGATGAGGTTAGGCCACCCCAACCTATAGGTCTCTCTCACTATTTTTTAACTAAGATTTCTTTCTCGTTAAGGCTTGTAGATGCGGACTCTTTCGTTTTTGTGGCTTGTAGAGCCTTGAATTATTATTTCATTTGTTTGATTCTCTAGGAAACGGTTTGGAGATGGCTAGATATTTCACAGATTGTTTGTTCTTAGGATTCAGTGATTGTGTAAGAGATGCATGGCTTTCTTCTTAGTGGATTGATTTCGTTTTTGTTGTTCTTGCAATTTGTTTATAAGTTGGGATCTTTGGTCCTCTGTCCATGTACGGAAGGCAAGTCATTGGTACCCATGGGCAATACAAATTTACAGTCTGTTAGTCACATGACTGATACGTCTCAAACGTATCTATAATTTTTGATGCTCCATGCTTGTTTTTACACCATTTGCCTATTGTTTCGTTACACTTAGTGGCATTTTTATACATTTTCCGGAACTAACCTATTAACGAAGTGCCACAGTGCCAGTTTCCTGTTTTCTGCTGTTTTTGTGTTTCAGAAGTGATACACAGGAAATATTCTCGGAATTGGACGAAACAAGTTCCTGAAGTCATATTTCACCGGGGAGCTCCCAAACATCCGAAGACCTGACGGAGAAGGGCCACGTGGGCCCCAGACACAGGGGCGGCGCGGCCACCCCCCTCGCCGCGCCAGCCCCGTGTGAGGGGGCGTGGGACCCCCTCTGACAGCCTCCTTTCGCCTACATATACCCCCTGACGAGAAAAACCTAAGGGCCCGATCAGTTTTCTAGAATACATCGCGATCCGCCGCCGCCGTCGACCCGAAGATCGGGAGGGTCCAGAAGCTCTTCCCGGCACCCTGCCGGAGAGGGGAATCGCCACCGGAGGTCTTCTTCATCGCCATGCTTGCCTCCGGAGCGATGAGTGAGTAGTCTACCTTGGACTATGGGTCCATAGCAGTAGCTAGATGGTTGTCTTCTCCACCATGTGCTTCATGTTTAGATCTCATGAGCTGCCCTACATGATTGAGATCACCGTTATGTAATTCTATGATGTTGGTTTGTTGGGATCCGATGAATATTGGTGTTTATGATTAAGTTGCTGTACTGAATTATATCTTTTGTTATCTCTATGTTGTTTATGATCTTGCATGCTCTCCGTTGTTAGTGGCTATCTTGGCCGAGTAGTTGCTAGTGACTCCAAGAGGGGGTATTTATGCTCGATAGTGGGTTCATGTCTCTATTTCACCTGGGGGAGTGACAGAAACCTCTAAGGTGGTAGATGTGCTGTTGCTACTAGGGAGAAAACAACATTCATATGCTCAAGGGCATATGCTTTGTTTACATTACACACTTTGCTTAATGCAATTATCTGTTGTTCGCAACTTAATACTTCTAGGGTGTTCGGATGATATCCTCGGGGGTGGATTATTAGTCATAGATGCAGTTGGATGGCGGTCTATGTATTTTGTTGTAATGCCCAGAGTGAATCTCATAGTGATCTTCTTGACATATCACGTTATCTTTATTCTATCAATTGCCCAACTGTAATTTGTTTACCCAGCATGTTATTTATCTATGGAGAGACACCACTAGTGAACTGTGGACCCCGGTCCTATTTTAATCATATTGCAATCACCTGTTTACTTTTCCCGCACTGTTTACTTTACTAGCATTTTACTACTGATTTCCACTCGATACACTCATAACCTTTGTTTCAAGCAAACCGGTGAGATTGACAACCTCATCGCAAGTTGGGAACAAAGTATTTGTCTGTGTGTGTGCAGGTTCCACAAACACCTTCAGTCGTCACCGTCTCCCTTCTCCTGATCGATAAACCTTGGTTTCTTAACTGAGGGAAAACTTGCTGCTGCACTCATCATACCTTCCTCTTGGGGTTCCCAACGGGCTGGTCATCCACCACGCACAAGGACTGCCTGTCGCTATCATAGCCATCGGCACTTTTTCTGGCGCCGTTGCCGGGGAAGGAAGAGAAGACTTCTGCGAGGGGAGTTCTTCGCACACACATACTTTACTTTGTTATTTGTTTTGCTTTACTTTATTTTATTTTACCTGCACTGCTTTTTATCAAAAACCCAAAAAAAAATTAGAATCCTTGGTAGCTGTTCTTACTTGTTTACTTTCGTTTTGCTGAAATGGGTACTCCTGAAAACACCAAGTTGTGTGACTTTGCTAGCACGAACAATAGTGATTTTATCTGCACTCCTATTGCACCACCTGTTCCTGCTACCACTTTTTATGAGATCAAGCCTGCTTTATTGAACCTTGTTATGAAAGAGCAATTTTCTGGTGCTAGTACTGAAGATGCTGCAGCTCATCTCAACAATTTTGTTGAGCTATGTGAGATGCAGAAATATAAGGATGTTGATAGTGATATTATTAAGCTCAAGTTGTTTCCTTTTTCTTTGAGAGGAAAAGCTAAAGATTGGTTGCTGTCTTTGACTAAGAATAGTATTGATTCATGGGCTAAGTGTAAGGATGCTTTTATTGGTAGATATTATCCTCCTGCTAAGATTATATCGTTGCGTAGCAATATTATGAAGTTTACTCAGTTTGATAATGAACATGTTGCTCAAGCTTGGGAAAGAATGAAATGTATGGTAAAGAATTGCCCCACTCATGGACTGACTACTTGGATGATTATCCAAACTTTTTATGCAGGACTGAATTTTTCTTCAAGGAACCTACTTGATTCAGCTGCTGGAGGCACTTTTATGTCCCTTACTTTGGGCGCCGCATCAAAGCTACTCGACAACATGATGGTAAATTATTCCGAATGGCACACCGAGAGAGCTCCACAAGGTAAGAAGGTAAATTCTGTTGAGGAAACCTCTTCCTTGAGTGATAAGATTGATACCATTATGGCTATGCTTGCTAATGATAGGACTCATGTTGATCCTAATAATGTTCCTTTGGCCTCTCTGGTTGCTCAAGAAGAGCAAGTTGATGTGAATTTCATTAGAAACAACAATTTTAATAACAATGCTTATAGGAACAATTTTGCTAGTAACAATTATAGGCCGTATCCTTCTACCAATGGTAATGGTTATGGTAACTCTTATGGTAATTCCTACAACAACACTAGGGCCGCGCCCTCCGAGCTTGAGGTAATGCTCAAGGACTTCATCGGTAAACAAACTGCTTTTAATAAGTCTGTTGAGGAAAAGTTAGGTAAAATTGATATTCTTGCTTCTAAAGTTGATAGCCTTGCTCATGATGTTGAACTTCTAAAACTAAAAGTGTTTCCTAATGATGTGAATGTGAGCAATATTGTTGCTGCCGCTAATGCTACCCAAGTTGGAATTGATAAAAATATTAGATTGTTAGCGGAATTGCATGCCAGGTGGGAAAGAGAAGATGAGATGGCTAGAGAGATGAAGGTATGTACTATTACTACCTCTAATGATGTTGCTCCTACTGATAGCAATCCTCTTACTTTGATTGGTGTAGAGAAAACTCCCACTCCTTGTGCTAAAAAGCCTAAAACTGCCAAAACTTTTTCTCAAAAGAGTGCTGAAATTTTTTGGAGTGTGGGAGATGATAGCTCTATTTCCTTTAAT